>NC_051171.1:155272573-155910073 GCF_013339725.1 Rhipicephalus microplus | reverse complement strand
GATTCACGTGATACTGGTTTGCCATGGCACTGCCTCGTCAGTAGTGGTGTATAATGCGGAACGCGCGTCTCACAAAGGATCGCCTTCGTCCTCTCTTTCTCTTTTTCTCTCTCTCTTGAGCACACACACCATAGAACTATTTTTTTGTATTTTCTGTCTGGTCAGTTGCTTATGCCACGGCTGTATGCGATGCCAGTTGGCGTGAATAATTCGTACAACAGTCGCCTGTTTGTCCTAACTCTTTCTTCGTAAAACGACGTAAAAGGTGAAAATGGCATATATATCAAAAAATTCTTGTTTGTATTACTGCTGGAATAGTGAGATGCATGCGAAATTTGTAAGTGAGGCCCAAACTGCAGTTCACCTGCCATGGAGCAGCGGGACCACCTCGCAAGCGAGACTTGTCGAGAACAAAGTCATCACGACCTTGTGGGGTCTTGATGTCCTCTTATCACATTGATAACTTCATTCTATTATAAACCATTTTATCTCACCATAAAAAATTAAGATAAAAGAGAGCAAACTAGAGATAACGCAGTCTTTTTGTGGGTGTTCAGTCACCATTATTAATAATATCTGGGGTTCTAAGGGCCAAAAGCACGATACGAGTGGAACAATATTGTGGCTATGGCACGTGAAACATAAATGTAGATTATTACATGAGGCATGTCATGGTGAAGGGCTCCGGAAAATCTGATCATCTGTCGTTCTTTAACGTGAACTAACATCGCACATTACGCGGGCTTCTAGCACTTGGAAGCTGCCGAAATTCGGCTGCCACAGCTGTGATCGCAACTCTGTCTTTCAGGTCGGAAGCTGAGCACAGTAACTGCTGTTCCACATCGGCAGCAGACGTTAGGCTTTGAAGCGCTGCAAATTGAAAGCACACGACAATATGTGGAACGCTCGTTTTCCAAGGTTAAGCTTAGCACTTGACCAAACCCGCTTCTCGAGTCATCCATCCTCTCATAAACTTACCTGCAAAGCTCTCGATTTTATTACGAGACACAGCGTAGGGTTCTACTGAGTACTCTACGAAACCATGTGAAGTTATTTCCCTTGTATGCCATACATGGGACTGCCCCCAATCGGAATGCTGCCACTATCGAAGCCGGGACCTCATGCCCGGTGATTAGACGCAACAGCCAGCGAGTTACCACTGCAGGTTAATGCTGTTTTCACACTAACCATGCGACGTATGGTACATGTCAATACACAATTTTGAGGACACATGTTGAGTCCCTGCCGCCGGCAGGTTGTCTTTTCGTCCATATTACTTTCTATTCCATGCTTTCCTTGGTTTTCTTGTTCATTAGTTCTAAATAACGTTGTGTCTAGTAAAGTAAAAACGAGTCCTTAAAATTCCCCTTCTTTCAACCGCATGTGCGATGCAAGCGCCATCTGGCAAATGCTTTGAAAAGTTCGTCGACCGAGATACTTCACAGACGTAACGCAGAGTATACGACGTGACAGCAAGCGCCACTTCACTCTCGGCATACATATATCAGTCGTGCTTACCACTATTACAGGAAACGCATCCGTAACTTACGAACACAATATTTTTCGAAAGTAAAGGAACCTCACGCGGACAGAGACGCAAAAAAACACAACTAACTATAAGCCTCCTCGTGACATTAACCGGTGCTGCGTAGACTGTGCATCGCCAGAGGTCGTCTCGTTCCTACCATTTTCGTTTGGTTTTTTCAGCCGCCCACTCCTCGCGTGGGAACACAAAGGACGGGCCTGTCTCCAGCCAGAGCTCGAGTCCAGGCGCCCATGCAGCCGCCTGAGCGTGTCCCTTCTCATTCGTTTGCCAAGAAGACCCCGTGTTGATTCCGCATCAACAGGGCTTTCGCGAGCTCCTCGCACCGCGCGACGAGGCGCGGCACCGCTAATTTCCTGGCCTGGATAATCAATCACGGAGCTGCGGCGAAAGCTCCGGACGCACGCGCACAGATATAGCTGTCCAAAGAAGCGGCACCGCGTTCGAACTACGCGGTCGCCATGACGACGAATCCGGGCCGGACGACGTCGTGGAGGAAAGATGTCCGGCTGGGCAATTTGCCAGCTGGAATTCTTATATGCGGGATCGTATCTCGCCTCCCGACCAGAATGGAATCAGCACGCACGAAGCGTAATCGCAAAACGTTTGGCTGAATGCGGAAAGGTCAGGATCTCTCTCAAACCAGCGCCCTTAACTTGTATACGCGCATAACGCCAGCGCCGCCCAAAACATGTCGCATACCACTGCGTTCTCATACTCTTTAGGACAATGTGTTACGTGAAACACCGAGAAGCAGCTCTATTACGGCACTTTGTAGAAAAGAGTTGTAATTTCTGAAGGCCACTGGACCAGCTGACTCATTGTGACGTCGAGCACAGAACTGTTAGGGCATATCTCATAATCATATATTTTTTTTAGAACGTTAATACCGAACAATTAATAACTGTTAATGCGTAGACAGCATCCTAAAGTTTTGTACAGCATCCCCAGTGTAGCGTAGCCAAACAGGCTCAGCCCTACGTTTCTTTTATCCTTCTCTCTAACTTTTTCTACACATTTGTTTTGCTCCCGGACAGTCGGTACTTCATGTCCGCGCTGTGGAGAACACCTTTTTTTTTTTTTCACTTTACCTGGTCTAATGAATCCTTCCGTTTTCACAATTAATACCACTTTCTAGTTCTCTTGTGCGAATTGACAGGCCGACTTTGCCGCTGCTGCTATGAAATGACGGTTGACAAGGTGGAAGATCGTCGTGGATGCCAATGGGGTCCCGGTCTGCAAGCCCTATCCTGCAATATCATTTGAAACTGAAAACAAAATTTTGACGACGCGTTTGATTTCCCGTCAATGGTGCACTGTTTCGCTGTGCTTTTCGCCAACGTGCTCACCATATATTAAACATATTCCCTGTTCCTCTGTTTAGTTCCCGAGAAATTGTTGAATAGGGAATATTGGTGTAGTCGGTGTGTCGACAATTAAGAGTTCTTGTTTTCGTCAGGTCGGCACTGTCTTGTGGCTGGAACTCTGGCTTCAACGAATCTCCTGCTCAACGATTACTCATTAATACAAGCCTCAATGCTACCCTGAACTTTGGTCATGTTTGTATTTCTAGCACAGCATCTTCAGAGGCGGAGGCGCTGTATTAAAACCATGCATGAATGGCAACAGATTCGAGCCCGCACACGACAGTGAAGCCAATCAGTGATGAAAGCGTTCTAACACGAACATAACATTGAGAGAACTACGACGCATGTGGGCGAGTTTCCTCCCTGGGATTAGTGGAAACGGAAGCAGATGCACTTACGAGGGGCAGATGCAAGACCGTATATGGAGGTGAGCCTTGTGGCAGGGAGGGATAGGCGAAGAAGGGTATACAGACAATCACCGCGCAGACTCGTGATGGAAAACACGGATGTAGTGATCAGCGCAAACGCGAGCCTCCCAACACTCTCCCTCTTTTTTTTTTTTTCGAGCGAACGTGAGCCCTTCGTTCTATTGGTTGCTCCACAGGTGACTCTTATCGCTGTGAATATCACTGACGAGCAATAACGCTCCCCGTGATGAAGTATGATATAGGACTCGCGGCATAAGTGGCGCACTTCCGTTGTGCGCCCCTTTTCGGCGGTATTTACTTAGCCTCTCTCACGACCGAAGGACAGGAGCGGCAGCATTAACAAGGGGAACAAAGACAACTGAAAGGAACCAGCGCTTTTAGTTTGCGCACACCAAGGTGTGTAGATGGAGGCGCGCCATTTGGTGTACAAATGTGTGACGCGGGGCTTATAAGCCTATTTCCGGGCGTGTCATACGAGCCGGAAGAGGGAGCAGGAAGAGGGTGAGAGTGAAGAAAGAGAATGATAGCGAGAAAGAACAGGGTCTAGTTCATGCACGCGCCGCTTTTGCGATGGCTGGGTTGTGTAGATTGAAGCTTGAATCTTTACGATAGTTATAGCGCGAGAACAATACGATGACACAGAGACAAGAAGGACACGAAAGACACGAGCGCTAACTTCCAACTGAGTTTATTGCGCAGAGCACGAAAATATACAGAGGAGACAGTAACCATGTGACAAAAACCATATGGCACAAAGAGCAGAACACGAGTAAGTGAAAAAAAAAAGCACAGAAAAACGGCAAAGAAAAACCTATTAGAAAACGAAACAGAAAAGTAAAAATAATATAACTACTTGCGTGCAACGAAACCTTCAAGGAACCTGAGTTCTTTCTCGGCATGACGATAGTTATAGCGCGAGAACAAAACGACGACACAAATACAAGAAGGTCACGAAAGACACGTGTCTTGTGCTCTGTGCCGTCGTTTTGTTCTCGTGCTATAACTATCGTCATGCCATACCAACTAGCCCAAACTGCCACACTTCCTTCTCGGACAGAGCCCCGGAGGGCTTTCTAATACAAGGCACCTGTTCGCGTGCCATCTGCGCGGCCTCGACAATGACTCGGGTGCGCTCATCTCTGTGCTTGTACAGCGTCGCTGTGTCCTTGAAAAGGGGCACGCAATTGCACTCAGTGCAGTGATGAGCAAGAAAACCATCTTTCCCGTTTCTAACCTTGTTAGTGTGTTCTCTCAGCCTATCGTTCAGACACCTTCCGGTCGTTCCGACATAACAAGCACCGCATGAAAGGGGGATCGTATAGACAACTTCCCGGTAGCATGCCGCATACCTGCAGTTGAACTCTGCATTCCTTTGATGAATGCGTTTTCAGGGGGTTCGTAGATTTGGTGAGGCTGATTAATTTGAACAGCGCCGAGAACAGGACACGAACTCCAACGCATTTCCCGATTTTCTTGAGCCTGTGTGATATCTGGTGTTTGTATGGAATCACGGCTAGCCTTTCACGTTTTGTATCCGTGTTGCTCGGATTCTGTCGCTGGCTCTGCTCTGCCTTATTAGTCCGCAGGATAGTCTCAGCAATGGAAGCGATAAACGCCTCGGGGAAACCCGAAGCCTTAAGCCGGGAAACTTGAGCTTTGATGCTCGCAGATATATCGTGGACGCACGACCTATTTAAGGCATTCTCAAGACAGGTTCGTGCTATGCCTCGCTTAACTAACTCGCTGTGAGCGGAAGAAAAAAAAAATGGCAGCATATCCACGGAGTGAATGATGGAGAGTGGGGCAAAGAATTCGTCCGTCCATTCGTTCTTGCTTCCGTCCGTCCATGCGTCCGTCAGTGTGACCGTCCATGCGTCCATCAGCCCGTCCGTGCGTGCGTCTGTTCATGCGTCCGTCCCTGCGTTCGTCCATGCAGCCGTCCCTGCGTCCGTTCATGCCTCCATCCATGTATCTGTCTATGTGTCCGTTCGTCCATCGATATATTCAACACTCCAAGTACCACCATCTCGCATCTTTTCATCATATATTCCCCATATAGAAGCACCGCCATCCAGCGGACATTCCAAGGACTAAACGAGAGGTGGCACACGCACACTTTCTTACGGCTTGCGCTTCGGGTCCACTTCCCACCTTTAACCACCTCGAGTTCATGGTATATACTAGTTCACTGTATTCATGGCACTGCGGCCGAACGCTCGCTAAACCTGTTGAAAACCAAGGAGGTTACGCCCAGCGCGTATTACGTAGCAAACTTTTTCAGTCAGATAGTGCTCAATTTACATGCCAATGGCTGCTAATGGGAAATGAGAGGCGGAGAATTCGGGTTTTACTTTCTTACGGCTTGCGCTTCGTATCTACTTCCCATTTTTAACCACCTCGAATTCATTCATGGTATATACAAGTTCATTGTATTCAAGGCACTGCGGCTCAACGCTCGCTAAACCTTTCTAAAGCTAAGGAGGTTACACCCAGCGAGTATAACGTAGCAACCCTTTCTTGTCAGATAGTGCTCAACGTACATGCCAATGGCTGCTAATGGTGATCGCAGCCTGCGCGTTAACTAAAAGCCGAATGCTCTTGTCTCTCATTACCCATTAGCAGCCATTGACATGTACATTGAGCACTATTTTTTATTGTTCAACAACGCACAGAAGAAGTCTCTCACCGGCACCACCTTGGAGGTCAAAATGTTATACTTGTTACATTCTACGGGGGACGAACGGGTGCCGCTATAAGAAGCTTCGCCCCTAAAAGGAAGTTGAGGTTTCTGCGCACGTGGTTCATAACACCAACAGATGTGCTGTGAGCTAAAAACCAGTCTTAAATCCAAAAAGCGTAACTTGTCATTCTCGGGCATTTCATGTGTCAACACAAGAGGCTTTAAACAATCTTCGAACACACCTATCGTTTGAGTCGCAATCGAGTGGAACATAGAAGAATCACAATTTAGAAGAACCAAGAAATCATCCACGTATCCGAATACTTTGACGACATGCGAGCCTTCTAACTTTTCCTGCAGTTTTTTGCCCATTTTTGCCAATAGAAGATCACTGAGTAGAGGTGCTATGCATGAGGCGATTGAAACACCCTTTTTCTGCAGATAATTGCAACCATTCCATTGAAAGAAAGTGTAGAGGTAAGGTACAGCAAAACCAGGTCAAGAAAATCTCGCGATCTGATGCCAGTTTCTAATTGGAATCTTGAAGCGCGGTTTTAGTAGAATTTCAGTGCTATTTTGTGTGAATTAACCATAAGGGCGCACAATAAGCATGTGTTAGCCCAAACCAGCCGGTACACGTGGTAATGCGGCTCGACGCTGGGATACTGCTGAACATTGAGCCCAGAGAAACAGAGGAAAAAGAAAAAGCGACAAACTTGACCAAGGGAAGAGAATCTGGTACGCATACCACACGCTCGAAAAGAGGCGAGTAGGATGTTGAAGTTAAATAGAGAGTACAGACACGCCACGATAACCAGTCACTACACTTCTGCAGCTGAATTCCCCTGTGCAATAACTCCCATCTTCCTCGCACTAAGAACACCAGCTGCCTTCGAATATCGGCGGCAATGCCTCTCGTCGTCCTCAGCCAACTGCAGTGACTTGCGAGTTCGTGTTTTCGGAATAGTTCGCTCTGGTATCGGCATGTTAATTGAATCAAGCTATAGCGCAGTAGCAAGCACACGTAACTTCAAGTGATCGAGTGTAGTCATACAGAATGTATAGGATTTTAATCGCGAGTAGCGCTCCCCGATTATAAGATGAGTGTTACTAGAAGATAGCAAGGATCTAACAAGCTTCCTTCAATTTTCCATCTAGTCATTTCATTTAAGCGGGGCTTATCTATTTGTACTATTTCAACCATGCGAGCTGTCTGGTCAGCTCACATTGTTGAACGCCCCGGAAAGATGTCGATCCTCAGTTCCAACTTCGGATCAGGATTAATTTTTAGCCATCTGGGAAGCGCTATTTTCGAAATATCCGCATTCATTTCCCTGGCCCTTCCTCGACCTTTCGTAAAACAGATTTTCGAAAAGCCACCAACGCTCAAATCACCGACGTGACTGCGGCGGTGTAACGACTACTGTGAGGAGGTGGCTGTACCGATACAACATGGTACGGGCAGGAAAGTTCAATCCTTCTATACTCCCCAAACTCAACCCAAGAGGACTGGGAAGCAGCCCTGCTCGGCTAGCGGGATCTTCCGGTCCAACAATCCATGATGCAGCGTGTCAGCAGGGCAGCCACGACCAATGGTGTCCCTGACTCGGCCCCGCCGTGGTGGTCTAGTGGCTAAGGTACTCGGCTGCTGACCCGCAGGTCGCGGGTTCGAATCCCGGCTGCGGCGGCTGCATTTCCGATGGAGGCGGAAATGTTGTAGGCCCGTGTGCTCGGATTTGGGCGCACGTTAAAGAACCCCAGGTGGTCGAAATTTCCGGAGCCCTCCACTACGGCGTCTCTCATAATCATATGGTGGTTTTGGGACGTTAAACCCCACATATCAATCAATCAATCCCAGACTCGGGACTTCACCTAGTATCGTAAGAGAGCCGATCACATAGGGGCTGGTTTCCCGAGCAACCTCTCTGTAAATAACAGTTTATTAATTGTTTGAAACTGCTTACTAGCTGATCGGTTAGTATCGCCATGCACACGCTCCACACATAGGGGTTAAGCTTGGCGTCGCGAGTGCCCACTTTCGCTCGGCCACAGAGAGGTGACGCTGCTGTAAGGAGAGCGATGTAGGTAAGAGACGAACGCTCCACCCAACATGCGACCGCGCCGCTGCTGCAGCGAGGCGATGTGTGTGTGCGGGCGCGCGCCAGTCAGTGCGTCACGTTCCAATCAAAAATTCATGACGCGAAGGGGGAGGTGGGAAAGGCACCGACAACGAGGGCCCCATTGTGACGGCCGGTCGGTCTCTGCTCCGAGGTGTGGCGCACTCCTGGCCGCACGCACGCACACGTGCGCGAAGCGTGTGTGCGACTATCGTGAGCGACCGGCGCCATCAAGCAGAGGAGCTCACTCAGCAACGGAGAGGTGGCACTCTCCGACTGTGGCAGTGACTGTGCAGAGCAGTTTGGATCGCTTTGAGAACTCTGTGGTATGTGGTCGCCAACTAAATAGCAAATATGCTTGTTAATCTAAGAGATAAGTGATTTGCGGACTCGATAACTGAGTACTGGACTTCTTATGATTTTCCACGGTAGCTTTTCCCGGTGTGCGTCAGTGCAAAGTGACAGACCTAACTTTCGTGGCTTGTCTTGCACAGTGAAACCCAGCCATTTGCTAGGTTAACGATCAAGCACCTTAAATCTGGTTCAGGGATATGAATACGCTCGTCCGACTCTCGGTGGACACATTCAATGTTGTGTCGAATTTATCGCACCGTGAATAGCCTGTGTGTCATAGTGCAACATAAAAAGCACTGGAGGAGAACGCGAAAGTACAGTTTTACAGTGGATGAGCTATTGATGAGGAACAAGAACAAGACTCTGGCGCTGTTTACATAATGATAATGATGATGATGACGACGACGACGATGACAGTGATAATGATGATAATACTCCTGAAACGATAAGCAGCTACCGAATTGAGGGGATCAGCGAAGGGTCAGCTGAACCATGTGGTCTTACATTTTTTCAAATCGCACGAGAGGTTAATGCGTCAATTATAAATAATAGTTATCCCATGTGAATTCCAATTCTAGACTGGACTACGGAATACATGTTCCGTAACTGTTAAAAGAAACAAGCAGTCAATCACATCACTGTTCCATGTGTGTTCTCGTTGTCTCCTCTGGCGCTCTTTAACGCCGGCGAACTCACAGTGTGAGAAACGGTCGCCTGCCGCGCCACGCGGAGAAGCGGTCCTCGGCGAAGTCGCTTTATAAGAATCGGGCCTTGGGCGCGGTTCCTCGGCTCATGCGGCGACGTCGGCGCACGCGCCCTTCTAAAGGTATACACGAAGACGGCAACGACTTCCGAAGAAGCCTGCCGCCTCCTTGAGACGGCCACCGCCCAAAGGCTGCTGCTGTTGCCGCAGCAGGGCATAGCCGCAGGCCGACGCGCCCGGCTTCTGATTCTATGCTCGGGCACAGAGCGGAGGCGCACGCCACACTGTCAGGCGTGCCACCGAAATCGAAGAGGCACAAGAATAAGATGATGATGAAGCCGACCGGCAGCAAACAAGTTGCGGAGGGAGCACGCCCAGTTTTTTGAATAGTCACGTGCGAAGCTATACCGTCCGTGTGCGTTGGGTTTCGTTTTTACAGCAAATCTGTCAGTCTGCCGTCGTCCTCGTCACCCTGGTATACTAGTAGTAGTAGAAGTAGAAGTAGCAGCAGTATTAGTAATAATAATTGTTGGGGTTTCACGTCCCAAAACCCCACATGGTTACGACAGGCGCCATAGGGGAGGGCTCCGTAAGTTTTGATAATCTTGTCATCTTCAAAATCCACCTACATATAAGCACACATGCCTCAAGCATTTCGCGTCAATAGAAATGCCACCGCCGCAGCCGCGATTAGATCCCACGAACTTCAATTAAGTAGCTGAGCACCATATCAACTACACCACCCCAACGGGCACTGAAGGGGATCAGACTGCGCTCTCTTAGTTTACTCTCACATACGTTCGTGCACTTAGAAATTCGCCGAAAGACGGCGCTCACGGTGTTGAAGTGGCAGATTTTTTTTTTCTTTTGTGATTGTTCCTTACTTTTATCATAAACTGAAGGCTTAACACATAGTCATATAACTAGCACACGAACACTTTTGATTGGAGAAAAAAGTATTGAAAGGAACTATGAAATGGCCCAAGAATCCAACGACCAAGGTAGGTTGGTCGTGGCCAGGTGTAAGGGCTGTTGCTTGGAACTGGTGAAAAACAGTTTAAGTAAAAACTAGATTATGTGGACAGCTAGTGAGTCGCTGTCTCATTCTGAATTGTAGAAACACTAAACGAACTTATTAAATCGCAGGGAACGTGGCACTTCTTTCAATACAGCGTAAATGTAGCACCAAATAAAACGAGGACAAAGGAGTGAACACCACAAGCGCTTTTGCCACTACATTTATGCCGTAATGAATCAGTGCCAACTCGTTCATCTCTCCGTTTTACTGTACTTCTTTCCTTCCTTTCACCAAAATATTAAAGAAAAACACCTTTGCGTGGACAATGTACTTGCTCTGATTGAGCAGCTCTCTTGGCCTCTGGAAAAATATTTAGAACAGCTTTCGTCACTGGCAAACATTACTGATTATTAGCTGAACTTGTCGAAATATCCAGAATCTTCCATTCGTTCCCATCATCTCAATCGAAACAAGCAACTCTGAATTTTGGTTAGGCTGAGGGAACTAGCAACAGAATGGGAAGTCAGTAGACTACGGGGAACACGGCTGTACTAGATCTGCTGGAAGAGTGGACATATATTTCCAGTGCCACCTGGGAACGTGAAAATAAATAATAACATGACAGGGGTACAGGCATCATTTTTTTCGTGGGGAGGGCACCACTTTGATATGAAGTAGGACCCGGTCCAGTCTTTATGTGCTCTGTATGCTACAGGGAGAATTTAGAAAGGAGAGGAGGCACTGGCTTGGTGCGCCACCTCCTGGCTAAACCATTGCATGGTATATAGCAGGCCCCAGGACGCAATACCTGGTATATAGCAGGCATTACGTCATGCGGGCTAAGGTTATACAGAATAGAGACTCGTGAGTATGGTTTTACAACGAGTGGAGAAAGAATAATACATCACGGTCTGTGAACCTTGTATAAGGACCTCTTGAGCAGCAATTGAGCAGCAATGGTTCTTTTGCTTAAAATGCTTGTTTGCTTTGCTCCGTACAATCGCACGCATTATGGCTTACATCAAATTTTGCACATGGTTCCGACTTGCCCTCATTTACGCAACCAAATATCTTATTTAGGACCATCTCCAAGTGAGAGAAGAACATTTATATATAGTTGTAGAAATAATGAATATCACGAGCCACACGATACTTTGGGGATCGTTAAGCCACGGGCTTCCCTATTGAAAGTCCAATAGAGTGACAGCACGTGCCCTCCTAAAATTGGTTGCATATGCTTCGTCTCGCAGACACCACGCAGCGCAGGAAAGGGCTTGGGCTCGCGTCAATTGATCAGTAAAGAGCTGTCCGCTGAGAGGGAAAAGAGAATGCTCGCGCCTACACTACGTCACAAATCAATCTATGACGTCTTCGTTCAATTAACATCGCGCGGGTGGCAATCACATGCCGAACACTCGAGAGACTTTCACTCCTTACTATCAACCGAGTTTTTTTTTTTTTTGTGTCAAAAGTAAACTTCACTGCACTGCATAAAATTTATGTGGTGCAGTGTATTTCAAGTGAAAAACTTTATTCTAAGCACACTAAACTGTGAGCCGTCCCCCCTATTCTCTTCTTTTCCCATTGATTTCTCGTGTTTACTGAAGTAAGCAGCCAGCGTTGACGACGTCATATGTTACCCATTTAACATGCAGCAATTCTGCATCAACTGCGGCGTGCGAATTTCAAAATTGATTCATCATGACAGTGTACTTCCTTCTGTTGGGCAAGGTGCCAGATATCAGCGGAAATAAATAATTACGTTATTTAGCAGAAACCGGAGATGGTTAGCCGATTTCAGTCCTGCACTATACCACTCAAGATTGAAATGATGAGAAAATAACTGACACGCACTACGCGTGTCACTAAATTTTACTTCACTTGCTTCACAACAAAATTCCAGTTTCTACAAACAGTTATTTTAGGTTAATCTCTCTGTCTCTTCCTTTTATTTATTTCTCTCTCTCTCTCCAGTTTCTACAATACATTTACAACAGTGCAGTTAACGTCTTCTATACTCTACATTGGCTTCATGGTTTTCGTTAAGGTTGTGTCACACAAAGAAGCGAGTCCTCAAAATTTTCTCCTTCTATCAAGCGCACAACGCACGTCACAGACACATCGCACAAGTCATAGACCCCCCCAAAGCACGCATCAAGCAAACTTTATTTAAGGATAAGAATGGCGTAAAGCTTAGCTAGTTCACAGGGATTCGTGATAAGGGATGGTAGGCATGCGGACACGGCCAAAAGAGACTAGTCAAGAATTTGTGTTTCTCAGAATTGTCTCTTGTGTTTGCGAGGCTTTACAGTCTTTATCGTGAATTCAGGGCATTGCATTGAGACAAGTGCTTTTCGGAAAGGTTAAAGCACCTTCATTTATTGTAGTTGCCCAGAGCGGACTCTATCGTAGTGCGTCCTCCGATCAACATCAATGAAGAAAGAGAGTAAGTGGGGTGTCCCAAGCAGAAAAAAACCGGGGAGGGCCGCGTAAAGTAGGTGGAGGGCCGGAGTAACACGTGCACTAGAAAGAGGGAGGCTGTTCCCCGTAGACGCTGCGTCCCCCCATTGATCGAGCCTGCGTGACCGTACTGGCAAATATAAACGGAGCACTGGATGCCCGAGAGGAAAGGAATCAAAAAGGTAAGAGGGGGGTGGGGGGAAGTAGGCTGAACGAAAGAAGACCAGAAGAGAAGAGACACAACGCGGCGCGGCACACAGTCTGCATAGAACGGCCGTGCCGGCGACCCTAATGAATTCCCGGGGCGAGAGCTACGCCCAGCGCCCCAAGCGGTCCGTTTACGTGAATGAAGGCGTTCAGCGTATACACGTCCCGTACGGAGGGGAAGGGGCACCACACCTTTTTTTTTTCTCTGCTCTATATCTCTCTCTCGTCGTGCCATGGGCATGCACCGCTGCGCAACGCTGATCGGCCGCGTTCTTATACGAAGAGGGTGCGGGACTGACATCCGATGTCACGCTTTAGGAGCAAGAAAGAGAGAGAGAGAGCCAAGTCGTGCAGGACGCCATTTTTGCAGTCCACGCACTTCCCTGGTCTACAGACTAATACATACACTGCTGCAGTGACTCAGTCAAAGTTAGTTAAGTGAGGTGTTGGGCTAGTTGGTTTTTTTCATGACTGAGAAAAAACTGCGCTACAATTGCTGCGGAAAACGAAGTTGGGGAGGAGACAAAAAGGACGTGGACAGTACAAGCGCAAACTATCAACCGAAGTTTATTGAAAGAACTTGGAAGAATGAAGGCTTCCCGGAAAGCTAGTAGTCGATTTCGAACAAGGTTGGGGCTCGGCAATCTCGCTCCACGGTCTTCAGATGCAAACACGTGGGGATAACCACTTTCAAGCAGCATCACATCTGGTAATCGTAATCACCGCACGTGTTTGCATTTGGTGACCGTGGAGCAACATTGCCGAGCCCCACCCTTGTCGTTAATCGATTACTATCTTTCAGGGAAGCCTTCATTCTTCCAAGTTTTTTCAATAAACTTCAGTTGATAGTTTGCGCTTGCACGGACCACTTCTTTTTTGTCTCCTCCTGAACTCAATTTTCCGCAGAAATCGTAGCACAATTTTTTCTCAGCCAGTCAAAGTACTTTTTACTGGTGCTATACGCCACCTGTTAAAAAAAGAAAAAAAAAACTGAGGGCGTCCAAACAATTCGTTAGCGCTTATTCTGCTTTAGTAAAGATAGGTGATGGTTTCATTCACCAATATTTACATTCAAGCTCTAATGCAAGAGAAGATGAAGGGGGTGATTCGTAGGGTCAACGTTGCCGATGGCAGGTCTTTCTTAACACCCACGCGTTAAAATAGTCCATGCGTGTTCTCGTCATTCCTTGGTAGATAAGTGCTAATCACCTGTGGCCCATACTCGCATATCAGAGGCACATTCACGCAGGTAGGTATGTGGCACTGTTTGATGGAAGGTGTTCGACGATGTACACGACAGGATTGTGACTTCATTCATGTCTTGATCAGCGCGTCATATTTGTCAAACCGTATTACCCCCCCGAACTAATTTTGGTTCACGCCAAGTTAAGGGGGTGATCATGAGAGCACTCAGACGTAAGCGGGTGGACAGACAGACAGACAGACAGACAGACAGACAGACAGACAGACAGACAGACAGACAGACAGACAGACAGACAGACAGACAGACAGACAGATAGATAGATAGATAGATAGATAGATAGATAGATAGATAGATAGATAGATAGATAGATAGATAGATAGATAGATAGATAGATAGATAGATAGATAGATAGATAGATAGATAGATAGATAGATAGATAGATAGATAGATAGATAGATAGATAGATAGATAGATAGATAGATAGATAGATAGATAGATAGATAGATAGATAGATAGATAGATAGATAGATAGATAGATAGATAGATAGATAGATAGATACCTAAAGTTCCTACAGTACTTAAAAAAATGTTTCGTATATAAAATAAAGGCAGCTTCGCACTACGGTTTTTCATCTTGAAAAATGTGTGGAGCTGGACAGGCTTTCGTGTTTCTCTGCGATTTTATCGTTCTTTTGTCCTCCCTTTTTTTATATTCATTTGTTCCTCTCTCTGAATCTATTTCTTTCTCCTTCTATATTTCTTCTTATATTTTCCCTTTCTTTCCGTCTGTTTTCATTTATCTCTCTCTTTTTTTTAAATTTTACATAAGGTAATGCCTGCGTTACGGTAAGCGACGACAGCACACGAGAGCCCGAGTCCCTAAAGAGCTTGGCACTTATCATCACTTAGGCACTCGAAGAACGAGAGTAATAAGACTTCTCCTTGACGCGTGCGTGCGCTCACATTGCTATATGCTACTCGTGGTTTCGCAGGCGTTACGGCAAGTGACGACGACAGCGAACGATGCCAGTACAACACCGGCCCTCTGAAGTGTTCCCGCACTTTAAGCCCTTCCTTTTGCCATTACCACTCAGCAAAACATTGTGCTTTAGCTGTTTGCATGGTTTGCTTGAGCGTTTATTCACTAACAGGCTGTACACTGTCAACCAGTTCACCCGCTTACACTTTACTAGGTTACCGCCCGTTGCGCAACATCCCAACGGCTGGCTGAGCAAAAATAAGATACGTGACTCAGAGAATATGCACTGAAGACTCTGGCGTTCGGATTATAGGTCATCCCGTCCGAGGATTTCAGTCGTAAAGACGCAAAGGACAACACTAAACCTTTGCATTGAGACGTATCCTCCCCCATCACGTGCACAGTTGTAACACATCAGAGTCTTCAAGTTGAAGTTATTTCGTGTTCATTTCAAATAAGCATTAGACTAATGTATCCCACGGCGACAAATGAGCCACACCACCTGCGCTCTTTGCCAACATCACATGATATTTCGATTAGTGAATGCTCGAATGAAAGGGCCAGTAATGGGCGCTGCAGACTCGGGCAACCTCTGCAGCGAACACCAGAAGGGCTGAACCCACCGGAGACGCTATAGATTATACAGCGCAAAACGTGAATACGTGAACAAACATTCAGTTTCGCTGCCCTGATAAACTCGTTCTGCGAGGTGTACCGTCTTCCAAAGCAACAACACCTTGGCTCTCACTGGCAGTCAGCGACCGTCCACAGTTTAGCGAGTCAATCGAGCGATAGAGAGCGAATTCATTACCATCCAACGCACGCGCAACGAATCGTGTTTTTTCCACGCTCTGCTGTTATACCAGTATTGCACCGCATTGCACCGCTCGTAATAATACCTCTGGTATACATGGAGGCGAACTCTCGGGCATTTCTTTGCTCGTGCAGCGACACAGGGGACTAAGTCCCTTCACCTTTCGCGTCACTCGCCAAAAAGCTCGCCCCCTTCCATAGACGGTACAAGAAGGGAAAGAAAAAACGAACCAGTGAAAAAAGAAAAAAAAAGGTATTGCATAAGTGGAGGTCAGGACGAAACGACTTCTCGTCTTGTACGTCGTCCAGCCAGCAGAAGCCGCGCCGCACCACCCGCGGCGGGAATATCCCAGAGGATACCACGGAGGCTGCTTCGCACCTGCATCCAGCGAGACCACGTGATGCCAGGCCAAGCAGCGCTGCGGGCGATCGACCGGCGCGGCCGCGAACAGGTGCACCGGGTCCTGGTCGATATGACTAAACGCAGTGGGTCCCCTCGTTCGTCCCCAGCCGCGGTACAAGCTACAGGAGACGGGGGATGAACGCGAAGACACACGCACGGGGCCCAGCAACTGCGCAGGCGTAAAGCGTTTCACGGTCCACCGTTCGGACGCTTCGTCAGGGCCAGTTTTCGAAACTGGAGAAGGCCATGCTGCCGCACCCATTCCGGTGTCGATGTTGCTTTTTCCGATGTTTGCATTTTTATGTGTATTTCAGTTCACCTCCCAATGCCGGAGCTGTTGTGCCGCTGCGCGCGCGTATGCTTAAAGCCGAGCGAGCGGCGCATGCAAGCAAGCGCGCACCCGGACACGAGAAAAGAATGACGACGCGCTGAGTTATAAATGAAGTACGCGGTGCGGCCAGAAGGTGCTCCTCCTCTCTTCTCGTTTCCTAACGTAGTCCCCGCTGGGAAGCGCCGCGAGGATTGCCTGTCGATGGCGGCGGGCGTATACACATTGTGACGCATACAATGCTGCCGGAACTGCATGGCAACGTGGCCGTGTCACCAGAAGGTATAGACTAGATTATCTTACTCTCGCACACGCGTACAGGGCAAGTATGCATAATCCTGACTCCAGATCAGACAGGTCAGCACAGCTGCTGCGGGTTTAATTTTGCCATGGCTGATGGTGAGCATATAAATGGCCGCAAGCATGCAATAAGGACAGGGCCTGACACTAGCGGGGTCGTTTGTTACAAATGATCGGCAACCCCAGGTCGAAGGGGGCTGCCAACTACACGTGATGCAAATTCTCGTCCACCACACTATATACACGCTTCAACAACGAAATGTCTTGTGCATCGCTAGACTTACCACCATATTCACAAACGCTCCCCGACTCGACCTTTCAGCCTTCACTTGACAGAGTTGAGCACTGCGCCACCGCTCGGCTGAAGATGACGCTGCGCTACTCAAGAATCGCAGCAGATTGCCGCTGATATGCAGGGACTTGGCGTGCTTATAGAGACGGCGCTCCCATCGGATTTCTCAAGTGAAGGTGAAGCGTTGAGTGAAGGGACGTTCTAGAATACGGGGGTTAACCTCCTTAGCTGCATTTCCCAAGGCAGCTAGGGAGGTTAACCTTGATGCGACATCACTGAGTCTAGTGTATACATTCGAATTAGACTGCAGTGTACTTGCACCATATTAGGCTGCTGTGGTTGTGGATGGCGACAATTTTCTCGCTCTCATAGACAAGCATGTTATATATTTGGATACATTGATGATAAGGTATGCTTGAAAGTCTTCAAAGTATATAGGATTGTATCCTGGCTGAAAAGCCGACAAAGAGGACGATGAACACCGCAGTGGCCTTTGGATAGTCAAGATTAAATCAGTAAACGTTCGTGACCTGTGTTGGGCCGCTATAACGTTAACAACGCTTGCAAGGAGGAACGGTAAAAACAGGTGTAAATTTTCAATTATTTGACTAATGTTGAGAAAAGAATTGGCATATCGTTGACAGAGTGTTTCTAGCACAATGTTTCGTGAAAACCCAGTATTGCTCTTTTTGAAAAGCAGATTTCGC
Source organism: Rhipicephalus microplus (assembly GCF_013339725.1). Lineage (NCBI taxonomy): Eukaryota > Metazoa > Arthropoda > Arachnida > Ixodida > Ixodidae > Rhipicephalus > Rhipicephalus microplus. Next base: position 155,892,170 of record NC_051171.1, on the reverse strand, counting down.
AGTTGAAGTAAGCTTCCCGACTGCGGGCGTCAATTCTGAACCATCCCGATAGAACCTTACATTCCCTTGAGTAAGTGTATAGCGTTGGCACCATACATTAATGGCAGAGCGCCAGTTTTCTTTTTTTTTTATTCATATAGAAAATTGCTGTTGTTATTCATGTCCACCGCAATGGTAGAGCGGTTGCGGTTCTGGACGGCTGACCCGAAGGTTGCATTTTGTAGGAGGCGGTCTGTTAGAGGTCTGTGCACCAAGTGTCATCCTGAGTACACGCGAAAAAGCACCAGATGATTGAAATTTGCGGAGCTATTCGCTAAAGCGTTGCTCCAAATAGTAACCTGGTTTTTGCCCGTAAAATCCTTGGTAATATTATTACCTATAACGTTTCGTTATGCTACCTATATGCCAAGAGTGCGAATAGGGGCACTTCTGACGGCTGGAGCCCTCCAACTTACCCACCATGGAAAATGAGGATGCGTCGTATATAGACAACTCGAACTTCGGTATTCTGTTATAAAGCAGGAATGTGTTGAATTCTCTTTTATGTAAATGTTTTTGTTCTTTTCCCCTTTCATACCACTAAAGAGCTGTCTCGAAAGAAAGAAAGAAAGAAAGAAAGAAAGAAAGAAAGAAAGAAAGACAGAAAGAAAGACAGAAAGACAGAAAGAAAGAAAGAAAGAAAGAAAGAAAGAAAGAAAGAAAGATAGAAAGAAAGAAAGAAAGAAAGAAAGAAAGAAAGAAAGAAAGAAAGAAAGAAAGAAAGAAAGAAAGACTAAACGGCCGCGACGTACATCGCGGCACCATCGTTCAATGTTGACTTTAGAAGCGCGTGGACCATTTAAGCTCGCGAACCGGAAAAGGAGCGCTACACTTCACGCACCCACCCCTGCGAGTTCCCGCAAAGGCTACGCAACACGTAATGGTGTCCCGCGCCACGCACGCACCTGAGCGAAATAAATCGCGTGCTCCAGAACGCAATGGAAGAGGAAAGGCGCAAAACCCGTGCAACCAATGTCCGTCTCCCAACACATCAGGGTCAGCAAACACACGCCCCGCAACCTCAAATATAAATGTGGAGTACGGAACGAGCAACGGATGAGCGTCTACGAAGAGACGAATGAAGGAGCAGCGATAAGGTAAAATGCAAAATAAAAAAGGCCAAAGATCGTAATAAATGACCCAAGACCCAGGAAACCAGTATGTACCATGGCGGATACGCAGACAAACCTACGTGCGAGTTCTTATAGTACTTGAATACAATCATGCTTATAGTGACGGCGTTTACAAATCAGCTTTCCAGCAACAATTAGGAGGAGCGGGTGGAGGATTGTGTGATCGTGTAAACAAGGGGAAGTTAGAGACCTGAAACACTCTCCAGTGTCTCTTATGCAAAAGAAGAGATCGAAAACAAACAAAAAACAAGAGAAAATCACATCATATCCACGAGGTGAATAATGATGAGTGGGGCGAAGCCGACGGACGGATGGATGGATGGATGGATGGATGGATGGATGGATGGATGGATGGATGGATGGATGGATGGATGGATGGATGGATGGATGGATGGACGGTCGGATGGACGCACGGACGAACGCGCGGAAGCTCGGACGGACTGGCGGACGCTTCACGTCACTCATCATCATTCACTCCGTGGATATGCTGTGACACCGTTTTTATTCGCATGCAATGCAATGAAACTGGCTACTACAACTACGACGACTACGACGACACAAGACATACGACCCACGGTGTAAGGGGCTTCACCCCTGAAAGACCCCGAACAGGCAGTTCCAATGGTCAGTTTTTTAGAGCGTTTTGGAAAATAGGTCTATGAACGAGGTCTTGCGAGAAGTGATGCATGCACTCGCAGAAACGGCTGCTCGTATCTTGTCATTATTATTTTTTTGTTCGGGTAGTATTCTGACTACAAATAAATAATTGAACCTACAACGCCTGTTCGCTTATCGGCTCAATGACAATGATTGTCTAAGAGGTATTTGCCAGTTGGAAGAAGACACCCCTATTATCAAATTGCGGAAGGAAAGAAACTACACCTCTCGAATAACTTAGCCTGCAGAATTGCTGTTCCTATGGCAAAATTTTTAGGTTTCTGCACATGAAAGCTTAAAAATAACAACAGAAAGGACCTCTTTCACCTGTAGGTGCAATCAAGCAAATTTTAAGGGCTACTACATTTTTTTTAGCCGGACGGCTCAGTGCTCTCCCATAGGTGAGTACGAAGTACTCGAAATCGGTAAACATTTTTTTCTTAACACACAAAAACACTCCAAGTGTGAGGCTTATGAGACGGTTTTATGCTCTCCCTTAGTAGAGTACCCTGTACTATGGATTGTCAACCACTTTTTTTAACACACACACAGACACCATCCTTACCAGGAGACGACGATTGGTTAACGAGAAAATAGGAAAGTGGGTGAAGACGCCACCTTAAAATTCCCGCACCAAACACTGTAGTTACTCTTTAGGTCGTTACTCTTTACAGCGTCTACTGGGTTCTACACGTTGTTTTGAATCGGTAAAAACGAAAAACATAGTCATCTGTGAAAATTTCATCGAGCCCATGTCGCGAAATTACTAAAAAAAAAAAAAGATTTTGATATTATTGACGTTACACGCAGAGATTTCAGCGCGAAATTTAAAAATGAATCGTATATTTTTACTTTCTCCACTTACGATTAACTTGTGATAGCGAAACTTGTGACAATAGAGTTCTCAGAACACAGTTTATCAATCTAAATTAAGCCATTGTTTTTTTTCAGTGTCCCTTTAAAATTTCAAGAAATAAAGATTATGTGTGATTTTATCTACTACCGATAACGCCCTGTCGTGAACTTACACTGTAGCACCTCTTTGCATTGTGAGAGAGCACTCGCCGCTGTCCCAGTGCACAGTATATGCTTTTTCTAAGCATGAATCACAGGGCAGTGGGACGGACTAGGTTGCTATGATAGACAGCGCAACTGATATTTGCTTGACGCTCTCCCGTAGCAGATGGGCGAGTACTATTTTAACTGAGTAGGCATTTCGATGGCCATTCAACCGTCGTTTTTTTTCTTCTTTTTAGTGAGCGGCCGTGGTATTTCTATACCACGGAACTAGAACGCTGCATACCCCCCTCTCTCTCTGCCACATAAGATGATCATCGCCATAACGAAGTAAATTAATATAGCAAAATATTTAATGTCGGGCCTGAGTTTAGGTCCACTTGGCTGCTTACGCTTGCAGGACGTGAATATGCCTGGACCACATGCATGAATTAGCTAGGTGTACCTATACGGTGGTAAAGAAGCTTGAAAATTCAACACTTCCTATACACCTTTTGCGAAGGCTTCATTGAATTTAGATTTAGTTTAATAATTTTTTTCTCTAGGACAAAATAAAAAGTTGACATGGAGGATGGCAATCACGAGGAAAACGACATATATCCACAGCTCCGTGATCGCAGGAGACACCTTTGCACGCCGACGAAGGATTCAAGGAACGAAACACATTGCTGATCCCCCCTCGCCCCCCTAAACACACACACACACACACACACACACACACACACACACACACACACACACACAGCACACATACACCACACACACACACACACACGCACACACGCACACACACAACATACACCACACACACACGCACACACGCACACACACACACACACACACAGACACATACACACACACACCACACGCACACACGCACACACACACACACACACACGCACACACGCACACACACACACACACGCACACACACACACACACGCACACACGCACACACGCACGCACGCACGCAAACGTGTGTCGATAGTGAAATTTCATCTCGAATGAAATTCGGATTGAATGGTGGCCAAAAATATCGAATTTGTTATGGAATATACGAAATATTTTGTTAAAAATCTAAAAAGATAAGGATGAAATGAGGTCTGCTCATGTTCTAGAGCACATAACGCGATGCGCCACTGCTACCTAAAGACTACAAAATTGTCATGCAGATACATAAGCTGTTCCGCATGACCTGGCTTCGGGCTGTTTCACCGCGCTGATGCATCGTTTCCTGCAGTTGGAAACATGCGATCACTGGGTGAGGGGAGAAAGGTATCGCAAAGCAATTTTAACGACACTTTAATTAAGTGCAGCTCCGTGTTCTTTCCAGCGCTAGAAAGGACCATCCTTTCGTGGGATTGAGGCTAATTGAAGTGTTTTTGAACCTTTTGGCTGTAAGGTCTGAGCGCAGGGTTCTGTTTATTCTGTGACGCTAGCAGTTCGACAACCTCCTAGACTGCTCGCTAGCCTTCTTTGCTGGAGCCACGAGATATTGAAATTACATCATTCCTTTAAAAATTAACATGCACTCACTTTTGAGCCAGCATATTAGTGAAAATTTTAACTAAATGCCCGTACTGCAACGAGGTTAGAGTTATATTTAGTCACCCTGCACCGGCCAAATCGCACCATTCGCCTTCGTCGCGTTTTATAGATTCCTAATTTCGTATTATTCGAAACATCGAATACAAGCTTTTCAATTATTTGATAAGGTATTATATGACTAAAATTCAGAACTCGAATATTTGCGCAGTCATACAATAAAACTCTACGCTTACACACCACTCATAGAACTCTGTTCGTTTATTTCTTTTACCGCTGTTCATTCTTGTACATCTTATCCGGTATTACCCCTTTCCCCTACGACATGGTTAGGGTAGCCGACCGAGCCAAAGCTTAGCTAAGCTCCAAGAATTGCCCCTTGCTTATCTCTCTCTCTTCCACTCTGTGAATCACGTACCCGCACTTATAAGCATTAACCACTGCTTTATCATGCTGTGTTTTATACAAAGTTTTAATTAGGGTAACATTTATGGGGAAGTGATGTCCGGTAAGTACGTAAAAGCGAAAATTATTAGTATCTAATAATAAAGGTATAGACTTATACACAGGGCTAACTTGGATGTGTATTTTTGATACCACCAATCATTATGCCTGTACGGGCTGGCTTCCGAAATAGGAAAGAAATGAAGAAACTGTACCTTATGAACAATTACTACAAAAGCAACAAAAGAACAAACCATCCAACATTAAATCGAAACAATAGCAATACGAGGATGAAGGTGATCATAGCTGGGAAATGAACTGTGATCGCTCCTTGAAAGCTACGCATGGCAACAGGTAACAGGTCCTGGCGCTGACTGACACCACCACGTTGAAAAACTCACGTATTTACCCTATAAAGTGAACGGGGTGATGATTGTTGCCGTATCGAACCGGAAGCGTTATTCGTGGTTTTGGGACGTTAAACCCCACAAATCAATCAATCAATCGAAGCGTTATTCGAAGGTCACAGGCTCGGTCCCTGCATGTGGCAAGTGATCTTTTCGTCCACTTTTCTCTCTTCACAATTACATTACAATTACTTCTAATAGCATCCCCTACACATTCATTTGCATTATTGTCTGTTAGCTCTCAGTAACAGTGAGTCTAACAAAGAAAAACGGGACACTAAAATTTTCACTTTTCTGCATAGACACTACACCAAGTCTGTGCACCTTTGACAGTATGCGTTCATTCTGCGATAACAATACTTAAACGCTACAAAAAAAAATTCTTCCTCCAAATCACACTATGAATTCGGTCGGTCTGGCTCTACGCATTTTCATAACGTACGATGTAACAGCAGACGGTAACTGGGGTTTGACTGAATTAATAGGTCTTGTGGCCCATGTTCATTGCAGAAATCATTGAAGAAATCAACGGCAATTTTTCTGAAGTGGTGGTCCCTTCAGGAAAGTTGCCGTGATGTTTGCGGAGCAGTCTGCACACAAATGCAGCTATAAGTGGACTGAACCACATCTGAATGGTTAAAGGCAAGATAACGTGTATAACGTGCACGGCACTTTTTATCCCCTTTGTCTTCCTTTCAGCTATTCAGCAATTTATTTAAAGCACTTCGAAGCCACTAATCACAGTATGCGAATGGTCATCGCGTTGGTTAACACTATGCCTATTACATTATGTAACAGCATGTTAACCATAGGATAGTTAACGGGCGTCAAAACACAGAGGCAAGCACATCTCGAGGAAACAGTGGGCACAGTGTTAAAATCGCGCGTGTTTGGCTATGTGTGAACACCATGACCGAGGCAATCTACATGAACGCAATGCATACACGGTATACCTGTCTCAGTCTGAAAGAGATCGCGACGTGAGCCACGAATGCATGCACCATCTCACGAGGCACTGCGTTTAATACGCAGGCGGAGATAACGGCCAGTGTGCGGGAGCTGAAGAAGAGTTCGGCATTCAAAAAAAAAAAAAAAAAACGACGTGGCCTGATTGAGCGAGGTTTCACACCGTTAGTCACCATATTAGCGGTTCGAAACAACAAAACATTCAGGTTGCCCAACGGCCAAACGGCAAGGAGCATATCGTATTTGTTCAGTTATAAAGATTCTGTTTGGGCAGTATCACATTGTATTGGACGTATGATTTCTAACCGGAGTATATAGGGTGGTTAGCCGGTCGCTATTCGCAGCACACAACAAAGAACACATAAACAGCCCTGTTTACGTTTTTATACGAAAGCACAGCAAAGAATTTCAGACTCGATGCTTTCTCTATGGCTCTGTGACCAATAGCCGATTCGGAGCATTACTGAGAGCCATAGGCATCCCTCAACTTCGTCTTACGGATGCCTGCTGAGAAGGCGCAAAAGCTCTTCAGTGGACAGGCCAGAACCGTGTTAGCTCGTGGACAGGAACCACTCGTATGGGAAACAACTACAGAAAAATTAGCATTCGAGTATGTACGCTCAAACAAAACAAATCGAACAAGAGGAGGCACTGCCAATGTGGCTGCTGCCCCGCAGGGAGACGACGATAGCTTAAAAACGGCACGCACTCAAGGCCATGCCAGGACCTCATGCGGTCGTCCGGTATAGATTCTTGCCGACCACGAGCTCGGCAGGGGGCGCGACAGTCGGGGCCCGCTCGATGCAGGGATGAAGCCGCACGCCTCGAACATGCCGCTGCGCTCTCTGTGCGAGCCGCGCCGTGCCTTATAGAGAAGAAGCGTTCCAAATCCGTCTGGCTCACGCCGAAAAAGCGAGCGACCCGACCAGCAAGACGCAGTGTCCTCCGCGTGTGGGCCCATGCAGTGTAACAGGCCGCTGTCTCGCCGTGGGGCCCCCCGATCGATCACGCGGCCCTGAAAGTTTGCCCCCGAAGATGACATAACAAGCTCGGTGATGGCTCGGGGGACACACACGCGCCGACTGTACAGCTTCTGTGCGCCGCACAACTAACGCCTTCGACGTATGGTTCCTCGTTGCGACTTTCTTGTCTGTTGTACAGACGTACACGTCAATCTTGCACGCACCTGTCCCGAGGAGTGGCCCGATATACTTTTGACGTCTGGAGACGTCCTGTCACAGAGTGACTGGTTAGAAGAGCGTGAGCTCCAAGTTCGCAGGTGCAGCGGGTTGTTGTCCGCCTTGACGTCGCATCAACGAGGGTCGGAGTATGTGGCTTCTCCATACAGACGCACCGCCTCCTTCTGTGCTTTTCGCCGTGCGTTTTATAAAGACACTCCCGTGTGGAAGCCATAAACGTGCAACAGAAAGTTTATAGACAAGCCGAAAGACAAAAGTAATGGTAACTATAGCTCATACACACGCATTAGAAAGCGAATACGCCTCAGACGTATACGTTGACCTCGATTCGTCGTCTTTAGTCGGAGTAGTACAGTAGAGGTGCGCATGGTACCAAAGCCAGGCATGGGTTTACTGTATACGCACAGCGGATATCGTTAAAAATTGGTGTTCTATTGTTCGTTGTATACTGTCAGATGTCCGTATCCGTTTGAAAGGACACATGTCGGCACCTACAATGACCTGTGTGTGGTGAACGCGCATATAGGGCACATGCAAATCCAAGGTGATATTAATCTATAACTGTTTCAATATTTCCATACATGCATTCTTGACCTCACTGAGTGTAGTGCAGCCACTGACAGTGATGCAAATGCAATGCAAGACAGGAAAGAGTCATGGTTATTTTGCCCATACATCTTCACCCTATAGCACCTCTACTTTCCCTTTCTTCGTAGCTTTAGCGTTACGAAATTTACCCCAGTCATCCATGAGACAGTGACAGCAGTGTTTTATGAGAGTGCCGGCGGCAACTCAGCTCATCGGAGCATGAAGAACTTCAATGAGCCAGCGACTACATGCGACGCGGCAAACTCACGCAACGACCCAGACACGTTCTGAGTGAACAATGTGTGTGACTCCTGGAGGCACGCCCAGCCGCCTACAAAGAAAGAGCCCGCTGGGCTTGCAATGGGACAGGCGACGCCCGTCTCTTGAAAGTACTGAGACGGGGGAGCGGCGCACGGGGGGGGGGGGGGGGGGGCTACATCGGCTAAACGTTTTCGATTAAAAGCTCCGCGGGATGCGGCATACACGCAAGCTTTGTGGCGCTAGTTGCCTGCGGAATTCAGTGCTACTGAAACTTTTAGTTCGCGCTTACGAATGCGTTGGTTCCGCTCATATATATCTATAGAAGTGTGGTGGTAATCAGAGCGTTCAGCAGATTGTGTCTTAATTTGCGCTCAGAGGCATGGCTTACTCATGTTCCATATAGTAGAGTACTTAAGATACTCTAAATTGTCAAGCATTTTTTTCAAACAACCATAAAAAGTTATACAAACGAGAGAGAACGTTACTATTGACGGTATAGCAGCAGAGAAAAGCAACCTTTATTGATGTTAACAAATGCGTCGTGGTTGAATGAAACGCGGACAACTTAACGCACGTGCGAAATACGTCAAAAATTCATGAATGAAAATGGCACTCACACTCGAACGTGTTAAGAGCATGTTTATGATAGATTAACAAAGCTCACGGACTGATTATTTTCCCAGTGAGTCTTGATTAAATGAACTGCAGAAAGAGAATCAGCACTACGTATCTACCACGTTTATGTTATCTGAAAATGCGCGTAATCATGGTTGCTATGTCAAAAAAAAAACAGTGACCAAAACTAGCCAAAAAGTCAAGGGTAGCGAAAATAGCCAAAAATAGCCAGACGTGCGCGAAAATAACAGTACCATTTTAATGTAACTGAATAAATGCAGAAGCCATTTGGTTAACCGTGTAAATAAGTACAGTGTAAACCTTTCCCAAAGATAAGTGTAGGGACGTAAGCATATATGACTACTGGATGGTTTCGCGCAGGATGACGAAGTTTCTTGAGTTGTTGCAAAAATGTATCTCTTTAAAACGAGCCTTCCACGAATTTTGTTAAATAAACTGAAAGTAATGCCAATGTGGTGGCAATAAAAGGAATACCATATGAATGTCCTCAGATTCCCACTTTGGGGGTTTTGAAGCATACAATAATAATAATAAACTGCTGTCTCTTTAAAAATAACTCTTTTTTAACGTGATATCGAATTTTATAGTTAGCTTAGAGCACGCGCCTAACATGAACACATGGCACCAGCAGTTCGTCAGATATCCAAGTTCTAATATCAGTGAGTGTAGAGAGCCCTGGATAAAAACGCTTTGGTTGCCCTGGTCACACCCGATTACCATTTTAGGCGCACTCAGCAATACGGCTCTAAAAAAAATGAGTGTTAAAACAAAATTTATAAATATTTTCTGTTACATCTAAATTGAATTTTTCGTATTAGAAATGGATATACTGTAGAGATGTACATGGGCTTCGAGTAGCCCGGGACATCTTCTCATCTTGGGCACGGGCCGGACTCGGGCTACATGTATACACTGTTTTCCCTCGGGCGGGCTGTGCCAGATACCAAGCCTTAATCAGGACCAAAATATAGACGTTGTGCCAGTGCCATTTTCTACCGCGTAGCGCCTTTTGTGCAACCGCCCCCGCCCCTTTTTTCAAATCTATCTATCTATCTATCTATCTATCTATCTATCTATCTATCTATCTATCTATCTATCTATCTATCTATCTATCTATCTATCTATCTATCTATCTATCTGTCTGTCTGTCTGTCTGTCTGTCTGTCTGTCTGTCTGTCTGTCTGTCTGTCTGTCTGTCTGTCTGTCTGTCTGTCTGTCTGTCTGTCTATCTATCTATCTATCTATCTATCTATCTATCTGTCTGTCTATCTGTCTATCTGTCTGTCTGTCTGTCTGTCTGTCTGTCTGTCTGTCTGTCCGTCCGTCCGTCCGTCCGCACCTGCTGAGTGAGTCATCGAACTAGGCGGTCACGTACAAGCTAGGAGGAACAGACCCACGGCTTTAGGAGCTTCGCCCTTAAAAGTTAGCAATCTAGAACACCAAGTACTCTAGTATGGGGTGGATATATACGCTTCTCCGTAATAATATTTCACTGTGTTCGACTACCTCCTACAACTCCATTTAGAATGAAAGGTGAGCTGTCTCTGAAGAAACAGATACGAAAGGACAAGGATGAAAAGTTAAACGTTATATACGTGCGTCTGTAAAAAGAGTGCTGACGAGCCAGAGTAGAACACTGCACGGTCCGATTTTTTCGGCCCGGGCCCGGCCCGGCCATCGATTGATTTGTAAGGCTTAACGCCCCAAAACCACCATATGATTGTGAGAGACGCCGCAGTGGAGGGCTCCGGGAATTTCGACCACCTGGGGGTTTTCAACGTGCACCCAAATCTGAGCACATGGGCCTACAACATTTCCGCCTCCATAAGAAATGCAGCCGCCGCGGCCGGGATTCGATCCCGCAACCTGCGGTTCAGCAGTCGAGTACCTTAGCCACTAGACTAACGCGGCGGGGCAAGGGCCCGGCCCGGTCCGAAAACATTATGCTCCGGCCCGCCCGAGTGAGGCCCTGTGTTTTTAAATATGACCTGTACCCGGGCCAGGCCCGTAATTTTTTAGCCTGGCCCGGGCTGGCCCGGGCTGGCCCGGCCCGGTTCGTTACAGCCAGTTATACCTTAACATAAACGTGACACAATGTAATCTTCGGTTATGGTGAACATATATAGCTGCCGCACGCAAGATATATTGTAAAGAGTGTATTGGAACTTTTTTCAGTGTCGCGACTTTCACTGGTACTCTGTTTACTTTCGGTTAATTACGCCCGCAACACTTTTGCTAAATAATTGCAGGGCAATATAAATTAAACTTGAAGTCGTCACTGGCTGTCTCGTGTAAGCAGTGTTAACCACGCAATCTTAGTTTGTATTTCAAGAACTACTACAGTATATACAACTCCCATAAAGTGGATAAAATTGCAGGGTGTCACTGGAGCCATCTTACATTTATACCGTAAAAGATGCCAATACACCGATGCCCATTCACCCCCCTGTTTCAAAGAGTGCAGCAGCAAATCAACATCATATTCATCACCTTCCTTGGAGCTGTTACCTCCGCTGCGGGTGTGCTCGCTAGTTTTTGAGCGTCATAAGATGACTTTCGCTGCGACAAATGTGGAAACGTATGTATTACTGAGGAAATATCAATAAGGGAAAACAAATAATAATGCCAGAGAAAGTATAGGGGACGTGCAAGACGTAATTGCAATGTAAATTTGAAAAAACAAATAGTGGACTAACTTGCCACCGGCAGGATCTTTTCCTCTCCCCTTTTTTGTTCACATTTTCATTACATTTACTTCCTACACGCCCCCTACACATTCCCTGACATTATTGTCTGGTAGTTCTCATTATTACTGTGTCAAACAAAGGAAACTAGCCCTTAAGTTTACTCTTTTCGTTATCACGAAATATGACAAAGACAAAGGTGGTCGTAAACAGAACCGAAACATTGCTCCGTACGATGGGCATTACAGCTGAATGCTGAACATTTTTGGCTAATTGGCAAATGCAGAATATTTGCAACTACCGGGCTAGCTAAAAAAAAAAGCGGAAACATTTCCATTGATTGGCACGTCTGTGATAGGAGTCACTCCGCATCTATAGCACTTAAAGTGCATCAACAGCTCCTGAGGTATTAATCACTCACGCGTCGCGTGAAATAGTCACGAAGTCACGCAGGCGAAAAAAAAAAACTGTGGACATGCAAGAACATCGGTGTATTCGAATTCTTTTTCTAGATACAAACGCGCACATCTACACAACTGTAACACTAATACAGGCAGTGTATACTGTTGCTCTTGCAGCACTACCGCATGGCAAACATTTACTTATTGTATGCAAGAGTGCCTTTCACTCTATATACAAGTGTAAACTTATATTATAGTTTCTTGAAATTAACTGTATATATCGATGGCGCAGAATGCTAGACGTCATGCTCCTTCTAACTTCAGTACGCGCTAATGCACTTCAGGTGGTCTACATTACTAGGAACCCTCAACTATGGCTGTGAAAGAACTGTGCGAGACCGTGCTGTGTAGCCTCGAGCTGACTATTCATGCTTCTCTTTCTTACCGCTCTTTCTTTTCTATCTCTTTCCGTTCTATTATTCTCCTTTTTCCCCACCCCAAGTGTAGGGTAGCCAACCGAGCAAGCTTGGTTAACCTCCCTGCCTTTCCTCTCTATTTATCTCTCTCTCTCTCTCTCAACCTACGGCAACTCACAAAACTTGGGTCGCTTCCAGACGTTAAACCACACAAAACGACAAAGCCGAAAAGCGCACCCACGATCATGATACCGATATGTATGAGACCCGGTCCAAATACAGGCCTCACTAGGGCTTGAGACTGGCCCGGCCCCGATGCCAGCAGTGCCTCACCCGGCCTGGGCCCGTGCAGTGCTAGCTGAAACTCAGTCTGCAACGCGATCTACTGTGAAAGAGTGGTCAGCCGTACAGAGCCTGGCGTGCACATTTGAATGAAAATGGTGGCCTACAGTGGCTTTGCTACGAGTGGGTGACCCCCCGCCCCCCCTAAGTCCTTAAATCTCAGTTTATTAGTTGCCAACTTTACCACTTGGATGGATACGTCTAAACGTGCGTTAATCATTGTGCGCCAGGCCTGCCTCATAAAAACAATCGCCACCATACCTCAGCCATTCGAAAAGACACACACACACACACACACACACACACACACACACACACACACACACACACACACACACACACACACACACACACACACACACGATCACTTTTCCTCTCGGCACACTGCGGCATGCTGTGCCACTGGTACAGCAGCAGCACGTATATAGACTTGCTCACGACGTTTAGCGAGCAGCAGCTCGAAACGGGGCGTTTATAAAGGCTGCCATCATCTGGCCTTCCATTATGTGCTGGTGGCGCTTGCAATGATTGCCGCAGCGAGCGACGCGCGCACACGCCTTCTAGGCGGAGGCCCTCCGAGTCAGAGCTCGCGCGACCTCTTTAACGACACGAAAAGCGTCCTGGGCTATCGCATTGTGCCTCTTCAAAGGCGCCCCCTCCGCCACGTGCCCGACGCATCGCGCTGTGCCGCCCGCCCGACAACGCCTCTCGGCGTATTTCGTGGTAGTTGCGTGTGTAGTCGAACGACGCTCGGCCGCGCGTGTCACGACGCCCTCCGAGAGTCGCGTGCGTGGCGTCGAGTCACGCCGGACGCGTCGCGTCGAGCGCCCCTCCTTGAGACGTGCGCGCCCAATTCCGTGCAGCGCCGGTTGAAGCGTTGAGCTGCGCGTCCGCGTGAGCTCCGCGGACGCTCAACGAGAACGATCTGCTGAAGTGTGTCTCGAGCCTCTTCTCCGCCTTCATTTGGTGCGCTTTCTACCGGTTTCTATCGTATCTTATCAATACACCCAAACGCTTAGCATCATGAAGTCAACTAAACGTTCTACAGTATAGTTAAATGTTAGCATTTCAGTACTTTCTCACGAAAAGTATTGAAGCCCCGCCGTGGTGGTCTAGCGCCTAAGGTACTCGGCCGCTGACCCGCAGGTCGCGGGATCGAATCCCGGATGCGCCGGCTGCGTTTCCGATAGAGGCGGAAATGCTGTAGGCCCATGTGCTCATATTTGTATGTACGTTAAAGAACCTCAGGTGGTCAAAATTTCCGGAGCCTTCCACTACGGCGTCTCTCATATTCATATGGTGGTTTTGGGACGTCAATATGGTGGTTTTGGGACGTCAAACGCCCCAAATTAAATCAATCAATCGACGAAAAGTAGTGAAGAATGCTGGCTATGTTCTTACCCCTCAGAACATTTATGAACGCAAGGACACGTCTCTGGCTTTCTGGTAGGACAGCAAGGATTGCGTTCACTTTCCTTTCAGTTCTCAGCATACGTTTTATAACACATAAGGGCTCCCTTTGCCTTCGCACTCTGATTCAGGATCAGCCGAGGCCCTGTTCGGACGCAGAGCTCGATTGGTTCAGCTGATGCTAGCGTCACTTCAGTAACGTATACAAAACCTTGACATTGGCACTGGTTATGCCCGCGATTAAACAGGAAGTTCTATACAAGCGCAATACGGTTTGGACTTTCAGCAAACAAACCAAGGTTGGGGCTTCAAAGTTGTATTGTACATTGTTGCATGCTACGTACACAAACTTTAGCAACTAGGAACAACTTACGGTTTTCCAATGGGGGAGCATTTATTCCAGATCTTATTTTGTCAATGTTAGTATATCGATGTATTTGTCACCTTTGTAGTCGGATGAAAATGTAGTACGTTATGCGGTGCCCTTCTTTTAATTCATGATCACTTATGAGGTGCCCGGGAACCGTGACACAGCCGGTGCCGTGAGGAGTGGATGTGGGAGGGGGAGGGAGGCTGTGAAGAATCAAGGCGGAGTAAGCTATGCATCTCACTCCTTTCTATCTTCTCTTCTTATGATCCTTGCTTCCCCGTCCCTATCCCCAAAGATGCTGAATCGTGCTCCCGCCACTGGAGGCAAAAAATAGCCTTTTTTCCCCTTCCTCTTTTTCCATTCCACTATCTCTCTCTGTCTTCTGTCAAGAGTTTGACAAAGTTCGTCCATCATAACATAAAAAAGATTATGACATAACAAAGATGATGATATAGCTACGTAGCTGTGGTCAGTGGTCAGAAGACGACAACGAAGAAATGGTCTGTCGGTTGTGCGTGCTGTCTTCCATCTTAGTCAACGCCATACGTATCAGTTTGAATATAGATTTTAAATAGACACGCCTCGTGTCATTTTTACGCAACATCTTTGTGGTGGAGGTGCTGGGTAACAATATATTACGTAACAATATATATCATAACAAAGATGAAGATTCAGTCACTAACCTAGCCAAGGTGAAAACACAGAGACCTTTCTGGGGCCCGTACGGGTTCGTTGATCACAATATAGGATGCTTCGGAACCATCAAGGGTTTTTTTTTTTTCTATCTCACACTCTTAGCGTGATCGAGGAACCCGTACCAGTACCGAAACGTCGCTGTGTTTTCACCTTGGTTTGGGCAGTGCCCGCATATTGCTCTTCACCGGAAGAAGTGTAAATTGAGAGCACCGGCTTTCAATGCACAGTTCCCTCTTGCTGTTAGGGACAGAGGGCTCAAGCGGCAAGAACATTACAAAAGCACACGAAAACGAGATTGAAAAAGAATGAATAGTTGACGCACTATAAAAAGAGGAATCACCCAGAAGGAAGCGCTTCGTTCGGTCCTTCGGCGCCGACCGGGTTCGTTCCCGAACAACCAAGTTGTTGTTTTTTTACTTCAGCGCTGTCTACACATTCGCGCTGCACTAGCCGCTCCACTCGAGTTCACGCGGCTCATCAGCGGCGACGGCAGGGCGGATCCTCCTTCGCGCAGGAGCCCGGAAAAGAAGGTGGGGACGCGAGCCCTCTCGACCCGGCCAGCGGCGCTCCATCGTGCGTTCACTGGCGCGCGCGCGCGCCGACGTTTAGTCAATTCCGGCTGGATGCCCCCGCTGGCGCGTTCGCAGACGGACGCAGCGCAGCACCCTGCCGCCTCAACAAGCAACAGCAGCATCATGCAAAAGCAACCGGAGGCCCCAACGGCACGCGTCCGCCGGCGCGCCGTATGAGACGCAGCGGGCAGCCAGCGGGCCCCCCTCTCGGGGAGAGATACATGGGCCTCCTCTTTCCGTACCTTCCCGCAACACCACTATAGTTCGTTTCGTTCGTTCGCTTTGGGCGTGTGTTTATGGTAGGCGCGCGCGCGCGCGTGTGCCTCGCGTCCGTACGCTCACCTGTGAGGCGAGGCCGGCAGCCGGATGTGGCCGTGGGCGCGTCCACGCGACAACGACCGTGCCCTCTTCGGCCCGCTTCTCTTATAAATCGCGTTGCTATCTAGCTTCGTGCGGTGTAGGGATGGGCAGCCACGGCGGGTAACTCGAGGAGCCGGCTACCCTAATTAGAAGGGGCCCGGGGCGGCGCGCCGCACAACGCCCTGGGCTCGGCCGAAGCGGACACCTCGCCCGGCCCGTCCGATGGCTGTTGTAGCTTCTGCGTGCGCCGATGCACAAGAAGCCAAGGGGGCCTCGCCCTTAATTTTTCGTTCATCTTTAGCGAGCGTGCGTATATGGTGTACTATGGCGCGAACGAGCAGTGCGGCGAAGTCGTCTTGTAGTGTTTCTTCGTTCTTATCTTTTCGGATAAACCTCACATTTACTCTCGATCGTGCTGCCCCAAAAACACCTGTTATCGAGATAACACATTGCAATACTTCAACATCCGCTACAGCTGTTGCAACTTAAGATTATTGTGGGTTTCTCTGGCCTCCCGACTTGGCACTATCTCTCAAAATGAAAAACCTCAAATGCGTGTGTGTGTGTGTGTGTGTGTGTGTGTGTGTGTGTGTGTGTGTGTGTGTGTGTGTGTGTGTGTGTGTGTGTGTGTGTGTGTGTGTGTGTGTGTGTGTGTGTGTGTGTGTGTGTGTGTGTGTGTGTGTGTGTGTGTGTGTGTGTGTGTGTGTGTGTGTGTGTGTGTGTGTGTGTGTGTGTGTGTGTGTGTGTGTGTGTGTGTTATTTCCAGTGCCCCCTTTCTGTGGACAGAAATGACCACATTGCACTGTCTCAGTGAGTTTTACTGCCTATGAATGGTCAATTAGGAAAGCTGAATCTGCATTTATTATATAGGCTGTCTCCCTTGCACAAGCCTTACTCGGAGGAGCACTGGACCAATGTGGATGTATTTAAATGCCAGTGCAAGCATTGACGCCGTGAATTGAGCTTCTCTTTACAGTCAGGAACCAGAGAACAACAAATGATGATAAGATTATAACGGGTGCAGAAAGAGACAACTTTTTATTGAAGATCATATAGCCGGTGTGTGCAAATCACTGACTTGCTAGCCTGACAGTGGAAGCAGATTGGCAACTGAAAGAGAAAAAGATATGGAGAAATTCTTTTTTATTCTTGCGATGGTCTTCCTACGCAGTACAATCGCCTGAGGGAAGCTCCGAATATTTTATCCCTTGCGTTCAGGAGCAGTTGAAAAAAGTGCTCCTTGTAACATGAACAGAGTTCATCCTTCCTAAATTAGTTTCTAATAGCATCGTCATTCAATGTTCGGCAGCAACACTTCTGCAGCTCGTAATCTCCAACATGTGGATAAGTGTTTTTTTAACACTCTGCGACGAGTCTACGAGTGGCCACTTTCCGAGCAGGTTGTGAGAGTGCTATCACCCCCTGTGATATTTCGCGGATGAAGCAGGGCTCGCGCTCGTTCACCATCATCGCCATTATGGCTAGCGCGGAAGCACCAGCAGTGCCACCCGGTGGCGAGGATAGGTAGCCGCACAGAAAACTTTAGCGAGCCTCTTTGGCATTAGATGGCAATCGGAATGGATGTCTTCTGCAGGAGGTCCGCAGGATACGGTGGGTCCGTGGGTCGTGTCCCGTGAATACACCCTAGTGGTGAGTCGAACATTGGCGACGCCGCGTTGACGTTAGTTAGTGCTTGTAGTGGTTACTTTATAAGGTTGTTTAGCGTGTCGTCTTTTTTTATTATTCGGCTGAAGATGTCATCGTTTGCAAAATAGTTGAATAAATGTACACGATGTTTTGTTTAGGTTGACCGCGTCTGCTGTGTCGGTCTATTCGGACAGCACCGCTCTCCTTCCGAGACCCCACAAGGTGCTACTAGAACGCCGTCCATGTCTCACGTCGGTCCAAAAGGCAGTGAAGGCATACTCTTGTGCTCTCTGTGCACGACAAGCTTTTGTTAACGCCTCATAACTCGTGGTGAGGTCCCGCACGCTTCAGTGAATTCGCTGCCTTTTTTATCTCTCTCTTGCCTCCTCCACCATGTTTCTATTCCCCTTACCCATGTGCAGGGTAGCCAACCGGAACCTTTTCTGGATAACCTCCCCACCTTTCTATAAGCACACGAGAATACTATTTCGAGGGCAGCATATAAGTGGCATCCACCTTCGAGCAACCCTGTGCTCCCGCAGCCAACGCATCAGCATATCCGCATAGCACGCGGATTATGCGGAGAAGGCACTACTTTCGGCCGCCATGACTATTGGTCGTGTACACTGTGTGTACCTCTGCGTGATACTAAAGCTGAACAGATCTTTGTGCCCGCCATTCGTTGTCACGTTTGATTGTGCTGTACTTGTGTGCAGCCATCGCACAAAATGCAAGGGTGACGAACCTGAGAACGCAAAACCGGTTGATTTCATTTCTCGCCGGATGTTATTTGTGCTCAATGTAGCCGTACACTAGAGGTTGCGGCGAAGCGTCGTTGCGAGTGGTTCAGCCGTCTTCACCAGGCTGATCATAACAAGGCTGTGGGCTGAGAGGAGAGCTGAGAGTGGTTCACCTGCGAATGAAAACTTAGTTCAGTTTGGATTCTGACAGCCTTGAGTAAAAAAAGAAAGCCATACACGAACGAAATTCCAAAATAAGCAAATTGCAATGATTCAGTAAATGTGCATAGTTTCAATGCACTGGCAGATACGTATGCGAAAAGCACGACACAGCAGGGTACTCAAAGTTGGACTATCAATATTAACACCTGCGCGACACACTGCGAGCTTAATTAAATAATAGCCACACACACTTGTTTTTCTCGCTAAAATGGTCTGGCTCAGTACACTTGCATCGAAGCACATGTGACTGGTAACGTTGGTTCAGTGAATAATTTTACGCTCCAGAGACTTTTAATTCGACCGATCAAAGCTGTATAAGCCAACCACGTCGAAATTTCAGCCTCGTGCGCACTCTACCACAATCGAATGTAGCCCGTGGAACGGTGTTACTACGTGCAAGTTTGAAAGAGCTGTGAAGCCCACAGTTTCAACTAGATTAGTAGAACATCACACTAGTATCAAATGAATGTGTAAACTCTACTTTCACGCTTACAGAGAAAACATAACTTCAGATTATCTTTCCTTTGCGCACGCAATGACGCAGTCACCGTTCCTTTTCAGCGAGGGTTCGTGGACAAACGCGCTATAGTCAAGCATCCAACGATTTCTCGGTTTTCAGTGATTCGTGTGTCACAAAACTTGTAGTATGCACCAAGTAGTCCTTTACGTCTCAAAGTTCCACCCTATGAACTAGTCCGATGTAAAATGCGGCTTCCTAGCTCGCCAGAATCCGTGTTCGTGCATCGCTGTTTAGCATCGGCGTCCGATTTCTCGGTGTACACGCTCAAGCAAGCCGGGCGCGCGTCGCCCATGGCATCTTCAAGCAGGAGGACGAGAACAACAAGAAAGAAGGCAGAGAGGTTAGCCAGACACATGCCCAATTTGCTACACCACGCTGGGGGAATGGGAAGGGGGAGTATAAAGATGAGAAAGAGGGTGAGCAAAGAGAAGGAGACAAAAGAAAAAAAAGGATTATTGTCAGTCAATGGCCTGACGCGTATGCAGCGGTGACACTACACAAAATTTAAAGGTGTTCACATAGGTCAGCCCTCAAAAAGCACAAGACGCCTTTGATTTTCTTTTGCGCCGACGAAAGACGAGGACGGTGCTCCAGAAGTACCTGCATAGAGATGGCCGATCATCCAATTGTCGCGATGCGTCAGAGAGCTTCTGTCTTTCAGAGGCAAATCGAGGGCAACGGCATAGCAGATGGTCGATGTCTTCTACGGTGGTGCAGACGTCGCATTCCGCATTGTCGGTCAATCCGATGAGGGTTGTATATGCTTTTGTGAAGGTAACCCCCAACCAAAGGCGACAAAGAAGCGAAGCTTCACGTTGACGAAGGAGGTCGAAGTTCAAGTCGAGGGTTTATTTGGTAGAGTCTCGTATGTCTCGTGTTCCACTCCAGTCGACGTGCCAGTTGACGAAGTTGCTTTACAGCGTCTGTCCTTGACAAAGGAATCAGAAGGTTATGCTTTTCTTGGTAGCATGCTTCAAAAATGGCAAATATCGTGCCTTCTAAAACTAAGTAAAATTAAAACAAGAGCAAAGTACCCGCAGTAACTTGTAGGCAGCGAATGGGCTATGGCGGAATGAATTCACCTGTCGGAAGTGCCGTTACCATACCGCCAGCCTTCAAAATAGTAGTGGCCACGCAGTTGCCAGCACAGCTGGCGCACTTTTTGCTACCTAACCTGGCAACCTGACGTCACGTGAATGCAACATACATATTGTTCAGTTATAGCATCAACACCCTGCTATACTTTTGTTGAAATACCTTTTTCTTTCCACAAAAGATTTTATGCGTGCACTGTCTTGCGTGGTGCTGTGCATATAAATACCCTACATTTGTCT
The DNA here is from genome assembly GCF_013339725.1 of Rhipicephalus microplus. Classification (NCBI taxonomy): domain Eukaryota; kingdom Metazoa; phylum Arthropoda; class Arachnida; order Ixodida; family Ixodidae; genus Rhipicephalus; species Rhipicephalus microplus. The sequence continues at coordinate 155,871,564 of NC_051171.1, read as the reverse complement.
ACACTCGAGGTTGTCACTTGATCCCTCCCCGATGCATTCTTTATCACCTCCTTCCCTGTGCAAAGAAAGCGCCTAAAAGTCGACACAGCTATTGCATGCGCGAGCTTAATATTATGACGTTCAATAGTTGAACTCCCGAAGGAATTTGTCACGGACAGCAGGACGAGTGATGGATGCCCACAGAGACCGGTGCCTCCACCACAACGCACTTATCGAAGCCTCACAACCTCCTTTCCCTCAACCCCTCAGCCGCCTCCACAGCAGTCGTGCCACTGTCGTCGTTGCGTGTGCCGGGCAAAGGACGGGGCCATGCCTGCTTTAATCCGCTTATATGCCGGCGTCGTCGAGGGACCAGAGTCGTCCCTGCGCTTGACCTGGCAGGTTCACGGTCCCCGCGACAATTACTGGATTAGATTTGGACTCGCCGAGATCAATCTTTGGCTATAGACGCGGAGACGGCGCCCCTCCACGTGTGCGCCATTCTCTAATGCAAAGATGCGGAGAGCCCCCTCGAATGCGATGACATCAAAGGCACCGGCTTCTGTAGATACGCAGGCTTCGATTGGGACAGTTTGCCCAATGTCATGAGCTATTCGCGCCGCCGGCTCTATGTACAGATTCGGTTCGCTTCTCGACCGAGTGATCCTGGCAACGCTATTCGCACGAGTCACACAGACAGGTATACTGTACAACGTAATACAACACTTCTTGTAGATTATGTTTACACCCCATTGAACGGTGTTTAATATTCTAAGTAATACAGGGTGTCTTCAAGAGGCATGTTTCGTATTCTTTGTTTACTTTGTTACTTTTGTAGCGCTTCATTCTTGCGATGAACAGTGATGCAAGAAAGCGTCTCTTTCGAGTGAGACAATTAGGTGTATGTGCTAACTTGTACGAAAGCGAAGATGGATTACAGTAAATATAATCACTGGTGAATGAATCAGCTGTCCTCGCCAATGATAAAGTTAACAATTTTATTACTGTATAATACCATATTTATATTTCTACTACACTGCGAAAGTAGGTGTACTGAAACAGTGCGAATACGTAAAAAAGTAAGATCTTGGGATATAAGGGTGGGTTGTAGCGTGAACGCAGGCCTATAGAGCAGGGAAGGGAATGTGAAAAGATGTGAGAGATATTCAATTTCACATTATGCTGCAAGCCCCATGCCGCCGTATATCTATTGCTGAAAGTAGAATCTTACTACCCAAAGATATATCCTATGGCGCAAACACGGACAAGAAAATCGGGGACTGTAGACGTTAAAGTTTTCTGCCCATGCCGGTCCGCCATCACACCCGCTATTCCAGAAAGCACACAAAACACCCAAAAAGTAAGATGAAGAACAGAGACCAATGAAGCTTGCGCGCCCACTTTACGTCAGAACAACGATACGGTGTGTACTTATAGACACAAGCGAACTGAGGGTTATAGACTACGGGAGCAAGTAGACCACACCTCGGACGCAGCCATGGGATACATACAGGTTACAGCATGCAGAGCAGACACCCCTAAATGAAGCACCCATAACTCAGGCGTTTCTTAGGGCATGCGCTACGGGAGCCGGCCAGAGTCGCTGCCGTAAATATTTCGCGGGGGGAAAAAAAGTAAGAAAGACAAAAACCTCACACATCAAGCAAGCACACAACGCGCATTCTCTTGGCGGGCGACAAGCGTTTATCTCTTCCAGTTAGTGCACGGAAACCCACCGGCACGGAGAGGAGAGGCTCTGGCGCCGAGTCTCGGTGCATGCCGCATGTATGTTGTACCCTCCCCCGACGAGCAGCAACGACGCGATCGCCCGAAACAACGCCAGCTCGTGTGCGGTACACGCGGTCACCGCTGGCTGCAAAGAAATGGCGGCAAGCATGCAAGCCGTGTAGATGCACGCCCGAAGAGGGGGACACCGCTAGAGAGACACCGCCACGCAGAAAGGCGCCATTGCCGCAACAGCCGTGAAGACATTACGAGTGGGAGGTGGGCCGGTCGTCCTTCTGTCTCGCAGAGCATGACGGCCGTTGCGGCGTGCGGCTGCTTTATAGGCGACGCTGAGCACACCTCCTTCCCGGTCGTGCGGTGCCTTATCTGGAGACAGTTATGGCCTGTTTTCAAATCGGTCCCGAGTCGTTTTGGGAAACGTTTTCTCGCCGCGTGCGTCGCCCGCCGTTTCTTCGCTGTGGTCCGTCCATCTCGAGCGGGGAGGGCGACCGCATGCAGAGCAAGGCGCGCACATGACGCAATGGCGCCACTTCTGACCACCTTGCTTTCTTTCGCATGCATAGCGAGAGAGGGGCGGCGGTGCGGTTTTGCCCCAAACGCGAACGCTTGGCTGCATAATTGGCAGCAGTTAATGCCTGGGGCGGAAGTCCTGTCTCCTCCACATGGTGGTCCTGCCGGATGGAAGTAGGAACTTTGTTATATAAGCTTTCGCTAGCGAGATGTCAGTGTAGTAACGGACACAGAGACTTTTTGATCTGTGGGATCAGTAACTGACATAGGATATCGGTCTAATCGGCCAGACATATCGGCCTAATCGGCCAGACATATCGACCAGAAATATCGGCCAGACATCACGGCGCCTTCCATGTGTGAGATACACCATACCGAAATTCTATGGAACTACATTGCGTGAGAGTACGTGTATACCATCAAGGCCCCAGACCTTACTTTGCCAAAACACGCATTTCTGTTAATAATCAATTAAAGCAGGAAGCATATTTAGAAACGGTTGGGTTCGGCCATAGACACGGAGGGGTGGGGCGCACGGCCCCTCATTCATTGGAAAATCTGTTCGAAAGCCTCTGCTGTTTTCACTAAATCAAGCGCTTACTATGGAAGACAATATAGACTTCGTTGAAATAAAGCTACACTTAATCGTGAAAACTTTCAATGCAACAAGATTAAGCGACACGACCCCTCCAGGTAGCCTACAAGTCCACGACAGCCGGCTGGTGCACAGGAGAGGGTGTTTGGATGAAGAAACTGTCGCACTGCCACTCCACGTAAGAGAAAGGAGCTTGCATCACATCTCGGATGCCTTGTATTCCTCCTTACCATCCTGCCCCGTGATATACAACAACGTTACTCTTTTTTTTTTTCTTCTTCTCCGTCTTCACGGTTTGTTATGACCACGGTCGTTACGACAGCACGGTGGCCCGATCATTGTTAAAAGCCAAAAGAAATGAAGAGGATGTGGAGGAGGACAAGGGGGCAAGAGGAAAGAAGAAAAGAAGCCCCCCCGCCGAAAACGACCACTGCAATGGCCCTAAAAGTGATAGTTATAGCCCCTTAGTACCACCACCGCAGGGTCGAAGCAATATATACCGTTGGCCTCCAACACGACGCCGTTTCTCTCCCAAAAGAGACAGATAGTAATGCCTAACGAAAACATAAAGGGGAGTGGGAGGGGGCGAGGCACCTGTGTCTCCGACACATCGCGCTTGTCTCCCACGGGGCGGCGTCCTTCTTCTGGCATTCGCTGGTGCCGCTATGGCTTAGCACTGTAGAGAATCAAAGTACATAGAACCTCGGACGCATAGCTGCCGCGAGTGGAAACTACCGCTTGAGGCACAGCTTCTCGAGGGATTCCACGTGGACAATACGGCAGCCTTGCAGACGGGCAAGCCTTCCGTGAAGACGCAAGGCCGCGCGACTCTCTTTCTCTCTGTGGACGAAGAAACGTCTCGAGGGCCGCCGACGCCCGCCCGCTCAGGGAAAGCCTTTGTATCCGGCCGGCTGTTAATCTACTGACTCCGTCAGCAAGTCTGCGAAACAGAACCCATAACCGCCGTAGGTGGTGGTGGCGGCAAAGCCGTCCCTTGAGAGGTCGTTCTCGTCCTCTGACGAAGAGAAGAGTGGTGCGTTATGAGCGGTGTTAACTGCCCGTTTGCGTTTAAATGAAAGACAGCCTGCGGAGTTTAAACGAGTGCTGCATGCCGCGACGATCCTCTTGTCCCCTTGCAGTGCTACCGCTTCGCCCAGGCAGATCCGAAGAGACGTTGCAAGTCCGGCTGGGAATTAGGTGATCTGTTCTCCGTTGTGCCTGGCGATCAGGTCGGCTTTCAGCTTGGCTTAACGCGAGTGGCAAAACAACCACGCGAAACGCAAAATGCTTAGTTCGCGAGTTCTGTGCTTTTTGACAAGGCGTCCAAGTGGTCTTGTCAGGAAGGGTAGTAATCCCCGTTTGCAGGTCACAGCCACGGCATGAGATCAAAATTGTTGTATTGGGGCTCAGAGTGCTGACATGTGGTTAAAAAGTTTGTAGCCCATATGGCCCGAGCTATCCCGTCTCCTCGTTTCGTCTAGGGTGGAACCACCAAACTGCCTTTAGGGCCCCTTACCAGGATCCCATGATCCGTTTGCTCAATATTTCAATAAAGCTCTTTTCTCTCTCTATCTGTCTTGATCTTTCTGTTGCGATTGTTCCGGTTTCTCTTTCACAACGGTATCCTTATGGGATCAATTCCGAGTGTATATTTTCCATAATAGCGAAGAAGTGAACACATAAGAATATATTAAACATTATATTCAACGCATGAATGAGGTAATTAAAACTTTAGCAAACAATTTAATCATTAAACTGACATATGCTACCCTTAACGTATGCTCATGTGTTTGTACAAGAAAAAAAAGAAGCAACTCCCTCCCCTCCCCCCGCCACCTGCTGGCTAAGCCTATGAGCGCGAACCTCAATGTACGCTATGCGTGGTAACCGAAATTCAGGCTTTATAGGAGATCTGAACAACGAGCGAGCCATAGACCAACGACCTGGTCTTTATTTGTGGTGAACCGACTGGGCCGTCTAACGTGTATACTACTGAATTACGAGAACACGGTCGCTTCGTGTTCGTATGGTCTGAGCAGAGTCTCCGTATAACGCGGAGTACCACTAAGCAACGGCCTCGTATCAACGTAAATTATTACGAGAAAAGAAAAAGAGTCAGGAATACTTGATCTCGGTTATACAAAATAAAAACAAAATCGATGCGAAACCTGTTCGTGACTCGTAGTGTAAACAGTATACGCGCTTGGTTTCCGAGAAATACTCGGAGAAAGGAACGGGGGGCGTAGGAAGTTCATTCAGTTTAGGACCAGACTATAATTGCGTCAGCCCGGAGAAACGAGGCAGGAGTTATGCGGCCACAAACATGCCATCTTTGCTGGTGCGCATGTACACAACGCGCGCCTCCCGAGGATGGCTGAAGGAAGAGGCCAACCTGCAGTTGCCCCCTGCAGTTCTCCACGCCGGGTTCCTTTTGTGCATCCACACAATGACCCGCGTAGGCGCGCTTGCCATACACTACGCTTCGGAAGAGACTAAACTGTACAAAGGAAGTATTTGAATGGGAACGTCGAAACAAATGATAACTTCGAGCCGAACAAGACTAGGCACGGCCTATATACACGCGACCTCCCTCAATAGCGAAAATCTTGGGCCCATCGCCAACAGAAAACCTACAAGCCACCGCTGCGCGTGCCGTAATTCACTTTCTGGAGGAATCACAAATATCTCAAAAGTACTGATTTATTGATATGTGGGGTTTACCGTTCCAAAACCACCATATGATTATGAGAGACGCCGTATTTGAGGGTTCTGGAAATTTAAACCACCCGGGGTTATTTAACGTGCGCCCAAGTCTAGGCCCACGGGCCCACAAGCATTCTCGTCTCCATCAAAAATTGCAGCCACCTGCAACATATAAAAAATAATAAACCAAAAAAAAAGAAAATGTATTCACGTAATTGTTAACCGGTACGGTTCAACAATATTCTTGTGTTAACATTTTGGCAGTGAAATCTGTGTGATAAGCTTTGTGAAACCAGTGCAGTATTTAACAGACTGCTCCCGAGAGACACGATCATGCACCTCTGACATTTCAGTGAACTGTCATGTTTCGCGTCGATCTTTCTATTGCGGGATCGCTTGTGTTTTCCCAAATTATGTGTAGTGGAAACAGATTCCTGTACTGGAAAACTCGGACTCGGTGCGCAAGTGCTGTGCTATGTACCTTTGTAGCCTTCTGTTTGTCATCTAATATCCGATGTCGACTTTTGTGCAAGAGAAAAGGAACGCCGGCGCAACTCATTGGCCCCAATTTATTCTTATATATATTTAATAAGAGAGAGAGAAGGGACAATTTTATGTGAGAACTGCAGTGAGGTCAAACGGAACACTTTTATCTCTGGCTTGTTACTTTGCGCAAAGGGGAAAGCTCGAAGTAATATGGTGCGAATGGTACGTCATGTATGTACAATAAAGGTCAAATGTCTAGACACTACAATGCCTCATGAGACCCAAATTGGACAGTCGGTATCGGCGGCTTCAACACGAGCGATGCAGAAAAATGCGTGAAGTTGTATCACGATGTCATCGTCTCAAATGGTTGGTGTTATCATGACATCAGTATGACATCACTTCGTGACGTTCTTGTTTGGTCAAACGTGCACGGGTCACGTAGGCCGCGAAAAACTAGATTAGAAGAAGAGATCGTGTAATGCCTCCGATCTTGGAAGCAGTGTGACACCACGTTAGGTGCAGAAAAAATCCGGGATGGGGGGAGGAGGGGGGGGCGTACGTGGGATGATTACAGCATCGGCTGAGAAGAAAAAGATGAGATGGAGAACGCTTGCAAGCCTCCGATTCTGAAGCCAGTGCAAGGCACAGAAACCATTCGATGGGGGTGGGAGGATCAACACATCGACTGCGAAGAAGTAGAGGAATTTCGTCTTCGAGTCGTCTTAGGTAACTGGGAGTTTTTCGTTCGTACTTTGTGTAGTTTTATTTGAAATTTCATTGTAGTTTTGCATGAGGGACCGAAAGTATATGTTTCATATGCAAGCTAGCAAACTTTTCAACGTGCTGATGTTACTTTGATAGGGTTATTTCATTCGTTACCTTGAACAACTCTTTGTTGTACTTTCGACAGACTCGAGATACAATGTATGTGTCATATGCAAGCTAGTAAACTCTTCAACGTGTTGATGTTACTTCACTAGGGTTATTTAATTCGTTACCTTGAACAACTCTTTGCTGTATGTTCGACAGACTCGAGACACAACGAGGATCGCGCACCTGAACTGTGTCCCAAATTCTGCTTTTGAACAAGGCAAAAGCTAAGCAGAAGATAGATTCTTGAAGAGATGAAAAAATTATGGAGAAGTGGAGGGAGGGGGGCACCACTAGTGCCAGCGTTTTGACAAGTGATTTTCTCTTCTTCAAGACTGAAACAAAGACAAGTCCAGCCTGGTCACTCGTCGAAACACTTAAGCTAGTGACGCCCCTCTTTAAGGAATTTTTCCAACTTCTTTTTTAGTGATATAAATAAAGGAGAAGTAAATGGTGGCACAGCCTCGCACAGTACAGTTCATGCGCCAAAAACGGTGTGTACGTGCCAACAGCTCCAAACATAGCATAGCAGTGCACAGTATAGCATAGCAAGGAGGTGATAAAGAGAGGTCAGGGCGAGGAGGAGCGATGCGAAGGTGAAAATGACGAAAAAGGTGAAGAAAAGGGCGAACTGAGAGGGGTAAATCATAGCTGGAGCATTAACAGTACAGCACTGCAAGAAGTGGGAAACAAGGAAAGGTTAGGACGAGTGATGGCAAGGTGAGTAAAAAAAGGACAATACAGAGAGCAGCATCAGTCGCTCTTCAAAAGCTCTCAGTTCCACTGGTTATTTCGCGCCGTAGCTCATCAACTACGCCCACCGACAGAAACAGTCTGCGCGCAACGCCATTTGCCCAGCGTGGCACGAGCCGAGAGTGAGCGACGAAATACCATGGAGCGCTTCTATATACTGGGGTTGCCACAGCCAACTTTGCATGTTAGCACTGGCGTGAAGAGTACTGACATTCTTGCATCGTCTGTGACAGGCTGTTGTTCAATACTGCCCTATGTACTTCAAGGAAAGAACTAGCATCAGCCAGGTAGCCCACGTTAAGCCTCTAATATTAGCCATCTTCATTGTTCCTTAAGATGTACACGGCTAGTGTAAACTTCTCCGCCCCCATCCCCCCTTCTTTTTGGTAGAAAATGAAAGGAAGGCGTGCGTGGTGGACTTAACCGTGTTGTTCCGAGGCCCCAGAATGAACCGCTACGAAATGAGGATTAGTGGTATGCCGCACAACTCCACTGCGAGTGCAAAGAAAACTGTCAGTGATGCCCACTTGCCAAACTTCTTGCTTCATTCAGTACTTACCTGGCCATAAAAAAAGAAATAGCGAAATACTGTACTTCCTGAGTTCCAAAGCATACGATTCGAAACTGCAATAGTGCGTATGTATTCCCGCGCATGACAATACTTAAATTACCTAAAATAGCAAACAAAATAGTTCAGGGATAAATAACACCCAACTTAGTATGATTTTTTTTTACTGTTTTGTTCAATTGTGCGTTATGTTGTAAAGTTAATGTTAGTTATAACACCCAGCTACCTTAACGCTCTTTGACCGTGATTGAGCATTCGGTGACAGCAACGGTTTGCATGTAGAGATTTCACATGAACGCATAAAAAACCATTTATGGGGATGGGAAGGGGGGGGCGGAGGGGAAGAGGCTTCATTTTGACGTTACCTCGAGAGGGAAGTTAGAACAGCAGATGCAATTCCTAAAATAAGGAAAGGAGTGCATTGCATGAGCACCCTGTGGAATTTCAAATCAATCGATTCCAAGTGCTCAGATTCATATTGTTGAAAAAGTTCTTTAGTTCTTTTTTTTTTTTGCCGCCTCAGGCAATACTAATAAATCCTTGCTTTAAGATGTTCAGTAAGTTGATCGTGGCACTGGAATGACGAAAATAAAAACAATTCAAATACAGACAAGTGCTCCCTGTCCCACTGTCGTCTTCAGAGCGCCGCGCTTAACTCTATGAACATGTTACACCAACAAGTCGAAAAATATACCCCTTTAGTAACGCAGACGCCATTATTTACGACTGTATATGTCTACCAACTCATGTTCCACTCAAAAAACGTACCATAACCCACGCTATCTGTTAACGTAATGAAGTGAGGAGAACCATTTCGGCAACGTAATCTTCCAGTCACCAAGAAATAACTCTACCTTTGATACTGCACGTTTCCATATAATGTGGTCGATATTTCGAACTTTCTCTTTTACCAACGATAATCAGAATTCTCACAGAACATTTTGTTATTGTGCAGTCTAGTGACTTCGACTTTTACTAAAAAAAAAACTTATCAGGCATTTTGTTAACGTGTACTTGATATGAGGTCAATTCGACTATTGTGCACTTCTTCTCCAATGTTTTCTGATAGTCGCTGTGACCAAGCGATAGCAAACCCAGTATCGCCCGCTGGTTTATTTGGGAGATCGACTCATACAGCAAACAAGAACAGCACGGTAGTTTATGAGTCGAAAAGTTACACTGCCACCTTTTAATTCTCTGAAAGGGACTAAAAGATAGCAGCCGTCTTGCTTTTCTTCTCAATAGGTTATATATTAATCCCCCCCCCTCGCAGTGGGGTAGCAAACCGGGTGCAATCTGGTCAACCTCCCTGCCTTTCCTTTGCTTTTTTTCTTTCTCTCTCTCTCACCCTTTGCCGAGCTTTCTGCCCCTAAAGTGCACGTGTCTCAATTTCTCCGGGACCGGCCCACCATTAACCAAGCGATGATGTCATGTCACCACATGATGTCATGAAGTATATAATCATCGCGGCTATCTGTGACGCCGCGATGATGTTAAAAATGACAAGATTACGGCTTCATCTGTCACCACGTCACGTTTCAGCGCACTCGGTTGACGCCGACGTCACGGATGGTCACTTTTAAGGTTTCATGGGGCGTACAAGGCTTCTTTTAATAAATATTCAAGGAGTTCCGAGGTACCCGCGAACGCTAGCAAGAAATGCGCACGCGCCCAAACCTCGATGAGATCAAGCGATGGCCATCGAAAAAAAAAAAAAACAAGCCCAGTCAATTCCGCTGCGCAGTGCAGAGAGCTACGACAGCATGCGCAAGGCGGCTCGGTTTATGACTTACGCACCGAAGGCGGGATACGCCCAACTCGTTATCGAGACTGACGCCTGACGGCCGGGCGCGCAATGAGCGCGCAGGCGCTGGCAGGGGCCACATGCGAGATCTCCCCGGTGAAGTTACATACAACCCCAGTTCCACCATGTCGACGTTCTTTACAACTGCGGCGTGGTGGTCGCGGCCACCCTGCATACACATGCCGTCATGTGTGCGTTTTCGTGGTTGCCACAAGCAGAGCAAGCGAGCAGTCTGTTCGGCACCGATAAATTAGTCCACGCAAACGAACGCCTCAGCTCTCTCTCTCTCACCGAATCGGCGCGAAGCAGGAGCTGTGAGTAACCCTTTCCGACCGCAACGTCTTGAAGACGTTTATGGAACGTAACCGAGCACGTGGTTCCCTTCCCACTTCTACCTTTCAGCCGATACCTCTCTCGTAGTTTCGCCTAGCTTTTCCAGACCGCTTTACGGCAGCGTTAAAGATAAGTTACGAGACCGAGAGGTCAGGGAGACATTTTTTTTTTTTTTCATTCCGTCGGGGCGCGGCGACCTCACGGAGGTCTTGTGAGATAATGTGCCGCGGTCGCGCAAGCCATCCGGCCAAGACGTGTACACGCTTGCAACCCTTCGTGCGAGGCGTGCCTTTATTTGCGGGGACCCCCACCATGGTCTTTGCATGTGTCACATTCATGCCAACTCGGCATGCGCCGAGCCCCGCCGCGGTGGTCTAGTGGCTAAGGTACTCGGCTGCTGACCTGCAGGTCGCGGGATCGAATCCCGGCTGCGGCGGCTGCATTTCCGATGGAGGTGGAAATGTTGTAGGCCCGTGTGCTCAGATTTGGGTGCACGTTAAAGAAACCCAGGTGGTCGAAATTTCCGGAGCCCTCCACTAAGCGTCTCTCATAATCATATGGTGGTTTTGGGACGTTAAACCGCACGTATCAATCAATCGGCATGCACCGAGGACCCACCGCGATGTCCGAGGGATGAAAAATGGCTATGTCATTGGTGTGGCACGCATTGTTAAAAAAAAACAGACAATTGTCACAGGAACATCGAAGAAGCATCATCGTTACCATCTTTTAAACGTATTTCCAAAATTCTTTTGGATTAATCAGCAACTCCTGACACAAGTTATCAAAGTAGGTGCGCTTGAATGATCTGGCCAGCTCTCTAACGCTACGTTTTAATTCAGTCCACTGTATGTAGCTATTACCCGACTTTGTAGTTCTGTTGAGCCCTATAAACTTTTCCTATTTTCCGTAACAACGAACGTAGTTGTCTGGTAAACCACTGTTTATCTTTCGCACTTTTGGAAGAGTATTAGGAGGGGAACAAGCCAGTCTTGCAGATCAAACAGCTGGTTTTTAAGTATTCCCGCAACGCCCCCTCGTTTAATTCATCCGCCAGTGCGTCGAAAAGTGAGAAAGTAGGATTGAAGTGCTAGACTTAGTGCAGCATAGTTGGCCCTGTTATATGCATGCAGAGTTGTAGGAGCCTTTTTCGATACCCTTACATTCCGAAAGGATAGCGTCCGCAACTGTAACATTATGATCGCTTATGCCGTGCAAAGAACGCATGTTTGATACTATGTCCGGTGCGTCCCACAGCAACAAGTCAAGAACGTTTCCAGTGTCATCATTTCGAGAAGGGTCTCTTGCCAACTGACGCAAGCTATTTTTCTGCATAAACTCAAGAAAATGCTGTGTATAGGCCACTTCTTGGACTACTCTCCAGCAAGACGCTCGACCCTCAGTTTATACCACGAAGGTAGAAATCACCTCCCAATATAATGCGTTAGCTTTTAAGTTTAAAAAAAGCAGTCATTTGAGCAAACTGCTGACAATAAGCACCAGGTGTTCAATAGAAAGATTCAATGAGAAAACATTCCCCATTTCGAGTACGCGACTTGCAGAATACAGATTCACATTCCAAACCAGGATCAACTCGAACACAAGGTAAGTCTGATCTTACAGGAAAAATAACGCCCTTTCCCCTGGATTCACGATCCATGGTCCTGCCTAAAATAGTGATAACCAAGTGGGAACAACTCTCTGTCATGGACTGTATAGCATCCAGCCATGACTCTGTGCCTAACACCACTGCAGGCTCAACACAACTTAATAGCAAACGGAAGTCGTCAACCTAATTTTTAAGGCTCCTGCAGTTGACGATCAGTAATCCTAATTGATGCGTAACAACTGATTGCTACAACGGTCACGTTCAAATTACGTCAACCATTGTGCTTTCAATTCGATATCACTTGCACCTAAAGTATAAGGTATCATATCTTAAGACAGTTTTCAGTCCATCTTTTGCAAATGACCAAAGCTTCTTCCTTTTCTCTCTGAACGTACGTGAAAAATTGTCAGATATGCTGTACACAGTACCTTTTAGTTTGTACGCTTTCGTAAACATTTGCTGAAGCATCTTCAAAGAAGCAAATTTGACGACTGCTGGCCTTGTTTTTTTTTTTTTCGCATGATATGACGCTATTCCATGGGCACGCTCTATGTTCGCAGGAGTTCAAGTTGAGTGTGCACAAATTAAGAATCATTCCTTCAACCTGAGTGCTAGTCTTGCTTGCCGCTAATTTCTCTAATCCGTAGAAGACCCAATTGACATGCTTTTCCCGATTCTCAAAGTCATATAATTACCCGAGAACAAGGGACATAGCATCTTGGTCTTCTTTCTGTTTTCTTTGCTGTTATGCATTGCTAGTCATAATTTCTCTAAGTTCGGGGCACTTTTTTCAAGCGAAGTTAGGTGTATTTCCAGTTCAGCTATATCAAAATTGGTCTATCCTTGCTTATTTTCGATTTCCGACAAACTAGAAAGAATCGTAGTCTGTCCTTCAAGAAGCCATTCAATCTGTAACGGTTTCGGTTTCGCTCAATGTCACCCCCATACAGCAATAAAATTGACAAATGAAAGGCACCGCTTTGGATCATGATTAACTGCCGCCTGCGAATCACTCTGCACGACACCTCATGACATGAACACTTCCAAGGCGAAAAAACAGAGCAGTGGGGCGGAGCCAGCATAGCAAAGTGACACCAACCAGAAATGTGGTTTGAAGAACCAACCTGCAAGCAGTAAGAAAGAGAGAGAGAGATCAGGGCCACTGCTATGTCACCGGTCCCATGCCCCGTCGAAGATTTGCCGCCACGGTCCATTTGTAGCCGAATGTCACCAGCCGCACCGGCAAGCCCAGCGTCCATATATCGCAGTTGAACAATGATGAAAACTCTGGTTCTGTCAGGGCCGGGTATTTTCGTAGATCGATCGAAGTTGCAAGAAATTTTCGAAAAATTATTTCCATGTCTTGAACCTCGCAGATTGCCGTCGGTGGAATAAGCTGCAGCATGCTTGTTCAAGAGTTTCATGACGACACAAGCCTGCGTAAGCAGTAAGAGAGATGGGGGTCACTGCCATGTCGCCGCTGTCATGCCCTATAACGCAGCGTCTTTATCCGGTTTCACACTAGGAAGGCATGATGGGCGAAGTTTTTATTCATATAAACGATATAAACGCACACAGACATGCTCCGAATACTCACTAACTGGCACCATATCCTGTTGGTGCCATAATGAAATGCACATCCGTGGGCACGTATTCAGCTATGAATAGAATAAAATATAATCGAATAAAACAATATTCAATTGAGTTTGCTTAAAAACTCTTGAAAACTTGGGCAATGCACTGACTAAGTATGTCTGTAAAAGTTTCCGCATTAGCTACCCGACAACTCATCATTTTTGCTATGTATAGTGCCATGCGGATGAGGCGATGCTGGATTACTGTGGTAGCACTACATCATGCTCGCGCCATTTTTATACAGAGAGAATGTTCAGAATATTGTAGAAAACTACAGTGATGCTAATATGTGCCGTAACAGCGCTGCAAATGTCACATCCTGAATAGCCTTGCAACACCTTTGTCACGGTAGGGCAGTTATTTCATTCACACCATAAATAATCTCTCTCACTAATAAAAAATATAAACCGTAAAAATTATTGGATGCCAGTATTTTGACACTAATCTAAAGCAGTGGCTGCCTTGAAAACATCATCATTATAGGCAGAAGCGCTAGCCCGAGCTGCTTACTCACGAATGCAACAGGCACACGCAAAACTGCACAGGTAACATTGCCATCAACCAGCAAGGAATACAGCATATATCTGCCGCAAGAACTCTATATAAGACATGTGACATTTACTGCACTGCGCATTGCACGTGCCGACGCGCGCACTTGTGCAGCGAACTGATGGCACGATTTTATCTTCTCCACAGCGCACCGAGGTTAATGCGTTTTTCACTGCGGCACGGAAATCCAGAAGGGCACAGTGATGTGGTCGCGTCTGCGACGTCTTCCTCAACGCCTTTGCTCCCAGCGAGTCAGTAACAAGCCCCCTCTCCCCTCCCACTTCATAAATAAAAAGAAAGAAACATAGAAAACTGGGAGACGCTCGTGTCGCTTTCCCAAAGGCGCCGGCCGCAATAGCTTTACTGTTATTATGCACATAAGTCGTACGAAGAATCCGAAAGAGAGCGCCGCCTTGCGGCAATGGCGGCAGCACGCAGGTGGCGCCACCTGGGCGGCATCGTCTATTAAAACGTTACGGCCGCATACGAATTGCAAATGAGAGTCCACTACATGAAGTTTCGGCCCGCAGTGTGTCGGCAATAGGAAGGGCCCGGGCGTGCGCTCACTCGAAGCGCGTGTGCGTTGGACAGCACGGCGGGCATGTACACATCTCTTTCATGCTGCGCACAGTGTACGCTAACGCTCGCACTGCACGAACCGACTGTCATATACCTCACTTCTTCAGACCGTAAACATTCTATTCGCAACTGTGGATCAGCTCCCGCGGTGCGGCCCAGTCCTCGGCCCACGCGTAGCTCAATGTCTTATCACGCACGTAAACATACACAGACGTCTTACGCACTCATGACCGCACTGCTGACCAGGAGAATAAAATCACGAAAGAGACACGCCGACCGGGAGACAAGGATTGTAAATCTTTGCTTTACCCCCGACGATCCGTATTTATTTGTATTTCGTGATTTCGGTGCGAGCCGAGAAGGATTAATTTGGAGGGCCGAGCTTCTGGCCTGCGTGACGCGGTGCGACTCGCCGGTGCGCTTACCGGTCGCGCGCGAGTCGGGAGATAACAGGAGATTCGCGCACAGAGCAAAGATTCTTGCCATATCAACAGCGACATGGTTGCGTAAAGAGAAAATAAAATGAACTGGAACTTGAGATAGACGCAAAGCTGTGGGAGCAAGTGCGCTCTGCGCGTATGTTCGTGGTATGCCGCTCGTTATACGGCTTAATCCGATCCTCCGTATACACCACTTCTTAGACGGCGCCGGCTCGGAGGATCTAAGTATATATACTTAGCCCCGCAGATGTATGAAGACTGCTGCAAATTTACGGCCGGTGTGAGTGTCTGTGTGTAAAACAGTCGCTGCTGGTCGCGAAAACTTATCCCTGAATCTTCCCTCAATACTATTGGACGGTAAAGCATGAAATAACACAACGAGAAACCATTGTACAGTGTCATAGTTTTATAAGCTGACGAGAACTGTGTTGCTCCACGAGGTGAGAAGACGCCAAACTACATGCATCTAGATAGAGCTAAATAGACATGCCAGTTCAGGGCTAAAACCTATGTTGATAAGCGTACAAACCCTCAGCTTGCACACCTTTTCTCATTTTGGTGTTTCTACGCTCAAAGTCAGCACGTTGAGCAGAGAAATAAGCTATAATCGACGCCTGGTAGTGAATAAAGTGAAGATAAGAAATGTTGACTAATTGATCTCAATTGCATAATCATACGTATCATACAAACACTCTATATAATCTGTTAAAAGCAAACTATAGTGTGAGAAAACAGCGTATCTCAATGGACAGTATACAATAATATGAGAGTCGGTTTTTCTGTAAGGCTTGCTTTCGACCAAAAACTCTAGTTCGCCGACTGCTTTTCTCGCTCATTGTGCAGCTAACGCACGCGCGGACTCGAGTACAACAAAATGTCACGTCTTCGAATTCTAGCGATGGCACACGAGCGAGTACAACACAATGAGCTAGAAAATCAGTCTGTGACCGAGAGTTTTCGGTTGGAAAACAAACCTTACAGGAAAGCCGCCTTGCAGATTATTGCAAACTGTCCATTACCGCTACAGGCCTGTGTTTGGAGACATGGCTGTGGTACAACCTATAAAGCTGGCAAGGTTAGTATATATTGCTTTTGTCAGCAGGTCTTCAGCGACGTCTGCGTGTTGCTTGAAGCGAAGTTTAGGAATCTGTCTCCTAGAAGATATCCGTCTTCTGCGGTAATGACTGTGAACAAATGCGCAGGGAGACAAAGGATAGCTATGAGAGACAGATAGATGGAGGGGTATTCAGACAGGAGTTCACAACGGGCAAGATGGGCGATATCTTCGACACTTTTTGTGCGCGAAATAAGTGGTGGTGCGTCGCACATCTTAACTTTCGCGGCAAAAACTGGCAGAGGCTAGGGCCCTCACGGATGCTACTGAATTTGAGTAAGTATGATATTCCTCCTACAAACAACCTCCCCCTACACTCCCCTTCCACTCACACACGTACCAACACTCACACCTGCAACGTCCACAAGTGGTTCACTGCCAGGCACGCATGGCTTGCGTTGACTCCTTGTTCAAGGGCTAGCGACCTGTAGAAGGACACTGACAATAGAAACGGCTGCAGAGAAACAATCAGTGGGGCGGTCATCGTCATCGCAGACGTCCTCTGACAACTGGTTATTGAAGTTCACACATTTTTTTTTTGTGCGAGTCAAAGGCTGTTGGCTCGCTACTACATATAAATGCAAGGCCTGGTTCACCGATCATCGTCGCGTGTCTTCTCGCGAGAGGCGAGGACTCCACCGCAGCACGCGACGACGACGATGGCGCGCCGTTTCACAAATCATTAAATGCCGACGACGTTGGCCAAGCTGAAGGTCAGAACGGCCATGCAGCAAATCGGCCTAGGTGAAAAAAAAATACGAGAGAGGGGGGACTGCTTCCGACGCATACACGGTCGCATGACCACATCAGGGTTCCTTTCGCTAAGGCGCATTCATGCCTCTCTCCACCTCTTCTACCCATTCCTTCAACCGCTTTCTGAAACGAACTGAATGCCTTCAAAGCGCGCGCTTTCGTGAACGTTGCCCACAACAGCAAAAAACAGACACCGCCGTTACACATCAAGGAAGCGTCGCAAGCTCGAGAAGGAGGGGTTAGGTGAGGATTGCAGCTGCACTGGGCAGGCAGTGATGCAATGTAAAGGGAATAGAGGGAAAGGGTGGGGGAGTGAAGCGAGCGTCATTTCAGATCGCCCATTACGTTCGCAAGAAGCGCCGCAACGTCTTGGGAAGGCGTGCGCATTCTGAAGATAGGACGAGGTGGCACCACGGAGGACCGGCGCAGGCGCCTTCCGTCGACGACATGGCGAGAGGGACTTCCATGGATCTTTCAAAAGACGCGAACGCGAAAAGCCTCCAATTACACTCACCGACCATTCAAATAAAGAGCGGCGCGGTAAATAAAAGGTAAACATAGCAAAAGAAAGAAGATTCCGGCGCGCGAGCGTCTTCAGTGTCGGAGGAAGTCGAGAAGCACGCAGCCGAAAGGCTCCGCCGAGACCTCCGTCACCGGGGAGAAGCGGGCGAAGACAGTTGCCACGCGAGCGAAGTGTTGAGAAGGAATTCAAGAGCCGGGAGCTACAACGGCGGCCGGCAGCGGCTTAGACCGCGCCGTGCGCCTTCATCGGCTGAGCTCTTGCGCGCGTGCCACAGGACGCGGCGGCTTTTGGATGCGCCTTTCTTTATTCGTCGTGGTTACGGCAGCAGCCAGCCCTCCGAGATGTCTCTCCCGGCAGGAGTCGCCGCCGAGACGTGTCCCTTTGCCCTCCCCCGAAGACGCAACTGCAGCTTGAAAAGAAAACACCGGGCTATTGGGCTGGATGATTAAAGTTTCGCTACGCATCGCAGACGGTCGGCGCGTGCGCTCCTGGCGTCGTCAAGACCTTTTGTGTGATGCGCGGCCGCAGAAGTAATCGTCGCCTCGGAGACACGTACCGCCAGCATGCCGCCGGCGGCGGCAGCTAAGAGACACTGGGAGGCCCAGAGAAGCCTGAAAGGGTGTTTGGAAAAGCCGGTGTGCTCTGCATGCCTGTCGCTTCGGCGTGGCTTCTCAATCTTTTGTGCCTGGAGAGGCACGTGCCGTGGTTGGCCACCCGCGTCTACTATACCACCAACGATCGATGCTGCGTGATGTAAGCGTACATTCAATCTGCCTGCTACTGACGAATCGTAGGTTTTTTTTATGTGCACGCATACAACATACAACATACGTTAGTGACTTTCTTTCCTTCATATTTGTCGCAAATGCGGCATATCTCTGTAAGGTATCATGCATACCATGACGACAAGTTTGTTTTCTTTTTTGAGAATGAAGCTTTCGCAGGCCCTTGCTAGCCTTACCAGCTAAAGTAAAATTAGCGCTTGGCCACCATTAATTTCTAAAGTATGCTATTTTCAGGTGGTACCCGCTAACAGACAAAGTTGTTTTGCTCTGTTGATGTAAAAGTTGGCTTAGTTCACAAATAAAAAGATTTGTTCCAGATGAAAGTAATTCATATCGAGACAAGCATTGATAACTTCAGCTCTAATAAAATTCAAGAGAAGAGGACAATTCTTGAGGGAAGGTTTCCTGAGAGAACAAGTAACACAATGACCCACATTATAGGAGTATCTGTCGAGAAAAGTTTGCCATCGCAACATTGTTAAACACTTTTTCGAAACATACTGGTCCTCTAATTGCACGTACCAGTGCGGCGTCATTAAGTGTAAGGCCCCCGGAACGGCTTTCAGCTCTCCCATAGTATCGAGTACCCTAAATTGTTAACAACCTTTTCTAAACACCGTGCTCCCACTAAGCCACGGCCGCTATCTTAGAATGGGCATGACTTCACATTTCAGGTATAGTTGGCACTCCAATAATTGTTTTCAACCACCCTTGCATGCTGACTCCAAGTTCCACTTGCTCAGATATTTCCCCTCTACCAGCCTTTCAGTGGTAAAGCTCAAAGGTCTCAGGCTTTCTACTGCATTGCGCCATAAAGAATAGTTTATCCGGGACAAGCTATTTTCGAACGTATCAATTGGCTGAATACACTGCTCTGGAGCCATTCGTAGACGGGCTAAGCTCTCGCAGTACATGTTGAATGCTAAGTCTAATACTAAACGGGAAAGACTACACATTCTTAACAGGAAAGTGCATCGTCTTTTCGTCGTATATAAATGGCTTTGAAAGAACCACAAGCGATGTACCTTCAACCATCCCAAACAAAAACAAAAACAACAAGTAAGAAAGAAGTTCTCTAGGTGCTAAATAATCGGGTGTCCCATTTGAACTTCAGAAATAATTATATACGTTGTCCTTGAAAATGCGATCTCACTTTACAAGCTTCTGAACAGCAGCGATTAAAATGCAGCGACCGCGTAGATGTGGTTTTCCCCATTCTTTCAGTAATTCAAGACTAATTGCAGTCATTCCTTTCACGTATTTTCAACATTCAATCAGCTATTTGTATCCCTTGCCCCGTTCTGAAACGATAAGCTTCAAATAGTCCTGACGTAAGCCGTCACAGCCACCGAGAGTAACATCACCAAGGAAAGGATTAACTGTCGCAATGCCTTTCGTTGTGACTAATGAGATGAAAATGTTTGATGATACACAGAGAAAAAAATCGATGGCAGACTCGCTAAAGCCACCGTAGCGTGAGTAATTTGCCGTGAAAACCCATCGGGTACCTCTCGATATTAATTTCCACGCGTTGAAGATTTACCACGCTCTTCATGCTCCTCAGGCACGGGTCTTCATGCTCTTCGTTTTCCTCGGTCGTTTCAGCTGTGCGCACTGAATTGATCACGAGATGGTTGACACGCCGGGAAACGTTATCGACCGTGTTCCGTAACACGACTTAAAGGACGTTTATTTCCCAGCGGGACGCAACTGCACACCGCCATTCGCTCGGGCTATATATATATATATATATATATATATATATATATATATATATATATATATATATATATATATATATATATATATATATATATATATATATATATATATCACGCGCGTGAGAAGATTGCTCCAGAGCACTATGGTTACGTCATGTGCCATCTAGGTCGCTCGAATGGGTGCAACAGCGGAACACTCGAATCGGAGAAACAGAGAAGAAAAATCCCGAAATAAAGCGCCATACGCCTTCTTTTCCTGGATGCTCGTTAATCATAACGTGAAACCACGACAATCCCTTTCCGCCTCATCAACGCCCACGTCACGTCCGCATAGAAACGAACATATGCAATATACTATCAATACCGGTACCGCTCCATTGCATACACAAGGCTAACCGGATCATTAACGCTATAAAGAATGGATAAGCTTGCGGCGCTTAATGGTTATCGCTAACACGCGAGAGGCAGATTGCCGCAAGCCGCTGTAACAGTTATATGCGTTGTTCTACTCGTCCGCATATGCATGCCAAGCTGTCATTTTTTGCCTGAATAGAAAAGCGTCACCCGTGCCATATTATACACCCTTAACTGCAGTGCATATCAATCCGCCCAATTTATCTTCTTTAAAAAAGCAGCGAAACAGTTCAAGAAAAGGCTCGACGATGAAGCGACTAGGCTGTACCGGATTCGTCCTGCTGGCAATCTTCGTGAGTCACAGTAACGTGTATTTTGTTTCAGTGTGGAACTTATACAGACTCTCATTATAATTGATTGATATGTGTAGTTTGACGTCCTAAAACCACCACATGATTATGAGAGACGCCGTATATAAAGGAAGGCTCCGAAAATTTCGGCCATCGTTAATGTGCACCCAAATCTGAGCACACGGGCCTACAGCATTTTCACCTCCATCGAAAATGCAGCCTTCGCAGCCTGGATTACATTCCGCGACCTGCGGGTGAACAGCCGAATACCGCAGTCACTATAGACTACCGCGGCGGCGCTATACTCCCATTATAGGCTTTGTGTTTTGCTCAATGTGCTAAAGCTCACGGTCAGGAAAACACGTTCACCTGAGCGGTATATACCAGTCTTTAGGTGTGGATGGCGCACTTTGTGGGAGGGAAATGCAGGTATTTTCCCCTTAAGTCCATGAAGGTACCTTCTTCGGTAATAAGATATATTGACGAATCAGTTGGTCAACTACAGCGGACAACTATACGGCGCCACACGTGACGTGTGTCCAGATCTCATCACAGCTTTCGGTTTAATAAGTCAAGGAGGTGTCTCTGGCGTCGCTAATAATGTCATGCGCTGGACGTACTCTAACGTATAGTATTGTTCACGTCACATAAAGCCTAATTATTATGTTTTCACACCTGCTTCAGATTAAAAAAAAGGCAATGGCAACCCCAAAATTATTATGAACACTACTACTAATAATAATAAGTATCATTCTCAGCCCATATTGTCACGTGGTTCCGACGGTGAGGGGGCTACAGCAACACTGGAAATTGCGGAAATCTTCATTTGGGTGAACTTGGGCCCGGAAAATGAAAAGTTAATATTTTAACACAAGCGATGGACGTCGCACTGATATATAGTGGCGAGAACAGCTCGCTGGATTTCGTGCCGCGACGGGTTGTGCCCCACGATCTCCGACGACAGTGCAGCTCTGGCCGACTGGCTCGTCCTACGCCATCTCCTGACGCCGACGAGAGCTCTCGCTGAGTGGTGCCCCGTCCTGAAACTCCTGCGACCGTGTCCATCTTTCTTTATCCTTACTTCTGCATGTGGGTCTCTCTGTCCCTAACCTTATCTCTATCACTATCCCTTTTAATCTTCTCTATCCCTTTTAATCCCTCCTTACCCCCATCCCTCGTCAGCTACTGTTGAGGTGTCGCACTATGATGCAGACAGTTACGGGACTCACTTTTTTTCTTTTCGCTCTTTTAAGAATCACTCCCCTTTACCCTTTCGGCCATCAGGTAATCTGATCAGCGGTAAGGCACATCGGCATTTACAAATATCACTTCGAGGATTCCAGGCTTCTCGGTGGCAACCGCGTCAATTCCAGATTAAACGGTTCACGTTGCGCGCTCAAGCTTATCAGCACAATCCAAAACAATCGGGAGCCTTCGACATTCCGGCGCTGCGCGCTGAAGACTGTTTTATGTGCAATGGGTCGGTTCCATGAAAATTGAAAGGAGGGTGCATGGTAATACGCTGTCTAGCGCAGAACGAAGACCTCTCTGAATTATCTAATAATAATATATAAAGTTTCACGCCCCAATACCACGATATGATTACGAGAGACGCCGAATAGTGGAGAGCTCCGAAGATTTTGTCCATCTGGTGTTCAAAATGGTTCTAAAAGAGAGAAAGGAAGAGAAAAGTGAGCCCAGTAACTGCACATGTCTGCTTCAGCGAGCGACACCTCAACAGTAGCTCACAAAGGATGGGGGTGAGGAGGGATTAAAAGGTTTTGGAATAAAGGTGTAGAGAGAGAGAAAGAGGCATGAGGTGGTAAGCCAGAGAGCGACGTCATATTGAGGGGATAGGAGAGATAGGAAAGATGGAAACACGGTCACAGGAGTCCGAGGACGGGGCACCACTTGCGAGAGCTCTTGTCGGCGTCAGGAGATGACGTAGGGCGAGTCCAGCCGGCCAGAGCTACGCTGACGTCGGTGATCGCGAGGGCACAACCCGTCCGCACAGAATCCAGCGAGCGAGCTTTATCACACAGTACACGGGCCACAAGCATTTCGACTCTACCGTAATGCGACCTTCGGGGCAGCAGCAGACCACCTTGGCCACTGTTCCACCGTGGCGAACGTCCCAATGATCTCCAACCCACCTAATATATATTTTGCGAGCTTTTCTTTCACCTAATACTGTCCTATGAACTTCCAACTACAATAATCCTCCGCGGGAACAAACTATCTAATAATATTTTGTGTTGCCATAACACTGACCCTCATGAAGTTCATCCGTCCAATCGAATTTCAACTATTATTTTTCTTTCTCTGTGCACGTACTATGTATAATGTATACTTTGCTAAAGAACTTCTGTACCCTTTTCTACACAAGCCAGAAAAGGGCCCATAGTCCACTTCAAAAAAAAAAAAAAGAACATCTTCAGCAACAGTCACGATGTGTCATACAGTTTTTGCGCGTTGTATAGACCCTTGCAAAAGACAGTCTTCTATCAAATAATTTAAGTTGACGCTCAAATCGTATACGCAGGAATGTGTACCATTCAGTAATCAATGGGCAGGTTGCCATTGTTTAACACGCATTGAACGCTCGTTTTCTAAGAACGAATAGTGGTATGCGTATACCTGTGGAAAATTTCGCGCTGAGAAAGCATATTTACGCGACATGCGCGTAAGCACGTGGACGCCACTGGCGACGGTACTTAATTTTTTTTCCAGAGTTAACAAAGCATGTGTTTTTGATTAGCTGTAATAGCACCTAACGCTAACATTTATTGCGCGGCATCTTTAAGGCCAACCCAAAGTTACGTAGAGGGCAACGCAATACCAGAATATAAGAGATCGTAAAGTAAAGCTTCTTTTTTACCTATTTAGTGTGAGTCTGAAAACTTGAGCCCCGCCAATGCATGCAAATAGATCTTTTTTTTTTTCTTCCGTTGACATAAATTTCTCGCGCTTTCTGACTCAGAACTCAGTTTCAGCAGAGCCTGCTTTTACGAAGAGCCCGTTCTGAGGTATGCACTTGCTCGCCAAGAACTGACGCACATTCGTATTCACACCCAGGCGTCGTCCCATATCCGTAACCATCTAGATCACGCGCTCGAAAACTACTTGTTCCGATTATGTAACGTGTCATCCGGTTGTTAATGGCCCCATTACGTTAGCGCGAACTCAGCAGGAATACGTTAAATTACGCATCCTTTTTATTACTAGTTTGTTGCGTTTTCGACACAGAGTGAGAAGAGAGCAGCGTACACGTGCGAAACCAAGAAAGCAGCAGTACTTGAGAAACGACGGTCTCGGCGAAAGCTGTATCACCTAAGTGCCCAAGCGTCACATTAGCGGTGTGCTGCAGTCAATTATGGTGATTTAACCAGCCCTATAATTTTCGAAAGCGACAGATCAGTACAGCGCGGCTATGAACGCCATGGAGATGACGAGGGGGCCACCAAAAATGATTCGCAGTTATTTGGTAGCATGATAAGCAAATTGATAAGAATTTCCAACGAAACGCGATAAAGAACACACCAAATGTCAAGGAAGTGAACTACATACGTCGAGATTTAACGCAGGTTTTTTTATATTTTTCTCCTATCCGCTTTTCTTTAAACCTGCATGCGGTCCACAGACCTCGCATATATATCCAAATTTTCATGTTACCACTTATAGTTGTCCCAGTCTGTGTTATTAGGAGCTTGCACGCCAAGTTTCTTATGCTCGGGGCATGTCTTTGGTGCGCACACTGGAGGCTCAGCTCGTGCAGTACCCACTACACACCCACCGTAACTTTCATGAAGTAGGGGAAGCCACTACGTCATTCATCATTCTGCTGATAAGCGAGCCACCCGCTACACGATGGCGATAGTTATAGCGCGAGAACAAAACGACGACACAGAGACAAGAAGGACACGAAAGACGTGTCCTTCTTGTCTCTGTGTCGTCGTTTTCTTTTCGCGCTACACTGTAAACAAAAGTTAGCCGAAATGGGAGTTTCTCCAGCACATGAGCCCACAAAACTCCCCTGCCCCAATTATTTACTCCCTGGTAGGGAGTGAACTCGGCACATGTCATCGTAAAACGCCCCCTCCTTAATCACAGAGTTTATGAACGACATGACCTTGTTAAACTCCCCAGGGAGTTTCAGGTCACGTGGTTACAAACTCCCTATAGGAGCTTTAAAAACCCTCTTTGGGCGTGACGTGTGTGTGTGTGTGTGTGTGTGTGTGTGTGTGTGTGTGCGTGTGCGTGTGTTTGTGTGTGTGTGTATGTGTGTGTACGGGCATATGTTTGCACGTCGGTGTGAAACACATGTGATTTGTGTGGCTAACCGTGTAAGCATCTGACAACAGGCAACGAAATTATAAGTGCAGCGAAGAATAGCAACGACCGGTTGATATTTACTGGGAACATTTCAATATATTTCGCACCTTAAACCACGCTGCACATCGGTCCGATTCCTCAACGAAACGTCGTGAATGCCGCGCTTCAAAGGGCCGAGTAACAAAAAACTTCGAAGAATAAATTAATGGTAGCAAAAGTAAGCTGTTACGATCGTCAGCGGCTGCTCCTGGAGTTTCACCATCAGAAACTTCGAAGTGGTCTGAAGTAGGCTTCGCTCGACTACGGCAGGCTGGCCGGCAACCGGTCTGAGAGTTGCGCCGGCGACGCGCTCGCCCCGTCTCCTCCGATAGTGGCTTCTCGGAGTGTCACCGGTATTTCACCGGCTGCAACATCTAAGCGGTAGGAAGGCCTCGCTATGGCGTCGGTATCAAGCCGGCATCGTATCGAGCTCGCACTGCGCACCGGCCGCCGTGGCGAGCTCTGCGAGCTATACATGCAATGCATGCGAGCAACGGGAACAGCGACTGCGAACCGTCTCATTCGTTTAAGTCTACCGCTCCGTAGCTTAAACTGCGTGGATAGCGGACACCTATTTCTGTGCATGGGAAAAACGAGACGTAAACTGCACATCAGCAAGCATTTTGTGATCGCCAGCTGTCATTCATCGAATCACCGTGCCGTACTCGTGAGTGAGGCCTAGTCGTCGAACGCGGTAGCGGCGGTCTACCTCGGTTCATCGCTGGAGCTGCTGAATGTGCCTCGTTAATGTGTTCATTCAAGACCGCGCGCACTTTGTGTATGATTCAGTACATTTTACGGGTCCACAAACAGCACTGCTGATGCGAATTCAGCCTGTACGACAGAGTGTCAACTGATAAAACTTTTTCGTTATAGTAAAAAAATATTAAATATTAGGCAGGATTAGGATAAAAGGCATGTGTGTTGAAGTGCTTACATCAGACCACCGCAATTTCATACTTACGCCGTGCGTATTTATTGCTTAATTATTAGAAACAAAAAGGCTTTAACCTGGGCTACAGGAGGTCAGAATGTGGTGCCTATATATACTCGGTGACTATAAGGTAGGTGTGTACTGCGTGTGGCAAGCTGTGGTGAGTGCGAGTGTTGTGATATTACGTGAACGTTGTGATAATGTTTGTGTACTGTAATCATTGTTGTGCGTATTAACTGTAATGTAATTGAAGTTACGCTTGCGCATGGTACGGCTGCTGACGTAATTTTTTTTTCTCGGTCGATGCAAAAAATTTACTCCCATACTGACCTGAAAAAGTTCCCCTATGGATGTAAATAAAAACCCCCCTGACACCATGCGAAAACCCCCTTCTGATGGGGAGTAAATTTTTTACTCCCAGAGACGGGTTTTTTAAAACTCCCATCTGGGTGTGCGCTAGAGGACAAGGTCATTTACTCCCATTTCGGCTTATTTCTGTTTACAGTGTATAACTATCGTCATGCCATACCAAATAGCCCAAGCTGCCTTACTTCTGAGTTACCCGCTACACATCTTTGAGGCATTATGTACACTTTGTGCTGCAAAGAAGGCTCGTCGACAGGCGGACCCCGAAGAGAGAGCCCGCGAAGCAGAGGCGGCACGCAAACGGTGGCAAGAGAACCTCGACTCGGGACCTGCAATGGCATTGTCTTCTCCGATTCTCAACTGCAACCGCTAATTGCACATGCCCTCGCCACATACTTTACCGACCACAAAATTTTAGTCTTTAAAAGAAAACGCATCCCATAGCTTTGTAATCGGTATACGTAATCCTTGTATTAATTGCATCAATATGTAAATGATTACAGCTTTTGTATGCATACACGTGTATATAGAATCACCTCTATAACAACGTGTCATGATCTTTATATGATCGTATAGAGGACTTGTGCAGAGGATTCACGGGTTCTCCCTATACGTTTCCAGCAAGCTTGTTCATCGTCATTCACTTTATAAAGATAGCGGTATTTTTCGTAAATTTTTTTACTTGAAACTATTATGACACACTTCACGCAAAAGGAACTAACCTAACTTTCAACTTAACTGGTATAACATCATGTGCAGCTAAAGTACTCAACTGCTGACCCGCAGGTCGCGGGATCGAATCCCGGCTGTGGCGGCTGCATTCCCGATGGAGGCGGAAATGTAGGCCCGTGTGCTCAGATTTGGGTGCACGTTAAAGAACCCCAGGTGGTCGAAATTTCCGGAGTCCTTCACTACGGCGTCTTTCATAATCATATACTGGTTTTGGGACGTTAAACCCCACAAATCAAATCAAATCAGCAACGCCAGTCACGGCGTGTTTGACTGTCGTATGATGAAAATACTCGTCACAAAGCGGGTACGTACACCATAAAAGCGCGAAACACTTTTCTTCGCACAACTGTCCTAAAAGGGTGTTTAGTCAGGCAGCATCCGGCTTGAGC
Source organism: Rhipicephalus microplus (assembly GCF_013339725.1). Taxonomy (NCBI): domain Eukaryota; kingdom Metazoa; phylum Arthropoda; class Arachnida; order Ixodida; family Ixodidae; genus Rhipicephalus; species Rhipicephalus microplus. The sequence continues at coordinate 155,844,010 of NC_051171.1, read as the reverse complement.
ACCCTGCTATACAAACCGCTTGTTTACTGGGTGCTTTAAGCGATAGTAGCAATTGGCGGAGCAATTTGATGACGTATGCGTATACACGCCTCGGTCCCGGGCCTACCGCGAGAATAATTTTCCAGAGTCCTTCAACGGTACAAGGTGGCTGACCCCGTTTTCAAGTGTCGGCGCTTTCGCTTTACTTACCGCAATTACGAACCACCTGAAACTCGAGTGCCACGCCCGAAACATAACTTGGAAACGTTTTTCGACAACGGGTGTGGCACCCACCACGTGCACATAGATGTGCTCGAACATGTGCTTCTGAGTTCGCGGCCTTCTCTCTATAGAGTAATCGCTCCTTAAACGCACCTCGTATTTCACTGACATTAGAGCGCTAAGTTCGGGTACTTACTGGGAAAATGTCGTGGAGTGTGTACGCAACAGCTTCGTCAGCGTGCGAGTATTAAAGGCTAGAACACCGCGTACATGGCCCACTGTACAAAATGATGCGTACTTGCATGCGTGTGAGGTGGGAAGTATAAACGCACATATGATGATAATTGTTAATGACACCAAATCTCCACGTGCAACCAGATAGCGCGAGACATTTAGTTCTTGCGTTAATGTTTTTTAACGTACGGATACGTACCAAAAAAAAAAATTCTAATCGGCCGTAGCTATATAAATAAAATCATTTGGCTTTCAGTGCTATAATAGAGTGTTACTCCACAGTTAAGTGGGGTTTGTCAGTGAATTGCTTTTAGGCACCTGGGGTGTTTTTATAATGGGCACTAAAATGTAAGTACATACGTGATAATGCGATTCAACGCCATAGAATATGGTCTCAGACACCGGGAATTGAACCCGAATCCTCGGACTAAGCAGCGATACACGTAACGTGTTATGGTACGTACTATACAGCAGGTACTGCACAAGCTACAGACAGCAACTTTCCTGCTACGCTGATCGTATACAGATAACTCTTGCCGACGTCCAGCGAGCATATAAAAATATACGGAATCAATGCTTGCGGAGTTTGATGCCGTATATGCAAGAGTCTTTAAGACAGCAACGGACATTTATAGCATTTCATTTTGTCGCTATTGCAGCGTCGTAAACATTGAATCGTTTCACCATAAAAGCAGCAACAATGAAACGAACACCTCTGCCTAGTTGGTTACAGTCGTGTACGCATGTGTAACATTCACTTCCTGAATGCGTCTGAATGAATCCACCGTCAAGAACTGGTGCTGAACACTCACGGCATCAGTATTAAACTGCTGCCATTACACCACCCCACCATCACCACACACACACAAAAACGACTACGTCACAGCGCTAGCGGCTATACACCGACGTAAGCGTTACGTCGGTACGAGAGACGGTGCTATATCACGGCGTAACACACCCCGCGTCCAATCGATAATGAAGTGAGGCAAAAATAAACAAACGCATTTAGCGAAGTGGTATAACCACCGGCTGGGAACACACGCGGTTGGACGTTACTTTTCATACGGGGAGAGCGGCGGGATGATGACTGGAGGACACCCGGCCACCAGCATCTGCAGTACAGCTTGTGCGGCGCTATAGAAAAAGCGTGCGGCCGGAGAACGCCAAGCGCAGATCCCGGAGTCACGATCCGCCATTCAAGGAGCCCACGCCCTCTGCTGGCCCCCACGGGGTGCATATGTACAACGCCGCACGAATGGGCCGGGAGCAAACGCGGCGCGTCTTTTGTGGGCCGCCTCCTGCGAACAACGGATGTACTAGGTAGCTAGGTAGCCGAGGGAGTGTGGACGATACAGAGGTGGGTGAATACAGCCGTCCCTCGTATAGCGGCGTGTAATGCTCCCACACTTTCTTTTCCCGCAACCATCCTCAGCACCTGGATCAGCAACAGTCATCTCTCCCTTCCTATGTACAAGCCACAAGAGGGGCATCTGCACTTTTTCTTTCTTTCTTTCCACTCATTCGTGTTGCTTCTACGGTCTTAGCGTTAATACGAAATTCGTGATAATCAGCTGTCGTAGAGGTCACGCATAAACATTTCTTTCTGTCTGTTTTTTTTCTTTAATGTGTGCCACACGGTTTGTTTGAGTCCGCGAGGGAACATTTCTCCCCGCTTCGAAGTCGTGCATCGTGTATGTGAGAAGCATCTGCGCAGCCATTTTCACTACCGTAGCGACCCCTCGATCTCTCCCTTTGCCGTGCTCCCTATCTCGCTCTGATCTCATCGACATTACCACGCTCAATTAGCCATCTTCCTCTTCCCACGAAACCTGGTTTCAGTCGAGGAAGCTCATTTGTGATCAAACCTCCAAGACATCGAAAAATTTACAGGCGCGTCACAGTCCTGGACAGACTGAGCTATACGTTTGACCATGTAATGCAAACAATGTGACCATAGAAAAGAAGGAAAGTTCCTTGATTGACACGAGGAAATCTCTTGCCTGTGTAAATATTGGGGTCAATTGAACGCTTCCGCTTGCACAAAGTTCGAGACACCTCCATATATGTTGCAGTTGTTGAGTTTCAGTACCAGTTCAGGGAAGAAGAAGAAGTGTCACTTTAGAAGAACGCTTGTTTCTGCGCTCTGTTTTATTTTAGTGAAATCATCGGTCTTTTGAGGTGCCTCGCCTCCCCGTCTTGCGGTGATGGCCATGGAGCATGCCAGAGGCCCGCCTGGTCACAGGTCCTCACACCCGTCAACCACAAGGAAGCGAGCTGGCTCTCCCAGTGACACTGAGGACACCGATCTCTATTCTATGTCGGAAGACGACACATCTGATGGCAGCTTTATACCTGTCCGGGGTAAGAGGGCGAAGAGAAGAACGGCGAATACAGCAGCATCAGCTCCTGCAAGCACAGCGACTGTGCATTCAAGGCCTGCGCGCTGGCCGCACGTCATCATCTTCATGCCCGAAGATCCATCAAGCAACCTACGGCTTCTGAACAGACAAGCCCTTTCGGTTGCTCTCGAATGTGCGGTGCCACATCAAATTAAGGACGTACGAGTAAACCCAAGGAAGAACATTCTCGCCATAGACGTGCACGATGTGAGTGCGCTAGGACAGCTGCAGCAAATGACTGAGCTAGGTGGCATTAAAATGCGCCCCTTTATCCCGATGGATGACAAATCAATTGCCGGTGTAATTTATGACATCGACACTGCCATTCCTAATGCTAACTTGTCTACCCTCATCAAGCCTGCAAACGAGGGAACTGTCATTACACAAGTGCGGCGCCTTGGAAATACGCGCTGCGTAAAAGTGTTTTTCAAGGGAGATTGCATACCGTTCCACGTTAAAGTTGGACATTTTCAATATCCGGTTCGACCATTCATCCAAAAGCCACTTCAATGTCATCAGTGCTTCAGGCTAGGACACGTCAAGGGCGTACGCCCCAACTTACGACTGTGTCCCCGCTGCGCTGAACCTCATGCTGAAGACGCCTGTCGGGCGACTACTCTGAAGTGCGCCAACTGCAGTGGTCCTCATGCTGCCTCATCGAAAGACTGTCCTCGAATCCAAAAGGAGCGCGCGGTTCTCAGACAAATGGCCCGAGACAACTCGACACACAGGGAGGCAGCCGAAGTAGTCCGGCGTCGGCGTCAACGTCGGCATCATCGAAAGTCTTCAAAGAAGGCACATTCCCGACACGCTCCTTCCCGCTCTTTAGCGGTTCCATCTAGTAGCGCCGCGAAAGGGCCCACTACTTCTACGAAAGAAACAGAGAAGCCTCCTTCTCTGGAGGAATGGCCCACGCTCCCGACGCGCTCTTCTGCCAAGGAACCTCTGCAGGTGTTGGCCACACAAGAGCCGTCTCCAACCATGGAAGATTTTCCTAAAACTGATCGTCAAGTGATCTCGGTGCTGCGTTCCCTTATAGAAGCCATCCGAACGATATTAGTCGACATGAAGACACCATATGCTCGAAGCGCACTTGGACTATTGGACGCCCTAAGCCCAGTGCTTGAATCTCTCAACTAGGAAGATGGCTACTCACACCTCAACATTTCGTAAAGAAGTCAAGGCTGCATCCGTCATCCAATGGAACGCCAGAGGACTAAAATCACGCCTTTCAGATTTTCGTCAGTTTGTGTTTACCAACGTGTTTCCAATTATCGTCGTTTGTGAACCCAATTTGTCGAAACCAATAAGACTATCGGGGTACGAAGCTATCATGTCTTCAACGAACGGTTCGTGCAGCAAAATCATCGTCTTTGTTTGTCGTCAACTGGCGTATGTTGTGCAACCAATTGCACCTCACGATGACCATCAGTATGTCTGCATCACTGTGAAAAAGAACAAACTCATGTTTACTCTCATAGGCGTTTATATATCGCCGTCGAATAACCTCGATTCCAGAAAATTAGCGGATATTTTGAGAGTGTGTCCTGCACCATGGGTCCTCATTGTAATTTCAATGCGCACAATCACGCATGGGGAAGTACGCGGACAAATGCAAGAGGACGCAGGTTAGCAAACATCGTCTACAACTCCTGCTTTACTCTCCTGAATGACGGCAGCCCCACTTTTCTTCGAGGGGTGACATACGGCAGCTGTCTCGACCTTGCCTTTGTCTCCAACTCCCTCGCGAGATACGTCAAGTGGTTTCCAGATGTTGAGACACGAGAAAGTGATGACATTCCAATCTACCTTAACATCAAAGGCTTGTCTAGTTATGGTCCACGGGCGACCATTCGAGCAGTCCAATGGACCAACTTCAAATCTGACATGGAAGATGCTTGCAGCAATGGCCTACGATCTGGGTTAGAGGAAACAATTAAGAGCACAATGCAAAATGCCACTCGCACGGTGACAATATCTTCCACACGAAACGACTTTGATATAGAGTTGGAGCGACTCCGAGCACTGCGACGCCGGGCGGAGCGTCGGTATCGGCGTACAAAATCAATTCACGATCTTAGGGCAGCCAGGAGGATGCAAAAGAAGATTCGGCGTCGCATGGATAGATTAGCTTCGGAACGATGGACAACGTTTTGCCAGTCACTAGACCCTCGCAAGCCACTCTCGCACATTTGGGAAACTGTGCAAGGTCTGCGTCACCCTACGGAACAGCGCTTTCCATTCAAAGCGCTCGCGCTATTTCAAAGGAGGCAAGACATCGATGTCGCAGAAGATTTCTGTGCGCAGATCGCCAACCAAGCCACTCGTCCAGATTCTCCAGTGAGAGGTGACGTCTCCCGTTCCCGTGACTACCACATGGACCTCCTTTTTACAATGGAGGAGCTCGAGGCGGCACTAGCTCTCGTTCAACTTCTCCGGGCCCAGATGGTATTCCGTACCGAGCCTTGTGCAACCTTGGGGAAGGTGCAAGGAGAGAACTGTTGAGCCTCTACAACATCTCGTGGCAGGATGGCAATGTTCCTGATGTCTATAAAGTAAGCCGCTTGTTACCCGTCTTGAAGCAGGGCAAATCCCCACTCGAACTCACCTCATACAGCCCGATAGCACTGGCCAGCTGCGTAAGGAAGATAATGGAACGGATGATACTCGGCCGCCTGGAGTGGTATCTTGAATACTACAAGATTTATCCGAATTCAATGGCTGGTTTCCGACGCGACCACACGTCTATTGACAATGTCATTGATCTAGTTTCGTACGTTCTGCACGAAAGATCCCGTAAGCGACTATCTGCAGCTTTGTTTCTAGATGTGAAAGGCGCTTATGATAATGTACTACATGAAGCCATTTTGGGTGCTCTTGCGGTGGTTTGCCTTGGTGATCGAGTCTTTCGGTGGATTTCGAGTTACCTGGCTGCAAGATCATTCTTTGTGTTAACAGAAGATGGCCCAACTACGCGACGCTATACTTTCAGGGGTGTTCCTCAAAGCGGAGTTCTTAGCCCGACGCTATTCAATCTTGCACTAATTGGCTTTGCTGAATACTTGCCAAGCACCATTAAAATCTCAATATACGCAGACGACATCTGTGTCTGGACATCGGCAGTCACACGTCCTCAGATACGTTCCCGGCTTCAAAAAGCAGCAACTATGATTGCCAACTACTTGTTCAAACAAGGTCTTAGCATATCACCAGAAAATGCGCGCTGGTGGCTTTCACTCGCAAAGCAATGACCCCTTATGTCATCTCAATCTGCGGGCGACCGATTTTATACGCCAAAACCCACCAGTTTCTGGGCATCATTATTGATAGGGACCTCTGTTGGAGTCCGCATGTGACCTATATGAAGAAGCGTCTGACCGCTATTTCCCAACTGTTCAAGTTCCTGGCAGGAAAAACGTGGGGGATGTCAGTAGACGCAATGATGGAGCTCTACAGGGCCCTGTTTCTCGGTTTCCTCAGATATAGCTTGCCCGTGCTTAGCAATACCTGCAAGACCAATGTTCGTGTTTTACAGGCAGTACAAGCCCAAGCGCTGTGAGTGTGCCTCGGTCTGCCCAGATGTACGTCAACAGAAGCAACAATTGCACTTGCTGGTGACTATCCGATACAAACTCACATTGTTGTAGAAGTCCTGAGAACGCGCATCCGACACTTCGCACGTGCTCCCTGCCATCACCTTGCACTGTTGCCTTCAGAGAGGCGCCAAGCATCGTTCGCCAAAATGATTGTGAAATACAACGATAAACTTCCCTCGGGCTTCACTCATGCATCTAAACCATCCATACCACCTTGGTGTCTTATTCGACCCACAGTGCATCTTAGTGTACCAGGGATCCGGAGGAAATCTGAGCTTTCGTTGCCCGTGCTGAAACAACTGTCTCTTCTTCTTTTGCACGAGAAATATTGAGACAGCATACATGTATACACCGATGGTTCCACAAACCACCAGTGTTTGTCAGGGGCAGTAGTTATCCCAGCAAGAGGTGTTACCATCAGCTTTAGGACTGACCACTCCACGGCATCTACAGCAGCGGAACTTGCTGCTGCGCGCGCTGCGCTTTGTGTGGTCAATCGGGAACCACCGCAACAATGGTTGATTTTCAGCGACTCAAGGGCTGCCCTACAATCTGTGCTCTCAGCACTGCGTCGCGGCCCATACGAACAGCTTGTTTTCGAAATTCGATGCCTTCTCCACACTTTACTCGAGAAAGGGCATCATGTGACGCTTCAGTGGCTGCCAAGTCACTGCGGCATTATAGGGAACGAACATGCCGATACTGCCACGCGGGCAGCCCTTGAAGGAACACGAGAAGAAGCCATACCACTTTCGCGGACCGATGCTGCCAGTAATCTTCGACGACTTGCGCGTGAAATCACGTTTTCACTATGGTGCCCACCAAGCATCGATACGAATCGTCAACACCTCCTGTCCTCTTTGATGGCTCTACGCATGCCCACTGGACTCGACCGAAGAGAAGCCACCCTCCTTCATCGCTTATGGCTAGGAGTGGCATTTACAAAATCTTATTCCTTTGTCATAGAAATGGCCGTCAACGCTCTCTGCGATGCCTGTCGTTGCGAAGAGATGCTACACCACATCCTGTGCGACTGTCCGTTGTATGACATCCAGAGACAGTCACTGGCGTCCGTTTTTGCGCGCATCGACAACAGCCAAATGTCTGTGGACACTTTTCTGAGAAGTGCCCGAGAGAAGACATTGCAACAGAAGGCGACAAAAGCTCAGTTGGAATTCCTACGTGACACGGACTTGAACAAGCGGCTGTAACAGCAGTGTCACACACCGCGAAAGACAAGACTGGACTATGATTGAGTGTGCGCGCGTGTGCTGCCTAATATGCTGTTTCTCTCTTCCCTCTCTGCTCTCTTTCATCTCCCCCGTCCCTCTCCCATGCGCAGGGTAGCAAACCGGCTGCCTATAGGCTGGTTAACCTCCTTGCCTTTCTTTTCCCTCTATTTTCCTTCATTACCAGTTTCTTCAAACTCCTGAGGTCATATTTCAAGCTGAGTGCTTCTGTGGGAACTGTCCAGTTTTGTCATTTCGTCGTTTGGAGCCAAAAGGGTGGTCGCCCTTATAGCGACTCAGAGTGGACAAGAGTGCGACCTTGACGGTTTAGTATGAATAACTTCAATAAGGTCCTGATGATCAGTCGAGGACTGATGCTGGGTGCTCCCACGTCAGGACAGAGAGGCCAGGCCTCTCTGCCGTGTCTAGAAAAACATATACCTTTGAAGAGTATCGGAAGCGCTTAGCCAAGAGCGGCCGTGCTCAAAGAGAAAGATGGAGACTTACGACCAGGTGCGCGTTCTCTTCACCCAGAGGTGGAAGAAAGAAAGGGATACCGAAATTGAGAAAGAGCACAGACTTAGTCGAAAATAAGTATAGTGTTATGAATTCTGCGAAGGTCGGGACATTTAAAAAGTTGGGAAGAGAAAAAACCCGAACAAGACTAATATTGGTGCTCAAAGCTTAAGGCGTGCCATATGGCACCTGTAACTGCCCATGTCGGATTGCTATGTACATCAGGGGCGTTTTTGCTGCATTGACACCCTTAAGACACACATCCGTGTTTGGACCATTGTCTTTATAGCTTTTCGTACTTATAGTGGCCCGGACTAATCACTCCTCTCTAACGCGGCACAAAGCTCTCCCTTCGGCATGCCACGACGTGGACAAAACACATGCAAGATGGGCAACAGCCTCGTCATAACCGAAAGAGTCGCAAGAGCATACAGAAGTTGCTTCTTCGAGGAATACGAGACGTGATCACGTTATATTACGAATCAGCCGCGCAGTCGCATTACAAGCGAAGAGTCGTGCATCCTTACACCTCGCGCACCGCGTTGCACGCGTACGCTTTCGCTGTGTATATAGACGTATACTACACACACGCAGTTCACCGAGTCGTTCGTCTCTGACTCAGTGCCGCGCGAAAGAAGAAACCGCCCGAATGCGCGCCTTGCCCGAGGGCGACTACGGCGCGCGCTTCTCGCGTGAGTGCCGAGATAACAACTCGGAGAAAAACGGATCTGCCGACTCCAGCAAAGACGCCGCGAGCCAAGTTCGTGGCGCTGTCGTAACTCCGGTAGTGCATAAAAGGGCAGGCCGACGGTCTTGCCCGCTGATGTGGACCGGATGAAAGCCTGTAAAACAAACCGCGACGACTCAGAGGTAACGCATGAGGATGTGGAGGGGAGGTGACGATAATATCAAAAAAACGGCCGGGGAACAAGTCGAGAAAGCAGCAGGACGCGCTTGCATGCATGCGGCTAAAAGTTCGTGTTGAAGAGAAATCGTGAACGTTTATGTGTGTATAATGCGGCGTACACAGGCCTCGCTTGAGCTCCACTCACTCAGTCACCTTCTCCCTCCCTCCTGGAGCTCTCTTGATTCCTAGAAGCACGCCAGGAGAGGATGCGCCGGCCCGCGGTCAAACAATCATTCATTCTTCCCTGCGCTGCTCAAAGTCGTGACCAACTCGAGCAGAAACTGACACGGCTGGCCTAAAATCGGTAGCTCCGGTTCATTAGGCGCTTGCGCGTTCGCTAGGAGAACACGCCAAGTTGGGGCATCATGCGCGTGCGAGTGGTGATGCCAGGTACCTGGTGCAATAAAAAATAATATTAATAACCGTCGCAGAAGATAAAGTTCTTTGCTTACCTGATGAGATTCTTTTTCCTACGTACAATTTTTCTTCACAAAGTTATATTCTTGAAAATTCGGTGAACCGTCCATCTTTTCTCAAATTATTGGTTGTGTACAATATATGTCGATACACAGGGTTGGATTTCACCACTGATGTGCTCTCGGGACTTCATGTACCACATCCAAAGGCTTAAAAAGTTACTTTGCCAGCCTTGATCATATTCTCTGAACCTCAACTCGGCTATTCGACGTGTCGTTATCGTCATCATTTCAACCACTGCAGCACGAAGATAGCTTCCGTTAATCTGTTCAGGGTCACGTTGTGGCAGACCTTATGCATTTAGGTAGAAACCAAGGGATTATTGTTCAGCTGCCAGCTCCTAATGAGATCTAACAGTGGAGAGACTAAAAATGAAAAAAAAATGGCAACAGTTAGCCCAACAAAAAGCCAACAGCGTTAGGTGAGCTGAAACACCCTTCACTACATGGAATATATAGCAACTGGAACCGGGCATGTAGGTAAGAAGAAGAAGAAAAGAAAAAAAAATACTGCATGATTCACCCATCCCCACGGCAAGTTTCCCCTTAGTTGAACTAAAGAACCTTTTCCTACATACTTCGCTCACCCCCAGTTTTTTTTTTTTTATTATTCACTATATTTATGAATTGAGGTCCAACTAAAAAAACCATCCCGCGGTGGTGGTCTAGGGCCTAAGGTACTCGGCTGCTGACCCGCAGGTCACGGGATCGAATCCCTGCTGCGGTGGCTGCATTTTCGATGAAGGCGAAAATGATGTAGGTCCATGCTCAGATACGGGTGCCCGTTAAAGAACCCCAGGTGGTCGAAATTTTGGGAGCCCTCCACAAGGAGTCTCTCATAATCATGTGGTGGTTTTACAGTGAACAGTGAACAGTGAACTTTATTGACATCATGTACATAGTACACAATGCCGGAGGCCGGCAGAAAAGCCATCGCAAGGAATAGCTTGACGAAGCTGCGGGCCCCCGTTTTGGCACCAGCGTACAACGGTGTTCTCAGTACATAAACAGACAACAACAATAACAACAACAAGAGAAGGAAAAAAATGTACTGAACAGATAAATCACTTAGTACAGGACCCGAAGGAAAAATGTGAGCCCACTACAAATAACCACGTCTTGCGTACAAACCATACACAAAAGAAAATATACACCAACGGATGTACTATATAGCTCAGTACATATAGATTACCTTCATAATACAGGCATACAGATTAACATAACGTTGTAATTTACATAGACTACACTATAGATATATAATTGCACAAATCATTCAATGCACGACCAAAAAAATATAAGAAAATATGAGAAAATATGAGAAAATATGAGGTGGTTACAAATCGCCATGCCTAGCGTACACCGACATTTTCTCTATAGCTGACACTCATAGGCATGCGCGAGATATTATATAGTGTCAATGCAATTATTTGCAAGAAAGGAACGTATTGCATTGAAAGTGTTGGTTTCCAGCTGAAAGTTAATTCATATAAACAATTTAGTAGCCTCGGAAGTCTGTTTCCTAACGTATGTCGCCCATATGTTGTTCTACAAGTTTTAACAGTCCAAATTTCGCAGTTTCGCGTTTTATAAGGCTGACAATTTCTTTTAAGGTTGGCAAGTTCAGTCAAAAATACATGTTTCCCCTTTAATTCTTGTTTATAGGCTTTCGTTAATCTAAAGTTGTACATCTTCTCAAAAGGCATTACATTATACTTTGCAAACAACGGGTAGGTGTGAAAATGTGAAGGCACGTCCTCTGCAGCACGTAGAAATCTTTTTTGTAGACAATACAATTTTTGTATGTTTTCTTGACTAGTGGATGCCCAAACTAGATGGCAATAGTTAATTCTTGAGGAAAATAAAGAGTTGTAAATTAATATCATTACATGTCTCGGAAGGATCAGGCGATTCCGGTAGACTAGTCCCACTATTTGAGATAACTTACTTGATATTGTGTCGATGTGCTCGTTCCAAGAAAGGTTTTCCTGGAAGACCACTCCTAGTGTTTTAATGTTGGGTACAATATCAACCGTTAAACCTCACATATAAATCAATCGAAGAAACCACCACATCTTATTGCTTTAGGTGTCAACGCGCGTGGAAAAGTGCTTTTGTGATCACCACTCTACGGTTTCTTGTGCCACGCGCTTATCGCGAAGGCGAGCCGCGCAAAGCTTACTTTCCTGCGGCGTAAAGCCAGAGCCTTATCGCGAGAGCGGTGAACCGATAAGAGATTAAGCGCCGCGTGAGTAAATGTCAGCGAGGTGACGACAACTTCGAGTGTTGACACGTTTTCCGGTAGCGACATTCTTGGCTCGAATTACGAGCGGTGATAACAATTGGAGGACTCGTTCGCAGCCCCTAGATGGTAGCATACCCGTTTCGCATGCCTTGATTGATTGATTGATATGTGGGGTTTAACGTCCCAAAACCACCATATGATTATGAGAGACGCCGTAGTGGAGGGCTCCGGAAATTTCGACCACCTGGGGTTCTTTAACGTGCACCCAAATCTGAGCACACGGGCCTACAACATTTCGGCATCCATTGGAAATGCAGCCGCCGCAGCCGGGATTTGAACCCGCGACCTGCGGGTCAGCAGCCGAGTACTTTAGCCACTAGACCACCGCGGCGGGGCGTTTCGCGTGCCTTTACGGAGATGCTTAGCCTACCCCGTGCCGTTTTCGTCGTCGTCGTGGAAGTAGTAGTAGTAGTAGTAGTAGTAGTAGTAGTAGTAGTAGTAGTAGTAGTAGTAGTAGTAGTAGTAGTAGTAGTAGTTGTTGTTGTTGTTGTTGTTGTAGTTGTAGCAGTAGTAGTAGTAGTAGTAGTAGTAGTAGTAGTAGTAGTAGTAGTAGTAGTAGTAGTAGTAGCGGGAGAAGCAGCAGCAACAGCATTAGTAGTAGTAGCAGTAGAAATAGCATGCTCGCATTTAGCATGCTGATGACGATTATGGTGATGATGATACACGTGATGATCTCGCCAGCCAATCAGCAGCAAAATCTCGATTACAGCCTCACTGTTCTTCTATTCTCACGGCTTGGAGAACTGGCTCAATTTTACCTTTCTCTTTCGTTACCTTATATAGACCAAAGAGCTCTTTCATTTGAACGTTGTAGCTTACAAGTACTGAATGGCATAATCTACAGAGCATACACCATAGTTTCCAATAGACCCGTTCCTCAGTCCACTAAGCAGCAATTAGACAGAGTGGCTCTAATACCCGGACAGTGCAGGTATGACTGCAGCAAGGTTCAATTGATTGTGACAAAATGATTGCCTCGGGAATGCTGATCGGAAATGTTTGCTAATAGGAACTACATTTCCTAGAAAGCACGATCTATTTTTAAGCTATGATAGTCACGCATTCATATATGTCATGTTGTCTCATCTTTACAAATACGTGTACGTATATTTATACACGTTTGTGTTCTTACCATGGTGTAAAAAAATACCTTCTTAATCCGTGAAGACTCCAGGGGTTCTTGACCACTCTCTCCTTTTTTTCATATGTCCTTGTTCTCACCCTCTCCCCTCTGCTGGCTAAAGATTTCTGCACACCCCAACATCTCGTTAACACTCCCCTCGCCATACGGTGCCGACATCCCCTCTCCCCCCCCTTTCCCAAAAAATTTTCAATAATCTACGGCCAGCGGTGACCCTGGTAGGCGCCAATTTCATGTCTATAGCGATCAGCAACCCTTTTTCATCTTCACTTTCACAAACGACCGTGTTAATGAGAATGAGGGCCTGAAATACAACTTTTTCGTTATCGAAGTTCCCATCGCGCTGCTGGAGAGAAAGATTTATCCTCGCATGTGCTCGCGAGTACAGCGCTTCTTCCGTGTTCGTGTGCACCACGTTCTGGAGCTGGCCAAAGAAAAATAAACCTTACAGGAGTAACAAAACAATCAAATGCCTGGAAAAGCTGTGAATAAGGCATGTACTACGCTCGTTTCCTTGGTGGATCCCACCTGCATCTGTAATCGCTGCACAGTACACACAACAGCCCGTATCTAAAATCTACCGCAGAGTGCTGCTACCACTGTCACGACCTCTCACATTTGGTGTATAACCGTGAAATCGGGGCTAAGCCAAGCAGCTGCGTTCTAAACACCAGGGCAATCTTTCTCTTGTGGGCACGCAATCAAGACACAACATAGCGCAAGCACACAAACACCCGGAGCTACCGAAAAAAAAAGACCATTTTTCTTTCCCTTTTTTCCTCGTTTTTTTTCTTTTTTTTTCATATAGCGTAAACCGGAGTTGCACCAACCTTCCGTGGCTGCCGAGGAAGGCAAGAAAGCGAGTTCGCATTGAAACAAGGAAACCACTCTCAGCGTGGGGACGTCCTTTGTTCAAGAGCGCGTGCGTGCGGGAGCCAAGTAAGGATCTGCTTCGCAGAAGTTAATCAGTGCTATCGCCTTTTCTATGTGCCTTAGATCTTTCCCGGAGCTTTAGCAGACGTGGGATCCGTGACGCTGCAAGCATGCACCCACTGCTTCTGGCGCTCACGACTTCTGCAGGGATCGCGTGCCCTGTGGTGTTCGATGGTGTGTTGGTTTAACGCCGTTCACACGCGGTTTTTTTTTTTCAGTAAGTTTCCATTTTTGCATGAAGCAAAGGGAGCCTCCGGACATCTGCCTCAGATGTGCGGAAGCACTGAAGAATGGAAGGAGCGAGTTTTCAGCTGGCGTTGCCGTTGTCTGCTCGGATTGTCGCACGGTACGCAAACGGTTATTCTAAACAGCGTTCACAGGCTTTGAGAACGAAATCTCGTTGGAAATAACAAAAAGCGTGACTACTGGTGACTCTCTGATCCAAAATTTATGAATGTACACTCTGAGTTACCGAGTTGTTTTATGTCGTTGGACCGCTAATATTGTGAATCACTAATCGACTAAACTCTAAACTCTCTCTCTCTCTCTCTAAAAATAATGCAGCATGTGAATAATAAGCATCTTGGAAAGATGGTTTAAGTAAATGTTAGAGAAAGTGATCAGTTCTATAGAAAAAACACTAAGAAAGCGAATGGAGCACAGGCAGCTTTAGTTAAGTATTGTGATATACGAGCTTCTTGAGCTAAAAGCAACTTCATCGCTCCAACGACTGAGCGTTTCTTTAGAAAATGAAGGGATGATGGTATGGCATCGCTTTGGCATGCATCAGAGAAAATATTTTCGTCTTTGAGTTTCTGCGGCTGGACATGTAAAAACCCGATTATAGGGGGTTTATGAATAGGGACTGCAAAGTGCTTTCTTTCTATGTGCTGGCTTTGGGTGAAGCAGGAGAACTTGCTTGCTTGCTTGTTCCTTTCTTTTGTGGCTCTCACCCACTAAGGGGGATTGGCCAAGAAGCCGGTGGTTAATGCAAATAAATACCTATAGATTTTCTAGATTAGGGGAATATGATTACTGTGTTTTGACTGTGAAATTAATTTGGCGCAATCTTAAAAAAAGGGGGGGGGGGGGAGAAATAATAGAATTTGTTGAATATCTGTGGTGGAATCGTTATATGAAATTCTCCTGAAAGTTGAATCATTGCAGTGTATCAGCTAAATAATAAGTGGTAGTGTGACTAGTAAAATTCAAGAGCTGATGGCTGACTCAGCAAGGTATCTTCTTGTGTTATATATGAATTCGCAGAGAGCCCCGCAGATGTTCCTGTCGCTATGTCTCAATGAAATGGCCCCAAAAGACAAAATATTGGGAGTATTAAGTGATATTCCTAATTTTCTGAATAAAATTTCGAAGCAGTTTTTTCTTTGATTTTTGAATCGGTGACATGTGATAAGAAAATGGTCGATATGTTCAGGTTCGTTACAGCTTGAGCACAGAGGGGATGGCACCAGACCAGACCTGTTTAAGTAGAAATTAAGAGGTGGTACACGGCAACGTAATTTTGTTACCAAGACTTCCAATTTACGCGTGGGACACCATTTATTATTCCATGTGAAGTGCAGGTGCGGGAAATCTGGATTCGGTATCATGGTTTTTGATGAGTCTTCAAGAAGGGAAAGTTTTCTAAACCTCGCTGCTGTTACATAAGCTGTAGGAGGCATGATTGGCACAATCGGAAGATCAAGAGATGTTCGCGCAAGTTTGTCAGCCATCTCGTTTATAAATATACTACGATGGCCTGGCACCCATATCATTCGCACTAGACGAATGTTTGCTGGGATTAATGATTTGAAAGTCTCTAGTACTGCTGATGTCGACGACGATGATAAGAATGAACACACGGAATACGAGTCAGTCACTATCACAGCTGTCGAATGAGTCGCAGGAAGTTTACGAATAGCTAGTATAACGGCCGTTCATTCCGCTTCAAATATTGGTGTATAATCTGGGAGGCGTAATGAAAATGACCAAAATAATGAGAGAGAAAAAATACCCACACCTGCCTTCTCGCCACTCATAGATGCATCCGTTGCAATTACTGTATTAGTACCTAATTGAGACAGGTGTTGGTCTAATAAACCAATAAAATATTTAGAGGGCAAGTGTTTAGCGTTCATGGGGAAGATATCGTCAAATTCTATTTGCACTTGGCCGATTGGTTTGACAGATGGTGTGATCTCGAATATATTAACATTTAAAGCATCTAGAAGTGTTTGAACAAATAGCACTTGGGGTTTATATACACGGGACCGATGCTCATTGAAAAAGACACCAGGCTCGGCAAAGAATACAAATTGTCGCCTTCTTAAAGTGGATTCAGAAAATTTTAAATAGGTGTTTACTGTTAAAATACGAAATCTGCAAGCAAGGGTGGGTATCCGAGCTTCTTGATACAAAACATTATTAGCTGTGAATTTTGGCACACCTAAACAACTACGTAGGGCTTCCCGCTCTAAGAGAATTAGGGGGTTCATTTTGTATGCTGGTCCACCAGAGAATAGTACACATCCGAATTCAAGAATCGGACGAACGTACATGCGGTAAATCATGATCATCGTATCTCTGCGAAGACCGGAACGGAGGCGGCCAAGCCTACTTATCATTCCAACAGCGCGTGTAGCCTTAATTTTAATATATATATATATATATATATATATATATATATATATATATATATATATATATATATATATATATATATATATATATATATATATATATATATATATATATATATATATAATTTAATATAAGGAGAACTTGCGAGTTTTCCCCTGCCTTTCCTCTTCTTGTTTCTTCTTCTTCTTCCATCAAAACACGCGCGTATGGCAATACCCACGCGACTCAAGTGACAGAGAGAGTACCCCAGTATGTACCGGACAGGTCCGCCCACTAAGCGATCACCATGAATTTTAGGTGCCCGTATTTTATTATTTGTTCTTGGTAAAAACGCGGCAGCGTCAACAGATGCATGCAGAAGTAATAGAAGTAGTGTGAGGAGAGAGAGAGAGAAAGAGACAATAGAAAACTTTTGTCATAGCAAGAGAACAGATTACGGTTGCATTCGCCGTGTATATCCACTTCAGGCGCGAATTATCATGCACTATATACGAATCCGCCAAATTCATATGAAATAGCACAATTACAAATCGCTCGAAGCGTGTGCGCAATCAGTTTTTGATTGTATTCATTTTGACAAAGAACGCTAACACTTTTGACGTCGGTTCTGGAACGCGGCACGCGAAACAACCCGTCGAGCATAGTAGTGTGTTCCTCAAAGTGATAAATTACAATCATATGCAGCATGCTGAGGCCAAGTAATCAGGAAGGAAAAGGAAGGAAAATAGGAGGAAAAGAACGGCAGGGAGGTTAACCAGCCTATATGCAGCCGGTTTGCTACCCTGCGCATAGGAAGGGGATGAGGAAGATGAAAGATAGAGAGCAGAGAGGGAAGAGAGATAAACACTGCACATTCGGCAGCACACACGCGCTAACTCATAGTCCAGTCTTGTCTTTTGTCTTTCGCGGTGTGTGACAGTGCTGTTACAGCCACTTGTTCAAGTCCGTGTCACGTAGGAATTACAACTGAGCTTTTGTCGCCTTCTGTTGCAATGTCTTCTCTCGGGCACTTGTCAGAATAGTGTATGCAGACATTTGGCTGTTGTCGATGCGCGCAAAAACGGACGCCAGTGACTGTCTCTGGATGTCATACAACGGACAGTCGCACAGGATGTGGTGTAGCGTCTCTTCGCAACGACAGGCATCGCAGAGAGCGTTGACGGCCATTTCTATGACAAAGGAATAAGATTTTCTAAATGCCACTCCTAGCCATAAGCGATGAAGAAAGGTGGCTTCTCTTCGGTCGAGCCCAGTTGGCATGCGGAGAGCCATCAAAGAGGATAGGAGGTGTTGACGATTCGTCTTGTTGCTTGTTCAATTAATCTAATGAGGATTGTATCTTGAATTGTTTTCAACCACAAATTGACGCAACTGGCGTAAACACTTAGGTACGCGAACGTAGACACCACCACTGAAGGAGATTCAAATGGTCTCTAAACCTTCCTCAACGTTTTAAACTTTACTGAAAAGAGTTTCCTAACTTGGAGAGAGAAAGAGAGAACCCGTTAGAGAAACGCAGATAATTTAGCGCATACAAATCAGGAACCTGCCACTGTACGTGGGAACAGGGTGCAAGAAAATAACTTGAAGACATGAATAGAGAGACAAGAAAAAAAGAAATTGTGAAATAGAAGAAAAAAAGGCACAGTTTTGCCACAAAGGCGAATCAATGAACGCGATAGCAACAAATTGAAAGGTCACACGCAGAATGGAAAACAGATCGAAACGTGCCCTGCGTTTCTCGCGCACAAATTGCGCACGAAACGTACTCACAGGTACGGATCCACGCGAATAAGTGTCTAATTTGTTACTTCGCTGAGTCTGAAAAGCGCGCGCTTTTCACGAACGAAGACTGCAATGATTGCAGTGACCTTTGTGCACCCGGTAATCACAGCAGAATCCTCCCACGTAAAGCCCGAGGTCAGCCATGATGTACAATCCTCCCCTCCTCACCACCGCGAGATAAGGGCGCGCGAGAGAGTGTAGCTCCCCTTCTCTAAGCCGGGCAAAGTACGCGTAGGATTAGAACGGGCACCGCTGCACGATGTGGCGACGTGTGCTCATTGCGCCGTCTTTCTGGAAATACAGGAAACACAGCAGCGGTAAGTGGTAAATATAAATAGCTTGCCGTTTGAATGATGCAGAACGTTCTCCGGGGTGGCTCAGTGGTTAACGCCTTGTTTTCACGACGCATAGATCCAGAGGTCCCACGTTTGATTCAGCGCGCCGGAGTGCTTTTTTCTAGATTTTTTTTCTTTCTTGCGTTTTCATATATATATATATATAGATACGGTGCATGACATCGCCGCCGACGCCGGCGGCAAAATCCAGCCGAGAGTGTTCATATAATTGCTATCGCAATAAAATAAAATACAGCCGCTAGGTTCCATGGCTCTTGGGCGGGGGACGTATATACGTTGGTCGTGCTTTCCGTTGTGTCCCTCGTCATAGAAAGAGCGGACGAATTCCTCCGCATGAACGGAGGCTGACGTTGACGGGTATGGTACAACTAAAGTTTGTCGAGCTTACGAAGCATATGCAGATATGAAAATATAAATTTCATAACAAGCCATTGTTGAGTGAGGCAGGTGAAAGGGCTTTTACTTTAGATGCATTGAAGTAAAGAAGTCTGAAATATTGCGCCCTCCACTCGTAAAACAAACATACAGACAATCACATTCTTGAGCTCGTCAAATAGACGGCACTCACGTACTCCTTGAACGACGCAGTTGATTGAGTTGATGTTGAGTCGTCCTTCGACACGGACTTGACGCTAATCACTGTCACGTGTTCAATTAAACCACATCAGCGCAGCACAGCCGGTAGACCACACTCATAGAACATAAGAAAATAATCAGAAAATGGGAACTGAAGTGTACGAATACGAAAGCACAAACGTCATCCCAGAAAGCTCTCGAGCTGAGAGTCCAGCACGAGAGGGATAATGACGAAACCGCACGATACGCGGCACAAAGGTGCAGTGGCTCTCACGAAACAAGATAAAACGAGGGCGTGCCTGCCGGTAAAAGAACAAGAAATGTTACAGGGAGGGTCAAGTAAAGAAGCGCGAACAAAGTATGATGGGGCAAGGGGCTGGAGCCGTGGGCGCAGCAAAACGGGCAGCGTGTTCGCCCGCCCGGCAGAGTATAATCCATTTTGCAGTAGGGAGCCCCGGGCGAGCGGGAACACCGGGCGCACTGCGTATATTCCTGCCGCACGCTGCCTCTGAGGGAGGAAGGAGTCCGCACCCGAGGAGCCCGGCATCAGCGGCACGAACAGCAGCAGCAGAAGCCATTCTGCGGCTTCGGCGCCGTGGTGTCGTGCCTGGCGCCCATTACGCAGCCGCCGCCGCGTAGATTCCGCTCGGTGGGCGCCACCACCTTGGCACGCCACGGACACCCGCCACGTTGACAGCCAGGAAGGCAAACCATGGAGCCGAGGGCCACCTCCGGTGCCTGGACCGGCCGTGCGCACGCGCGTTTGTGCGGAGCGCGTGGCTAAGTTCGAAGACGCCATTTAGAAGGTATAAAGGTGTACTCATACATTAATTGTAATTCAAGGGTATAACGCGAGGTTGACATGAAATACAAAGAACCTCATCGATGTCGAACGATCCTTACTCAAACAGTGCGATAACACAGAGAGTACAGATGTAGAGAGTACCAGGTCTAGTGGCTAAGGTACTCGGCTGCTGACCCAATCCCAGCTGCGGCGGCCGCATTTTCGATGGAGGCAAAAATGCTGAGGCCCGTGTGGTCAGATTTGGGCGCACGTTAAAGAACCCCAGATGGTCGAAATTTCCGGAGCCCTCCACTACGGCGTCTCTCATATTCATATGGTGGTTGTGGGACGTTACACCCCATATATCAATCAATGAAGCAATCAATCAATCAATCAATCAATCAATGGACTGCAGTGTGTAGGTTCGTCACGGAAAATGAACGAAGCTGGACGAGCATATATGAACAAAATAAGGAAAAAAATATTACTTATAATTGGAGTTGTTTCATTATGAAAAAGAAGCAGAACCAGAACTATATTGATGCTGCTTCATTTATTTATGCGAGACGCAGTGCTAACGGCACAAAGACACGAAGAGGAAAGAGAAAAACAAGACAAGGGTCCTTTTGACTTCCTGTCCTGCTCTCCTTGTTCTTGAGGTTTTCACAATTGATCCGTATTTATTGATGCGTATTTATTGATGCGCCTGGAACAAACTACTTCACACAGGAAAATTTGGGTCGTGTTATGAAGCCTACCAATAAGAGAACCAACCAATAAGCCTACCAACACACGAGACCAGGCAAATAGTACAACCACCCCTGCTTGTCTCATCGCTCGCGTGAGTCATTTTCTTGCGCAGCATCTTCGAATATAAACCTTTTCCGAAGGAACTTCGCAACATCGAGTGCCCGAGGACTGATGTCATCCACGAATCACCTCAGACTCGGCGACGACCGCTCCGTGTCGTCAGCTGCATCCATCCGTGCGATCGGGCGCTGCCACCGCTACGGAGGGTGGCGGCGGCGTTCCGATAAGGCACCGGTGGTGCCCCCTATCGGATGGAAATCCTTTTTCCCCGCTTCCAGCATGAATTATTTCGTCGCATCGAACCGCTCCGCTGCCCCCGCAGCAGACGTGCCCGGGGCACGCCCCCTCGGCACGAACTCGGCGCCGCTCTGATTATACTCCCCCCGGGCGCGCTGCTACGCGCACGGCGGCCCTAACCCCGATTCCACACCAGCACCGCTCCACCCGGCTCGAGTGCGCGCCCTCTCTTGTCTCCAAGAGGAGATATGGAACGGCCAGACGAGCGACACAAAAGGCAATGAAACAAGCACGGAGTGGGAAAAAAGAAAGAAAGATGACCAAGTGGCAACAGCTGGCGGGTCTTATCTGCTGCGTATGTTGTTTTTTTGTTGTTTTTTTTGACAGAATGAGTACACTCTGGTGGACATAAACGAGATATGTAGAAAGGCTCGTAGGGCAACTCGGATTGGAGATTACCTTCTCGATCGGGCACTCTGAACTCTTGATGGCGGTTGGACACCGTATGAGCACTTCGCGCGATGCTTCATCGTAACTATACGGTATAGACCAATGAGCCCCACAAAAAGTGAACGCCTTTTGGACAAGGAATTCCTCCGTGAAACACACACATGATGTTTCCGTTAATTTGGGCCAAGTGTATTTTTAACAGCGAAGTGTTGCTTACCAGTATAGTATGCCAAACTCATTGATAAGCGTCCCTGCCTTCCTTCTCAGCGAAGCTGCCAAAGCTGTCAGTAGGTTCTTTTAGCAGGTTAGCGAAATACGCTGCGCAAATACGGTAAGGCAGTATAGCGCTCCTCCTTTCCAGTGACGGTGAGTCCCCCGTACGACAGTTCTCTTGTCCACAATGCATAGGCTGACAGGCCACAACGAGCAGCGACAGCCGTACAGTAATTCTTGAAAGGGCTTTTGTGTTGTTGGGATACCGTCACTGGTAAAATGTGAACGACCGGGAAATGAGGAACGCTACACTAATACCGTACCTATTTCCGTAACTTGCCTAAAGACCCTAGGAAGTTGTGCTTTGTCATTAAAAAACTATCTTCGCCATGAACTGGACACGCTCTGTTTGTTCTGTTTATACACTGGAGGTGTTTAAGCTATGCGCAAATTGTTTTGCATCGTCGAAAACATGGTAGGTGGGCATGCGCCTCAGGAATCGGGCCAAGCACCACTAATGTGTACAACCGGTGTGAGTGTCAAAACGGAAACTAAGTCTGTGAAAAGCAGAGAAAGAAAAGAAATGAATAACCAAAAAAAAAAAGAACAGAGAGTGAAAGGTATTAGCAAATGAAGAGAGGAATAAAGAGAAACAAGGAAAGAGAAACAAGCATATAGATAGAGAGAAAGAAAGAATTTGAAAATAGACAAAGATACTGAGAAACACAGACACGAAGGAGGGATCGACAAAAGAGAGATCAAGAAAGAACGTGAGAAATGCAGTGAAGCAAAGGAAAAGAACGCGAGAGGCAAAGAGAGAAAAATAGAGAAAAGGAAGAGACATAATAGAAGGAAGAACGAGAAAGACAAGCAGATAAATAAAAAAGAAGAAAAGAAAGAGGAAGAGAAACAAGAAAGGCAACCCGGCAGCGCTCTGCCACCACCAGGGCGAAAGTGCCATGACTTCTTTGTTTGTCTTTTTATTGAAATAATGCGTCTACGAAATATCCATAGTGTCTGAGCTAACATGCGATATATATATATATATATATATATATATATATATATATATATATATGAGCTCTAACAGACAGTAATGCCAAGGAAAGTACAAGGGAAGGTATTTAACCAATGGAATGAAAATAAGAAGAACGAAAGGTGGATGAAAAAATTACCAGCCGTGGGCAGGTTATATATATATATATATATATATATATATATATATATATATATATATATATATATATATATATATATATATATATATATAGAGAGAGAGAGAGAGAGAGAGAGAGAGAGAGAGAGAGAGAGAGAAACAGGGTAGTTAGCACTGATGAAATAATCCAACGTTGCTGAACTGGTGTTCCAGATGTTCTATTGAAGATTTTTTTTTGTTACTATTTTTAAAGGTCAATTTATCAACATTTATCAATTTCCCGTCTAGGCAGAGTTCCAGTTGCCTTATAGCATAAATGAAACATTTGGACCTTTCTCAACATGTGTCAGTACTTCTGCATTTGCATTAAAGATATTTCCCTAGAGTTACCGATTAAAAAATTAATTAAGCAATGCGTTAATTGATCAGCTTGGAGGAAGAAAAACAATATTATGACGTGCTACATATGCTTCACAACAATGCTGGATCAATCAGACACGCGTGGACAACTTTTGACTGAATGACAATTGCAGCAGAAGAAACAACAAAATCAAATATCCATTTGACATATCCACACTGGAGATAAATGTAAAGGAAAACGCGTCGTTGAGGAGGCGTTTAGGCGATCAGGCACCTACCGAAATTCACAGAAATCTGTCCCGGCTTTTTGACTGTGTCAAATATTTTGGCGTTCTGCGTTGCTTCCTAGCCATCCCACAAGTGTTGATGAGTTAGGCGAGAGGGTTGGGCGATGATGCGTGTTGTTTCAACCCTTTGTACAAAGGCGTTAATGTGATGATGAAGATCACGGATCACGTGTGTAATCGGAACAACAATAGACAGTAAATGGTGCTGAATCTTAGGGATAATCGCCTTTATCACCTGATGGTGAAAAAGTGAAGATATTTTTTTTTAGTTTCCTGTACTGATTTTGCAATTGCTTCTGGTTTATTTTTTTTTCTTACAGTGAAAGCTGTTATGAGATCATTGTTAGGGTCGCGCGTAGTTGCATGTTGTCCGCCGCCACCGCTGTAACCGTAACCGCATTACGCGAAATTAGAAAAAAAAAACCTTGCACTAAGTTCACTACGGGGCTTAAACCCGGGTCCGCTAGGTGCCAGCCCAGTATTCTACCACTGAACTACACCGGTGCTTGTGACTTGTTGTCAAACTTGCCTTACGCAGGCTTGATGTCGGGAAAGCAATCGCGTTAATATGACTTATAAAGCGTTTTAAAACAGCGAAAGAACAACCAGTCATCGCACATTGCGATTAACGTACCGAGTGGTCCATCCAATGCTCCAACCCATTACAAAAGCTTGTTCTTGTTCCCCTATTAACTGTGGCGCATATACCCACTACAGCAATTATTCCTCATCGTCGTCAGCCACTGCATGGATGATTGGCACAAAATTCCTTGGAAGTGTACCACGGACACCACACTTCTCAGAAGAATGATGAAAAATAGCATAGTGAATGCGGCCTATTACCCAAAAGTTGATTAATAATGTCCTAGTGGGTACCAAGCAAGTTTGCTTGCAGTGATCACCCAATGAGTTGTTTGAAAAGGCTCTGAAAGGCCGCTCTTCTAGCTTTTGCTGTGACTGCGCTGCGCCTATATGCAGCACAGGCCTGGCGTTTTCTCACGTCGTACTTTTTTCTATTCGCTTTGAAATCTAGCTGGTCTGCTTCGAGCCCTAAGCATGAGGCTGAGAGTACTTTATAGGCAGAGTCTGAGGATCCTGACAACGCGGGAAAATGACCTACACCACGTAGCCACAGCCCGTGCCGATGCGTCGTTGCGTACCACTTCTACATTAGTATCACCTCCATGTGATTACTGATGATGTTCTAAGAGCTCATAGATGAGTGATATGTGCACTACTCTCATCAATTGGCCTGGTTGATATCATTTCAAAACAGTCAGTTCACCATGCCTTCCCTTCCGAACGTATACTTATGCTGTCATTCGAGTAGTGTAAAGCTCTGGAATGCATTGCTGTTTCGCACACGAAAGGCTCTGAAGCAATCTCAGCTGTCGTGTGAACAAGATAGGTTGTGCTCTTTGGAATGTGCAGGGTTCGCCGTTACGGTAGCGGGAAAGGGGGAAAGGCAAAGTACTAAGAGCCCCCTCCCCTCTTTCTCCTCAATGGCAAGCCCGTAAGGAGAACGTCGCGATTGGCGCAAACATGAAAATGAGGCAAAGACGTGCTTTTCGCAACAGGCCTGCCTATGGCCCCTGACATCCAGTGCATAAAGATGCCAGACGAAGAGTTCTTGGAATGTAACATCAAGAGTCCTCCGCGCTACTGCCGTCAAATACCTCCATAGCCTTAGCTGTATTTTTTTTCCTTTCAGGAGCGAAGCTTCTTGGGACCTACATTAGTCTTCTATTGTGTTCATGGCATATATAACTGTTGCGAAAGTGAAACATACGTGACATACAAAAAAATGTTTTACAATTGCATTAATTCAACGTATATATATATATATATATATATATATATATATATATATATATATATATATATATATATATATAGAATATGTAGTTACAAGGTAAACGATCACTATTCTCAGCGAAAAAAACCTACCGAGATGAGTACTGATGTGTTGATCTCTACTAAAATGCGCCTAGGTGTTGAGGCTTCTCAAGAAAACCCGTAAAACAAAAACACACGTCGAGTACTGTATATCCCAACAAATTACCCATAGTAAAAGGGTATCTTGCCACCGGTAAAAAGACGCGTCCTTGGTTTCACTTTCGAGGCATATCCTGCACTTCAGCGATTTTTTAAATCTTCCTTGCATTGCCTAAGATGACTAGAAGGTCAAATAAATTAACATTTCTATATACACTTTGCGTCACTGAATTTCCATTATATGGGTCGATTCTCGAGTTCACTCACCGATACGATACCCAGAGCTTCGCCCACTGGTCATTAATAACTTCGTGGAGATGTGTGTGTGTGTGTGTGTTTTATCAATGACAAGTGCGGTTCAATTAAACAAACGTAAAGGGCAGAATTGGCACCACCCCCCGCTGATTAAAGAGGTAGGCCTCTGGAGAAAACCCAGGATTTCCCCTTTTACCTGCCCGCTCAGCGCTTTCAAATAATCTATCTGACTTTATCCGTAAACTACACGCTTAAAAAGTGCAATTAAAAATCACTGCCAAGTGTGAGGACTTGGTTCGCTCTTCACTTTCGTACGCTGATGGTATCATGAGCGTTTACAGGAACCGTATAAAAATTATCACAAGGTAATCGA
Organism: Rhipicephalus microplus; assembly: GCF_013339725.1. Taxonomy (NCBI): domain Eukaryota; kingdom Metazoa; phylum Arthropoda; class Arachnida; order Ixodida; family Ixodidae; genus Rhipicephalus; species Rhipicephalus microplus. The sequence continues at coordinate 155,817,799 of NC_051171.1, read as the reverse complement.
AGCTGGCAAAAATGTCTACAGGTATCTCTCTTTCTGCTGCACACATACAATTATTTTCTCTGTAATGAACATAACGGTTGCACCAGCATACGGATAGCACCGCAGTTGCTCTCGAAAAAATCGAGTGACTTCGGAATTCACGAGGCACGCAAAACGCGCACTGCTGGCAGCCCGCGCGATTCAGTCGAAGAAGGTGAACCCCCCGCAGTTTCCTAATTCTGCGTCGACGACAGCTGCAACAGCAAAAACAGCGCAAGTGGCAGGGACTTCAGTCACGTCGCCGGAACGCCGACAAAGGCCGTTCCGCCGAACAAACATTGCGACGAAGGTGAATCAACTCATCCCCTCTTCTGTTTCGCTGCTGCCTTTCCTTAGTTGCTACAAGTGGCGAAGGCGAAAAAATAAGGGTCAAAAAACGAAGAGCGCGAGCGTAACAGCCGAGGGCAGAGCTGTACACGGAATGTGGTAGCCATCGACAACATGCTGACACACACGGGATGTGAGGAAGGGGGGAAGAGATAGTTCGAAGAAAACGCAAACATAAAGAGCGTAACCGGTGCGCAAGGCAAACATCGCGCCAAGTCGTCGCCACGGCTTGGCAGCTGCTTCGGCAACTCGACAGGTGTCAGCTCCTCGAAACTTGATGACAGGTCGCTTCTTCGCCAACCACCGCCCGAAGAGCAAGTGGTAGTCGTAGCGGGAGTAATACGGCGCGAGAGCCAAAGCGGCTCCGAGAAAGACCCGAGCGGCGCCGCATCATTGCAAGGCTTTCGAGCAACGGGAGCCGGAAGTCACGCTGCTACCTGCGAACCGCTTTGGCGCGCGCGCCAACGGCGACTGTCTCGCGGTAGAGGGCTGCTGCTTCTCGCCAGACGCCACACTCACAAACATACGCTGCCTCGCAGGCAGCCCACCCCAACTCTTGCCACTTCGCTCGTTCCATCGCAGACACATACTACACATACGCGCGAAATCCTGAAAAGGGGGGGGGGCGTATGACGTGTCGTTCGAAGTATTCAGTGGCAAGAAGCAACGGCCACCACCTCGGTCATTCACAAACAGCGCCGCCCGTGCGCAGGCCAAACTGATGAGAGGCAACGTGCGTAGCGTACACGCTACAACACCTGTACGCACAAATCGCGCGAATGACCACGGGGGGTGGCGGCGGTCGCACGTGTAGAAACAGCGGTCTGGTCCCAATCGTGCGCTGTGCGTGCGCTTGCAAATTAGAAGGCAGGACGTGAGCACGTGTCGGCGGATGACACTACGCGGCGCCGACCCATACACCACCGCCGCTCATTGAAAAACTCTGGCCAGAGAACAAACAAGACCGACAGGCAAAAACACTGGCGCCGCCAGAAGTCGTGAGGTTTTGGAGGACGCACAGGTGCAGTTAGCGGAGCAGTGGGTTCTTCTCACGCTAATGAGAGAGAGCCGCACCGAGGGGAGTGACCGACCAAACCGCAGGATTGAAAAGCGAGGGCCCTGTTCTTAGTGACGGGTCATCCGCGTTCTGTGTCGGCAAGCCATACAAGCACACACACACACAGACACATACACGACGTCAAGATGTCCACCCTCTGCGCACGTCTTCGAAAGGCGCAGCACGTACGATACTTTGCGGTGTGGGCGAGAATCGACTCTCAGCTGTGCATGATGATGAACCACGGCGTGCAGTAGGCCAGACCTCGATTTTCTGACTTCCTCCCGAGTGCTTGCTTCCTTGCATGTGTGTATAGTTACGGTGTTTCCGTCTCTCTCCCTCTCAACGTCTCCCTCTCTCATTGTGTGTTTTAGGCGTCACCGCGGTGTAGCTCCTTTGTTCACCAATGCAACGCGCACCGAAGTAAAAGGAACGGGAGGAAAAGTAGGGGAGACGAAAGTGGGAGAGAAGGAAGGCTGCCTTCGAGGCCGCACACGTCATAAGCCTAAGGCACTGCGCCGTGTCGCCTGTAGGCAGACAGAAATTAGGTGCCTTTTTCCTTTTCCACATGAACCACTACCACCACCATAAGCCTCCGATCCATTCGAGCGTACTTTGTCGCTGCGCAGTGTAGAGCCTCGCCGCAAATGCCATCCGCGTATACATAAGAGCGCGCTGGGTCTTACCTCATCAGACAGGAAGTGCGCCGGGCCGCCCACGCTGGGGCCCAAGAATTAGCGTCCACTTGCGGCGCTTACTGCCCTCAATAGTAGAGTACGGGGACAAGCGGCGGGCGCGCGGTAATTTGGCTTTGCGGGGTGGAGAAAAATACGACGACGATGAAGAAGGCGAGTGCGGTCCGGCGCGCGGAAGCGACTGCGCAGCGGACCTTTTTCTTTTGCCTGACCATCGTCCGTCCGCGTCGCCATTGTTCGAGGGGCGTAGTACACGGCGCGCGTTACATCTGCGGAGACGCTAATGCCGCCGCTAGGCCTTCCGAAGGGAGCAAGAACCATTCGGGCGAGTCGAGTCGTTTTGTGAAGAAAGCCGGGGAAGCAGCGAGACACGAGACGAAGACGTAAAGTGGGCTGGACAATTGGTTCTTCGGAGAAAAAAATACATGAAAAAAAGAACTTGGGCACGCTCGATTGGACCGTTCTTTTTTTTTTTTTTCCCCGAGAAGAAACAACGCCAGAAAAAAATCGCTTTCTCGACTCACGGTTGAAAGTGAGCGCGCCATTAGGTGAATAACGGACTCCATGTCGTGGCAGTCCGGTCGAACGTGCAGTAGAACGCACACGCAAGGATAATGGTTTGTAAAGGCAGTGAAGAAAAATTCATAAAGAATTCTGTAAAGACGACAAATATTTTACAATTTTATGATTAAGTGGAAGCAAAGAAATTACAGACCTTGAGTTTGGCAGAAAGAGGGAGAAAAACATTCGCCAGATCCCTCCTACCTTGGGAATCGATGTTACGCGAATCAGAGGATGAAAGTTGACTGTTTTGTAATTTTTTTGATTAAGCGAGACGTTATGAAGTGTCGCTAAAGATATGTACAAATGCTCGCTCAACCACACATTAAACAACTGCATACGTTTTATATAACCACTTATTTACAGTTGCGTAACGACGCCAATAGCAACATGGACATATGTTGAATATTCACATATGTTTTTATAACTGGTTATTCGCATTTGCACAAAAATGCTCGCAGGAACATGAGCATTAGCAACCAGAAGCGATAAGCTGATATGAAGCGCTTGATGGTAGCCCTGGACACTGCTACATAAATCAGCTTCAGCGGATGGCACTTAACTACAATCGACGTTAACCCGCCGTGACGGCTTTATTGATTGATTGATATCTGGGGTTTAACGTGTGCGATGCACATGTTAAACGCAAATTAGCAGCGTGAATGAACGACAAGCCCTCAAAATGCGCTTACTATCCACCTTTTAATTGCTCATTGACGTAATGATCAGTGCATAAGGTTTAACTTTGCCTTTCATTCTGACCCGTGAAGCGAGATGGGTGATTCGACGTGTTTTCAAGGAAGAGAAATTCATGGCTGCCTCGAAGGTAGCCTTGCAGCACCGAAGTAATATGAACTCAATACAAACTAAACCACGGAACAAAATAATTGAGTTTAAAAAAAGGAGTAAATTATTAGAAGAAATTAATAAAATTAAAAATGACGTCAGTGACACCTCAGCGTGAAGTGAGAGGTGTCATAGTGCAACCTGCTTCCGCCAGGTGTTCTGCGGTCCAAGGGATCTTTGCTCGGGGTGAAATGAAATAAAAAAGCAGAAGTGAAAAAGCTGACACCATAAGCGCTATCCTGTCATCATCCGAAGCTGCCAAGACCGACGGACGTAGTGGAGATAAGCTAATGAAATAACTATGCAAAGGCGAGAGTTCGGAAAGCCTTGTCGATGTACACAGATAATTTGTGTGCACCCACAGCGCGACACTGAAGCCACGTGCATAGCGGTGTTCGTAGATACATACACGTAGATAGCTATAGATAAACGAAGGTGCGCAGGAGAAGCAGAAAAAAAGCCGCACACATGTGCGCGTGCGCGCGGCTTCTCAGGGAGCCCGGAGGTGCCTCCCACAGCCTTAACCAACTGTGTAATTAGCGCTCATCAATTACCGACCCGCACGCCCGCGAACGAAGCCGGCTGTGCGTGTACATATGCGCGCGCATCACGGTAGGAAGAGAAATCCAGCTTGGCACCTCCCCGCGCCGCTGGGGGCAGCTCAGCCTTTTTCCTTCGAAAGCGCCCGGACCCCATGCTGACTCGGGACTTCTCACCGTTTCGCGCAGCACCGGCGGCGAAAAGCCGTATACGTATACCTTAGCCCGCTTCACCGTGCTAAGGCTATTCTGCTTTCAGGCAGCACGCATTATGTAGAGACCGATATACGCGCAGCTGTAAGGCCGTGCAAGCTGCCGGCGTTATTTGTTTTCCTCTGACGCCTTTTCACGGAACTGTGCGGCTTCATTCCCGGCCGCGACTCGGAAGCAGCCCGCATGCCACCGCTGTACTCGCGAGCACAGCGAAGTTCCCTGCCGTTGCCAAGTCCACAGCCCATAGAAACTTTCCAGGACGATAGTTATAGCGCGAGAACAAAACGACGACACAGAGACAAGAAGGACACGAAAGACACTGTGTCGTCGTTTTGTTCTCGCGCTATAACTATCGTCATGCCATACAAACTAGCCCAAGCTGCCGCATTTGCTTTCCAGTCAAGGAAGATAAGGCTTGCGCTTAGCTGATTTCTACGAGACGAGCTCTGCTTTTGATGACAAACGCCAGCTTGGGATTGGGCTGCTTTTTGGTGAAATTGTGTCTTCGGTTAAAGGTAGGGGGTGAGAGTGTACTTTGAGGTTAAAAAAACGCTAATTTCTGCCGCCTATATGGTGGAAGCGCATGCGTGTGCGTGTATGGGTGTGTGTGGGGGGGGGGGGGGGATGTGCTATGAAAAAAAAGGAGAACGATGAAAATTGGTAGTGTGTCTATGAGAGGTTGACGCGTTCAAAGTGCCAAGTGATTCAGGCCGTTAAAGGCACCGTATATAGTGCATGGCTCCGGGCAATTTAAACCACCTGGATTTCTTTAAGGTGCACTAAAAAAAAAAAACGCTGTACACTAGCCTCTAGCATGTCACCACGATCTGAACGCGAACGCTGGGGCCAAATCCGTGTCTTTCTGGGGAGCAGCCGAGCCCTCTAATTAACGAGTCACTGCGGCTGTCAGAAAGGAAAAGGGGGGACATGTTTTTATAGAGTAAAGCTCACACTATACTTCTCACTCGAAACCTGCAGCCGCTGCAGGACGACCTATTCCCCATTAGAAAGGTGTATGCTAAAATGTTCAGTAAAAAAAATATTCCGCGAATTGTGTTAGGATAAAGTGGTCCACGATTTAGAGTACTTCGTACTCTACTATGGGAGAGCATGAAGCCGTCCTGGGGGCCTCACATGTGAATATTTAGAGCAGTATGGGTACCACTATCGAGAAAAGAAAGCACTATTGGTGACGGTGGGAATGTTAACCAGTTTGGTTCAGTTCAGTTCAGTCCAGTTTGGTTACAAAGGAATTTTTTTTACTAAGAAACATTGAATTTTTTTGCTTGTCTTATTTTCAATTTTAAAGACAGGTTAACGTAATAGCAGCTGCCGTATATCCCTCATTGATATGCAAAAAAAATACTATAAAAGGACGAAAATATTAGAATCCTTTCAAGAGTTCCGGTATCAGTCACCGATACACAGTGCAGTTTTTTAAATGCCTTAGATCAAACGGCAAATGAAAGTACAGCTGTGAGAGTTCACTAAATGTATCGTTATGAGGACATCATGAATGTTCCAGCAAGAGTGATATTTTTCGAGCTTTGGTGCAAATGCTTAGAACTTATCGCGTATGTGAAAAAGGAAACGCCATATAGGTGGACATCAAAACCACCAGGCACTATTCAAACGCAAACCACCATGCTACATGCACACTAAGCAAGAATCACAACACACGTGCAAGTGACCGTATGGGCGAGTGGCAGGCGCTAAATAGCAAACGAGCGCTGTTCGAGGCAGCCAGCAGCAGCGCCTCCAGTAGCCGAGTGAAGCACAATTTTTCTTCTTCGCCGCTGATGCCCAACGAGAGCGGAGAGTATACGAGGGGGTGTGACGGGACCCAAGCCGCGCACGTTGGCCAGCCGCCTGTATATGCGGCAGCATGCAGGAGCAAGGCCTTCTTAGAAACCGTTGCCCGTCTCTTCAACGAGCGCCCTTTAATTATACACCTCATTCGGCGGCGACTCCCGGCAACTGCTATACTTCTTTTTTTGTCTTCGTTTCTGTGTGTTTCGCCAACTCAGCGCTCGGATCGGAGAAACCACAGCGGCTGCTTTTTCGCGAGAACTCCAGTGAAACCTCACTAAAGGGTTAGTACAGTAGTCATGTGGGCGCGAAGTGCCCAATTTCTTGTCTTCATCTATTTCCGGCAAGCCCCCCCCCCCCCCCTTTCTGTTCTTTACCTTGAAAACTCATTATCTAAATAACGGGAAATTCTCACATCCTCCGGAAATTTGCGGAGATACTCGTGTTTTCGGCGTAGCCACAAATCCATCTATCAAGGTTTCTGCTCCGTTAACGTGCATCAGTGCGGGCACCGAAATTCTGCACCGTAATTCGTAACAGAAGTGTAACTTAGAAGTGAGACAGCTTGGGCTAGTTGGTATGACGTGACGATAGTTCTAGCGTGAAACAGAACGACGACACAGAGACAAGAAGGACACGAAGGACACGAACACTCGTGCCCTTCGTGTCCTTCGTGCCCTTCTTGTCTCTGTGTCGTCGTTCTGTTCTCGCGCTTTAACTATCGTCAGCAGTGTAACGTCGCTACGAACCTTGTTTATCTTCGTTAAGCAATAATGAAGCTTCATCTTTACGTCTGGGTAGCCACGTGAAATTCAGACAACGGAGATAAAAGGACTTGCATTCACCAATTGTTGGACCTTTCGCAAAGCATGTTCCGTGTTACTGTGCATTTGGCTGCGCTGGTTGGTGCATTATGAAAGGGAACTGATTGAGACAGTAAAAAGCGACGACGTGTCGTGTCGGTCGTCCTCTTTTCGTCTTGTCCAAAGCGTTGTTTTGTTTCCTATATCATACCGTGCTCGCTGCATTATGACAGCTACGGAACGTCTGCTGCCATTCGACAACAACTCGCCTTCTGATATTCGTATTGACCCGGGAGGAGAGAAAAAAAAAAGGAAGAACGTATGAATGCTACACGCTTTACGACCGAGACCGATTAAAGATATTCACGACCAGCCCTTTGTGTGGCCGTGAGTCTGTAAATGCATCTAACGAAGCATCAACCACTTATAGGGCAGAAACCTGAACGAGTTAGGTTAATCTCATTTTCGCGGCAGACTAACCTGAATAAAGTGAGCGCGTAATTAGGCTCCGTGGGTACGCATATACGCCAAACGCAACCATGCTTAAAAAAATTGGATCATACAAAAGCTGCCAAATTGCATGATTCTTCTAGTGTTTTGCTATTCCTATTGATGAGGTCTTTTTGTGCGTCAGCGGTACTGAAAGTTAAACCACTTTCGAAAGAGCCACTAAAGCAATTATAAGCTGAATTTCATTTGTAACTTTTCTAGTGTGGCTAAATAATTGAAAAGGCGCGAATGTGCAAGCCGCATGCCAAAAATGATGTATGCCGCCATCAATCACGAATGCTGATGTATTATCTAAGAAATGTTTACATTTCCATTTCAATTTAGGATGTCGGGACTCGTTGAAAATAAAAGTCTTATTGATACGCTATACGCTTTGTGTGTGCGAATTTTCTCATCTTTCCTGTCCAGATTCATCTTTGTTTTTGAAAAATGAATTCCAGCTTTCAAAGTACAGTGAGCGTGCTATTTACTGGCAACCGGCTTTGCAAGAAAGAGGAACTTATTCTGTTTTCCCTCCTGCACGTCTATAGGTCTATACGTTTAATGGTAACTCCACGAAAGTGTTCGTGTGTGTAGTAATTTTGAGCTCATGTGGTCAAATGAAGCGGCATTTAGTACGACGAGAATAAAATTTGCCCAATGCTTCAGTGACTAGTGTGCCTGTTCTTATGTGACGTTATCGGGCACAACTCTAGAATCACGTCATGCTGACTGCGGGTTACACCGCTATCCACGAAGACACGCCATGCATGCATATCGCTAGTACGTCACTTTTTAAGATGCTGAGAAGTGCACGTGTGATATGCAGTAATGCTGACAAGCTGGGTGCATATGATTATTAAAGTGCGCCTCATTTGGCGTTCTGTGGTCAAAGCCGACCCATGAAAAATCACTTCCGAAGCACCAGTCATATGAACGCTTCGTTTTAGATCCTGTTTTAAACGAGTCAGAGGAATCAGCGTGGCTGCGAGGGTTTTGCTGCTAATGCTGGACACATTCAAGAGTCTGTCAACTTGAGAGTAGTTCCCCGCCATTAAAAGTGAACGTCCGACAGTTTAAAGAAAAACTAAAGGGCAATGAAAGCTTTCGAAACAGAAGCGTGTACTAAGAAGGCGGGGAAGAGGAAGAGTCTGAGGCCGACAATATAGCGAGCAAATTAGCACGCAAATACCCCGCAATTACGCCTCTCTTTAAGAGCACATCACTCGCAGCAGAAGCGCACCAAGCGGCCAATTACAGCCAACGAGCCCAGCCCGCCAGGAGAAAACGTCTCGTTAACACCGCCAATTATGACCGTTTGTGGCTTCTTAAACAACCGTCTTGAAAAAAAAGGAAGGGCAAGGGTGGGAGTCCCGATGCGGCAGGACCCAGGAGAAGAAGAGAAAGGACAACAGAGAGGAAATGTACAGTCTTTTCGCTGCACCGAAAATTGAGGAGAGGAGGAGAGACACTCAATAAGAAGGAAGAAAGAATGGGGGGTGAAGCCTACATGCAATTTTTCCCCACGCGTTCAGTCAAGCGCGCACACAAACATAACCCGCCCTTCCGTATGTACGGGCTGCGAAATAGCGAACCACAAAGACCGCGGTGGTTTTCGTAAGGACATGGGCCCGCTCCAAACCACGACGTTCATGCGTTCACCGGCGCCGCCACTAGAGAGGGTCGGGAGGGGGTGGGCGAGTCCTTCTGTGTGCATTGCGGGCTACTGCAGGGCATTTCGCTTCTCGGGTCTGGCGCCGTCTAAATGCCACCTTTCCGCTCAAGAGTTCAGATAGGCGGCGGGGGTGACTGCTGGCGGTCCGATGAGGGATGCGAGTGTGGTGCAGTGGTTTCGAAACAGACCGCTCTTCGCCCTTCATATGTAGACTCTGAACGTATTTTCAGTTATTTCGTTTGCTTTTTGCTTTCTAAATCTCGAGGGCAGCTCGAAATTAGACGTTTCCGCGGAAAAAGAAGGAAACTGCGACCACCAGCTACCTATACTGCAGCCACCGCGTCTCCGCAAGGTCTATACCAGGAGAAGACCAGCCCAACAAAAGCTTCAAGGAGAGCTGCGGCGAGATCCTGCACGCTACCGGAATTTTAGTCAGTTCCGGCTCAGGGTTCTGCAGCAACAATGGATCTTTGGTTTCTTACCTCTCCTTCGCCTCCGCTCTTCCAGCCCTCCGCCGCATGTTGGCTGTTCTACGAAAAGAGAAAAAAAGCATCACGTTCTACTAAATATGTTTATCATTTGTCAGAAAAGTTTGTCAATATCCTAATTCCCAGCATGATTATATTTTTTGAAGTGCGAAAGTAAAACGCGAGAACAAAACGACGACACAGAGACAAGAAAGACACGAGCGCTTCTTGTCTTCTTGTCTATGTGTCGTCGTTTTGTTATCGCGCAATAACTATCGTCATGCCATACCAACTAGCCCAAGCTGCCACGCGAAAGTAAAGGCTCATTTAGCTCAGATTTGGCAGAACTTAGCTTTTGTTAGTGAATAGCATTTATTCATATGCATACGCTTAGAAGGAGAATCAGTCAAGCAGTTTAGAAACATACTGCTTTAGCTATATTGTTAATAAACGAGAATACAACAAGAGTTAACGGCATGCGGCCCCTTTATAGTGCTGAAATATTCATGTCTATGAATGTTCCCGAAAAATCAATTCCCCCTAAAATTTTCGATTTTCCAAATGCATTTGCATGTGCATTACACGAGCACATACAAGCTGCCGCACGGACACATATATATATATATATATATATATATATATATATATATATATATATATATATATATATATATAATGTTGGTTAAACCCCACAGCTCTCACCCGCCCTATGAAATTCCTAGCAATGCCCCAGCAGAAAACTACGTCATTGTCCTCAGCACGTGCCCAAATAATAATAATAATAATAATAATAATAATAATAATAATAATAATAATAATAATAATAATAATAATAATAATAATAATAATATGTGGGGTTTTGCTTCCCATACCAAGACGCGATTATGAGACGCCGTAGTGTAGGGGTCCGGAAAGCTTGACCGTCTGGTGTTCTTAAACATGCACTGCCTCACATCGCAGAGTACGCATGTTTCTAACATTTCGCCTCCATCAAAATGTCGCAGCCGGGATCGAACCGGTGACCTTCGGGTCGGCAGCCGAGCACCCTAGCCACAGATCCAACGGGGTGAGACCTCTGCGCGTGCATAGCTCGAAAACCCCTGTTTTTTCACTCAAGTTCACACCTCCAAACAATATGTACAATATCGAACTGGACACACTATTTGCACTAAGAAGAAAACGTTAGTGCTTTGTTTACATAACTGAAGACGCGCTTCTCCTCGTACAGACTGCCCTCGCAGGGAAGCCACCTTCAACGAAGGTTCATCTGAGGGCAGCATCCCACGCCCGGTTGAAATGGCGATCGTTCCGCAATTTCGCGTCCGCCAACGCTTCACTCATTGGAAGCTCTGCAAGTACCAACGTTAAGAGCTGGTAAAATAAGACTTACAAGACAAAAAGAAAAAATAAGGCAGTTTCGCACTAGTCGTGCCAAGGCTGAAGTAAGTGCTGAGCTGGTTGGTCTGCCTTGCTTCTCTTTAATTTTATCTTTGTTTCTTTCTCTCTATGTCTGTCTCTTTTCATCTTCGTATATTTCAGTTTCTGTCTTTCTCTATTAACCTTTATTTCTCGTTATTCTCTTTCCTTCTCTCTCTTTATTTCTTGCTTCATCTTATTTTGTTTCTTTCTCTTTCCCCTGCTTCTTCCTTCCTTTTAATCTCGCTCTCCTCACTTTTATTTTTTTCTGTCTTTCTCTCTGCAAGAAGAAGACGATGAGAACACGTGCAGTTATGATGACCAATTTTCTGTTCGGCTAGCACTGAAAAGCCGTCAACCTAAACAACTATACCGTTTAAAAAAAAAACTTAGGTTGTTAAGTGACAGTCTAAACAAACAGCATTTTTGGAGGAAACGACTGATGTGCTTTATAGACAGGTATGCGTGTCTGAGAAATATGCGAATTACTTGTTTCCTATTCTAATGATTTGAACTCTTGCGCCCACCTTTGCAGGATGGCACAGTATCAAAACAGCTAACAAGATCACAACGTTACTTTTCCCACTCACAAAGTGGCAAGTTCTTCTCGAAGGCTACATGACCACGCTGAATTAAAAATATCGCAATCAACCAGCAGATGTGAGGCAGCGAAAACTTCATGTAGCTGCAAGCTGAATGCCAAAGCAACCTTATACATGTATGGCAAAGGGCCGATAATGAGACAGATAATAAAAAGAGAACATTTATTCGTCAAGCATACAAGCATCCGATAGCCCACTCTTCTCAATGATTGAAATAATTAGCCTCACGAGCCAAGCATGACCAAGCAACGATGCTATGTAATGGCATCACGTGATGAGACGCCACATCTTGACACGTTATCACGTGATTTCACGTCATGGTGACTTGTGACACCAAACATTTTTAGCGACTTTTGACATCATGGTGACGCCATAAGGTCATGCCATGACATGATAATATTTCGCGCTGCGTGAAGCATTCAAGACTTTTGTCTTAAAAGCCTTGGTGACTGTCATGGACGCACTCTATCTTCTCGAATATGTTTTGTGCGTAAATCACGATGATCCCACACGTTACACATCGCCATAAACGTAAACGCACCCACACTCTGCGTTTATTTCCAAAGTTACGCACCAATACCTCCACGTCCATCAAGAAGAACGACAGAGACTCCTCCATTGCTCGATACGCACAGGCGGCATGTGCTTTCCCACTGACCGAGCACAAGCCGGAACTATACAGCCTCAAGAAACAATGCAAATAGCTCAGCGGCCCTCCACAGGATGTCTCGCTGACAAGCAACCACCGCAGTTACCTGTTCACAACAGCGACAACAATCTTCGTGTGCGGTATGGTACCTATCTCCGAGGACGATCTATACCGTCCAGATGACATGCAGCCCCAAAGAACTTCAAGCCCGACTCGCAATCGTAGCAGTGCCACACACAAATTCTGTTGCGCATCTAGAATCGCAAATATGCGTTCACTTCATTTGATCTTGGCTTGTTCGCCTTCCCACTTACAAGGCACGCCGCACATGCAGCGACTGCACAGAGAGGCTCTTACAGTCCTCCGCTTTGGCTCGCCAACCGCACCTGCGGCAGCGCATGTCATCGGCCGGCTCGGTCCAGTACGCGCAAGCACATGTGGCCTGCAATCACTCGAAACTTTCACATGAACCACTTCATTCAGTACCTCCGGTTCTTCAAGGCCAGCCCCAAAGTAAATGCGCGAATACCTCGGCGAACTTGGGTGTACACGGGCTCCGTTATCGGTTACACTCATCACCGAACTGGCTCTATACTCGCGGGGCGCGACCATTAGGCATAATTGCTCGGCGTCCGCGCTGAAGACGGGCGGTGCCACGGGAAACAAAGGGCAGGGCGCTGAGCGAACCTTGCGACTCAGTGTACGCTCTCGGCGAGGATGCTAAGAGTATATGCGAGTACGGCTCGCTGCAGTGGGAAAACAGCGTGGGTCGCCTGAGATCCTGGACCCGAGGAGATTGATTCCTCGGAACTCGCTATACGGCGAACTCGAAGGTGGACGACTGCCACGGTTGACGATTATGCAGCACGCTCGCATTATAGCTGAATTGCTACTTTACCATTCTATTTTATATTGTTCTGGTTAAGAGCGTTGTAGCGCTGCTCGTGGAATTCCTGGGAAGGCATTTTGGAAAGAAATTAAGAGTGCCTCGATAGGAGCCGCGTGCTAAAACGGGAGTGACTTCGTGTGGGAAAGCGCGTTCCTTGACAGATATCTAACGACCTTCGAAACAAAACGAACCATGAAACAGTTTCGATTTATTGAACGCGGTCATTCCAATCACTGATTGAATTAAATCAGATAAGCGCATTATCGACGTGCACACGCGTTAATGTGTTCGAAAGAGGATTAAAAAGAAAAGAAACAACGCCTGCCTTATGCGGAACCCACAGCACAGTCACAGCGAAAACTGGAAGGGTGGCTTTTCAGAGCCTTTTTTTTTAACACTTTTTGCGTAACCATAGCACAAGGACGCTTGTAGGGTACCCACTATGCCATAAATCATCATAATTTCTGTGCAGTAGGGCCGCATTCAATATGCCATCCTTCATCATTATTCGGAGAGGTGTCGTTCCCGCTACTGGCTTGCAATGATTTTTGTGCAATTTTTCTATGCTGTGAATTACGATTAAAAATGATGCCTTAAGCTTCTGTAATGAGTTGCATTCGACGACCTACTGATTACGCAATGTACATTGTGTGACGCCTGGTTGTTACTTTGCTGTTCTAAAGTGCTTTATTACTCATATTAGCACGGTTTATTGATATGTGGGGTTTAACGTGCCAAAACCACCATATGATTATGAGAGACGCCGTAGTGGAGGGCTCTGGAGATTTCGACCACCTAGGATTCTTTAACGTGCACCCAAATCTGAGCACACGGGCCTACAACAGTTCCGCCTCCATCGTAAATGCAGCCGCCACAGCCGGGATTCGAACCCGCGACCTGCGGGTCAGCAGCCGAGTACCTTAACCGCTAGACCACTGCGGGGGGGGGGGGGGGGGGGGCTCATATTAGTTCGATTCCTGTCCGGACATCAAGCCTGCCTAAGGACAGTTTGCAGCAGAGTTTTAGGCAGCGACGTGGCTCTGTTTTCTTTTTTATTTCCGGTTGAATATTACACACGAGGGGATAAGATAAATATATTACAATACACAAGAAACATAACGAAAAAAAAAATTACTACGACCGTCAAGCACTGCTATCTATGTCTTAAATTTTCTTCATGGTGAGTAGGGCTTTTATCCTTTTTATTCATAAAGCAACACATTCATTTGTTCTTACTACCTCGAGAAATCTCGATATACCTTCTTTCAAATACTGAAGAAAACGGCGTGGCTATGTGGTATACAATAATGGGCTGGCACGCAGGAAACCCGGTTTGAATGTCATTGTGTTCTTGGTGTTCTTTGTTTACTTGATTTTTTTTTCCATTTCGTGTGATAGTGGTTACGGACACCAGCGACAGCAGACAAGTGCGGCACACGCGACCATTGTCGTGATCTCATAACAGCTTTCGGTGTAAAATTGATGAGAGGTATATACTCGCCATCTGTAATGAAGAAGAGTTAAGAAGCGTCACTTGAAGCGTGCTTTCTAATATTACCGGTACAATGCAGTTCTAATTAGCCTTCACCAAGAGAGAGAGAAGGAATGTAGAAAAGGTAGGGAGGTTAACTAGACTATGCGTCCAGTTTGCTACCCTACACATGGGAAGGGGGAGAGGGGAGTAAAATCGAGAGAGAAGGATAGACACCTGTCACATCACAATGCCGAGTTTCACAGGCGGTCCCTCAATGAAGTTGTTGACAAGTATCTCAGGAGGGCTCGTGTGGCTTTCTGTGCTGATGTGCTACGCGACCAGGCTCCTAAGATCTTTGCTTCATTAAATGGCCGGTCATTGAGTCTATTCAATTTAAGGCACACTGGAGAGTCCGGCGATCTTCATCAAATTGAGCACAGTGGTCAAAGAGATGTTCAATAGTCTCTATATAGTTGCAGCTTTCACACATGGATGAATCCGCCATGTCAATGCGATGGCTGAATGACTTAGTAAACGCTACCCCAGTCCACAGCCGGCACAGCATTGTAGCGTCACGTCGAGAAATCTTGGATGGCAGTTGTTTCTGAAGTAATGACTTCAGATTCTTAGGGCATTGATTGGAGTTAGGTGGAGAATTCCAGTGCGCAAGCGTGGCCTTATGCGCGATGAGACGAAGTTCTCTAGCTGCGTCTACTCTTGACAAGGGTATTAACAGTGCGGGCTTTGCTGCAACTGGCGCTTATGATCAGGCTCGTGTTTGCTTCGGGTGCCTATAGCAAAAAGGTCAGGAGATGAACGCGTGCACGCTAGTCACACTCGACCTGTCACTAATGCATTATCTTTTGACGTTACAGCTTGAATGCCCTGTGTCAGGCACATCCCGAATAACAACAGTTCATAAGTGATCAAGCCTTGACACTTGACGCAACGTATATGATCGAATGCCGAAACTACTGAACGTCGAATTGCTAGGGATTCACTGAAAAAAAAAATAGAAGAAAAAGAATGCATGCGTAGGCACCTGCTCTTCTGCATGACGAATTCTATTCAAGCTAAAGCTTGATGAAAGTGAAGTTTCATACAGAAACAAATGAACGCGTATTTTGGTTGGGACTTGGCATATGTAAGTGGAAGCGCACGAGAGGGTCAGCCTTCGATTATACCTTGCATAAATATGCGAATTTTTATGTTCGAAGAATTATCTTTCGCATCTTTATGGCACGTGAATATTCTTTTTCTTCTATTTATTTATGCCAGATTCTTTCTTTTAACTTCAATCTAGTTCATTTTTATATTAATTAAGTGCCCGCCACAGAAGTCTAGTTCTTTTTGTGCTTTAATGTTTACACGAAGGTCGCTGGATCGAATTTTGGCCACACCGGTCGCATTTAGATGAATACAGAACGCTTGAAGACCGTGTACCTGTAAATTTAGGCACTTGTTAAAGAATGCCAGATCGCCAAAATATGCGGATCCCTCTCTTGTGGCGTCCCTCGTAATCGTAACATGGTTTTAGAATGGGAAACGCCATCAATTATTATTTTAATTTGGTCGCCTGCGGGTGCAGTAGGCAGGGCATCGTTTTTAGTTTTCTTTAATTATTGAAGTATGATTAAATTTAAGCCTGCTCAACTCATCTTGTCTTTTTTTTTTATAACCCCGTAATAGATATGGCTCTGGCTGGTGTACATTGTTTTACTTTATATTTAGGTGAAGCTTCTTCAGTTGCAGA
The DNA here is from genome assembly GCF_013339725.1 of Rhipicephalus microplus. NCBI lineage: Eukaryota > Metazoa > Arthropoda > Arachnida > Ixodida > Ixodidae > Rhipicephalus > Rhipicephalus microplus. The sequence goes on along the minus strand of NC_051171.1, from coordinate 155,801,496 downwards.
TCTTCGATGTGGCATCGGCATTATACAGCGCCCGAATCTATCGTTCATGAGCACCCGTTTTTTTAATCTTCGTCATAATACTAAATTAGGCTCCCAAAAAGGTGAGGACAAGTACATTACAACAAATTTTTTTTCAGCTTCATTCTGTCATATGGCGCTGACAGACAGGAAAGTCACCGCTCCGTACGACCGAGTTAAAAATTTCGGTGGCTGTACCAAAGGCAGCGCCAACGACGGACCGGAAATGCGGCCCTCGAAAGAGCTCCGCACAGGTGCGTATTCGTATGGGCCGTTTTCCGATAATCGATGCTTTTTCAGCGATGGGCTTGTCCGTGATCAACCATTTCTGTTATGGCAGTCGGACCTTTCGTCGATCTCATTTGTCATATCGCCTCACCACATCTCACCGTTGCATTTCAAATGTTTTCGTTGCATGCTTCACGCATGGCTTGTCATTGTTTCCTGAAACAACAATATTGACGCTCTACTGAGCACGTGGATAAAGGTCTCATTCGTGGCAAGTTCTAAGGAAAAAGCCAGGTGGGAGCATTGCACCATGTAAAAGAAAGAAAGAAACCAAACCAGTAAACCAAGATACGAATACGCCAAGTTTCGCTAGTCGCAATTTTCACCAATTTTCACCATAGAAGACAGTGCTTGCGGGGATGAGTGGGAGGGGGTGACAATTCTTTCTCCGATATTTTTTTTTCGGTGTTTATGTGTGTATAAACAGACGCGCGCACGGACGCACATAAAGTATGATTGCCCCTCTCGAAGAAAAAAATTCTGGCTACGCTATTGACAAAGGAACTCCCCCCCCCCCCCTTTTTTTTTTTTGAATGCGGCCCGAACATGGCTAATGCCCTTCCTTCTTTTCCTGCGTTCGTGTCACGTCTTACTTTCTCCTATATACGACGGTATCTCTCATGCTCCGTACAAGTGGGAAAACACGGTACACCACCTTTCGCACCGGCGTACATACGGACGCGTACTATCATTCGTGAATGGCCGAAAGCGGAGGGGTTCGCCGCCACAACCGCGCGCACTACCCGCGGCGTGTATACGCATTCCGTGCGCCGCACAGCCGGCAGCAGCGTCGAATCCGCATTCCATCTGCGCTGGCCGCTTTCTAAGCGCCATCGAAACTGTCCAGCTGCGGCGTTCCTGTCTTGGCCGACAACTGCAGAGGAGAGAAAGCAACGCGACGATTAGCATCTCCTTAGGCGCCCCAGAAAGAGAAAACTCGTTTTCGGAACGGTCAGCTGAGGCGCAAGACAATATCGCGGTCATCCCCGCTCTCTGCACCACATTCTGCGCGCGCTTCACCGTATTGCACGTGCACACACGTGTTGACTGTATCGCGGAGGTTCCGGCACCGCAAATGGACGTACGTGGAATGACGGCTGAAACAGGAGTAATCTGCGCGGACCCGTCTTCGGGGCGTATACCGCGTTTTTCGTGGGTAAGGCAGAACGTATATTAATGCGTACGTTCATCGGAGACATCTCGTTCGGCACTTAGCGAAGCAATCCCCGCCGCGGTGGTCTAGTGGCTAAGGTACTCGGCTGCTGACACGCAGGTCGCGGGATCGAATCCCGGCTGCGGCGGCTGCATTTCCGATGGAGGCGGAAATGTTGTAGGCCCGTGTGCTCAGATTTGGGTGCACGTTAAAGAACCCCAGGTGGTCGAAATTTCCGGAGCCCTCCACTACGGCGTCTCTCATAATCATACGGTGGTTTTGAAACGTTAAACCCCACAAATCATCATCATCACGTAGCGAAGCAACTTCAAAAAAACCTAAGGACAGTTCACTATTAATGATAGAAGTGAACATGCAAGCGTATAATAGGAATAGCAAGAGGTATAGATGCATTGGAGAGATGAAATATCAAAGCAAAAAAAAAAGAGGATGGTTCAAGGTTCCAAATATCCGGTTTGGTACCATACAACAGAGAGTGGGGAAGAAGGAAAGTTATAAGTATTGAACGTAAAGTCCCTGCTTTCCACAGCGCAGGTTACCACATTAAATAGCAAGATGGTGTGGGCAATACTATTACTCTGATAATGAAGATGAGAAGGTTTCTTATGGATAGTTTACGAGAATGAGAAAGTCACGAGGACGAAAAGGATATCCCTCATACCTCGGAATGCGTGCGTCGCAAAAAAAAAAAAAAAGGAACACTTCACGGAATAGTGGTGGAGAAGTTCCCCTAAATACGACTGAGTGTTAAATTCACAGTTGCGGCTGCTCCGATTCTGACTCATACCCACAACCTATTATGTTTGCTGCAGCTGTGACCAAAACGTATCTATTATTTTTCAGAAAGCCGACTGGCATGTCGGTATATTGCGCAGTGGCTCAGTGGCCAATGATATACGTTTTTAATTAATAATTTAAACATCATTTATACAACCAGGCCTGCCGACGGCAATGAGCTATGGCATACTACCCCATATACCGTACACTTCAGTAGCAGTGCATTGGCGCACTTGTGAATAGCATCAGCTTAAGAAACGAAGAAGGAAGGAAGTAAAAGGCGAAAGATTGCTGCGCCCAGCTGAGGAAGGACCTGAGCAATGAGCTTATTCAATTGCCGGCTAGGTCATTTATCCTAAACGCCCACACGAGCAACCGCAAGACGCTCTCATGGCAGCCGCTTCCCGCCATATTGTCCTTGCGCGCCATACGCTGCTGTGTGCACGCACGCACATACACGGGCTGGTCAGTTTGTTATAACTCCAGGCTGGCTCAACGGCGCCTGCATGTGAGTGCGGCCACAAGAGTACAAATGAAGAAGAACCCGTCAGGCGGACATAAGTTCCCGCTAGCCGTGACCCATGGTAATATGGAAGCGACGCCCGCGCACTGGCGTGATGAAAATTTCTATACGCTACGCCATACCGTGTGTACCGGTTCTTCCCACGGCATCGTTAGCACCGTGGCCGCCACAAGGCGAGCCGTAACACTGCCGCGGCAGAATTAATTGAGCCGCTATAAAAGCTTCGTTTAACGTACATCTCGAAGTTGTGACACGTGCGGCCATGTTCGGCGATTTATTTATTTATTTATTAGAATACCCTCAAGGCCCGTAGGGCATTACAGAGGGGGTGGGTACAACATTTTATAACACACAAGAAAAAAAGACAAAGAAAAGAAACAAGTGTCAGATGCGCAAATCACGAAGGCAACATAAATCAACTAAAAATGTATAAGTAAGAATTCAAGCACATACAAGACAAAGATAGATAAAGCGATAAAGCTATTTTACTGTTTCGCTTCTGTCTTTGCATCTGCCTCGACCGCTATTGCAAACAAATTTAACCAAGAATCGTAAGTATGTACCAGCCATGACGAGGGCAAAAGAAAAAGAAAAAAATAACACTGCATACTATACTATTGCTGGTTGTTTATTAACAACGAATACCAGCCGTTTGAAAGGGCTGACTCTTGGGCAAGTTGAAATGATCACCAGCGGATTTCGTTGCATAAGCGAATTTCTTAACACAACACAGCAGCGTGCGGCGAAGCAAGCTTTGGCAAAAAACTTGGGTTTAATTTTCAAAAACCACGGTATGTTATGAAAAACACCATTGGGTAGGGCTCCAGCAATTTCGACCACCTGTGTTTTCTTAACGTTCACTTAAATCTAAGCACAACGGCCTCAAGCATTTGTGTCTCTGAAAATGTGGCTGCTGCAGCCAAAAGGGCCTGCTTGTTAGAAGAAGAGGAAATTCCATAGAATAATTGAAATCTACAAGCGCTGGTGCACTTTGGGAAATAACAGAGGGCAAGGGACAAAAAAAACGAGAGTAAGGTAAAACGCGGACGTGAAAAGCAAGCCTTTAAATTTCATTTATTTCGTTCATTTGGAGAATTGTAAAAAAATAATAAACTAAGCAGTGGCTTAGCTCGGCTATGCCAGGATATACGTAGAGTGAGCTAAGGTCGAACGGACGGATGAATGGACGAACACATGGATGAATGTACAGACGGACGGACGAACTAGCGAGCCATGAGTCAAGTCACATGAGTCAAGTGCCAGTCCACTAGAGACACCTCACTCCAGGAACTTTGAGACCTTCTGTGAAGCGGCAGCTGCGCGCCATGTGACGTCACTAGTTCTCGGGCATGCGCAGAACGGCACTCGATAAGCCAGCGAAACTGCTCAACCTAGGGCAGTGTAGCTCAGGGTACAAAAGGGAAAGGCAGAAAGCTAAACCCAAGCCAGTATAGGGAGCCAGGATACGAGCACCTAATCTTGCCTTCCCTCCTTTTTCCTCTTTTCTCAGCGAACAAGTATCTAGTTAAGCTATATTATGCGCACCAACTCGGCCAACAATACATTCCATGAAATGACATCTTGCTTCATTGTGAGATATTGATTACGGTAGAAATGATGCCCCAAGCAGGCGTATACTCTGCAAAACACCTTTTCTTCTAAACTATAAACTCAGACAAAGAATAACACACTTTATATTGTCAGAAACAGCTAAACTTCGCAAGTATTAGACGTGTATATGACCCTAATTTTGAAACTTAACCAAGTCAGCTGCTGTGTGCCCAGTATAATAGTACACAGTAACTGTCTCACCAAGCACAACAGTTTACTTCAGCCAGCTGGAAACACGATGTGCACATCTGTGTGCATTCGATGCACACGCTTCACGAATGAAAAATTTAGCGCACTGTGCTGCGTATTGCTGCAGCGAGTAACTATGCTGAAGACACTGACATATTGCCAGGGCCAGTTTTTAGACTAGCCGCGTGTAATTTTTTCCCCTATGAATGGATACAAGCAACACACCTTGTCCAGCTAGGTACTTCGACTCCGAGAGTTGATTATTTTTACACAAAAATAGAACACTGCTGACTTCGGAATGAAGAGATATTCATTTATACACTCATAAATATCAATAACTGAAGAGGAAACAGCCCCGCATGCAACCAATTTCTCTTTCACGCAAGAGAATACCAAGCACACTACAATAAAGCGGTGTAAATCTTACACATACACACTTAGTGGCTAATAATTAGCGCCTGGGAGGATTAGCAACGGCCTCAGAAGCAGCCGAGCGGCAGGACGAGATACATCTGTAGACCATTGCCGTACATGCAGGGGGTTTCAAGCCCCCGCCCCCCCCCCCCCAAAAAAAATGCACTTGCGTATGTGCACATAAACACGCATAGGTACAAACTCATACATGAACATACACTAAAAGTGTTGAAGATGCTCCCCTCACCTTATTAAAAATTTCTACCAGCGAAGCCTCTGCCGGAATAACAATAAAGTTGTTACACCGGCTATATAGCCAATTTACAGAAAAAATTGACGTTTGCTTTCTTTCTTTTTTGGCATCGGGGTATAACTAGAATGCGTCTCAGATCTAATTTTATCTCATTAGAATTTTACCTTCATTGTAACGTGGTTTCTAAGCCCGAGGGTCGAACCTCCTACAACCTTGTTCGCAACCGCAGAAAAGGCCGTATACCCATCCGAGCCACCTCGGCAGGTCCATCAGCTGATTCAGAACACGTCAGAGGTGTGCCCCACGTTTTGTGCATGATAGCACCTGCAACCTTCTTCTGCGTCACTTTCGTGCATCTCTCGCACCCATTAGATGCGCACGGAGTACTGGATCCCGAATGAGCAATCGCGCCGAAGAAATTTGCACTCCGCGCGGTTGGTCCGGACAGCAATCGCTGGAGCAGGAAGGAAGAACAGTGCCGACGCGTCTCTGGCAAAGCCAAGAAGAAAGCAAAGAAATTAAACGAGAGCGCTACACATGCTTCCGACCGAGCGTCCTGAATTATTCAGGCCTTGGACCGGAGGATCGCCTCGCGAGAGACCTTTTGCAACAAGACGCGCACGCACCGACGAACAGTGACTAATCGCCGTGCTGATGTGGAAACGAGCGGCTTTCCTTGGATGTCAAGGTGATTCAGAAAGAGCAGTTCAGTAAAAGTAGTGGAACGAATGCGAAACAGAAAAGTTCTGCAATTGTGTATTTAATTACCGATTCCTTGTTATTCGCGTATATTTCATTAACAAGTATTCAGTGCTCAACCGAGATCTGTATCTGACCTACTTCCTTCCTTTTTTTTCATATTAGAGCCGACTGATCTCAACACGTAAGAGTCTTTTAACTTCATAGGCCCAGCCAGAAAGTTATTTCTGGAAGAGGGAGGGTGTGGTGCGGAGGTTGATCTTTATTTTGTATGTTCGTGATCGTCTGCCTATGTGTAGGCATACAAAGTCTAAAAGTCACAGGCATGCCCTCCTGGACCCAGGAGCAGCTCGCAAGATAGTCTTCGATACTACAATCAGCTGAGAATTCAACACCTTGAGACGAAGCCACGAGTTCGCAGTTCTGCCACCCGGGTGCGCTGAGAGGGCACACCGAAGCCCGGTTTCTACTGCGCCACGGGAATTGGTTTCTCCGGTAGCGGCCACGTGGCGCTTCGTAAAGAGTCCAAGCAATGAAATGATTAAACACAAGTGTGAGCGGCTGTCTCGCTAATGTCATAGCTATGCTCACATAATTTATGTTATTACTGCTCACCCAACCCTTATGCCTCCACTGTCATTTTTTTTCAACCTTGAGCCCCGTGAAACTATGCGCGTCATCTGGACATCACTATCAAGAATGCCGGATAAGAAAGACTTTATTTGACCCGGTGATTTCGTTCGCCTCTTCCAAGCACAGCCTGTCAGCTTTTCAAGCTCGCGCAGACCGCTGGGCACACTCACCTTCACTCACTATAAACCGCCTATAAACCAGCTCTAACAGCTCTTCACTCCAGGCAATTTTCTCGCAATCTCTGGTTAATCCTCGGTCTCCCGAAGCTGTGGCAAACAATGCCGCGTCCCCCACCGCTTGGAGCTCGAGATCCTGTTGGGGGCGGCCAGAAAACAACGCCAAGCAAGCAGACAAAAGAAAGAGCAGGAGAAAGCGGCGGGCGAAGAAGCGAAGTGCGCAAGAAAACTGCCGGGGCTGCGCTTCGGCCCCAGAGGCTCGCAAGGTTCCATGCGGATTCGCGCAGTATGGAGAGCGCTGCTGAGCGGAGCCCCGCGCTTAATGATAACCCAAGGGCGAAATGCATCAGCCCCGCTTGGCAGGGCCGATCCGGGGTTCGCGGAGGAGCGGCCCTCAGATCCGGCTCGGTTATCGGCCGCCTGCATCGGGGATACTTGCGCGGCAAGCGGGGCGCGAGTACGCGAGCGAGCCGGGCTCGCTGAAACCGCCGCCGCTTCGAGCCGCCCACGCAAACATGTCCCGCTAGGGCCACTGGTGCGAGGAGTCGAGAGGAGAGCCGATCGCCCGCGCGCGGCACGCAACGTCCGGCGGGCTCGTCGGGAGATGTATCGCCGCCGACTTCCGCGACGACGATGGCGACCACCCGGGAGAGAAGACTGCGCGCGGCGCTGCGACGGGAGTCGAAGAGGGAAGGAAGGTTGGGTGGGGCACGGGATATATTCAGGCTTGGCGCGAAGACGCGGTGACAGTTCGCGTGTCTCGATGAGCCATGCCGGAAGCACGCTTTGAGAAGACGCGCCGAAGGCTGATGCGCCTCCTGCCAAGCGTTTCATTTGCATCGAAGCTGCTTTATAGCGGTGTCACGTGGGCGAAATTCTGATCGCGATCGGGGACGGTCCCGATGAGGTTCGATTCGGATCAAGAACTGCAACACGGTCGCTTTCGATCGCAATCAGGCGCGATCGGGATTAAGATGAGTGTGATCTGCGCATCACCATCACTCCCCTATATCGCGATTTGACGGACATCTGCGTGAAATCAGATCATGATTATACTGGATCACGTATAAGGGAGGATTGTTATTCGCTATCAAGAACTTCGATCCGGATTGACCTTAATCGCGATCAAAAGTGTCCGTGGGACGTCGGTGTTTTTCTACCCTCTGCACTCGCCGCCTTCATCGGGATAGTCGTAGTAGAAGTAGCAGTGGTGGTGGTGGTACACTAGTAGTGGTAGTAGTTGTAGTAGTAGTAGTAGTCATGCAAGCCACGTGACCAGAAGAGGAGTGAATAAAGAAACCGTTATGACTCGTGATCGAAGTCAGGATAATGATTACGTTCGGCACTAATTACCACGAAAGTGACTCCCACTTTAGTTCATTACATTAATCAGAAACAAATTAATTATATGGTAAACTGCTCACGCACTTCGCTTATTCAGGGTTTTCACGGCATAGAAACGGCCTTTTTTTCTCTGTTTTTCTGTGTTCGAGAAGAGGAAGGCCGGGAGATTCTTACGGTGCAAACAACTGTTATGTTCTACGACCCGCAAGATACACTGCATAACTATGTGTAGAAGCTGTATCAGGCGAAAGGGAGATTTTAGAAATCCGCGTATGCAGTGCATTTCAATGTAAGTCTTTGCAGCGGCTCTGGCAAGCTATTAAAGGCAAAATGATAAAACCATCCGGACTTCCGCAAAAAAATTTTAGGTCGGCTAAAAGTAGCGTTGCCTGCACTACCGAAAAGAAAGCAACAATACGTTACTCGTAACACTAACAAAAAAGAAACTTTTTATTGCCTTACGTAACCTCCAAAAAAGGTGACGATTTTCGGAACCGTTAGCGAGAAAAGTAATACACCTAATCTCTGCAGTTACTCCAAGGTTAGAAATTTGAATCAGTGGTCCTTCTCGCTAGAAACCAGAACAATACATTACTAAGCCTCACATTTATATTTTCACATTGAACCTCTAATAAATGCAGCAATTTCTGCTGAATCGCTGATAGAGCTAGAACGCCATGCACAAATGTTGCTTAAGCAATATTGTACTGACCTGAAGTTTACCGTACAGTTGCATTTGATGCCTTATAACTTCGTGGCAGGTGCTCAAGCCATTTCTCAAAGTGAGAGCACATAGAACTTCAAATTTATAATCAACGCTCCCCGAAAATAAAAATAAAACATCACTGATATCTAGACAAATCTGCAATCCTTCTAACAGCGTGTTCCTTACAAACGTATGTGCAGATCTTTCAAAAATGAAGACGTTTTTAAGCATATATAGCATATATAATCCCCCCCCCCCCCCAAAAAAAAACATTACAGCATAAATCATTTTTCACCTCTTGAACCCGCATATTTGCCGAGAAGTATGCAAGTGTTTATGCGAATGCCCTCATGGTCAGCCTCGCTCGATCAGAAATGAAAGAAATCACAGCATGTCCACGGAGTGAATGATGATTGGTGGGGTGAAGCGTTCGTGAGTCCGTCCGTCCGTCCATCTGTGTGACCATCGGTGCGTCCATCCCGATCCGTCCGTCCATACGTTCGTCCGTTCTTCCATCTGTCCGTTTGTTCCTCTGTATGTCTGTCCATCCGTGCGTGCGTCCAACCATCTGTCCGTCCGTCTATATAGTGAACACCCCCGCGTACAGCCATCTCACATCTTTTCATCATGTATTCATTATATACAAGTGCCGCCATCCAACGGACATTCTAGGACCACTTTCTTGGATATGTGCCAGCAGTGGTTACGTCCTACAACGGACTCACAATCCACACCATAAGAAGCATCGCCCCTAAAAGCAGTATAGCGCATACCCACTGTTAAAACAGACAGGTGCTACTTTTGAAAACACTACTGATAAACAGCGCTGTAGTATCGCAGGAACGACTTCTTGGTAGCTACAACTTGCAGAATCAAAGCAACAGCTCTATTTCTAAGCTGTCGTCAGAGAGTAGGCCTCGCATCTTGGTGATTACTCCCGCAGCTACGGTAACTACGCGTTGGGCGGACGCACTAGATGATAATCTGATTGTGAACACGTGGCAGGCCGATAGCAGTCTACCGCTGCGACGTAAGGTTGGCTGTGGGAGTGTCGCAGCTACGAGAAGAAATAGCTTTGTGTAGAACTCCCTGGATAATTCAATAAAATGTAACGAGTAACGACACACGTCACGTTACCGAAAAACGTTAACATAAGTATGTTACCCGCTTCAGCGCCGAAACGGTAACGAGCCCACTCCTATTATAAATTACCGAAAAAAGGTAACTCATTACAGGTAAAGCTGTTACTTTCAACTCATTACCGCCAACACCGGTTCAAAGCCATCGGCCAAGCATATCGTCGACACTAATTAGACCTGTTACGAGTACGAAGTGCATACCTGAAGATCTGCGACTACCGGTGTGGTTGCAAGCGTTCGAACGTGCTCAGTGTGAAGGGGTTTCTGCAACCAGTAAGCGGTGTATCCCCAGCAACCGTGCACCCAGATAATCAGCTCCGTCAGTGTTTATTCGAGGCCTCCGCCACACACCGGTACCAGACGCCGAGACAGTCAGTTGGCAATTACAGTACCAGGATACAAAGTCTTGCTGAAATACCACAAGTTAAAAAAAACGAACTACCCGGTACACTGGCTGTAGCTAGCACGCACCTGCAGCCATGCACACTCTACGAAAAATAGGGGGGAAACGAACCACAAGTTGACGATTGTATATATGTTTCTCACATTAGCAATGAAGTGACACAGGTGCACATTGCTTTCTCAGTTGCGAAACTCTGAAGGCATGACTCCACATTTTAATCCAATTAATTGCCTTTAGGGAGTCAATTTGTTCAGGGCCTGCGCCATGCACAGCGTTGGCCATACGTCTCATGAACTGCCATGATGAAGTGCCATCATAAACTGCCAGGCTCATGAGCTGTCATGATTCTGCCCTGGTGGCAGAGTCATACGCCTTCGTGTTTTTATTAGCTTTTTTTTTACTTTTACTCTGTGTTGATTTCATCGACACCCAAGCGCTGGATTAGTCGAGTTAATGAGTTCGCCGAAAATCGCTGCATGCATCTTCTGTCCGTGGCCAAAACCTAGCCATACACTTTTGCAATGAGAAAGACCTCCACAGAAACGAAAAACGAAAACAAATGGCAAACGTGAACGAGTGTCAATATATGTATAAGGACGCACGCGTACGTCTCGGTCCGAGAAGCACACGGCGCATGTACCCACCTATCAAAGCCTCGTTAAAGGGACGCTCACTGGCTGTTTCCGCGAATAAGCCCGGTTCCAAATCCGGAACAGTAGCACGCTTGCTGACCCGAGCACTACACTCCCTTTCCATCCCCCCATCTCGATGCCATTGTAGGGACAGTACAAGGCCGTTCAGACCATAGCGGTGGAAAATCAACGCGATACGCCCCGATGCAACCATGCGCGGCGACAGAACGCCCCAAAGATCCGCCGAAACGTCGTTAGGCGGCGCGCCGTGATGGGAGCAGAAATAAAGAAGGGCGTTCGGCAGGGACATCGGGCAACATGCTCGCGTGAGTTTCGCCATACAAGAGTGCGCGTCTTCACCCTCGACGTGTGGGGAGCTGCCTCGCCGAAAAGGAAGTTGCGCGAAGCACTGTATAAGACTGAGTTCGGCCTGATGTGTAAAGCTTTTAGATGGCGCGATTCCGTAAGACGGAATGTGTTTCACGCATAAACGCCATAATTACCATAAGAAAGAAATGTGTGTATTGTGTGCACGTTTTACCGCGGAAAGCGTCACGTTATAAGCACAAAACGTTAGAAAACTTAATGCTTTCACCCAAGTATAGCATGGTAAGAACCCGTTTTGTCACATGGCCACGGACATCACTTGCGATTCAATTGTTGTTCTGACACCACAAAACACAGATGATAACGTTTGTTTTTTTATCTTTTTGACATTGTACAGTACTTTTATATAGAGAGCAATAACCCACCGCAGAGGCTTAGTGGTTGTGGTGTTCGATCGCAGCGACCACCTTTCATTGGAGGGTAAGAGCTGAAGGCAGGTGCTTAGATTCAGATGCATATCAAAGAATCGAAAATATACCGAGTTTCCACAATGCTCCACTACGGCATCCTTCATAACAATATCATGACTTTAGTACGTAATATCACAGCACTTATTATTGCTTAGAGCGATTAAGAACACTTACGCTATAGGGGATCACAAAACCAGTTTTGATGTTTCTTCTAGTGAATGTTCTTAACAACAGATACGTTAATTTAGTGTATCCCGGTAGTCGCGTGTTTCTTGTGGTTAAAATAATTACATCCTGCTCGACATACTGTTTAATTGAACATCGCAGCCGTCTTGAGCAGTATACTAGCCGTGTGACCATGCAAACCTTCTTCATTCATGAGTGTTCTATCTCTCTCTAACTCTATAACAAATTAAGTAATCTTAAGATCTCACACTTCACAGCAGACGGCATAGTAGGGATACAAACTGAGGAATTCTAGATTGAATTATTGGGTGGTGACGTATCGCATAGCTTTCGCAGATAAGACGCACGTAAAACAAATCCGTCAAGTGCTGTCTTACCCAAGCTTCTTGTTCGCTTAACGTGAGCTTGATGATAATTATGCAGTTCGCGTTTTCAAGTGAATATGTTATATTTTCGGCATAGTCGTGCGCTCAGAATAGCATGTCTTCCTATTTGACAACTAGGAAATACAACTTAGGAATTCTTAGCTCTGAATTATGGGTGAAACATCCTCGAAAGCGGGCTTTTCCGCGCTAGCAACGTCACTGCGGGAAAGCTAATTTGGCGACCTTCAATAAAGCGAGCTACGCACGCGCAGACACTGAAAAGTGAACAGAAGCTCGCACACACGTAGAAATTATAAACTGCAAAAAGGAATTTTGGAAGCCAAAAACCACGAAAATAACATCCAAAAAATTGAACATAAAATAAAAATTAACGCCAAGTCCAAAATGAGGTGCTTCAAAAAAAAAAAAAGAAAAGAAACCATAACGAATTCCTTGTATTCCATACTATCGCGAGTCCTTTACGAAGCGAATGATACCCGCAGCCCTAATTTTTTTGGTGTCAAAGAAGCCTTGCAAGATTTTACCTAGGGACCTTCGAGCAGCTTGATTAAAGGAGTTTATCGCCTCAAGAATTGGTCACCACAAAAGTCTTAAAATCTACCTTGTAGAAGGGCTGTTACGGGGATTTGTAACACGCTTTTTTTCTCCGCTCATCCCGTCCAGCACGCTGCAGGGAGGGATAACAGGCGGAAAAAAGTTACGTCACGAGCGCACCTTCAACTTGATTGATATGTGGGGTTTAACATCCCAAAACCACCATTTGATTATGAGAGACACCGTAGTGGAGGGCTCCGGAAATTTTGACCACCTGGGGTTCTTTAAGCGCCTTGAACTTGACCACTTTCTTTACAAAGTGGTATCGCGAGCGAGTGAGTAAGCCAGTCGCGCCATCCCACGGCAGCCACGGTAAGTAAGCGGAAATAACATAATTCCCGTGGACTTAGGTTTTATGGTGCGGTCATTTAGGTTTATGGCATGAGATGTCGAGAAAAGAGCAAACTATTTGTAGCTGACATTGAGAGTTAAAGGTATATTTCAGTCCGCGTGCTGCACTATAATTTCCGGCTCATGTGCTTTCAGGAAAGAGGACTATAGACCGGCAGCGTTTTCTGACCATGCTGAGGTAGCTGTTGTACGAACATGCCATTTCATAACAACATGCTGTTCACCCAAGCTTCTGTTGTAACGTGAGCGATGATAATTATGCCGTTTGCGTTTTCAAGTGGTATGTTATGTTTTCGACATAGTCGTGCGCCAGATTAGCAGTCTTCTAGTTTAAAACTAGGAAGTACAAACTGGGAATCTAGATGAATTATTGGGTGGGACGTATCGCATAGCACTCGCAGATAAGCGCACCGTAAAACACTCAGCACGTGCTGTCTCACCCAAGCTTTCTGTTCGCTTAACGTGAGCTTGATGATAATTATGCAGTTCGCGTTTTCAAGTGAATATGTTATATTTTCGACATAGTCGTGCGCTCAGAATAGCATGTCTTCCTAGTTGACAACTAGGAAGATACAAACTGAGGAATTCTAGATTGAATTATTGGGTGGTGACGTATCGCATAGCATTCGCAGATAAGACGGACGTAAAACAAATCCGTCAAGTGCTGTCTCACCCAAGTTTCTTGTTCGCTTAACATGAGCTTGATGATAATTATGCAGTTCGCGTTTTCAAGTGAGTATGTTATGTTTTCGACATAGTCGTGCACTCAGAATAGCATGTCTTCCTAGTTGACAACTAGGAAGGGAGTGTGTTTAGGCATGGGCTGCGCGCGCACACACGCGACCACGAAAACATCCTCGAAAGCGGGCTTTTCCGCGCTAGCAACATCACTGCAGGAAAGCTAAATTGGCGGCCTTCAATAAAGCGAGTTACGCACGCGCAGACACTGAAAAGTGAACAGAAGCTCGCACACACGTAGAAATTATAAACAGCAAAAAGGAATTTTGGAAGCCAAAAACCACGAAAATAACACCCAAAAAATGAACATAAAATAAAAATTAACGCCAAGTCCAAAATGAGGTGTTTCAAAGAAAAAAAGGAAAGAAACCATAACGACTTCCTTGTATTTCATACTATCGTGAGTCCTTTGCGAAGCGAATGATACCCGCAGCACTAAATTTTTTTTGTGTGTGTGTTTCAAAGAGGTCTTCCCTCATTTTACCTAGAGACCTTCGAGCAGCTTGATTAAAGGAGTTTATTGCCTCAAGAATCGGTCGCCACAAAAGTCTTAAAATATACCTTGTAGAAGGGCTGTTACGGGGATTTGTAGCACGCTTTTTCTCTCTGTTCATCCCGACCAGCACGCTGCAGGGAGGGATAACAGGCGGAAAAAAAGTTACGTCACGGGCGCGCCGTAAACTTGACCACTTTCCTTACAAAGTGGTATCGCGAGCGAGTGAGTAAGCCAGTCGCGCCATCCCATGGCAGCCACGGTAAGCAAGCGGAAATAACATAATTCCCGTGGACTTAGGTTTTATGGTGCGGTCATTTAGGTTTATGGCATGAGATGTCGAGAGAAGAGCGAACTATTTGTAGCTGACGTTGAGAATTGAAGGTATATTTCAGTCCGCGTGCTGCACTATAATTTCCGGCTCATGTGCTTTCAGGAAAGAGGACTATAGACCGGCAGCGTTTTCTGACCATGCTGAGGTAGCTGTTGTACGAACATGCCATTTCATAACAACATGCATACATACAAGTGCCCCGTAAAGTACTATACCGCCTCCCATCAGTTAGCACTGCCACTTTGGCAATTCCTGCTCACCTGGCATTTTACGTACCGGCACGCTCTATTACCTTTTGAATACGTACTGCGAACCACACCTTTATCTTAATGAGACAGGTATAAGAGTCAAGATGCCAATAACTACCCAAGACTCGGAGACAACAGTGCATAACTCTTTTCAAGCGAAAATGAAAAAGCAGCACAATTACATTGTTCGTGAAAAGATAAACGAGGCTTCGAAGAGCATATAACTGCTAAAGCTCAGCTGAGTGGTACCACCCTGGTGTGCTTTGTACAAAATTTTCGCTTACAGTACAGGCGTTGGCTTTGAAAGTTGATAACGTTTTGCCGACATTACTGCCTCTGTTTTTTTCTTTCCTTTCTTTTTTCACGTATAATATAGACCGGTGATCACATCAAATTAACGATAACCAAAGATTATACTGAGAGAGCAAACGTTGCTGGTACTCTTGCATAAATTACTCTGCCAGTTCTCGAGTTGTTTCCAGCGTAGTGTCCGTTTCCCACGAAAAGGGACTGACACACTGACGCTTTGAGCAGTTCACTCATTTCCGGGCTTTCCGGCACGACTTCCCTGCGATGCCCGCTCCGTCGATACACCCGCACTACCATCATATTTGTAGGGGCAGTTGCGTACATGGTACATGCTTCGAGGCGATCCGGCTCACGTATACGCGGCAATTTGTGTAAAGACATTCCTTCCGAGCCTTACCGACGCTCGCCGCCACCGATCGTGCACGGCGCGCCACCTGTCGCTGATCGACGTCGAAACGGAAACCACGTGCCAGCGGCATTCCTCGGCATGAATGGACGAGTCGTGCGTGAATGAACCACGAAACACGATCGTCGTGCACGTTTCGTTTAGAAGAGGGCGAGAAGGATGAGAGCGAGTGCGCATACCGCATCCACCGTGGCCAGTACTTGGCGTTACAGGGGGGCTCCAAGAACAGTGGCTGCTGGGGAGGGGGGGGGGGATACGTCAGAGTCACATGGCCCACCTAAGAACAAGTCGCTCACTCACCCGCCATTCCACTCGCTTCATCACTCACGACACACAAAGCCGAACCACGGCACTGAGAGGTTCCCGAAAAGTGTAGCACCCCGCATGGCAACCATGAAGTCGGGGTTTCGGCGGGTTATGGCGAACGCCGAGGACGAGCATCTTCGAACGCCATCAAAGCGCTATAAACGATGCGCATGGCACTTCCCGCCCTGCTGCTGCCCCGTGCCACCCTCCTCCGACGTAACCCTCTTGCCCCACGCCCAGACAGCGGCTCCGTTGTTCTTTCGAAGCACTCGACGAGAGAGTCTGTAAGCCCGTGGCGCGCGATACAGAGCGCACGTTTCGTCACTCCCCTTTCCCATTCCTCCTAGCGGTTATAAGCAGGGGGAACCACCCCCACACATAGGCGAGACGCACGATTTCGGAGCGGAGATCGTCTCAAAGCGGGTCCAACGCAACCGCCCTTCCTCCCCTTTGCCCCCCCGCTCCACTGTTATACCCGTCGACAAATACCGAGAGACTCTGAAATTCCACTTCCTTGCCCTCCCGGCACGGCGCTTGTGCCTCCATCTACAGTAACTCACGCTGCGATAAGAGAGCAACGTCACAGACCTTGCCATTACGGAACAGTTCTTATAAACGGGTACATCCGCTATAACGAGCAGATGTTCTCATCCGGGCTGTTGCAGCTCGAACCCTGCATATAGACGTTCCGCACCTCACAGTTATAAAGAAGCCAGAGATATAACCAGCAGTGTGCTACAAAGCGATCGAGTTGCGTTAAGCGAAAAGGAGCCCTGTATCCCGCTTTAAGTCACACCTCTTCTGCAGCAGGGGCATCATAGAGCACGCGCACTGTTTTCCAACGTCGCGCGTCCATTAGGCGACGGAGAGCGTGCCAAGGGGCGCGCATTCCTGGCCGTCGGCCCGAAGCACAGCGCCCCGAGTAATTGTTATCTCCGGTCTCGACCCCTGGGCGACCCCTGATCCGAGGCGAGATCTCGGCGGGTGACCCCTGATACGGCGGCGTGCAAGAATGGAATACCGTCGGCACCATCAAGCCGTGCCGGAGGTGCCGCGTTTAGGAGGCTCCCGCCGCGCGTTCCAAAACAAAGCGCAGAAATATAAAAGAAGTCCGCAATGATCTCGGTGCATGCGGTCGTGCATGCAATGTGCCTTACGGCACGCAACATCTACGTTGCTCGCAATGAGAGAGACGGGGAGATCTGAGCTCCATATACAGTCAGCTGCTCCCATCGTTCTCCAAACGAAGAAAGCAAAGCATAAATGATACAGAGAGGGGGCTAAAAGAATGCGCGATTCCACCACGACGTAACCGCGTAGCTCGAAGCTCCACAAACGCTTTTTCTCGCTTTGGATCCGCCGTGAATTTGATAGTCGAAGAAGCCGTGTGCTCAGTGCAGCGCGGCTCCTCGAGAGAGACGGGACTGTTTTGTTGACTTTGAGACCTGGAGTGCGATGGGTGCGTTGGTATAAGCGAGACCTCTGACGCTGACCTTTCGTGGACAAAAGGATCGAGTCCGGCTCTTTCCACATACGGAGAGGCGTCAGTCATTGTCTTCGTGAGGCCCTCACCTTAGAAGCGGACCCAATTCCAGTTCTCTTGGTAGCTTTTTGGCCTTGTACGCACCAAGGGAAACTGCAGGATGCTCGAGCTGAATGGGAGCACTTCCGTGTGTGGCGTGCCTTCCATGTTTGTTTCGTTATTTTCCCCACGTCACGAAGAAGCGTTGAGAGCACCTCTGACATCAACGCCAAAAGGTCGCATCTAAGAAGTACCTAGAGCTTAAAGGCGTATGGCTGGAAATTCGAAACGCAAACGCCAACGGGGCTGATTATTTCACAAGCAAGGTAACAGGTATACAAAAAAAGGTGCCGTTGGTGAAAAACAACAGGTCTCGCTCATATTGGCCACTGCCATGATATTCACAATGTTAGTGAAATAACGCTCACGATAAAATTATTGTGGTATGTTTTAGGTCAATAAATAAAAGGACAACACGAAACAAACAAGAAAATTTGCGCCAGTTTATGAACGTTGTGTTCGTTGCGCTCGCTGATTCGAAGGGGCGAGAGAATGTGTACAGATATAGAGAAAAAGAAAGAAATTCTCGATGAAACATTTGGCGAGATTCGAACCATCGAAGGCAAGCCTCCTAACCACTCGGCTATGCAAGCAGGCTAGCAGATCATAGTATAGCCTTGTCTTTTATAGTATAGCAAGGTAGTTGCAAAGAGAAGTGAAAGTGAGGAGAAGAGATTCGACAGTGAAGAAGAGGGAAAACGAGGAGAAAACGAGCACACAGACAGACAGACAGACAGACAGACAGACAGACAGACAGACAGACAGACAGACAGACAGACAGATAGACAGACAGACAGACAGACAGACAGACAGACAGACAGACAGACAGACAGACAGATAGACAGATAGACAGATAGACAGATAGATAGATAGATAGATAGATAGATAGATAGATAGATAGATAGATAGATAGATAGATAGATAGATAGATAGATAGATAAAAAAGCGAAAGAAGGCGCAATGCATAGCCATGTATAGTACCGAACAGGAAGGGGTGAGAAAGAGAGAGATGAGAGGGTACAACCAAGACGAGTGAGGACCACTCATGTACCTACTATATTTGCGATGATTCATGGAGCCTCACGTGAATTCTTGCAATCTTCGGTAACTTTCTTTTCTGTTCTTCTCCTTCGCAGAAAACAGCCGCGAGACCCCCTGAAAGCCTCAGTGAGATAGCCACGTGAAACCAACAGCTGCTTTTAAGTTTATCAAAGCTACATTAATATGTGATGATTTTGTGTTCACTTCCTCGCCCATTCGAGGCATGCTTTACAGTAATAGCATACGAGAGGTGGTGGTACACCACTGCACAGAGTGTTGTTCACCAGTATGCACCACATGCGGCTGTATTTGCCTTTCTCTCTGCTGACTATATAGGAAAAGTTTGGCCACAGAAATGTGTCACGCCATTATCAAGCATTGCAATATCAATTGGTTACGCTAAATCTGGACCCTCAAAATCCGTGCGTCAGTACGGAACGGAACGCCAAGTAGCAGTCGCAGCGTAAAAGAGCATCGCACCAACCATTTTACGTGGAACGCACCTACAAACAAACAAAAAAAAACGGAGACAGCGGTATTGGGGGTATTCGGTAGAAAACGGCGATGGATTGCTTGGGAGTGCGCGCTTATGTGTTTTTTATCGATCACACGCGGCCAGCCGCAAGCCGCAGGTTATGATTTCTCTCCTCCTCTCCCGCACTTACGCGGTCAAGACCCGCGAAATGCAGCTACATCACTGATCTCGCGTTATAACCACCGTTTCCTTTCTTTTTCCCGAAAGAGCCAAATTACACACCGCGCGCAGCGCCTCCGATCCCAACGCATTATATTTCACCTCTGAAGAAGAGTAAGGAGAAAAATAAAATTAGGGTAAAGAGAATAAGAAGCAGGGCGAGGCCCATCTACACTAAAGCTGCCGACTAAGACGCATAGCCGGGAGGCGAATCGAAAGCGAGCACTACGCCGACGGACACGAGCAAGTCGAAATAGAAACAAGTATACACTACGCTAGCCGAGGTGCTCTTTACCTCAAACCCTCCGCATAGAAACCCCCAAGTATAACAGAGGAGAAAGGAACAAATTAGCAGAACGCTCTTTTAGCGCTAGTACTGCGTGAACTGTAGGTTCTGCACTCGTTTACAAGAGTGCGGATACGCAATTTCTCAGTTCGCTACATTCTCGCCCTTGCCGGTGAAAACGGACGAAAAGGGGAGAAGTTCGCGAACTAACTCGCGTACAGCAAGCGAGCATCCTACTGTACGAGATGAAGGAAGAGAAGAAAATCCGTTTTGTGAAGCCGGAGATTGGTGAAAAAGCTATACGGCGTGCTACTCGTATACACGCACGCACGCACACACACGGACAGACAGACAGGGCAGTTATACGTTCTGAAGGGGCGTATCTAGCAGGCCTCCTATTAAGAGCTGCCTGGCTGCGAGCACTGCCGGAATCTCGAGGCGCGAGACGCGGACGGAAGCAATTGCGAGTGGCCGTGTGCTATATAGTAGTGGTGGCTGCGCGCGCGCCCTGTTTGGCCAAGGGAGGCGTCTCCGCGGCCCATCCTCTCGGTCAGGCAAAACACAGGCCCTGCGTACCGGGTCGCCCCCGCCCGCAATTTTCGACCGCCAATTTGGCCGCCTGCTCCATCGCCCGCGTCTCCCCCTTCTCCCCTCTCGATAGTTTCGTCGTCTCCGCAATGAAGAGTCGAAGACGGCTTGTGGGCTATGTGCAATACGTGTGTGTGTGTGCATGTGTGTGTGTGTGTGTGTGTGTGTGTGTGTGTGTGTGTGTGTGTGTGTGTGTGTGTGTGTGCGTGCGTGTGCGTGTGCGTGTGCGTGTGCGTGTGTGTGTGTGTGTGTGTGCGTGCGTGTGCGTGTGTGTGTGCGTGTGCGTGTGCGTGTGTGTGCGTGTGCGTGTGTGTGTGCGTGCGTGCGTGCGTGCGTGTTTCAGCGTCTTGAGTCATTTCTCTATACCAACGGTAAGGTTGTCCCCCAATGAGCACTGCTACCACCATCACCAGCCACCACCACCTTGCTTCGATTTTTTTTTTTTTCATTTTGTTGCCCAGAGAGAGGGCAATCACTGCCAGTCCCTCCCCTTAAGACACATCCCCTCGCCTTTTCCATGGTTTTTGTACCCTTTCTCTCTCTCCCCCTTCGAAGTTTCCAGACATTAAACGTTGCTCGAAGGAGCACTCTAAGCAAGGTCCGACGACCACCTTGCGGTGCCCGAATAGCCCTCACAATAATTCCCGGAGCCGCTATGGTCCCCTCCCCCCTCTCGTTCTTCGGTCATCAGTGTATACCTGTGGATGCCCGGGCCTCAATCGACACTTCTAGCATTTCCGATGCTCACTCCTCTCCACAGCTACAGGCAGTGCGCGAACGAAGCACGCTTTCCTTTCTACACTTTAAAAACGGCTGCTTTCTCGGCAGTGCCGCGGGCCCCCGCTTTTGTTTCTCGCCGCTCCGGAGTGCCAGGGGTACTAGTTAAGTGGATCGCTTTCGCAGGAACTAGCTAATTGGAATCGCGTCGCAATTAGCCGTTTCCACTTATTTCTGGTTCCGCGTTTCCACTGCTCGTTTGGCGGCCCCCGTGTGTATGTGTACACCTACTGCTCTCCTTTCGCTCTGCTCGGCAAACAAGTACGTAGCTATACAAACGCATGCGGTGGGGCGGGGTACGAGAGTAGGCCGGGTTCCTCCTATCGCGCTAATCGGACTCGGAGAGCTGCAGGGTGGTATTCTGCACCACCACCGAGTGCGCAGCCAGCGTCCACACCTCCTCCCTGAGCGCATGTATACCAAACGTGTGCGCATTGCAAAGGTTGGAGGAGCTTTCAGTGCCGGGCTATGCGGTGCACGCCTGCGATCATTTGCGGTGCTCCGCAGTATAAACATGCGACCAAAAAAATTAATTCTTCCTCGCACAGAGATTATCATATTGTCACGGGGTCGTGACGTGGCCAAGGACAGGAAACTTCGTGTTGGGATTTAACTGTTTATTTGGGCGAACCTGTGCCCGGTAAAGAGAAAGTCTAATTACAGCAGCAGTCTTGCACAGATAGCAGTCTCGGACTGATAGCGGTGAACGCAGCGTCGGCCTTCGATCAACAACTGACAAGCGGCGAAGCGCGTCGGCATTTATACCCTTGCCGTCGAATGTTCTAGCGTTATCGCTGGCGGTGGCGTAGGTTCCAAAACAATCTGTACCGTTCGCACAGTGGGCGTGATCTTATCGAAATGATCTACTACAGTCCGGAACCTTCTCGAAACCTGCAGGCACGGTTTGCGCCGAGAATCGTGTGGTGTTGCGGAACGATAACAAAAACTTGTGAAATGGAACGTGGCAATATGAGCACCCATGAGCGTTGCGAATTTTGAAATTTAAGTAGGGAGCATCTCTAGTGGCACAGGCTAATTATGGAGTGCTCCATACTATAGTTGACATTTTCGATTCGCCTGCAAAGTTGTACTTACACTTATAGATAGCTTGTACTGACGTCCCTGAAGCCACCACGTTTGAACGGTAACCTGGCGGGACATGAAGTTTGCGAAGTCACGTTGATGTAATTAACCATCACATCGCATGCAGTTATTCTTTCCTTATTCCTGTACACAGGCCAAGAACGTTCAAGCCGCGCCGTTATCACATTCAACCTGGCTAATGGTTGCTCAATTGTGCCGTCTGAAGGCCATCAAAGTCACCATGTTGGCGCACAAGTGCGTTAAGAACCAGCGTCATTGGCGTCTCGTGCGAGCAATCAATAACAAACTCCTGAAAAGTCAAAAAGGAGTTTCTCGTACCCAATGATATCACACGCATTCAAATTAAATTCATAGGCTTAGCGTGTCAAAGCGACGATGCGTACATAAGTCACGCCGTAGTGGGCGTTCTGCGTAATAATTGCACTTGTAGATTCATGTAGGTTGGTGTTACCGTACTCCGTGCCCGTTGAAACGCTCCCGCCCCGGCCTAGAATGCAACTCCATCTTCGATATTACCACTATAGCAGCTAGCCGCTATGATTAAGCGAGACGTCTAGTGTGCACGCAAGGGCTGATACAGTGTATACCGGCATTCGTCTTGTGATTCACTGCTTATACTTATTTCTTCGTGCCAGAAACTAAATCTCGATAGTGACATCCTCTGCGTGCGTGCATATGCGTTAACGCACGTAGAAAAGTTTATACATTACATAAGCCTGCATTACATGAAGAACAAATTTATCCGCATTGCCGTGAGACGTTCGTCCTAGTTTCGTAGGGCCCGGCTGCAGTTGTCAACATGCTACCCGCATACTGGTCCTTGTCTTTTGTACATGTTTATATGCATCGTGCGAGCAATCCGCGACATTCGTTGTCGTCGTAGTTTTTGGGATAGTTGCTTAAGTGCTTCAAAAAGTGGCATAGCGCTAACATACACTGACTATCGGAAGGTACGACAGGACGAGTATACATTCAACTTATCAAAGTTAGTTCATTTCAGAGTTGGCGCTCGTCTTGTCTCTTTCTAGTCCGTGTAGAAAAATGGCTGTGCCACTTTTCCAAGCAGTGACAATCTTGTTTCTCTTTCAAGCATGCACCTCCTGTCTAGCTCTTGCGGTTCACGAATATTCATAAAACGTCTCCTGAAAAATGAAACTGGTACGAAATCGATTCTTCAGGTTCAAGTTTGGGGTTACATTGACGACATATCATATCGGAGCAAAAGTTCATTTAGGGTAAAAGTCAATTACCATCAAGATAATGAAATATAAATGAATGAATTCACTAGAAGAGCAGGTGTGTTTTTTTAGCAGCTTAAGGTCCCCATATTTATAAATATAGCGACAAATACACGCACGCCCTCTAGAAGGGTCCAAGGAGCAGCGCTATTGCAGACGACACTTCACTCACTCGCGTGCATTCTGTGGTCACCTGAAACCACTCTGTGCGCGCTTGCACCATTTAGTTATTGCCATTTGTGGCGTAAGCAGCTGAGGAATCTTCAAATGACATGCAGGGACAAGTAAATTATCCCGTGGTGCGCTAAACATTAAAATAACACGCTTGCTTTTCCTAAGCAATTTCTGCGAAGGTTGTCATGTAGGACACTTACATCTTCGTTATTTCGTGTAACGTTATTTGCTTGTTATTCAGCGTAACTTCAAGTAGATGTATGGCTCGTTTTCTAGAGCAAAAAAAAAAAATTGGCGCGTTGTGCAAATGAGTTTACTGGTACCTTCGGAAACACCATGGGTCACCCAGCGTAGTCTACAGCGCGAAGCTTGCGCAGTTACTGGCTTCATTGCATTGTCTAACGTTCAGAAGTATTCATACTATGCACTAGTGTCAAAATTCTAGAGCTTATAATACGCAACCATCTGACTATGTTTGTCGAAAGAAATGACCTAATCACGCCTCTTCAGCACGGACTTCCGCAAAGGACATTCTACGATAACCCAGCTTATCGAGACGTTTCATTGTTTGGCAGCAGCGACCGATATTAATGGCTCATTAGATGTTGTATTATTAGATTTTGAGATAGCTTTCGATCAAGTCACCAGAAATCACTAATTGGTGAGAAATTACTTGCATGGATAACTGCTTTATTTCAATGAGGAAGCCAGTATGTTGCCATTGATGGTGTCACCTTCGAGTTCCGCCCCCGTGAAGTCAGGTGTGCCTCAAGGTTCAATTTTGGGGCCATCGTTTTTTCTGTTATTTATTAATGATATTTTGCTAAGCTTACCCGTGAAAATAAAGCTTTTCGCGGACGATTGTATACTACATAAGAAAATTCATAGTTACAGTGACCAAGAAGCTTTAAATGCTGCATAATCAACGTTACAAACGTGGTGAGAAAAACGTCAGATGACATTTGATTATTAAAAAACAGTAGCAATGCGAGTTACACGCAAGAAACAACCGCTTCTGTTTACCTATCCAATCAATGGTGATGCGTTATCCTAAGTCACTAAACACAAATATTTAGGACTAATACTCACATCAGGCTTAAAATGAAATGAACACATAAAATATATTGAAAGAAGGGCAACGAAAACGCTTGGATACTTGCGAAAGAGACTTATGAATGCCACACCACACCGATCAAACTTCTAGCATATACAAAACTTTCATTAGACCAGTATTGAAACATGGAGCTGCAGTGTGGGATCCCTTTACCGAGTCCAACATTTAAAAAAAAACGAGAAATGGTCCAAAGAAAATCTGTCCGATTTGTGCGATTTGTGTTTAATTATTATAGTTGGAACATATCACGTTCTCAAAAAACTACAGGAGAGAAGAATAACGGAGAGGCTGAAGCTTTTTCCCCAACGAAATTGGAATGAACAAAACAGTGCACATTACACAAACAAGTGAATGTGCTGTGCGCTCGTATTATTTAAAGAAAGTTGTAGATCACGCAAACCGCACAGACACATTGAAGTATTCCTTTTTTCCAAGAACTACACGTGAGTGGAATTGCCTATCAGCCGATATTGTAGAGTGTCCAACAGTTGATTTATTTCTACATGCTCTAAGCAACCACTAAAAAATAGTTTTTTTATAGTCACACGGGCCAGAGTTACCATTATCGGAATGTTTTCTTTTGTTTTTCGCGAATTTCTACAAAAGTGCTGAATTGTATGCTTTTTTTTGCACTGTACAATATGCTCGCCGTCTGGCTTTTTACAATTATTACCACTTTCATTATGTTGTGTGATATTAATTGTGTTTTTGCATCTGCTTAAGATCTGGTAAACAGGTCCAGAAGTATGTGATAAATAAATAAATAAATAATACTATACTACATTGAATTTCTAAATATAGGATTACACTGTTTATAATGTACTACCATAAGCTTACTAAGGAGCAGGAGTTGTACTGCATATGCGAAATATCAGCAACCAAAGCACCTTTCAAGGTCTAAAATTACGGCACGCCCACTAGTTTCTCGAGCATTTAAAGGCGTATCTGTTTTCAAAAAAATACAATTATTCAAAGCCATGCCCCTTTTGCTACCCCCCCCCCATCTCGATGTTCCGCAGATATAAAGGCATGACGAAATGCTACGCAATGCAATGTAAAATAAATCCGATGTGTATGTCTACACATTCACCCACATGTCTATATAAAAGCATACCGAAAAGCTGAGTTAGGTGACTTTTCATAGGGATGAGTATAAAAGAGTCCTAACTGAAAAATCAGCTTTAATTGCATAAATTGATAACAAAGTTTTTCTTTGGAAGGTTTGTTGTAAGCACTGATTCCTTTCCCTCTTCTTTCCCCCTTTCGCTAGCAGGGTGGCTTCAGTTCCTTGTACCTTGGCAAAAGGCAAATCAGTAGCAAACCGGTTCGTCTACCAGGTTAACCTCCCCGTATTTTCCTTTCATCTTTCCCTTTTTCTTATTGTCCCTAAAACCAGAGCCTACAGTGCCCTAATATGCACCGGAAAGGATGTCTTTACATTTAAATAAAAGTGCTTGGTCACTTTGTTACGTACCTTCTTCCCTTCGGATGCGCATTTCTCTTCCCTGATTGTTGACTTATAATTATGCGTACACAGGCTTCCCGACCTCACATGAAACAGCAAAGCACATCCCCCTGAATTATCGCAAAGTGCACACTTGCTTATTTCGCCTTTACCCTTTCGGAGGTTATCCATGCAGCCGGCATTATTTCGATCATTGCCATACAATACATCTTTTTCGCCTCTCTGCACGTTTCGCTTAACACTCTCTGTCCCCATGTCGTTTACACTATCAGCCGTAAACTTGTTGATGAGTCTTCTAGTTATTTCTCTGAATTAAGTGTGGATCACCCATCTTCCGATGCAAATGCCGGAACGCTTTCTTACCCAATGACGATGGTTATAGCGCGAGAACAAAACGACGACACCGAGACAAGAAGGACACGAGCGCTCGTGTCCTTCATTTCCTTCTTGTCTCTGTGTCGTCATTTTGTTCTCGTGCTCTGACCATCGTCATGCCATACCAACTAGCCCAAGCTGCCACACTTCTTATCCCATCTTCTGTCTTCCATCTTTCTTACTATCTGAATGAAATTTCTTCCCAACCAATCTCCAAAGTAGCTACCGACTTCAGCGCCACTACACGTCTGCATGAGGAACACTGAACTGTAATTTATACTTTTGTATTGTACTAATCGGACCGTGTTGACCATAGGTTCATGATAAGAAAAATCGCATGCAAGACTGACGTATTTCAAAAGGATTTTTACCAAAAAATTACAGGATGGAACCAACTGCCTTCTAGCATTGCCTCTACTATCTCAAATATTTGTTTTATTCCGTGTTAGAATTAGTGCGTTGCATTTTTGGGGTGTGTTACATTTTTTATTTATATATGCATTCGTCTTGCAGATTGTGATTGAGGTGACCTGATTATTTGTTTGGCTGACTATGTATTTCTTGTATTCTACTTTTCGTAAATGCTCTTGCTGTAATGTCAATTGGTGCTGTGGGTAATGAAATAAACAGATAAGTAAAAAAGTTTCCATAAATAAGCAATAAATTTAAGCACAAAGAATGTATCTCTTCAGGGAAAGTGGACTAACAGTGACATGTGCCAACCACAAACTTTAAGTATGATGCCAAGTTGCATTTTTAGCAATATTTATTGAGAATAACTCGAGATATAATGAGGATAACTTAATTGAACAAGAATGTTCAGGGGCATGTACTGCCTTCGTTTTGGAGATGTTGGTGACTGCGTGCAGACCTTTCAACAAACACCTATATTTCTAGCTGAAGAATGATTTGAGCAGCTATAATTTTTGCCGG
Organism: Rhipicephalus microplus; assembly: GCF_013339725.1. Lineage (NCBI taxonomy): Eukaryota > Metazoa > Arthropoda > Arachnida > Ixodida > Ixodidae > Rhipicephalus > Rhipicephalus microplus. The sequence continues at coordinate 155,773,998 of NC_051171.1, read as the reverse complement.
AGACACAAGCTGAACTAATATAGATGAATCATCTGAATAGCTATATATAATGGTATCCATATAAGTTCATATATGAAAGCATCCATATAAGACCATATATGGATGCTTCTATATATATATATATATATAGCCATATATTGATGATGGACATATATGGCCTTATACAGCAACACCCATATGAGGGTATATAAGGCCCATATATGGCTACATTAGGAATTGGGCATATCAGGTTATATCGAGCCCATATATAAGGCCAGATATGCCCAATTCCTGATGTAACCATATATGGGGATTTTTATATAAGTCCATATATAGGATTTTTGTAAGGGTGCATGGGTTCAGCAGCTGGGCAGCGTAACAACTCATCGAGGCGAACAAGAGAGAAAGCAAGGAGAAGAAAGGTATGGAAGCGTTGCAGCGCCCAGTCTGCTATACAATACATGGTGGCTAAGGAAATGGATCATGCAGGAGAGCAAAAGAGGGTGAGGTTGAACAGTGCGTATACGCACCGAAGAAAGCACAGCACAGCTATGGAATCAGTAGTCACCTGCTCTAGTGTTTCTCAGAGACTGCAGACAGATTTGTGCTCCCTAGATAATTCATTTCATTTAGTTTGTACAAGCGTACAATCCGTACATTATTCAGCACCCCTTTCTCATTTCTATTCTTTTCTTTCGTTTAGTTTTTACGCGAGAAGGGTGGCATATAGTATGCATGCTGCTGGCTTACGCGCTTTGGCGAACGAGAGTGCTCTGAAACTGCTCTGAAAGTGCTCACTTAACTACATTGTACTCTAACGCTAAATCCTTGTTGTAAAACCTAATAAAAAAGAAGAACTATACGATCTTCTTACCAAGCTACATTCACACATGCACTCAGACGTATACAGTGCACGCACCTCTTCAGCCTGCAGGGTAAGGCGGTTCTGCAAAAGCCACCTGCGTCTGCGCTAGTGCATAATATGGTAGCTGAAATGACTTGTATAGGCCTTGTCAAGGAATCTCTTCGCCTCCTTATGACACGTCGCTTCAAGGATACGCTCAACATGACAGCAGGGCAATCGATCTCGCCCGCACAACTGACACGTCAGCGCGACGAAATACGTGAAATCATTGTTTACATTTTCAATATGACGCAAGTCTCGAAGGTGACAGGCACTCAAACAAAACACGCCGTTGTTTTACCCGAGAAAGAACCACCCAGTTCTTCGAACAGAAGCGTGGCGATAACGGATAAAAAAAAAGAAAGACTAAGATGAAAGGTCGCTTAGAAGCCTGTCAGCGGGAGCGCTATAAGGAGAGAGAAAAAAAATCGTGACAACGCTGTCCTTGATATCACGTAATTAACTTCGCTATAGCGTGCCACCGCTATATTATTACATCACATACATACAGCAGGCACGCTTCACGGGCCCGCTATCGAGGCGCTTCTCGCAAAACAAGCCGAGATGACGGGAAAATAGCCGAGCAGGCAAATCCGGTAGCCCGTGTGTTACGAAAAACGCTAGACCTCAGCGCCGACCTGCGTACGTGCGAGCTTGGATTACGTGTGATGAGTCAGATGACACTCGAGCCCCCGTAGGGAAGTACGTGTCTTTCGTATAAGCACCAGCATTTTGTCCCCATCGGGCTTCGCGGTGTACAGGGCACGATCACAGCAGCTTCCAGGATTTATGTATACTTAAAGTTGCAGATATTTGGCTGTGTGCCAGAGAGCGCTGCTGTCGTCTCCCTTTTTTTGTGGCGCAATCGGGTGGTCGTTCGAGAGCCCTCTGACGTCTTTGCAAGGGGTGAATTGAACATCTTTGATTGGCACCACAATGAAAACAGGCAGATCAGCAAGTCACTATTAACGCGACAGCGTTCAAGAGCTCGTTTCGCAGAAAGTCTGGTGTCGGCGTCGGCGTCGTTGGTATGTGAGCGAGAAAATCGTCATCTTATGCGTGAGTGAAAAATCTAAAACCATGCAAATAAAATAAATAAAATCATAAAAAAACTTTTGAGCAGACTGGGAACCTAACCAGGGTTGCTTGAGTTGAAGCGGGGATCGAACCTAGGTCCTTTGCGTGGCAAGCAGATGTTCTCACACGGCCATGCTTGTTGGGAAAAACCGTGAAAATAACTTCTTCTGCTTGAGAAATGTAGTGAAAGTAGTTTTCATGCTTGATAAACACACGCGTTCTGTATACATGTTTCACAATGTAACATGAAATATTGCAGTAATAACGCACGTGTTGCAAGCGTCCATTGCCAACGGGCGTCAAAATGTGTTATTACCCTAATGGCTCCGCGGTTGAAAGCCGGTACCCCACTACGAAAGGCACACACGCTACGGCGCCTATTCCTTTAAGGCCACGTATAGTGAGTGTATAGCCAATTCGAAACGCTTTTATGCACTAAGTGTTTGAAATACACACTAGGAACAGGATGTTGCTATCGCGTTCAACTCCTAATTGCGAAGCTTTAGGGTCCCCAAACTTCCCTGCTCCCTTATGTACTCGCCCATTAGTTTTAGCAGTAACATTTGGTCACTCTTCCAATTTTTTTTCGGTACCACCGAAGAGCTCAGAGGCCACCAGTCACCTGAAGGCACTGTTAGACTGGCGGCGTATTCTATCTCCCCGATGTTTTAAGGGGCGAAGCTCCTCTTAGCCTAACCTTGTCACTGATCACGATTTACGCATAACCGAGAGAAGAAGAGACGAGAAAGTAAAGAAGGCAAAAGAAATGGATGACCATTTTTTGTCTCATTTCCTATAGATGACGTTACTCTGCCGCTACTCCCCGAAATGCCGCTACTCTCCGATTGGCTGCTGCGCACAGTTTGCCTGAGTGCGCGGAGAACGAGTGTCTCTCAGTCTCCTGGATAGTCACCGTACGTGGCTGATCGTTGGTGGGGTATAAACAAAGCAGAGCAGCGGGGCGTAGAAGACGCTTGCACTCGGCTTCCTTGGCTCGCGTCTCGTCGGTGTTGCCCGCGCGCCGTCTGCATCCTCGAACGCGATTGGACGGATAAACGAATGCATGGACGGACGTACACACGGAAGGACGCTTCGCCCCACTCGTCATCATTCACTCTGTCGATATGCTGTGATTTTTCGTTTGTTTGCTTGTTTTGTTCTCTGCTGCTGAGATTACGTCAAGTGGCTCGGAATCATCCAATTAGAACAACGAATTTCCCGCCTCAGCTATTCAGATGTCGTTTATTCATCAAGTGCCTATACAAAACTTTTCGAGCAGTCTCTTTCCCAACGTATCGCTGAATATTGGAACAATCTACGTGCAGCTACTTTGTGCAGACGACAGACTACCTAGATTTTACGGCAGCCATCAAAATGCCTCATCCTCTACGAATAATTTGTACTGCCCATCCCACATTTGAATCCTGCCTAAGGCACTTGAGTGTTGTCTATAAATAAATAAATAAATAAATAAATAAATAAATAAATAAATAAATAAATAAATAAATAAATAAATAAACGTAATCGGAGATAGGCAACAACACTGTCGAACATCGCTAGTACCTTTTTTATACGAAGTGGTAAATGAACATCAAGAGACACCTTTGGTACGCGTAGGAAACTGGCCATTCAATACAACTTCATGGTGTTCCTCCTAAAGATTACAGGTTCACCGCATTGTACTGCTGCAGTCACCTCGTTATTTTTTTCAAACGCAGGGAAGTCTGCCATATGAAGCACAAATTTTGACGTCAATAAAACCCCAGAAAACAGCGAAAACTGTATGGGGATGGGTGGACTTCAACGACCGTTCCGGCACGACAAAAGCACGACGCATGATGGGCGTGAATCTCGGATCTCCAACACTGCATGGTAGTGCGCCGCCAAACTTGCCTTCGTCATTCTGTGTTTTTTTTTCTTTTTTTTTCTTGCACTTTCTGTTATATGGGGCTATAGTATTGCGCATAGCGCCGCCAACTGGGCGGGATTTCTCGATAGTTTCCCGTCTACACGTTTTCTTCCCGGCTCTGTATATTTTTTTCCCCCACGACTTCACTTTTTTCTTAGTATCTCGTCATAGCTCCAGGCGTCACGATGTAGAGCATCGAGAGCACAAAGCAGCTATGCTAGTCAATCTTGCCAGGAACACGACGATGCTGAAACTAAGAGAACGATGGGCGGCAATGGGGGCGTCGCGTCTGCTATACAGGAGGCGGGTGATGCGAGATAGAAGTCGAGAGCGATGCAGCGCGAGAGTACAGTACGGGCGACAAGCCTCGTCCGAATCCAGGGCCGAAGCCGATAGATAGTGCAGCAGTGCCCCTTTCTCTCGTCCACGGCGCTTCGCCGCACACGCATGGGAGCAGGAAAGTTCTCGTCGAAAGGCGGTGGCGACGACATCGACGACGAAAGGGCCGACGCTGTGGTGCGGGAAAAAGAAAAGCGAGGGCGAATAACTCACGGTGGCACTAATTGCGGGGTCCGAGCGCGCGCCGCGGAGGCGGCGGCGGCGGGGACCTGGCTACGCACACGAGCGGCGCCTCGGGGCCCCCCGGAGGGGTCACGCCGACGATCTGACCCCGCGACCCCGAAGGGTCAGGCGGCGCCACCGCGACGCGCGAGACCGAAGAGTCTAAGAGTACAGCGTTGCCGTGGCGAGCTTCTCTTCTCTACTGCACACACGACTCTAGTAGAGCTTCTTCAAAAAAAAAAAAAAAAAATCTTGAAAGAGACGCGCGCGCGCGTTGAGCGCGCGTACAACGCATGCCGCCACCCCAATATGCCGGCTTGTTCTTCATTAGCGCGGGCGCCACAAAATGGCCCGCCAAATTCCTCCCCTGCCCCCTCCATCCGTCGGTCTGCGGCAGAACGGATGAGGGAAGTGAAATCCCGAGTCTCGGAAGCGCTTCGCGCCAGTTGAAGGAGAGAGGACAGGGGGAGGAAGACACACGGCACCCGAGCACGCCCTATACAACAGACCCCGCGTTACTGCTATAGCAGTGTTAACCCTGCGTGTACATACATGCGCGCAGAAGACACACGAGGATCACGAATCGCCGCAGGCAATGCAGCGCAGAGCGGAGAGCTCGCTCTAGAGATGGGAAGCGCTTCCTCCGAAACGGCTCGGGTTCGGAGAAAACGCCGTCGTCGCGATGCTCGTATCTAGACGGCGGTGGTGGCCGCACTCGTGATCGTCAGACGCCGTCATACAACGACAGATGAATGGGAATGAAGGGGAATTAAGGGGCCTAACGAGACATTCGTCTTGCGTACGAAGTCTGAGAAGCACTACGCAGTAGTAGCCATTGTATAGAGAGTGGAGAACTGCGTTCCAGCTTACTGCACCGCATTGTTAATGCGGGTTATGTGGTTGTTCGCTGCACGCGATTAATGAGACTGTTTGCTGGGCAACGAGAATATAGAGAGACTGTTTGCTGGGCAACGAGAACGAGAATATAGAGGCAGAGTAGACAGCGAAAGAGAGGCAATAAAGCGGCGGAAATGGCACTGGGATTAACTGGAAGTGTCTCGCGTGCCCCGCTGAGCTCCCTGACACGATGTAGGCAATTGTCAAAAGCGAACAATTTACCTAATTTTTCTAGGGCATTATAGAGTAACGCTTGCTTGGTGAACTGATTGTTATCTCGCCACTCTTGGCAGTCAGTCGCGAAGTATGTAGTAGCTTAATGATAATGAGATACACGCTTTGCTTTATGGTAACTGGAAATTTTCATCAACTGACGAAACGGCGATTGAGAGCATCAGTATTATAAAAGATGGTGAGTGCATGCCTATCATAATTACTCACACGGAAAAAAAATAGTTTTATGATTTAGAAACACACAAGTACGGACTTTATATTCTCACTGAGGTTTTCATTATTATTTATTCACTCCATTTTTTTTACAGCAAAAACTGTTATGAGATCACAACTTGGGTCACGCGCACTTGTCCGCCACCGCCGCCTGAGTCCGTAACCACATCACGCGAAATTAGAAAAAAAAGCTAGCACCAAACAGCCAGTGGGGCTCGAAACCCGGGTACACTGGGTGCCAGCGCAGTATTCTACCACTGAGCCACGGCTGTGCTTGAGACTTGTTGGCAAACTTGCCTTAGGCAGGCTTGATGTCGGGAAAGCAATCGCGTTCATAAGACTTATAAAGCGCTTTAAAACATGGACAGGACAACCAGCCGTCGCACAATGCGAATAGCGTAACCAGTGGGCCATCCAATGCTCCAACCAATTACAAACGCTTGTTCTTGTTCCCCTATTAACCGTGGCGCATACAAACTTCAGCCATCATTCCTTATCGTCGTCAGCCATTGCATGAACAATTGGCACAAAACTCCTTGCAAGTGTTGACTGGATACCGCACTTCTCAGAAGACTGACGAGAAATAGCATAACGAATGCCGGCCTACTACTCAAAAGTTTATTATTAATGCCCTAGAGGGTATCAAGCAAGTGTGCTAGCAGTATACTTACCAAATGAGTGTTTTTTTCTTAAGCTCTGAAAGGCCGCTTTTCTAGCTTTCGCTGCGACTGCGCTGCGCCTTCCACGCAGGCCTGGCGTTTTTTTTTTTTTTTTCTTGAAGTCCCCAGTGCTAAATTAACGGGCCACAAATAAAGCGCGGAAACGCCATCAGATCCAGAAACAGCTTTCCCCTATAGCTGCAGTTTAATTTAGCTAGTGATGCGGTTTATGCCACCAGAAGTATTGAACAGCAAATAACAGACACCACAAGCGTCCGACGTGCCTGCACCTTCCCGTCTTGGCCAGTAAGTAATGAATCAAGAACTTACAGCAACCGACTAGCCCATATAGCAGCGTCGTCTTATAGTTATGTAATAACATCTCAGTTATGCAAGGTGGTTACTACTCGTCCGTAATTTGTACTCTGTTCAGGCAAATGACGGCATCTGTACCAGTGTAGCATACAGCTGTTATTCCCACGCTCCCAAACCACCTGGGCCTAGCCATGGGGTGGCACACCAAGCCGGTGGCCCTCAACCCCTCCCAGAACTTTTATTTTTGCCATGACAAAAATGACAATTTCGACAAGGTGCCCCGCCCCCCTTGCAAAATCGAGGAAGTGTCCCCCTACCCATCTAAAAAAATTCTGCCTACACCCTTGCCTGCCCGCTTCTTTCCTCCCATTAATCTCCATAACTTCTGAGCGAGTACAGGGTAGCCAACCGGACGCGTCTTTCCTTAAATTCTCGACTTTTCTTGCGTCTTACTCTTTTTATCTCTATCTATGAAACACGGAGCTGGCAAGCAAGCGTCCCCACCTGGCGTACGCAGATTTCTTTCCTAATTTTTCTTCATAAATTTCCTTTTTTTATATTTCATGCATTCTTTAGCTCTTTCAATATAGCCCTCTGACCTCCTCCTCCTCCTCCTCATCCTAACATGACCACTCCTCATCCTTTTACAATCCTCCGCTAAACAATGTATACAAGCATACGCCTTAATTCACACCCTTTTCTCCTCTTTTTATTTCTCCTCACTGGCATTTTCCTTTGCAACCAACTTAATATGTATGCATGGCTAGGCTATGCTGGAAGCTGCTTGGCTACCAGTTTTCCGTGGCGCTGGGCATTCTGTGGCGCAAGTTTTCTGTAAACGACACTGGCCTTACTCCGAACTTAAACAGCTCCACTGTTAAAAACGAGTCCGGAAAAGCACTATCGTGGGAACACTGACGTGAAACTTCTTGATTGCGGACATACATTGAGCTGTTCCATGCATGGGGAGTACAATACGAGTAGAAAAAAATATCATGCTGTTAGCCACATTAAAAAAAATAGCAGCTCAGTTGCGCCAGGATATATGTAGCGTGAGCTAGGAACGGACGGGCGGATGGAGGGACGCACGGATGGACGAACGGATGAACGGACGGACGGATGGACTAGCGAGCGAACGATTCCACGCGAGTCAAGTTCCAGCTGCAGTCACACGCCATTCCATGGATCTTCGAGGCCTTCTTGCTATTGGCTATTGAAGACGGCACATCGCGTTGCCTTTATAATAAGATCAAGGTGTCAAACTGCAGTTGGGGTCATGTTTATAGAGTTTTTCAGAGTCATTTTTCGATGACGTCATCTTGACTTTTTAGTATAATTCTCGTCATAGTGAGTGTTACGTCTTTTCGGAAGAAACCAAGTTATCATGCATAACATAATAAATTTACTTATTTTCATAACTATTCGTCGTGGAGTTTGATGTCATCCGCTAGTGTCCATGCTGTTAAGGTTTCATACAACGCTTCGACATACATTATTTTTAAAGAAATTAGACTGGATTGTTAGGACGCATCAGCAACTACAGGCTTCCACTGAACATAACAATGTGTACGAAAACTGCATGCAGACTTCATACTAGGGCTGAATATTTCTACCAGTGCTACCAATATAGTTAGTCCGTATACCCAAATGAAAAAGGCAAATTGTTAAAATATCACTTCGCAAAATTTAATTGGTGCCACTCGTTTCTGCCTTTTCTTCGCATCAGCAGCTAACATTTATTTCCCCAACGCGTGCACTTGAATGACTCGTACACAAAGAAATTTTATCAGGCTTGTGAAAAGTCTCTCGACGCGCCGGGTATACGCGAGGTATACTCGAGAGAGAAATTCCTGCAACAGCGCGTCATTGAGAAAATGAGCACAAAGTGAAAATCACATCGGAGGACACACGTGTTGCTTCAAACGAGCGCCTCTTATTTTTTTTTTAATTGGAGATAATTCATGGTGACCGTGCCCACTCCCCGATTTGCCACCCGCGCGAGAGATCCGAATTGCACCTGGCACAGATCAACTGCGCCCCGAGCACTCTGCTCACATGACCGCCCGTTTAACAGGGCCAGCCCCGGGGCCAAAGAAGGCAGCAGTGACAGCGTAAACAAAGCCAGCCAACGGAAACGACAATAACAACAAAAGGATGCGTAAGTGACGGTTTAAGCGTGCTGGAAGCGCAGACTGTGGAAAGCGTTCGGCGCGAGCTCAAAAGGGCACGGAATCGTAATAGCGAAGACAAGAACGGAATGCGTTCATGAACGAGAGCCGCCTCACGGTGAAATGCGCTGCGTTCTTGTTAAGTGCTAGGTACGACTGTCTGGGTACCTCCTACCATTTGGAATCGGCAGCGTCCCCTTACAGCTAAGCTGGTATTCCGCATGGGTAGGTACACGGTCATCGTAATAGAGGAGGTTCTGGGAGGAAACTGATCTAACGAGGGGGCGAGCACCAGAGTAGCAAAAAAAAAAAAAGAAAGCACCGGTCTAGCGCCTCTGCTATCACTCTCAGAAGTCGCAGAGGTCATTGCAGCAAGCAAGCGCCGTAGCAGCAGCAACAACACACAGTCCGCAGAGCGACTGCGGTTCAAACGTAGAAGAAACGGAGATAGCGGGGAGGAGTCGCCAGAGGGCGTGTGTGTAGGTTCCACGGCTAATTCACAGCCGTACTCGGAGGCATGTCCCGATGATGCTTCTGTTTCGGCTCCTTCTGTGCAGCAGATCGGGAAAAAAAAGCGTCTCAGATCAGCCCGCGAAAAAGAGCTGGAAAAGAAATTGCAGGTTTGCCCGCATTTCGAGCACCACCCCGTATTATTTGCCAGCTCTGCCCCCTCACGGCCCGCTTGAGGCGAGTTCGCAGTCTTGTCTTGCGTGCGCGTTCAGCGGTGTTGTTTCCGACGGAGCATGGCGGGCAGCCGGCGGCAACGCACCGCACTGAGTTGTAGAAACAAAAGTGTATCTATCTGCTAGCTGGGACAATTCGTTTTCCGTCTCTTCTGCAAGCGTTGCTCCGTCGGGAATGCTCCTTCTTCCAACGTTTTGCGGTAATTAGCGTGTTCCTCTTCTTTCCTAGATGCGCAGAGGAGTACTCTCCCTGACTTTGCTACACTGCACTGCTCTCCGTCCCGAGGCGAAGCCTAATTGTCGAAATACACGCGGTATGCAGTTGCCTGTCCCTGCCATTCCGCGAGGCAACGCAACGAAGCCCAGCGGAGGCGGTTATGGTGACGCCTCCTGGGAACCCATAGCTTTAGCTCTTCCCTTTCCTGGTCCGTTGTTTTGCGCCAGAGGCTTTAACCACCGGACTGACTCAGGGGAAAGAGAAAAAAAAAAAGGACACAAAGGGGGGCTGTAGAGGGATGTCCTCCTTCCAATTACAAACGTTTTGCCGAGCCTTTCCTTCCTTCTTGCCTGTCTTTCACGCCGACTTTTTCTTTCTCTCTTCTCTGTTTTTCTTTCTTTCTTTGGATCGTACCTCAGGAAAGGCAGCAACAAGGCTCCGCTCTTCTGAGGATGGAATCGCATGCCATCCATACAACTGGCTCCCAAAGATGCGGTACTATAGGCAGAACTTCAATAGGACGCCTTCTTTTTGTTTTGTGTGGAATGAAGAGTCAAAAGGGGAGGATGCCAGTGTTTTAGCTCTGAGGGCGAAATTGCCGGTACGTCCCACCAGTAACACACACACACACACACACACACACACACACACACACACACACACACACACACACACACACACACACACACACACACACTTTGTGGGCAGCGAAAGCCGGAAAAGATCCTTGCAGCTGGAAACACCTTCGTGGTGGAATTCGAGCTCAAACCTGTGTTTTTTGGGGAGGTTTCCTGCCATTTAGGTAATCAGTACCAGCAGCCCCAGCTCGCTATTTCGCACATGGCGTGGATCATGTGCCCGCAGAACACCCACAGAAATAGAGCTTCTGGAAACGAAGGTATTCAGGCTGTCCTATTTCTGCAACTTGAAGTGTTTTATTGCTTTATTGCAGCCAATGGTGCAAGCGAAATTAAAACGACGAGAAAAAATGAACATACGAAGATAAGAACGATGGAAGATAGGCATGAATTTTGACTATATAGATAGATACATATATAGATGGATTATTAATCGAAGTAGGGATGAATTGCGACTATATCGGCATAACTGATGTTATCCGCACTTAGCCTATCTTTCTTTCATTGTTTACACACTTTCAGAAACAATAGAAAACAAGACAGGTGAAATCAAGGAGGATTTTAAAAAATTTTCTTTAATCCTCCTTGGGTGAAATCATCGTGATGTTCATCGTGATGTTCATCGTGATGTTCATCGTGATGTTCATCAGGTGTGTAGTAAATCCCGATTGTTACAGATCTGCGCGGCCAAAGCAGTAACTGACAGTATGTGTTGCCAGAAATTTTTTTCGAGGTGAGGGTAGGGGAGGGGGTTCAACTATACTTTATGTATGTTCGTGTGTGCTTATGTATGTGTGCGTGTGTATATACAATCAAAGTTGAAACCTTTCATGGCGGTGGGGGGAGGGGGGTTGAACGCCTCTCCTCCACCCTTGGTTAAACGACGGGCTTCTCAAGCCATGTATATGGCAAGCGGTCTTCAAGCCATCGCATTCTCGCAGCTGGTGAAATTTCGAGAGTAATTCCATGCCTATAAAGGAAAGGGAAGACATCGTGGTAGTGTGTGTATGGTTCCGCCCATATTCGACCGTATAAACGCTCACGAACTAATGTCAAACAAAAAAAAAAACGGAGCCCGGACGAGAACAGCTTTGAGTGTGAACAATTACTCTCACTCAACAGAGCATCCCCAAATCGCCGTGGTCCAAAAGAAACTTGCCCTTGAAGTGCCCCTGCGCACACACTGTCATTGGGTGTGAACGGTGCAGTGCGTTTGTGTACACAGGCACGCAAATTAAAAGCTTGAATTCCTTCCTCTCTCTCAATTCCTTCGAACAGTTCGCAGCCATCGCTTCCTTCGATGACGTGCTGCACAGGTTCGCTGGAAGCGTTCCACACAAGGTGCGTGCGCTGTTGCGTGCACTAAGGCTGCACACACGGCCGGCAACATAAGGAGGCGTCCACGTTTATGGCGTTTCTGCGGCCGCACCTTCGTTATGGGGGCGCGCTCGGTTGTGTCAGCCCGAGAGTCCGGCGCGTCGCGCGCGACCTGTTATTAAGACTACTGTGCGCTAAAGCCCAGCCCTCTCGTTGCTTCCTCCAGCTTTCCCTGCACAGCGCGCGCGTATGCACGAGATGCGTGGCACTTTCTGCGTGCGCCCAGCAGTTCCTATTGACTCTCTCCTTCACCAGCGGGCTGTGGGCTTGTGGCCCTTTAGTGGACAGCCGCGTCTATGGCGCTTTCTCGAAAGCGAACATGAGTGACGTCTGAGAACGAGAACTAAGGAGCACGCATCCTTATAGCGTAGCCCGAGGGGCCGCTGCCGTAGAAGCCATAGGACACGCGAAGAAGGCATCGGACGACGAGTTCGAACCAGGACGTTGAGACGAACGAACAGACGCACACCCAAGACTTCTGTGCGCTGCGCGCATGCTTAAGAGAGGCACGAGACGAAAGGAAACAATGCCACGAAGGGGGCTGGGCGGAATATGCGGGTTTCTCTATAGCAACGTGAGCGATGGAAGCGTAGAGAAAATGCCTCCAGAACGGCAAGCCATCTTTGTTTCTTTTCTTTCTTCGAACCGTTCACCGACGCGGTCCTTGCGTGGCAGGGCTTCTCTTTCCAACCCGTAATCAAAGTGACAAAACTAGAACCGTTTGACCCTGAACCGCCTTTCGTTTTCGCGCGCCTCGAAACGCCAATCAGAGCCGGGCCCATTTCTTGAAGCTCCCGCGACTACTTGGCTTCCAAGCCATCTCGCTGCAGTTTCTTCATCGGGCTACAGGCTGGATGCTGAAGAGGCGCTTTCGCCGATCGCGTCAGAGACGAGCTCTTCACACTCTGGTGCTTTCGGCAAACTCTTTTGTACTTTTTTTCTTTTCTTTCGCCACTGCTGCCAGCTTTAGAACGCGTATAGTGGTTTTAGTGGCAGTCGACGGGGGTGATCATTACCGGTAATTTCTACGTCAAACCCGAGTTGGACTTTGATGCTTCTCCCATCGCTGACGAGTGTGCGCGTGCTGACTCCTCCGCACATAGTTGCCGCTCACGGATTGAAGGCTTCGGGAGAACTGCACCGACGGCTTAGCTACTAAGTTTAACACGAGCCATGGGCTGCATGGGTGAGGCGAAATTTTCGTTGGGACGCACGGATACGCTCAGTACTGGAAACGCGCGGGCAGAAATACCTGACCGCCGACAGCCCTTCAACGAAAGACAGAATGACGTATAGCGCGGATAATAACTGCAATTATTTTCCTCTCCCCACCCCTTTAGGGCGAAACGCTTTTAGCGCGGGTTGCATATCAGAAGCGAGCGCGCCCGAATGGCGACGCCTACCGCAACGAGACACTCCTATGCGATTCAGCGTACGACTCTGGCCTGCCGACTGCTTGGCCCCAAATACTTCACCGCAAACCGCGGTACATGTGCGGACAACGCGGTTGCAAAACGAAGGCGTGCACACCGCAGAGCCGTGACGTGTACAGTAGCAAACGGACTTCAGTCAAACGAAGATGGTCCGCAGAGCCGTGACATGTACAGTAGCAAACGGACTTCAGTCAAACGAAGATGGTCCGTGTCAGTCGTAAGTGTACATCACTCATCTGCGGTGTACCTTTCAAGCTGTCAGTGCAGTGCGCGCAGGTATATTTCCGAGATGTATATAGTTTACCTGTAGACCTAGTCGTTATGTGCGTTCCCTGGTCGGTATTTACCTACTTGGCCGCTATCTGACACACACCTGGTGTAAAACGATTAGCGTGTGCTGTTTGATGATAATAAAGGTGGCTTTGTTCTTGTCGGAAATGCGGGCCACCTGCCGGGGCCAGGGCGATGCATTATGCTCGAGTCCTATACTATCCACCACTCAGGTCCGGTTGATATATACTGCTAATATCATTAAATAACTAATGTCTTGACCATTGGTCGAAGCGCTAAAAGGCCTTGTAGCTTCGGAAAAAGAACTGCTACAAAGTGTCCGACCCAGTGCGACTGTGAAGTGGGGATCACGCTGCATTGACGTGTAACTTAGTGTATTAAAACACTCACTCCTGAATGCATGGGTGGGACTATAGCAGCGCAGAATACAACGCCAGCGCTTTAATTGTGTCTTGAAGTTTTACACACTTGCACAACTGGTTTTTGTTGCGCAATTATCACTTTCCCAAATCGATCACTGCATTATGCAAGATCAGCGAAAAGTATACGAGACAGTGAAACAAAACGGGATCCGATGTGAAACACACAGGGCAGCGTTGAGTCCTGTGCTTTTGACTACCTCGTATAATATGCGTTTTTCTGCCACCATGTTTATGAATCAGCTAGACCAAATTCTCTGCACCACTACTACCTTTCGCGATTCCTCGAGTTTTTGTTGTCAGCGTGCCTATGCACGTGGCAAAGCCATCTATAAACACGCATTTCGTTCCCTCTTGTTTTTTTTGTTTTTTTTTTTGCGTCGCCATGTCAACTGTAATTGAGGTACACGTACCACCTAAACACGACTACATGCAAAGGACAACGAGAAGCATTGACCAATTGATTCAATTTATTTCTCATTCATTGATTCATTCATTCGCGTCCCTGCTTCAGTGATATAGTCTAATCTACGACTCAGGGACACCTGTTCACACGTTTCTGCTTTCTTCTGCCAATCAAAGTATAAGGGTGTCCTGTTTCCAAACGACGGACTGTGCTTAATACTACTTCTTTGAAACTTGAATTCTACAGCCTCGAGAGATGGTTTTCTTTTTTTTGTGTGTGTGTGTGGACAGAGAAGCTGATGCTCCGGATCGGCTCTTCGCAGCCGCTGGGCACTCAGTGCAGCGACGAGCTCGCCAACCAGCTTTGGGCCATCCGGCAAGCCGAAGATGCCGCCCAAGTCCAAGGACTTCGAACAGTTATCTGAGGCACCACCATCATCACCGACGAAGGATGGGAAAGGACAGGGGTTAATCCTCTCTTCCCTGCCCTTCCCGCAGGAAACTGCCGGACTTCAAATAAAGTTTATTCATTCGTTCACTCTGTGCACAAATGACTCGTGCTCACTGCTCAGGAATATATAATTAGTGAGTTGTTTTTTATATATTTTTTAGAGCCAGTTCGAGCTCCAAGCAGCCAAGCGCACCACCTCTGTACAGGGCGCAATATATAGTTGCACTCGGAAGTCGTACTTATCTGAACAATAAATGATTGAACGGGCCTCTGCAGAGAGCGAATATTCAGTGTTGAACAAATATGATAAAACTTTAAGCGATTTCATCAAATCCTCTGAAACAACACAGTAAATGCGCGGGAAGGACCAACGGAAGCAATGGTGCAGCATCTGCAACATGTAACAGCGAGCCGCCAGACTGGACTGAGGTCCCCATTCATCAAAGGACAGCATGCCAGTGGGCGTGCGAATCGCTGAGGCCATGCCCAACAGGCGTGTGCATGCTGCCTGACAGCGACGTACGTTGGACGCAGCTGCGAGTCCAGGAAAATGCCCCGAGGTACAGAAGGCGGAAACGCCCTTCCTGCTTGGCTTGCGCCGCCAGAGGAGACTGTCCACCGCATAGCTGCCTGGTTCTTCTTCGTGTGTGCGTTTTTTTTTCTTAAACCTTTTGTTTTATGTAATACGTCTTTGTACGCCCATTGTTTTCGCACACGCGCTGAACTAAGTTTCTATAAGAACAGAAGGCCTTTGTATGCAAAAAAAAAAAAAGAAAAATAATACCTACTAAGCACCTGCACCTTGTGAAAAAAAAAGAAAAAAGAGTAGCAGGCATCTCGTTTACGCCATCATTCCTGAAAAATAAGCTAGAGGTAGGGGTCAGAGGCCAAGATATCTTGAAGCACATTTCTATGCAGGAATTTATGGAGCAGCACGGTTTTTCTTCGTTAGGTATAAAGAATATAAAAGAGGCGTTGAGTGGCGAAGGATACAAGACACCTTAGCTCTGTAATAGGACTTTTCATGTACAATAAGTTTATACCACTTTGCTCTTTTCAAGGCACCTCTGTATGCAGCATGTTCCGATCCGAATGGCTAACGATTGCGGATGTTACCTTTTAGCTGGTGTCTCACACATGAAAAAAAAAAAGACTAGCAAATAAGAGGTGGGAAGTAGCACTACACGTTGCGTGGAAAGCACGGGGTGGTGTAACAATATGCACGCCCCAGTACACTACTGGGCACAGTCTCGGCGGTTCCGCGCCATGCAGCTGCCGTTGCATCGTATACGAACCTCTGAAAAGGGCGGTGCACTGAAGCTCTGGCCCGAAACTACAGAAGGAGGAGGTCGTCAGCTCTTTATCGGGGAAACAAAATTTATGCCACTCGGTGTAGCGAAAAAAAAAAAACCGCCGCAACAAAAGCAACGTCATCGTGGAAACAAAATAAAAACGCAAAAGCTGAAAGAAAGAAAAACATTTAGGACGAAAAGCCATAAAGGAAACCATTATTTATAAAAACTAAGCGACAAAGAAGCTGCGGAGGTGTTGGCGTGGGCTTATACGCTTAATGCTGCAGAGAAAAATCCTCCGTCATCGCGAACTTACAGGAGACGAAAAAAAAATGAGAAAGGGGTTCGAAGGAATAGCTTCACCGTTCCGCTTCGGACGGTGGGTACGCGAACTGAACGTCCGTGTGCACAAGCGAGCGAGGAACGCGGGGGGTCGGGCGGCGAAGGCCGACGTCAGGTCCGGGGCGTCAACCCGCCCCCGGGAGAGGTCAGCACGTTCGCCCACTCGGCCCGCGGCCCTCCAACGGCAGCGGGCCAACTTGGTTTTTTTTTTTTTTTATATATACGAACGATACAACGCTTGCTGTTCGTGCGTCACCATCGTCATATGCGTTCAAAGCACAAACGAAGAGGGGCATGTTCGTGCGACCGTGTACACAAACGCACAAAGGGTGAGCGAGGGAGTCGTCCTGTTCGAGTTGCACGCATTTCGATCGAGTTGTAGCACTCACTGTGCTCAGTCTCACTTTACGCCTCACCCCTCTTTTTACGAGCCGCTTTAACGGACTTCTGTTTTGTATAAGAATGAGACCAACAACGGTATTTGTGAAGACTGTAGAATATAAGAGACATGAAGCCCCTTCTGCAACTGTCCTCGCCAAGCGTTGCAAAGACGATCCCTTGCAAACACTATCGCTCACGTTAACAACATGCCGATGTCGCTAGCAACCATCCTCGAATGTCATAACGGAAATGTCATCGACGAATGAGATTCGCTAAAATCATTACTGAAAGTTCTAAGAGAAAGAGACTAGAACGAGTGGCCGTAGACTTGTAGTGATGGCGTATACCACTTAAGACTTTCAGACTGTGCCGTTGTGTACGCTCTCCTTCTCTCTTTCTTTTTTCTCGCTTTCTCTACGCTTCCAGCTTTCAAACTCCCTCATCCATTTCTACAGTGAAGCGTATAGCAAGGCGTTTATCCTAAGCAATTTAACGTCTCTGTCTTTCCTCTCTCTCCTGTTTGTCCTCATTCGCAAGCTTTCTCGAGCTATTACATTCCTAACGAGTATATAGAAAAAAAGTGTAACGATTTAGAATACTTCGTACTCTACTATGGCAGAGCAAAAGCCGCCCCAGAAAGGAGAATATTGTGAGACGCATAGTGTCACTTTTTTTATGAACAGCAGCGCCGCTGCGGTAATTCACCGATCTCCAACGCAAGAGGTGTCACTCAGCACACTGTTTCGGCTCCATGCATATATATAAAGGACACACCATGTGGTGATATACCATAAGCTTATCAGGGCTCCGTTTTTGCTGTCTTGAGTTCTTTGCGTCTACGTTGCCACGGCTTGTCCTTTAGAACAAAAACACCGTTACAGCGTATGCAGTTCACCACGAGTCGTGGTGAACTGCATACGCTGCCCCCCCCCCCCCCCACTTTTTTAGGGGCGAAGCTCCTTATAGCGACACCCGTTCGTCCCCCGTAGTTTGTAACAAGTATAACATTTTGACCTCCAAGGTGGTGCCGGTGAGAGACTTCTTCTGTGCGTTGTTGAACAATAAAAAATAGTGCTCAATGTACATGTCAATGGCTGCTAATGGGGAATGAGAGACAGGAGCATTCGGCTTTTAGTTAACGCGCAGGCTGCGATCACCATTAGCAGCCATTGGCATGTACATTGAGCACTATCTGACAAGAAAGGGTTGCTACGTTATACTCGCTGGGTGTAACCTCCTTAGCTTTAGAAAGGTTTAGCGAGCGTTGAGCCGCATTGCCACGAATACAATGAACTTGTATATACCATGAATGAACTCGAGGTGGTTAAAAATGGGAAGTAGATACGAAGCGCAAGCCGTAAAAAAGTAAAAGCCAAATTCTCCGCCTCTCATTTCCCATTAGCAGCCATTGGCATGTACATTGAGCACTATCTGACTGAAAAAGTTTGCTACGTCATACTCGCTGGGCGTAACCTCCTTGGTTTTCGAAAGGTTTAGCGAGCGTTCGGCCGCAGTGCCATGAATACAGTGAACCATGAAATCGAGGTGGTTATATACCATGAACTCGAGGTGGTTAAAGGTGGGAAGTGGACCCGAAGCGCAAGCCGTAAGAAAGTGTGCGTGTGCCACCTCTCGTTTAGTCCTTGGAATGTCTGCTGGATGGCGGTGCTTCTATATGGGGAATATATGATGAAAAAGATGCGAGATGGTGGTACTTGGAGTGTTGAATAGATGGACGAACGGACACATAGACAGGTGCATGGATGGACGCATGAACGGACGCAGGGGCGGCTGCATGGACGAACGCAGGGACGGACGCACGAACAGACGCACGCACGGACGGGCGAATGGACGCATGGACGGTCACACAGACGGACGCATGGACGGACGGAAGCAAGAACGAATGGACGGACGAATTCTTCGCCCCACTCTCCATCATTCACTCCGTGGATATGCTGCCATTTTTTTTTCACGAATCTTACATGTGCTTTTAAGGTACGTGTTGTGAGCTTAGGATGCACACCTTGTAAATAAACACCAGCAGTTACTCCGTCTAAGCATGTCCTTTTCAACGCAAGGACAACGCTGACATAGAAAGAGCTTAGACTCAGTATAAATCCCTAATCTCACAAAACCTATCCAGACGATTGCGAGCCACCGAGGTGTAAGTATACCATTGCCGTTCCGTCAATTTCGCAACATATAGCAGCCACTGGTCTGCGGCATTCCTTCGCGGCAGCAATGTGTTGATCTACAATTGTACACTCTCACGGCTCACCGTAAAATACCAACCTCCCGTAAGATGCGAATGTCACGGTAACGTCAGCGTGATTTGGTAGAGTAAATACTGGTATACAACTCTTGACTATCGCTGTACCTCCGCCCCTGTTAGCCCAAGGTGCCCGCCCACACAACCATGCAGTCGTGAACTTACTTAACCCTCCAGCCCGCATCCACGGGAGCCAGAACGCTGTAAATCACGTGTAATAGAAAATTTAGGGTCTCCCACCCACGCATGAACGAGACCACTCGTGGCTCTCGAAAGTGTGTACAACAGCGGAGTAGCCTCGACCGGGCTCCGAAAAAAGAAAGAAAGAGACCGTAGCGCGTTCGCACCTGCTGATAAGGGCTTCTCATAAAGGGAGCCGCCGCGTCCAAGAGTCCGCGCGTGCACCCTCGGGGCACGACGCGACAACCACGTCGCACTGCAGGCTCGCGCGGGTGGGCTGGCCACAACTGCCCCCTACTCGGCCCCGTCCACGTGTTGACAAACCGCATTAGCCAGTTTCCGCCGCGCGGCAGCAGCGGCGACTTCAAAAGGCGAGTCGACAAGCGAGACAACAGGCCTGCTATCGCGCGGAAGCTGCTCGGACCACTCGTGTGTGCGCCGACCGCCATCGAAGCGCGGGGAGTCCGAGAAGAAACGGCAAATAGTCTCACGCCGAAGTAAGTGAGAGCACCCACGCACCACTTGGATGTGTCCCTTTGATGCAGCCGCGGCGACGTTGCACTGTCCCCAGAATAGCGCGCGCCCGGTCTTCGGTGAAGAGAGGACATTTAAAAGGCGCGATTTGGTCCGTGCCCCGTTGCGGGCGTGTGCTGCGGCTGGAAACACAGAGGCGGCTATATGGCAATTGGCGCGAGCATGCCGACAACTGCTATCGTGCCATCTCGCGGGAGGTCGCCTCAATTAAGATTACGCTGGGCATCGCACGACTCGTGTCGGCCGCGAGACTGTCGCATGTGAATCGCGTGCGTCGGCGAGATCCTGTCCAAACATCCGTCGTTCGGAACGCGCTTTGAAGAAGAGGACGTTGATAAGCATATTATACGGACCTCCCGTAGAGGAAATACGCCAACCCTTCAGTGCAGGCTTATACCATATATGGAGAGCAGATAAGAAGCTCGTGTTGTACCCCAACGTATCGCGATGGGAGGCAATTCTCAAAAACCTCCGATGAAAGTAGGACAGCCGACAGGAAGCTATTAGCTGTATGTTTATCACACGTTTATGAGGTTGTATAGGTGTCGGCAGTAACGCTTGTATAAATAAATTATCAGTCGGCGACTGTAGCTAGGCTGGCTGAAGTAAAAGCACAAGTTGATCATATGTACAGGGAACGCTCAACTGAATGCTTCTTTTTTAACAAGGACAAAAAAGATAGTAGTGTACCAAGCACTCATAAGTCCTGAACTGACTTTTTCTAATCAGTACGAAGTCGGCAGCGTGAACCTTTACGATAATTTCAGAGAGAAAGAGAATAAAATGAGAGAAAGGCGGGGAGGTTAACCAGAAATTAGGGGCATCCGGTTTGCTCTCCTGCACTAAGGAAAAGGGAAATGGGGAAAATGATGAGAAAGAAAAGAAAGCGCTAAATAGACGTGCGAAAAAGAGAGAGAGAGCGAGAGAGAGGGTGTGCTATAGCCTATTCAATGGGCCACTACCACGCAAAAAGTTCAATAAGACCTTCAATGATTCTCAGTGCGCAGACAGATCATGTCGACAGGCTTTCGATCACTGACTGTTCTGACGAGGGTCTGTCGTCAAGACGGGCTAACGCAGCAGCTAGTTGGCTGTCTTTGCACGCTGTAACGAGGGCAGTGACAGAGAACGTGCTCTATCGTTTCATCGTTGCCGCAATGATCGCAAGCAGCACTGTCTTTCAATGATGATTTCATGTTCACGGTACTCATAGGAGGATACTACACGCACACTTTAGGCGTATAGTGATGGGTTCGTTCACTTGTTAGCTCACTCAAAAAAACGTTTTGTTCAATCACTCTCACAAACCCGAAGTTCGCGCGGTGAGCTTTCTATCATAGTCATTTTTTATTAGGAGGGAGTAAATACCCTCTGAAGTAATTTAGCGAACAAAATTGTATGTGCAATTATACAAAAATGGCATTTCAAAAAGGGTCGCACACGGCCACTCCTGAAGCGTTAAATACCTTCTGAGAGAGGCACGCACATTATATTTAAACGGGACGGGCGTTCGAGTGACAGAGATATTGCAAGACAAATGAAAACAATAAGGCACACGTACACGTTTCGTGCTGCTATACTTCGTTTGTAACTAAATGAGTGTACCTAAACGGTTATCACGATGTTCACGCAACTTGAGTTCAACTTCTGCATTCACTATAGACGCATCGAAATACGAGCACGACACAGATGTATATGCCTTCCTTCTAATCCTGTATTTTACCCGTGGAAAGAACTCGAGAATTCGAACAAGCCACCGATTCACGGGCGTCGTCGTCCACATGGCTTACTAACGAGGCTACCTTAACAGACTGAACGCTGGATTTATCGCAGACTATTTTAACCTCTTTGACTTCCATGGCGCTACCTCATTCATCCACACAGCACGCCATACCAGGTGAACTACATACAGGTGCAACGAGGACAACACTCATCGCATTCAAGCGGATAATTTGTGTTCTAACTCCAGTGTATAGGTCGGCAGTAATCGCGAGCATAATATCCCGATGGTCTTTACTCCATAAACCGAAGTTCACAGTCTTCCAAAACGAAAGCCTTACGGGCCCCGTCCACTGACCAGAGGGAGCTACGTGGCTCTCAGAGGAAGTCCCAAGATCACTAACACTTGCTGCTAGGGGCACACAAAAAAATTAGAGGGGTGCGAGCGTATGCCCTATGGGTTGGACACTATCCAACCACTGGGAGACGTTCGCCCCACGTTCGCATCTGTTTTCGCATCCGCTAAACTGCGTGCCCTGGCACTGCAGTCACACTGGACAACACCGCTGCACTGTGCACTTATCCGCGTGTTTCAAGGTCGCCTTGTTGGGTACTGGAAATATCTTGTGGGAGTGTGAGACACACCTCCGATTCGCGCTTGCGGTGTCCTCTTGATGAAAAAAAAATAAGGTCACAGTTCCTCCGCAAGGGCAAATCAATGAATGCGATAGCAACCATTCGGGACTCTGTGTCGCGCAAGGAACCGCAACCACCTCGACACTGGCAGCGTGCTGATCAAGCACAAGGAGCACCCGAAATGAACACACACGGGACGAGCGCAAAACGAACAACTGCTACAGCTCGACGCTTCTATATAGCTCAAACACAAAGCCGGAAAAACTGCACGAGCTGAAGTTGAGTTGAAGTTTTAAGTTTACTTTTAGGGAAAAGGAAATGCGGCACAACAAAAGAAGGGGATGTACAAATTGCCTTTTTGCCTAGTAAACACGGGTCCAGCGCGTACTAGCAACTGGCCCAGTTATTTTTTTATGTTCTAAACTCTTTCTCGAGGCTTATACATGCAAGCATAAATACATACATATACATATCCTCCATATTGTGGTGACTTCAAAAACACGCTGAGAGGGTCCCTATAAATGCTATCGCAATAAGAATATTCAAAATTTCTAGATATTCGAAACCTGTTTATATTCATAACGAATTCCCTGCGCAGGGTGGCACGCAGGACTTGAATCTGCCCTTTTGTCTTTTCTCTCCTTCTCTCCAAAAGCAAAGACGTAGGCCGATAACGTACATTCAAAGTTGCCCATCACGTTCTCTCGTGACTCCGATGCTCTGTCGGCGTTCTTACGGGGTGCAAAGTGCGATCGAAACTGCGATCGCCTTCTAATAAGAGCTTCATCAAAGGGGCCCACATCACGAGCCGGGAAGCGAAATTCCAGGCGAACTCACTACACAGAGGCCGGAGCTTTTAAACTTCCGCGACACGGCGATGCAACAAAAAGAAGACAAAACAAAGAAGTGCTTCCAAACGGAATGCGGGGGCGCTAACACGTTCGGGGGCCTTATCTGGACACGCATACCTAGAGCCAAATGACCGTCGCACGGCAGAAAGCGTGAAGACGGAAGCCGCGAAAGAAAACAAAAGCTTGCGCCATCCAACGAAAAGAAAAAAAAAAAACAGATGAGAGAGATGATGCTACCCTCCTTAAAGACACATGGTGCGCAGGGCACACGCCGCGTGCGCTGCAAACAAGCCGTGGAAGAAAGAGGCAGCGGTGCACCATGCTTCAAACCACGCGCGTCCGTACGGGGTCACAGATCAGCCCCGAAATGAGCCGTGGCCGAAGGCGTTGCATGCTCCGGAGGACAAAAAAAAAAAAAAACATACGATGCAACAGGTTCACATTCCCCGCGTGCTCGCGTAACATTGCTCCGCGCAGCCGACAACCAGTGCGGGGGCAACGCAACATGCATGCCAGGGGGCAATACCGGTGCAACGATTCCCCCCTCCCCCTGATACCAGCGTGCTCTAGAGATGGTATGGATAGATAGATCGGGCAGAGATGAGAGGGCGGCCGCCGGGGTGAGACCGTCACGACGCGACGTGAGATACCGAGATCGAACTCACGCACGACGCCTGCACGCGCACTATCGCCGGTGCATTCTTTCGTGGCGCCCCCTCGTGCGCACGCGCGAGCGCCCTCTGTAGCAGCGCGGCGGTCTGCTTGAACGAATGGCGTGCCAATGGCTGTGCGTGCGTGTGTGCATCGGTAGTGGACGGCGTGTATGCTATGAACGCGTGGCTCCGCACTCCTAAGCCGCACATTTATTGAGGAATGCAATTCCACGTTATACCGTTGGGTGCACGTCTATCGACTAGCTATAGAGGCGCGCCAGGCTCCATTTTTGTTTCTGCGGTGTGATGGCGGGCGATGCTCGACCGTGTGCACTTCTTTCCCAGGTATCTCTCTCTTTTTTTTTTTTTGCATCTGCAATTTCAAGTTTGTTTTTTGTTTTTGTTTTTCCAGAGGAGAACATCAAAACTCCTTCGTAACTAGGAGGTAAGACAAAGTTTTTTTTTTTTTTCTCAAGGATGTTCAGCAGATACATATCACCATGCATTCGAAATGCCTTCACACGTATGAGACGTGGACTAGTAGGAACGATCGCCACGTCAGATAAAGGCTCGTCATCACCCCGCCATAAGTCGACGTCGGCTGCCTGGTTTACGACTATGGAGGCGCCCATGAGACGCGCGCTCGGCTCTACTGCATTGGAGAACGTGCGATGCTCGAGCTTTCAATTAGGACGCACGCATGTCGGCAGGTCGCAAGTGCGCCAGCAACCAGAGTGTTCTGCATGTATACCACTGGCGTCGGTACGGCGTGCTCGTCTTTTAACGACTATGCGTACACTTGGGAGTTTATGCCTTCGAGACACACTTGTAAGGTCCGGTCGCGCGCCATGCGCTTTCGCCCAACCTCAGCTGGCGGCGAGGTCGCCTTCGAGGCGCGGTACACGCGGACAATAAGTGCGCCGAGAGGCGGTGACCGTGGAACGCACGCGGTACCCAAGCGGTGTAAATAGAGAGTTTTAGTACTGCGTACGCTGCGTACGTGGCGGCGTTGCGTACGTAAGGACGCCACGTTCTGCATAGTGCGCATGCGCAGACCGCAGTGTACACGTATCGCGTTACGTACGCAGCCGCTACGTACGCACGCATGAGATGCGTGCGTGCGTACGTATGAGCTGATCGCGCCGCTCTCGAACAAGTTCACGACAGCGCGAGACTTCGTTTTGCAAAATGGCGGCATCTAAGGCAAGCACCGACTGACTCTGTGGCTTAAAATATGGTGATAATCTGGCTATAACACTTGGATTGGCTGACATTGGCTGTCAACAACACGTGCTTCTATTTTGATCTACCAGATGGCGCAACCTGCTTCACGCTCGTTACGTACGCGGGTACTACGGCGTACTAAAAGCCGATTAGTGGCAAACGACGCCACGTAACGCAAGGCGCTTGCGTGATGCGTACGTAGCACCATTCCGCAGTACTAAAACTCTCTAATAAAAGCTTCGATTATGTAGAGTCAATCTAAGTGGCTGCTGTTCTCAGGTACGACAAAGCTTTTCTGCAGTTCAACTGATAAGTTAGATAATAAAAAAACACTTTGAGCGACCTTCATAAAATTAGGGAAATATTCCAGTGCAGAGTGGTTTAGAGTGAGATTCTGCAGATGATTTCTACGGAATCCCACAAAGGGGCACAAGGGTGGAAGGGTGTAACGCCGTAAGGTGGAGGAAGTAATATACATACATTCAATTCCTTATATGGTGATAGGAAATATGGCACCCTCAAGCTTCGCCTCTTGGTGTTCAACGCGATAGCAATATCCTGTCCCTAGAGTGCGTACTTGAAACACTTAGTGCATGAAATCTATCGAACTTGCTCTATGTACCCACCACGTGGCATTAAGTTAATAGGCGCTGTAACATTTGTGCCTTTTGTAATGGGTGATAGGCTTTAAACCATGAATTCAGGGTGCTCCGAAAAAAAGTACGCTGATTTACTATATAGTATGACTGTATATGGTATCACTTAATGGCGGTGAAGCACAGGACCTTTTTTTCCAGAAGGGCAACCATTAAACTGAACAATCCCGTCCATCCCTTTCAAGCCCGGGCCCATCCCCACTAGAAACCAAATATGTGTGGCAATAGGGAAAGCTCTCTAGAAGACAATTTCTGAGGTAAACGGTGAACACCGGTTACTTTATTAAAACTCGTGTTCACTCGATTATACTCCTAAACTTCGAAGCGAACGACTAAAATCTGAAAAAACAAAATGAAATCTTACGAGGCTGCAAGGAGAGTTATGAGACATTCGACCTTTCAAACAAAGCGCGCTGCTCTGTCGTCACACGCTGTGAGTAATTGACTAATGGAAGTAGTGGGCATTTTACGTTCGGAAACCCTGATAATTACGAGAGACACCGCGTAATTTCGGCCACCTGGGGTTGCACATAAATATAGGTACACGGGCCTCTATGTGCTTCGTCCCCATCGAAATGTGACCGCCGCCACCGGTATTCAATCCCGCGACCCTCGTGTCGATCAGCTTTCAAGCGCCGCTTTATAACCACCACCTACTGCGGTAAGTCGTCATTTAATAAATTATCTGTATAGTTTGAGGATTCGAAACAACAGCGCACAAGACTTAAGCGTGCTTCTCTGTCGATACGCTGCAAATTTCGGCGAAAATTTTAGATATCGTGGTTTGTGATTTACTGCGGCCATAATGCCATGGTTGCGAAAACGGAATCATGCGTTTCCCGTCTCTTGCAAGGCAGCGTCTGTACAATGATATTTGTTTGCTCTCTCTCTCTCTCTCTCTCTCTCTCTCTCTCTCTCTCTCTCTATCTCTCTTTTCGTGGCGATACTAGCACGGATCATTCCTATGAAACCCCCTTTCAAACGCGGCAGCCCTGTGTGGTCTAAAGACCAAACATAGGAACCTCGAATTCTCGCAGGCGAATTGTGCGTGCATTCATATACCTGTCTGACAAGGAAACTTAGCCACTAGGACAGCCTCATGAATCTTCAAAACATGCTTCAATTTTCTTCTCTCAAAGCAAGCCGTGGCTGAAACATGGACTTTATCAGTGTTTTTTTCTCTTTTTTTTTTTTACTGGTCAGTAGCTAACTTTGTGGGTTCAGGTAACTTAGAACGCCACAGCGGCCATCAAGTGTGTATGAACTTCAGAACTGTTTCGCAAGCTACTTGTGTTTTTGCATGTTTAGTTACTCTATAGTCACGGAAGCCTGAAGTGGTTGAACGAATTGCCGCTTTGCTCCTGAAGCAGTTCAAGTTAGTCGGCATGGATTACACTTTGATTATGTGTCAGAAGGCGTCGTTGTCAGTTTTAAGGGAAAGTGACAACAGGAAGAGAACCATATCTTCCGCGTCATTAGGCATATCTACAGTGTTCACATGATTGAGTTCATTCCGCAAGATTTATGCAAAGACAATAATTAGCAACACTAAGGCCCTGTTCTTTTTTTTTTCTTGTTCTATAGCACTTCTTACCAAATCACCTTGGTCCATAGCTTGCATTGAATAATGCTACTCTCCAGGGAAATGTGCAGTCACTGTCTAGAGAGAGAGAGAGAGAGAAAATATAAGAAAGGTAGAGAGATAAAAGAGAGGAACTTGAGAGCAGGAAATGGACATTGCACAGAACCTACACACCGCACACACAGTGCAGAGAGCCCATAAAATTCCCTATCTATACTGCACTTCGACGATACAAAAATAGGTCAACTTTACTTATCGACATTTGGTGCATGTGCACGCCCTCATATGCATGTAGCCTGTTGACCCAACAACAAACGTTTACGGGACGTTGGCTTTACAACAAATACGAATTTTCCGTTTATAAAAGAGAAATTCCGACGTCAACTACAGGCTGGAATATACATTTGAGTGCTATCACTGTATCGTTCGCTGGGCATACACTCTAAGCCGAAATTCGGCAAAGTTGGATTAACTGCAGTCTTTAAACCAATGGACGAACGGTTCGTCCGACAGGGACTAAATGTGTGACAATGCGTGTCTTGCGCAAACGCCCGGCAATGAAGGGACCAACGGGGAGGGCAACTGCGCCGCGATCGCCTCCTGTCGATGCTGCACTGCAATGCTTGGCGTGGTCGGCGATCATGAAAACAAGTTAAATAGGCTATACGCCACTGTTAAAGCGAAGCACTATGAAACGAATAGAAGATGTTATTAGAGGAAAGTAGTACAACACGCTGTCAGTGCACACAGCAAGTGCCCTCGCGTTTTCACCTTGCCGGCATGGGCGAGCCGAAGCCAAGTGAAAGTCTCCGCAAACACGGGCAATGCCGAGAACTCGCTTTAATGTGCTGAATAAGTTCGAACTACAGTGAACACTGACAATGCTAATAAAGGTAAGCTGTTCATCAGCGGTCGTGTACCCACACAGCGACCACAAGTTCAAAGCGATATATAGGAAAAGTAGGCTTCGTACGTCTTCGGTATCAAGCGGGCTGCCGGTGTGAGTGCATTGCCGGCACAAGCGAAGGAAACGTCGCGTACAAGTTCACAAAAATAGTAGCTCAGGCAAACTTATGTCTTTTTATCTATGCGACAATCGTAATCGAAAATCCAACGTGTAGGCGATCGCGGATACGACTAATCGTGCGGCCAGCGGTACACAGGTTGTGCCTTACCAGCACGATGAAAGAATCGTGCCTGCGAGCGGTCTCATCGCTGTAAGTATACAGATATCTACATCACTCCGTAAGACACAGCGAACATGGGGCACTTACCGATTTTTCATTTGTGACTATAAAATAACGACGACGAAAATTTCACGCGAGCCGCATATTGCGATCGCCGGTGGTCGTTTAGCCGTACTCGTCGTAAGCCTAGCGACGCCGTCGGCAAGCCGACACGGTATGGCATCGGCGGGGCGCCTGCTGCTGCTTCGCCGGCTTTCCCGCACAAGCGCCGCTGCTATGTTTGTGTTTGCGGACTCGTGCGCCAGCACTGCGAACGCTGGTTCGGCCGACATGATCGAATACCAGCTGATAATTCGTATTCTCGGGCTAGAGGAATGTTGAAGATTAGATGGATCCATATTAAAAGATCGATGCGCATCGGTACTACGAATAAGCCCATGTAAATTTTCGCGTTACGGTGTCAATATTTATTGTTTTATTAAGCCGAGTAAATGTCGCCCACTGGCACTAGATGGGAGGTCAAAATACTGTGCTATATATACTCGAGAGTCTGTTCTCTGTAGTACAGCGCGGGCAGTCAGTGTTTGCGGTGTTTTACTTTGAAATAATAGTGCGTATGTGTGTGTGTGTGTTGCATGAATAACATACTATGATCTTCAGTGCTGATTAAATTGGAATAAACATAAAATATACTGCACAAACGCAATGTCGCCATTTTTTGCCATTGGTCCAGATGGTTCAACTGTTAGTCCCGCTGGAGCATTCTACTGGGGCCAACATTTAAACCAAGTGGAGTAAGTGCTTGGGGTAACAGTTCAGCCCTTGCAGTTACTCCCGCAGTTAGTCCAAATTTGGTTCAAAATCTGTGGCAGCGCATTTAGACCCCTAAAGGACCAATGGCATACCCCACTTTAGTCTTTTTCGGCTTAGAGTGTAGTAGCTGATCCCTTGAAGAGAAAACGTGAGGTTTGCAATGTTCATTAAATTTCATTACAATTTTTATTTCATTTGCGCTCCAATGCATAAGTGTAACCTAACATACTGCAAAGATATTTTGTTCTTTTTTTCTTGCCATACCACCGATTTAGCCATTAGCTTTATGAATCATTCTTTAAATTTGCAATGTTTCATATTTGGCTCTTCCAGCGTTTTACAACCTCTTTGGCGATAAGGTTGCCTGAGGCCCAACAGACGTTTTCAAAGCACCAAATGACACAGTGCGTCCGTGCAATTAAGAAATGCGATTGGAGTTGACGCTGTGCAGAGGCTCTATTAAGAGTACCACCCGATTGATGCTTCAGTGAGTGTGGGGACAGGATGTGGTTCACACAGCAAAATTGTACGATTGAGGAGCAGTGAAGCGTTACCCGATTTCTGACAACAGAAGGTGTTAAACCAGCCACCATTCATCACCTGCTATACTTTCATGCGTTCGGTCTCCCGAAAAAGGTGGGCGGAACACCTTACAAGTGGTGTTTATAGAGATGCAGATGTGTTTATATAACCGCAACACAAGTCTCGTCTATAAAGAGACGGCTCTGAGCATGTGGAAAATTGAGGAAATGTTCTTAGGGTATTTGATATTGACACTAACGTTAACGTTTGCATGGCACACCTACCGTGTCAGGCTACGTAGAGAATAAATTCTGGTGACTTCATGCACCAGTACCAACAGTTTTGATTACGTCATTCACAAAAGCCCGCAAAATGGCCACTTGTGCGTCACTAACGCAGTGGAGCGTGCGTAGAAACGTCACCATATCTCGCGCGAGCATGTGAGGATGAGCACATATCGTGCTATATAATGACAACCGGGAAGAACAGGAAGCAGAAATAGCTTTTAAAAAATATTCTTGATATTAATCTATCAGGGGGCATTCACACCAGGGTGCCTACCGATGTTTGGGAAATACCCCACACCACGCTCAAGATTACCGTGTACTTCAGCCTACACAACTGTTTTCAGCATACCTTACGTTTTGCCCTACTCCTAGAAATAGCGTCTTGTAACAGATAACGCACACTATACGAGGTTCAGACGTTCTGGCGTGCATTCCGGGATCGGCCCACCATGTGACGATGACATGTTGGCACCATCATTTGACGTCACATTCTGATGCCACAGCGACGTCAAAATAACATCATGAGGTTGCGTCATTATATCATGATTTTTCGCAACACTCGTGTTGACGTCAACCAACGCTTTTTGTTATCGTGGGGGACATACAGTTTTTGCCTTAACAAGGGAAGCCGACCACCATAGCAAAATTTAAAAGTCCTTCCACGTGACGAACACATGGGATATGATAGATAATCGGTTGATATGTGGGGTTTAACGTGCGAAAACCACCATATGATTATGAGAGACGCCGTAGCGGAGGGCTCCGGAAATGTCAACCACCTGGGGTTCTTTAACGTGCCCCCAAATCTGAGCACACGGGTCTGCAACATTTTCGCTTTCATTGGAAATGCAGCCGCCGCAGCCTGGATACGATCCTGCGACCTGCGGGTCAGCAGCCCGCAGGTCGCAGGATCTTAGCCACTAGACCACCGTGGTGGGGTGGAGATGAGAGAGAAGACAAAAAAAAAAAACTTCCTGAGAAAAAATAACAACAAGCCTAGCACAAGGATGTTTGACGTGCTATCTTTAGTCTTCCGTGCTGATGGCATTGGAATTAAAACAGTTACAATTCGGACCTCTCCAGGAATGTAGCCTTATAGGATATGTCGCGCGCGTCTATATTTGTCACTGATCAATAACGAAATGTTTAAATTACTCTACGTCCCCACCCAGCGCTGGCCGAAACATTCCTAAAATACCCTACAAGTAGGGTAATTCATATATATATATATTTCTATTTATACACTAGAGGGAGCTCTGGCGCTATAGTGTCTATGGGAGCACAACACACGGTGCTTCAGCGATCATGGTAATTATTTATTAAAATACCCAGATTTGTCTAATATTCGCATTTACATTCCGTGTGGCTTCACATGGGGTCAAGAAGTTGTGAGAAGCAAGAATAGTTTGTCAGTTTCGCTTTACCGCCTCAATATTTTAGGTTCACCAATTAAAATCGGATCCCGAAGTTCAAAACAGTTTGTCGATTTCTTTTATTCAAAAAAAACCTTACAGGCCCCAGAACAGGGCATTGGGTAAGGGGGGAGGAATCGGAATGGTACAGACAGGTAACGAACAGTTTACAGGCAGGATCAGTGCAAGAACAACGAAAAACTATATATATATATATATATATATAATATATATATATATATATATATATATATATATATATATATATATATACAAATGAGATCACATTTTAGGCTATACAGGGCGAGGTAAATTTCAGGAAATACAGCACTTGTTGATATGAACATGGCGACAGAGGGATACATTTTAAAATAAAAGACAAGGGGAATATAAATCACCGTTACGCAATGCACTCACAATACAAAAACAGGGTCACATATACTATTATTTTACTATTAGTTATTTGAAACAAAACTGAAATACTGCAATAAACGAAGCCAGTAGTGCGATTCGAGGCTGGCGAGTACGAAGACCTTGCAAATCCATGTACCACTCATATTTCCCATGGTCGCTGATCAATCGCAGCGCCAGAATTTCCTATATAGTTTATTTTAGGAAGCTCCATGGGGAACTCCCTATGGTTGGCATCCCCCCTTCACGCTTGCCAGCACTCTTGAGGCCCTGGCCTTGCAAGTGACGTAGAATAACGAGAATCTAAAATTTTCGTGCGAGTACCCTTTTATGGGGATACCAAAGTGAAACAATGAATCGCTTTAGATATATATGATTTCTGTTCTGAAACTCTACTGTCCTTAATTTCGCCAACGCTGTTTTATTAATATAGGAGAAAATCAAGGTCGACAAAATTTCTCTCTCTCTCTTTGCGCCGATCTCTTCGCGCATGACGTCATGGATTGCAAAGCGTTTTTTTTTTTTTCATTTTTGTGACATTGGCTCAATGAATTTATCTGAAATTTGGTGTTATCAGTATCAGGCCCTTTCAAAGTCTATGTATTTCGTTTTTACTGATTTAGGATCAAGTTGACGCAGCAGTACACGCCGTCAAAATCGATGACGTCGGCGCATTCAGTGCGGAAAGTTCAGGGAGGCGTTGCCTCCAGCATATTTTTTTTTTATATTTTCGGCATCATCTCGTGGCATGCGTGGGGATTTCATAATAATGAGAGTGCAATTTACTAAAAGCAGATGTATTGTTTTTGTTTTTCTTTCTGGTTTCCCTTCAAAAGAAGTGTCGAATCAGAAATTCCTCGTGTACCTATATGTACGCTTACGCAACACGTTCCCTTGAATGAACGCGACTGTTTCCTCGTATCAAGAAGGATAGGCCATCCGTGACGATCGGAAAAAACAGCCGCCTAATTGCGCCAACGTCCACAGCCTCTCAAAGCAGGGAAAATCTTCCGCAGATGTCTCGCACCTGCCGCAGACGATTCCCGAAGCCGCAACGGGCGACCCGATCCTTTGAATGAAACACCGCCGACGGCCCCTTACCACCGAAAGGAAGACGGAAGAAACAACAACAAAAAAAACGACAGGTGAACGAGGATTCGTCCCCGTCTCATTCGAGAGAGATCGCGCTTCCGCCGTCGCACCTGTTCCAACACCGCGGACGCCTCATCGGTGATGCACCATGCCGCACCATGCAACTCGCGGTCGCTGGTGACGTCACCATGAGCACACACGCGCGCACATGACTGCGTGCATCAACACTATAGTACACAACCCAGCCGCGGGAGTCATAGCACGATTTATTATTTTTGTAGCGATATATTTTTTTCTTGTCACCTGCCCTCGCCTGATTCCTTTGCTTTCCTTCGAGCTCCAATCATCGCCTCGGCTCGTGCGCTGTTAGAGAAGAGGAGGTTAGGAAGGGGGAAGGGGGAGGGGAAAGCAGGAACGCGACCGCGGTCAGCCAAAGCCCAGAGAAGCTCGCGAGCCGTGTATTCCGAGACGAAGCATGCACGTAGCTGCAGAAAAGGAAACCGAAAACGAGATGCGGATGTCCATCATGGAAAAATTCGCCAGAGTTGGACAACAGAAAACAAAAGGTAGCATAACCTAAAAAAAGAAAGAAAGAACAGAAAGGAAATGAAGTTAAGTGATGCAAGAGAGCGGTGAAGTGGGTGAGAGTAAAGCACTGGCATCAGACTTGGGAGAGAGTAGAACAGAGGAGGAGAGCTCGTGAGAGGAGAGAGAAAGAGAGGACCTGGGAGGGGATAGGTTATGTTGAGGAGCCTTGAATGCAGAGGTTATCCGGGTCATCGGGAAGGGTCATCGCGTGCCGACCGGTCGGTATCGCACCGCCGCCGAAAGCGGACGGCGGGCCGGCCGGGTCCGGCACGCCTCGCCAGCGACGGCCACCGCAGGCTGGGAGCGGCGGCATCTGCGGCCTGCCGCGGGGGAGGACCGCAGCGACGACAACGTTGGGCAACACAGCAGGCGCGCTCGCGTTTACTGGCCGCGTGGTCCGTTCTTTCACCCTCCCTCCGCT
Source organism: Rhipicephalus microplus (assembly GCF_013339725.1). Taxonomy (NCBI): domain Eukaryota; kingdom Metazoa; phylum Arthropoda; class Arachnida; order Ixodida; family Ixodidae; genus Rhipicephalus; species Rhipicephalus microplus. The sequence continues at coordinate 155,740,116 of NC_051171.1, read as the reverse complement.
GTGTCCGTGTCTTTTCTTCCTAGCGGGCAGCAATCACGACGAAGGGAGGGGAAAACGCGGTGATCCAGAGGAGAGACGGCGTATAGATGGAGTAGGAAGCCTTCTCTCTCTCTCCTCCCGGGTCTGAGGCCACGCTCGAATGCGAGCGAGGCGCGAATCCAAAGCCGCAGGCCCTGCCGTTCCAAATGGACATTCCGAGGGTGCGGCCCCAGGCCCCCGCGCGCGGAATCGTAGGCGGAACTGGCTCACCCAAAAGCCGATGGCGCCCCAGCCGGATCACGGATGCTGCTGCGCACCGGAGAAATCCGCTGCCTCTCCTCCCTTCTCGTGTGCACAAACTGTGCTCGTCAGCATTGCTTCATTCGGGCTGGTCAGCGTAGTGCACGCTGAAGCAAGAAGAGGGGCTGGTAGAGGCCGAGGTGCGAGGGAGTGGGGCACCGGTATAGTTAAAGGGAAGTGCAATACGCAACACGGCCCCTCCGTCAGCACTTTTATCTCCTCGCTCATTTGTTTGGGCGGCACGTGCCTCGCGCCCTGGATAACGCTCGCGACGGCGGACTCGTCGGGCCCGGCCGAAGGCACCGAAACTAAGTATCGGTTCGCTTGACCCCTGACACTGGAACGTCGCCGCAGCTTTTCGGCCGCTGGTTGCGTTCGCTCCCTTTGCACGTGCGCTTATATACACATAGTGCCATAGCTACAGGTTAATTGAGAATCTCAGCGAACATCAAGGCGAAGCAATAGAGCTAAGGCACACTAATCGGCGTCAGTGGTGACAAAGCTAGGGACGCAGTTTGATAATTGTATGTCATCAGCTTAAGGAGTACAACCCGTTAAGCTAAAAACCTACACAGAGCTCACCGAAAGACAATTGCTACAAATATATGCCATTCGTTCCTCACAAACAAAGCTCTATGGGAAGGGCTTAAAGAATAGATTTTTTTATTGTCTCTTAACCTTGATGGCTGAAAATCGGGAAACGGAGAGTGTGCAATCCACCTTATGGATACCATTCTTAATTACTCAGCTCAGGCACGCAACTCAGACGCAGCGGAAGAAGCGGCAATCGCTCTCGTCACCACCACATGTAAAGACGCCGCGGTGATTTTTAGCTGACTCGTAAGCCGCTTGCCGGAATTACGTGAAGGGCCGCGTCTCAGCCGACGCAATTAACATCCTGCAACGGCGAAGCTGTCCACTTGCATATACCTGCGTAATCTGGGTTCCTGGACACGAGGGTCTACAGGGAAATGAAGCGCCTCACGCCGCTGCCCGCGAGCACGTCAGCCGGGCTGCCATGAGACCAAAGGATACCCGATCCGTGGCTGCAAAGATGGAGGTAGTAGAAAACACCTATATTCGTCGCTACTTCAACGCTACAAACTGGAGCGACGGGTGTACCCTCCACCCCATCCAAGACTAGACAAAGAACAGAGCGTGATTTTCAGACGCCTACAAAGCAACACTTACACGCATGGAATATTAATGCACCGCCTCTACCCAACGACACATGGCTACATGTGCCCGCTCTGCAACGTACCAGGCACCCTGGCACTCTTGCTCCTGGAATGACAGTGGCATGCAAACCACGACGTGCAACTGGAGTGGGACCAAGCCCCAAGAATAAACGATGACCACTTAATGGAAACGTGGGAGGCCAAGCTCGTCCTCGAGGACCTGGAACCCCAGCGACGACTCGTCGCCAGGGCCAAGAGGGCAGTCGAAGCCAGAAGGTTCCTGGACTAGGGAACCCTCCCACCTCAGGGTGACATCGGGCCTCGCTCGGAACACTTTTGCTAAATAAACGTTTGTTTATCTCTACTCAGACATATAGGCATCTTCCTTAAAAAAAAAATGGCACCACGTACCTTGGGAATCGACGATATGCGAAGCGTGTCAGGGAATGTGATCCGTGTTGTAATTATTATATAGCGACACGCCATGAGATGATGCTATGACGATATGTACAAACGTTGCACTCACAGACATGCGTTGAAAAAAATAAATAGGAGAAAAGAAGAGAAAAGTGAACCCCACAACTGTCTGCATCTAAGTGCGACACCTCAGCAGTAACTCACGAGCAAAGTTGATAAAAAGCACTTGTGAAGCACCTTAAATACACGAAAGTGTAGAGTTCAACCAGCATACAGATTGTTTATGTGATGTCGACGGGCCATCACGAAAGCGGAGCCTCTCATAGATCTGCGTAAAAATAACCATTTTTTCGCCAAATGTGTGTGACGGGATATCTTTCCTGATGCAGACATCATTATCAAAAGCCTCTCAGGAGAAAGCTTTGCCACATCTGCTGTTTGACACTGTATACGGACAAATACTTGTGGGATCTTACATTACTAAAACCTCACGTTCTTCTAAAAAATAGTTTGTCTAGTACCATAGCAAAGGCGTCGCTGTCATATACATAGGGTGCCGATTTTGCAGATGTCGTGGACACCACAATGCTGCCTAATTACGTGAATGAACATAATGCATTACACCTATATATAGCGTAAAAGAAACACAACGTACGACGACACGTCCACAAAGCAGTGCTCTCTCTTTCCCCCCCACTCTCCCCTTCTCGCATACTCTCTCCTACATCACCTCGGCGTTTCAAAACTCAAAGGGCCGCAAGAAAACAGCGCCACGCCCGTACTCGGGCCGGACCTGAGTTCCGCTACCCAGTGCGCCCGAACAGAACCACGGGGTCAAAGGTTCGGCCAGCCTCGCAAGCTGGCATGTCCGTGTACACACACACTCAGGGCGCTGGACGGTGCACACGAGTCTCCCGGATGAGGTGGACCCGCGGGGGGATCGGTCCGCAAAAGCGCATCGTTTTAGAGAACACGGGACTGTGGGCTTGGCTTACGAAGGGCACCTGCTATGTGGCCATCGTGTACGCACAGCCCCTGCCGACTATTCTGTGTACGAAGGGAGCGGGAATTATGCGCGCAGCCGCCGCGCTTTGATGTGTGTGTGTGCGACGCGGATGCTGTATGTCTGTGCGTGCATTTGTTACATGCACGGACTCGTGGCTTCAATCGCGGTAGACTGTGTACGTATATTCATACGTACACGCCAGCGGGTTCATCCGGAATCAAAGGGGATGGATTTGGGGGGGGGGTAGAGAGCTTTACTAAAATGACTGAGCGCAGTGCGTACCAACGGACATAGTGGGACCACAGGTCCGGCTCCATATTAGAGGCTTGTGCGGAAACGAAAGCTATTTGCAAGACGTTTGTTTCCCTCGGGAAACAAAATGAAGGGGGGACATTGAATTCCATTACCCCCGCCAATACGCAATTAATCCCCGCGTCGTGTGCGATCAAACATATCAAAGCTAAGTGCAGTTAACCGATGGGAATGTTGGGTGAATTGTCATGGAGACTCCTTTAGGTGCGATAAGACTAAAGAGGCAGAATTTCACGCGCAGTTAACTAAAAAAAAACGACGCCAGGCCTGCGTGGCAGGTGCGCAGCACAGTCACAGCGAAAGCTATAGGATAGCGGCCTTTCAGAGCCTTGTCAAAAGACTCATTGGGTAACTATACTGCAAGCACGCTTGCTTGGCACCCATATAGGGCTATGAAGCGTGGGAACTTGGGCAAGTTTTCCGCGCTTCGTACAAGCAAGGACAGAAAATTGGACAGAAAACAAGGACAAGCAAGGACAACAAGGACAGAAAAGAGCAAGCGCTCTTTTCTGTCCTTGCTTTTTCGCTTCATAGTTACGAAGTAACTACTTCTAGGTTGCGCTGTTCCTACATTCAGTCAAGATCCACTAGGGCATTAACAATAAACTTTTGGGTAGTATGCCTGCATTCGCTATGCTATTTTTCGTCATTCTTCTTAGAAGCGTGGTATCCGCTAAACACTTGCAAGGAACTTTGTGCCAATTTTTCATGCAGTGGCTGACGACGATGAGGAATTATGGCTGAAGTGGGTATGCGCCACAGTTAATAGGGGAACAAGAACAAGCTTTTGTGATGGTTTGGAGCATTGGACGGCCCACTGGTTACGCCATTCGCACTGTGCGACGACTGGTGGTTCCTTCCCTGTTGTAAAACGCTTTATAAGTCGAATTACCGCGATTGCTTTCCCGACATCATAGAACATGCCTAAGCCAAGTTTGACCAGAAGCCACAAGCACCGGTGTAGCTCAGTGGTAGAATACTGGTCTGGCAGCCAGCAGACCTGAGTTCGAGCACCCACTGTGCCATTGGTGCTAGGTCATGCCAACTTTAAGGCAAGTTTGACGACAGGCGTAACTCAGTGGTATAATATTAAACGGGCACCCAGCGGACCCGGGTTCAAGCCCCTTTGAGTCAATGGTGCAAGGGTATTGCAATGCTTTTTTTTTTAGTATTTCACGCGATGTGGTTACGGACAATGGCGGTGGCAGTGGTAGTGACGGACAACAATTGCGCGTGACCCAAAAAAGTGATCTCATGACAGCTTTCCCTGTAAAGGCAATTAGGGGGACCTTAATTATAAAAACTGTAGTTTGCTTTAGGAGGGAAGTTGAAATTGCTAAACTGCAAAAATAACACGCTTTATTGTCCGTTTCAAATTCGTTTTTTTGCAGAAGCATAGACCAACTACTCCACTGTATCTATACCCCGACACGACAGCTCTACGATCGGACCCAGGACCCCCCCACCCTCGAGAGTACATGCATGCATTGCAGTAGCCCCCAATCGCAAGCGCGCCTTCAAGAACTTTCCTCAGTCGTGACGTCAGAGTGAGTCACACACTCCCACAAACGGAGAGAGGACACGCGCACGATGCACCGTCGAGGAATCTCTCACGTCGTAAAATTAAACAAAAAAAAAGCAAAGAGAGACGGCACGGGTTTTACTGCGCTCACAGACAGAAGAAACAGGTCGCCGTCTTCGCCGCAACACACTGAAGCCGCGGGGCGTTCCTGACCTTCACACTTTTTTTTTTTTTTTTCGACACCCGCTGCCATCTACGCCTTCACGGTGGTACCAACACGTGCGAATATAGTGTACAATCGACTCCGATCGATCCATATACCACAGGTCACGAAAACAACGAAAAAAAAAAGTGAGCTCGATCTATGCCTGAAAGTAGAGTGTACCGGAAGACACGCTTCTTAACTTCCTGTCTCTGAGACCACATCAAGTCATTTTCCTCTTTCTTCCGCTGTTCTTTTTTTCCAATTTCCCACTCCTGTACGCCTACCCCCACGCGCACACAGACACGCACACACACGCACGCGTGCAGTTTCTATGCACCGACGAGGGGGGGGGGGGGGATCTCGGGAGGACTTATCTGTATAAATCCGGGGTCCTTTTTTTTTTTCTTTCATTACCGTTTCCTGCACCCATCAAAGCATATAAACTACATTCTCTCTCTTGAAAGTTCGCTAGTTCGCTCGTTATGTATATTTCCACGCGCCCCCTACTCGTTTCCTCCGCAGCGGCCATGCTTTATTTTTTTTCTAACCGCGCCGTGAGTACACACAGTGTGGCACACCTCAAACGCAAGTACACAAGAGGTTGACGCGGGGCGGCGGACGCAGGCAGCTCGTTTCCGCAACTCGGAGGTGCGTAAATAAGCCGCTCGTCGGGGCCTTGCATCCGGGGTGCGATCATCGGACGCCCCCGCGGGGTTGACGGGAGGAGAACAGATCGGCCCGGTCAATGTCGTTCACCCGTCGCGCGGTGTATGGGCGTCGGGTGATTGCACGCAGTGTCGGCACTGCCAGGCGACAGTTTCGTATGTAGTGCGAGACGGCGGCGCCTGATCGACCGCAGAGAACGGGAACACGAGTTCGCATTTGTTTCCCAAATAGCGGACCACGCGCGCAACCTCCAAAAACCATTTCCGGGGTTATCCGGCAGCGCCAGAATCCACCCCCCCCCCCCCCTTACATTTCGATTCGGGGACGCCCGCGTAGTAGGGTGGATAACCTGGACGTTTTCCGGACGTGACGTCAAAATAAAAGGGTGTCACATGGGAGGGTTTCGAGCACGGTGCTTCGTGCTTATATTACGCGTACACCCCCACGAGGTGAACTGTGTAAGCACTGCGCTGACCCATGCAAAGCGCCTTTTTGCAATGTTATTTTTCCGGGTTACGTCGGCTGCAGACCGTACAAGGATCGATATTTAACGTTGCCGCTTAGCAACAGCATCATTACATGCAGTCATATTTACCAAGTGAATGGTGCTTATAATCTGTACCGCATAACGTGTGCATATGTAATAAAGGCGTGCATAAAAACGACTAAACAGGCAAGACATGCCGTCATTGAATCGTTTCTGGTTGTTATATAGTTTGCATACCTTACTACTACGTGATCATGTAGTCCACGTGGAAGTCTGCGTGAACGTAGCGGTCTAGTATTACATCGGAGCGCCTTAGGTATGATAAATAGTGGTGTTCCTTTGACACCTTACAATATTATATGTGTATGAGCATGAGGAGCTCTTTTTTGAAATGCGCTGAACCTAGAACCAAAAGAAGCTGAAGTAAGGCTGTAGCTGTATTGGCACATATATGATATCAACCTTCCTCTAAAAGAGCAATAATAAGCTATTATATATATATATATATAATATATATATATATATATATATATTATATATATATATATATATATATATATTATATATATATATATATTATATATATATATAAAGTGTCCCTGGATCCAGTGGAAAAATACCAAAAAGTGGAGGACGGGCAAAACGAAAACTTTTTATTTTTCTACGTTTCAGCCGGGGACCGGCCTTCATCAGGGAAAACACGATACAAAAATGCATTTTTGTATGTGCCTATTTAGCCCACGTCAAGTTTTGTGTGGACGAAATGCTCAATGGTGGAGTATATATGGCATCCCAAGAGTTTGTGCGTCTCTGCGGGAATAAACTTCTTTAACACACTGCAGGCCCTTCACGACCCGTGCCGTAGGCGAGACAAGAAGGTACATACAAGAAGAACGAATGCGAAACACCAACAAAATAACAAGAATATACATAAATTGCCGAAAATTCGTAATTCAAACTGCACACACTGTATTAAGTTCATGAACGATTGAATGGTGTTGCAACATACGATAATATATTATTGTCTAACGTGTTCGAATGGCGAATAGCTGACGAAAAAAAAAAAAGGAATGTTTATGAGCGTTAATACGACTTATCGAATGGTGGATTATTTTAGAATGGGTGGGTCTTGCTGCAGGTAATGACAACGTGAGGCTTTGACGTAGTAATTATCCGTAGAACGCGTCGGTGCGAATACAGAAAGGGGATAGAATAACGAAAATGAATATCTGGTTTTCTACTTTACACGGGAAGTGAAGAAGATAGCTGCCTAGAAAGAAAATGATGCAGGTCACGGATACAAACAGAGAACACACGCACACAATCATTGCCTTTCACTGAACAGGGTGAGACCCGTATTGACTACAGGCCTCATTTAGGATGACTATCATAAGAGCAATCTAAACACTCAAACGATACGAGTGATAATATCTTTCTGCCAATGGACACCGAAACACAGTTCAAATAGCCACAAAAAAAAGTTACAAGCTAAGTTGCCTTATGTTCAAAGCTCATTGCCCCTACGCGTGACCCCCCACACTTTGCAGAGGCTGGCACGGCGCATGCCCGATGACACAGTCTGCAACAACCACAAGAAAGGCAGACCGCTGCTTGCACCCCCCTCCCCTCCCTCTTTTTTTTTTTTTTTTTTTTGCGCCGCTTTCCACGCAGACATCTTTCCTTAACGAGCTGCGCAAGTTGAGAACGTCCGGCGCCTCATGAGCGCGTGGCTTGCGCACTCCGCTAAGATTCGTGTACACACACGCACACTACTCAGTCACTCGGTGTCAAGATACCACAGCGACTGCAGCCGCACTGGGCCCGCTCCCGTTCCAGCCTGGCCAAAGTAGAAACAAGCACAACGGCACGAACCGAGGGTCACACTAATGTGAACACACATTCCGCACCGTCACACGATACCTTGGCACTCGCAACACGTACCCCTGGCGTGTCTATACGCCTCCCTGAACATTACCCCACAGAGCTGCAGTTTTTTTCCTCGAAAGAAAGCTCGGCCGCGTGCTCCGTGCAGAGCGCGCTGCGCGAAATGTGTGTCTCTCTGGCGTTAACGAACCGTTACGACGACGACGACCCGCGAAGAAATTCGCTCTGCAGAACACTCAGGTTTGCGCACGGATCGAGCGTCTGCTGGGCGCCATGCACGTGGTAGTTTCGGGCTTTGCCGCACTTTGTACGCACGTTATATATACACAACGAGAAACATTCGCGGTTGTGCTATCCGAAACCTCGTCAAGGCAAAGGTCGTCTCAGCGTTGCCCATGCTGAGGTGGCTATATTGAAAGACAGGAGGAAGACTGTGGAGGACGCGTAGCGAGAAGCTCGGTCAAGCCGAAGTTAGATGAGGGTCACGAAAGCTAGCCGACAAGACGAATTTCGAATTAGGCGTGACGCAAAAGCATGATTGTTACCGGCCCGCGGGCGCCAGTGTGAATACGATGTTTAGTGTGATTGATTATTCAAGCGTGATTACAACTTGTTCCTCGTAAGCAAAGAACCTGAATTTGTCAAAATTAAGCAACAGTCCGCCACTGAGATACAAGAATCCAAACGTACAAAAACTAATTCGAGCTATAAGCTGCGTGGCAAACTGTGAGCTTATAATGGTGGCTGTTATCTGTTGCAAAAGTGTCATTGTCTTTATTCAAGTCTAATGATCGAGTGGCCTACAAGACTTTTAATGAACAAAGGCAGCTCAGCGCCATAAAAATATGAAGAAGTAAAGAATAAAGAGTATGCGACTTCATGTATAGCACTGGCGACAACAAAGCACGTGCGAGCAATAGAGCCTCATCGAACTATTACTACGAGTGATCGGATGTTCCCCAGTTTAACAAGAAGTTAAAAATAAAAAAACGATGCACTGAGCGCGTCGCTTCCTGCCGTCTGCAGCTGACTGAAGGCAGTGGCGGGCGGCACACGCCTGAGCAGAGAGGTGCGTAGAAAAAAATACATGCGATGAGCCAAATACGCACGCACGTATTAGTGCATGTTCAAACACATCACCTGGAGCAAGGGCGCAGGATGTAAAGTACATGTATAAAAAAAGGAGCTAAAAAAAGAGGCACGATAGAAGCGGGACAGGAAGCGACGTACGCAAGCAGACGGGAAGAGTAGTGCATGACTCACGGATCTCGGAGGGGGGCGCGGTCGGCGAGACAGACGTTCGACGAGCACACCGGGTCACCGATGTAATACGCGAGCCGCAACGTAATATATATATATATATATATATATATATATATATATATATATATATATATATATATATATATATATACCGGGTGTTCAAAGTTAAGCTTTATGATTTTTTTTTAATTAGGCGCTTGAAGGCACGTGAGAACCACTTGCGCAAATAAGTTAAGCGGCCAGAAATACAGAAAGTTTGATTATAGTTATCGCTGTCAGCAGCCCAAATAACTCAAATTAATTACTTTTTACTGGCTGCGGTAAGTTCGCATGTTTATATTGAAAAAAAAAATGTAGGCATAGGTGTTTGTACACTTTCAGTTGGAAGACTTTTTTCTAGCACGCCTGTGTTCCGAGATATCCGGCTCCAAAGTTTAATTGTCTTTCGCACGATTACGCATGCAAGAGGGTGAGGGTCCGCGCAAAGCTCCTCCCTAAAGTGACGCATCTGTTGCGTGTGGTGTTTAGTGTGTGAAGAGGGTGGAAGCGTAGGCATAGGTGATAGCAATTACCCTTGCCCTCTTCGGCCGTCGAAATCAAAATCGAAGAACGCTTGCAACCAGTGTCGTAACACGCAACTGCAGAGCCTCTAACGATAGTGGCAGATACCATGCCGAGATAATGGTGCGAGCGGAGAATCTGGATGCCAGTGCGCGTGCGTAATAATCACTAGAGAAGCATGCGTGGTCGTTGCCTGGGCTACGCGAATAGCGTGACTGCTGATGTCCGAGTACTGTAACTTTTATTGAAACAAGAGCAACAACTCCACCAATAATAACTGAAACAGTTTTATCCTTGCTAACGCATATTTCCTGCTGCTACATAAGCATATTCGGTCATGCACAAATCTCATCGAAACTCTTCACCTCTCAAGACGTCAATGCCCCAAAAAGTGTTCAAAATGCCTGCCTTCGGCAGCAACGCAAAGCATGAAACCGCTGTCGCGTCGACTCGATGACTCGGCGCAGTACTTCTGCAGGAATACTCGCACAGGCAGATGTTATCCTGTCCTTCATGTCATTAACATCGCTGGGCTCTGTTACGTAAACTCGATCTTTAACGTAGCCCCAAAGGAAAAAGTCGAGCGGAGAAAGGTCAGGTGATCTTGGTGGCCAAAACATCGCTCCTGCGCGCCCAATCCACTGTTGTGGAAAACGTCTGTCCAACCAGTTCTTCGCCCTGGTAGAAAAATGTGGTGGTGCTCCATCGTGCTGAAACCATACTTGGCGCAGGTCATTCAGGGAAAGACTGCAGACAAGATCATCAATGACAACACCTAATATTTCTTCTGTGTACATCTTTCCGTTCAAGTTGTCCTCAAAAAGTGAGGTCCGATGATCCTGTCCCCGAGTATGCCGCACCACACATTCACACTCCAGCGAACTTGATGCTTGTGCTGCCTCAGCCAGTGTGGGTTTTCTTGTGCCCAATAATGGGCGTTGTGAAGATTAACACTTCCATTTCGGCAAAACCGAGCTTCATCAGTCCAAATTATTCTGTGCAAAAAGTCATTTTCTTGATCAGTTTTGATGAGGCCCCAATTGCAGAAGTCAACTCGCCTTTCAAAGTCCGCCTCATTTAGGTCCTGATGAAGGTAAACGTGATATGGATGGAACTTGTGCTTTCTTAAAACATTTGTGACTGTTCCGATGCTGCGACCGCACTGATCGGCAATCTGTCGGATGCTGAGCTCTGGCATCGAGGTTACGCACGCGACAACGTCGATTTCAAAGTCTTCATCGACGATTGCCTTCCTGGTCCGTCTCGGAAGGTGGACAGAGCCTGTTGTGCAGAAGCGTCGAAACAGGTTTGTGAAAGTGGGCCTTGTTGGAAGGGGACGGTGTGGGTGGCGAGACGCGTAAAGCTCCATCGCTAACGAAGCGTTGCCATTCATTTCAGCCATTGCAAGCACCACGTCTACTTTTACTTTGGTAGAATACCTCACGCCAGAAGCAGCCATATTAGCTCGAAAGGACTCCACGTGGATTTCCTTGGTAGACCTTCAATGCAGAGACGCTGTGCTCTAACCGGAGGCACCCTAGTGCAGGACGGTCCTGCTAACGCGTTCACAAGAAGATGTCTCAGTGTGATCTAAAGTCACGAAAAAACGTCGCGAAAAATGGGTCTCCTGTTATCGCGTTCATCAGGATCATGCGTAAGGCTCATGGCGCACCGCGCTGTCACATTTTGATTTCGCCGGCCGAGAGGGCAAGGGTAATTGCTATCACCTATGCCTACGCTTCCTCCCTCTTCACACACTAAACACCACACGCAACAGATGCGTCACTTTAGGGAGGAGCTTTGCGCGGACCCTCACCCTCTTGCATGCGTAATCGTGCGAAAGACAATTAAACTTTGGAGCCGGATATCTCGGAACACAGGCGTGCTAGAAAAAATCTTCCAACTGAAACTGTGTACAAACACCACTGCCTACATTTTTTCAATATAAACATGCCAACTTACCGCAGCCAGTAAAAAGTTAATTATTAAATTTTAGTTAATTGGGCTGCTGACAGCGATAATTATCATCTAACTTTCTGTCCCCCTGGCCGCTTAACTTATTTGCACAAGTGGTTCTCACGTGCCTTCGAGCGCCTAATTTTAAAAAAATCATAAAGCTTAATTTTGAACACCCGGTATATATATATAAAGGAAAGAAGTGTATACCTAACGGCTCGTTTTTCCGTGTTTTTGCCACAATATTAATGAGATCTAACAGACAGTAATGCCAAGGAATGTACAGGGGAAGTTATTAGAACCAATGGAATGTAAATAAGAAAGAAATGTGGGTGAAAAAATAACCAGCCGTGAGCAGGAAACGACTTTTCATCCACTTTTCTTTCTTCTTATATACATTCCATTGGTTCTAATAACTTCCCCTGTACATTCCTTGGCATTACTGTCTCTTAGATCTAATTAGTATATATATATATATATATATATATATATATATATATATATATATATATATATATTAGGAGTAATAATTCAATGGGCCAGTTAGTCTTCGTGAAGGTATGGGATATCGCACAACGGGAGCGTTGTCAACAAGGATAAATATATTTATTTCCCAACAGTTTCGGGAGGAGTCCTCCCTTCATCAGAGGATGAGTTCCATATATATATATATATATATATATATATATATATATATATATATATATATATATATATATATATATATATATATATATATATATAGAGAGAGAGAGGAGAGAGAGAGAGAGAGAGAGAGAGAGAGAGAAGAGCGTGGATATATATAGGGATGTGTGAATGGACGTGTGTTTGTCTGAATCAGAGAGAAAAAGAAATGAATATTATGAATATAACGGGGTGGGGGAGGGCACTACTATCAGGTACAAAGGTTTAAGCGAAATGAACAAAATAAATAACCGCGGGAATTTCCTCGCAGCAAACTTTTAGAATATGCAAATTAGGAAGAGCCCTGCAGAAGAGGGCGAAGAGAGTGCATGCCGGTTGATGATGATGATAATTCATTTCTGAGCACTATAGCAGGTGCAAGGAAAAGCTTGAACAGCACCGCTCTAAAAAAAAAAAAGAAGTTCAGTGGTTGAGTTAGTACAGTATAGTATAGATCACACTTGAAAGGGCGTTAGGTTTATTAAATGTAAGAAAACAAGTTGGAAATAATTTTAATTTACGCGCCCCAAAGTGAAAGCTAGTGTATTATAGTGTTAATCGATGACAGCGGTAAAGTAGCAGGTATACTGTTACATTCTATCATTCGTACATTCTATCAGCGTACTCATTATAACAGCGTACTCATTCTAATCTGTACTCATGATAATATACTAATCTGTACTTAATACTAATGTACTCATGATGATACCTCATCATGAGTACATTCTATCAGCGTACTCATGATGAGGTATATCATGGCGACCTTGAAGAGTGTGTCTGGTCGTGTGCGCATGTATCATGAGACCGCGACGAAACACCTCCTTTTCCACACTTCCCCCTCAATGCTTGGCTATTACGACTTCCGCTGCACGCGTGATGACTGTGCCTCGTTGCTTGAGAACGCGTACATTGCTCTCGTTTGCATATCGCGTAAATCGAAGTATCCACTTTCGCAAAGCAATTTCCGCTGTCCTCATCCGCTGGAAAGAGGATTTAACTCTGATGCACCTGATGATATCGTAATTCTGCTGCAGCGTATACAACGCGCAAAGTCAGCTGGCGGTGCACTTAAGGAAACATTTGTCAATTTTTTATTTGTGGTTTAGCCGATTTTATTAAGTATATTGCATTTTTTTCCAGTTTACAGTAACTAATTTAAATTCCCTATCCCCTTCCCCGCATGGAGTAGCGAATCAGCCATTTGCATATGCCGGCTGAAATTTCTCCTTCTGTTCGAGGCTCAAAGTTCATGCGTACGCAATGGCCTTTATCTATCCAGGATCCAATAGTGGGGCGGTGCTTCGAACAGCACAGATTCAACTGCTTTACTTTGTTTCCTTTTTTATGTTTCTATTCCTGACTTCTCGAGCATGATTTTTAAGTGCGCCCACATTTTACTTACAGGTCATAGACCTTACGTTTCCCGAGAAAATGAGACGATGCAAACCACCGGGAAGGAAAAGGCGGAGGAGAAAAGACGTCACATTTTCAACATTTCTTCAGGCAAAGACACACCACCAAAATTCTGCTGAGTCGGCCTTGCAGCTTCCCTCTTAACCAATTACGGTTTAAACGTTTGAAGTAAAGTGTTCACTTATTCGCAGATTCGAACACTTTATTCAAGTACATTAACGTTGTTACCACACCTCCAGCTCTTCATTAAATTTTTCTCACTTTAACAATAAATTTAGGTGTTTATATTTTTCTTGTTCAACCCCACCTCACGTCCAAGTTTTATTAGAGATTTAAAATGATCAATAACTCATCCCGATCAGCTTAGGCTGTCGTTATACAGAAATGCAGAATAGCTTACTATTTCTTAATTATTACGATGATCCCATAGTATATTCATGATTGCTTTGCTGTAGAGCAATGCACATTTTGTAATGACCAATCCACTCTCGTTGTTAATACAAATTGAACTGCCTGTTGGTCGTTTGTTACTCCTAGAAACCAAAGCACCAACCCTTATTTTCTTAATATTTTAATCCATGGTAGCTAACATAATTGTCCACTCATTGAGATAGACAAACTTTTGCGAGGTAAAAGTAAACAACAGCAGTTTCCTACGACCTCGTGCACCTGTGTACGGAACCTCGTCGAAAACCCGCCAAAGACCAGCTCACATGCATATATATATACACTGAACAGAAACAAGCACTTTTCGCTTCGTCGCAGTGTTCAGGCGCACGTGTTCAACTACATATCCCACTGAGTGGTATACGGTACACAAGAGACTCCCAAGGGAACCAGTCTTAACTTTGCGCCTATAACAGGACCAAACACACCGAGCGCCATTCTCAACGCTGTTCAAACAACGCCCAAGCCGCACGCCCCTCTTATCTCCTGTTTGCCATCTTCCCAGCTGGTCATAATCTTCTCGTGCATTCGCAACACAAACATGGCTTCTTACACCGCGAGAAAGCCGGGATTCCCCCTCAGAAAAACTAAAAACATACGCTTCATACCACAATAAAGTGAAACCACAAATGTATGTATACTGTACGGGAAAAAACCAACGCCACAACGCCCAATTACAAGGCACGCAACAAACGTGCCGCGGACTTTCATTCAGTCGCCCTTTTCACCTCACGAATGTTCTTATTTTTTTTCACCTCGCTTTCCAGATTCTACGTTCTCAAATTCACGTTACAATATGCCATCAAGGGTGAACCTGCTACCCCCTAACCACATCGGCGCAATCTCGAAGTCCCAGTGGGATCACATACACGAACAGAGGGGAGTACTTTTTTTTTTACTGCCAAATTGCAAGGTTGCAACGCAATGTGCACTACTGCCGAAAGGAAGACCGCGCACCGACGTTGTCGAACACATAAACCCCGAAACTGAATCTCCGCCCCCGCACCGCCGCCGTTGGAAACCACAAACGCCATACGTGTATACTTTGTCCGTATGCGTGCGTGAACATTCGCCAAACACCGCATTTTCTACCAAAAGAAGATTGCTGTCCCGTGAAAGAAGAAATGGAAAAGGGAGTTACGCTTGGAGAAACAGCGAGAAACCGGGAAAAGCGGTCACTGTTTGTTCTTCGCTGTGACCTCCACTCGCAATGGCTAAATGGAGGTTTTGAGGCAAGGGCCACCGCTGTTGGCAAGGTAGGATGTGGCGAGTAATGAGAGAGGGGGTGGATGGGAGCAGACAGCTAGTGACCCGACCTTAGCGACCCCGACAGAAGTGTAGCGGCAGACACCGCGGTATGGTAGTCGGAAGGAGTCAGGTGGGGGGGGTATACTACAGAGCACGCTCTGCATCCATGCCCTCTTGTGGGTGTCACTTTGACACAATAGCGAAGCTATATACGCAGCAGCACAACTTGCTCGGCAAACAATCGCAGCCTCTGTTTCACGGGAAAGCACTATCCACCGCCTCCTCCGCCGTGTTATACGGTCAGCCCCGCGAACAACTCAAGAAACAACCAGGAAAAAGGTTACGGGGAAGGAATAAGAAAAAAGCTTAGCGTGTGTGGAAGAGAGAATGGAGCTGGGAATGGCTTCACACGTCGATGTGTGCTTATGCCCACCTTACAGCTCGGCCGCTCTGCTACACGAAGAAAAGATAAGAGGGAATGAACCTAGCGAGGGGCCGTCCATTTCCTATTCGCATTTCCCCTGTAGCGCCTTCAGTGGCCCGCGAACGTTACACAAGCTGCGGGCGGGCGAATGGACAAAACACGCTCGGACTTGTTCCCTCTTCTTTCCCACGAGCGGTATCGTTCGCATGTCGTGTCCGTGGCTCGCGGTTAAGGATACACATACATGACGACGCGTCTGTGCGTCGGAGCACATCGCCTCGCGTTGCGTCGACCCAACAGCGCTGCCGTGGCAGCCTCCGGGACAAGCCTGGCGCTTATAATACGTTGTACACACCATGATGCCCTCGTGGTCCCCGTCGGTGGCACGGCGACCGTTGGCGGCGAAGCATCGGCACGGCGAGTGGCCGCGGAAAGGGAGGAGCGCGGTCCGCATTCACGCACGCCTCGCCAAAGAAGGCAGATCCACATCGCACCAGCCCGCGTGACCCGGCGGGGTCAGGGGTCGAGCCCTGGCGTGGGCGGGAGCCGGTCCGGTCGGGTCCAGCCGCCGTGGCAGAGCCGCAGATGTAACCATTACGACGGTCCATTGTCGAACGGCTCGCAGTGGGCCCGCCGTGGAACTTTTTTTTTTCTTTGCCCTAACAAGCGTATCGCAGATCAGCGGCGGATGCCTTCTCTCGAGCACGACGGTCTTCGGGAAATGCTGCCCAGTGCCGGCGCACAGCGGTGAGCCCTTCTGCGTCACGACTGCGGCTCAAGGTGCGCAGCGGATGCCTTTTCGCTCTCTCCCTTTTCAATACGCTGCTGCTGAGGAAGCGAACGACCGACCCGACGTGGCGGCGGCCAAGACGCTCAAGGCAAGACGGGAAGGAGAAGCGCCGACGCCTGTCTACGGCCGACGTCCACAGCCGAACGCGGCAGCGGGGGCGGATGGGCGCTCGCCGGGCTTCAAGGGTGTGCGTGATGTGGCTGCCCTCCGGCGGGCCGAGCGAAACCGCAGCGCTCTGTGCTTGCCCGGGCAGCTTCAATATCCTTTGCCAAACCCAGCTGGCCAAGAGTGCCGCTCAGATGAGCGAGCCGACGAAAAAGAGCGGGTGTGGTCGAGGTGTACACCACTCTGCTCCTCTTGTAGGCGCTTCTGCAGTCGATCCGTATACCATTGCCGACAGTGCAGAAAAGCGACAATGGCAGCAGACAAAGCAACCTTAGCGGTGCAGTGAAGCGTCGTTGACGTTTCACATGGGCGTAGCCACGGGAGGTAGGGGGGGGGGGGGGGGGGGGTCAGAACACCCACCAGAATTTTTCGAGCGGTGCTACAATCCCTCCCTACCCCACCTTTTTCTTCTTGTTTTTTGTGTATATATTTTAGCCAATGAAATATCTACGCATTCATCTTAAGGAAAATAATACTAATAATTATTATTTTGGCTGTAGACTCTCCATATTTCTTTTGCTTTTTTTTTTTGGCGAAGTATAACACCCCCGGAAAAACATTTCTGCAGCTACGCCAGTCATATTACGCGGTATAGTTGCGAGCTCACAGCAAAAAAAAAAAAAAAAAACCATTGCCCTTTTTGGAGTATATACGTCGTAAGGTGCCGAACGTAGAGATCAAGAAGGCCGCACTGGTTGAATGTGCTCCAATCTTTCGAGCCATCGATGGAGTTCCCAAACGATGCATTTTCCACTGCTATCTATATAGAGCCCGAGTAACACATGATTTATTGATATGTGGGGTTTAACGTCCCAAAACCACCATATGATTATGAGAGACGCCGTAGTGGAGGGCTCCGGAAATTTCGACCACCTGGGGTTCTTTAACGTGCACCCAAATCTGAGCACACGGGCCTACAACATTTCCGCCTCCATCGGAAATGCAGCCGCTGCAGCCGGGATTCGAACCCGCGACCTGCGGGACAGCAGCCGAGTACCTTAGCCACTAGACCACCGCGGCGGGGCGCCCGAGTAACACAGAACCAGTCTGCCCGAAACAAACCAATGCGCTCTCCAGTAAATAATGGCGCATTCAGCCACTATGCCACGGCTGATATTCCACCGTGCGTAAAGCCACCGGATTTTTTAAAATCCTTGTTCCCATTTCTTGTTTTTAACTATTTTTTTCGCTATTATACGTTCAAGGATAACCGTGCACCCCACTCTTTGTTCGTGTTCATGCACGCATCTTGTCCTATGTAGACGGAGTATGATGGTAGGTCAGGCTACCTGTATCGAGGTTGCGATGAAATGGCCGCAGTCAATGCAAATAGACAAGTGAGGAAGGGGCTAAAACGCATACCTATGCAAAGGCAGCTACACCGTGCTATTTATCGAAGCTCTTTAATGACCTGTGCGTAGTATGTTTACTCTTGATATAAGCAGCAAGAACACACGCAAAAAAAGTAACCAGGTCGTATAACCAGCCCCTGAATTACCGCGATTCATTGCTCTGACAGCCCCTGCAAGTTTCCTATTCGCTTGCATGCAAAATCTTGCTATGAATTTTCTCTTGGCATGGTTATTGTCACAGTGACATGATGAAATAATCCTATTGTGTAGTCGGTTTTCTCACCAGGCGTTGTACGCTCGCAGAAAATTATCACCAAGGAAATTGGTTAAGAATGTATTAAGACTCGGCTAAGAAAAAAAAAAAAGGCAGCTACATGCACTATAAAGGGGTACGAAGACTGAGGAAGCAGTGGAGCTGGCTTTGCCGTCTTCTTTTTCCTTCTCCGCAACCTCACATTTTTTCCCCACATTTTGCTATACTACACAATACTATGCTATACTTCATCCTCCCACCTTCTCCCTTTCAATCCCCTCACCCTCACTTCCCTTTGAAACCCCTTGCTATATACCATACATCGCTGTAAGCTTGCTCTTGTTTCTTTCGTATCTGGTGTGTGTTCCTTCCTTTCTCTATCTGTATTTCTTTTAATTTCTCTACTTCATCCCTTCCTTTCTTCATCTTTCTATTTTTTGTTTTCTGTCAATGTCTTTTCCCTGGTGGTGATGGTGGTGGTGTTACAACAGACAGCATTACCCTGGCCTGAATGGCCGGCCACGGCACAATCTGGACATCTCCTGAATTGTAGCGGGGCCGTCAGCAAATGCCCCACAGTCCAGTGTCTCGCAGGAAAGCCACGAGAATCCGTTGCACGCTCCTTCTCGCTGTCGTCGGCCCTCCAGGAAGAACGACATGTTCAAACGTCCTGTGCCATGTGCAAGCCGCGTATGACCGCTGCCCCCTCCTTCTTAAAACATGGACACAGCCAGGTAAAATGTCCGAATTTGTTATTTGTATACTCGTTTTCTTGCCTCCTGTCTTCTTTTTCTCTTTCCTCCATTTCTTCCTATTTCTCTATTCTCCATCTTCTTCTCCACTTCTCTCTGTACTCGGTCTCTCACCCATCATGGTTACCGCATCCTATACGCAGGAGACAAATCAGCGTGTGTTCTGGAAGCGAAGCAGAAGATGGGAGGAGAATGAAGAGAGCACGTTGCGGTTCAAGATGATAGTTTTCCAGTCACACCACGTGGCATAACGATAGGCTAACAGCTCCTCTGTAAAATAAAACAAGAAGGTGACTGATCATTTGTTCTGTTGTTCAAACAGCCCGGTGTACAAGTGTGAGGATATAGATGTATTAATAAGAGAAGTCGCAATACAAAAACGACCCGCCACGCTGTTCTAGGTGTCATGGTGCTCAATTGCTGACTCGAGATCGCGGTATCGAAGCCCGACCCGCGTGCTTAGATTTAAGAGCACACCGAAGAGCCCCAGGTGGTCGAAATTCCAGACTCTCCCATATGCAGCTTCTCTCATAATCATATAGTGGTTTTGGGACGTTAAACCCCACAATTAACAATTCGGGGTGTCGGTAATAATGGGTGGGCACTTCTGCATACTTTAGCAAAGTTGTATAAAAAGTTTACGTACACATTTTTTTTTTCAGTAAAACAAGCTATAAATATTTACTGTCTACAATATTGATAACTTGTATGTATAAGCCGGAGACTGTGAAACCGCAAGTATATGTGACAGGGGTGCAGCCAAATTTTTTTTTCTGGTCGAGGGCCAAGGTGCCCCTTATGTATCATCCTGCATGCGCTTGTGTGCGTGTACACATTTTGAAAATTTTGTATAGTCCCTTCCCCTCCACCCCTCCCTTCCAGCTACGCGATAGGGACGTGGCATCGCGTAATATATAATTCCGTAACCTTGTAACATATATATTCCCTCACCGTTACAGAGCCAAAGGTCTCATTCACGAAAGACCGTGTGCGGACCACTTCGATGTGTGCCGTCAATCTTCCGGTCGTTCTGAACAGCGCAATCCGGTAAAGACTTCGCGCGTTCCCGGTCACGGTGCGGCACAAACGATCATGCATGCGGTCTGCTTGCGGCGCCGAAGGAACGCGCGAGTAGCAACAGCCACGGACCGCTTCACACTCGATACGCAGTGCAAGGTGGGCACATACCTTCGGAGGGAGCAGCCCATATGCTTGACCCGGTTTCATCGCGCGGCCAATAGCTGTCGTCGGGCGCCAGTGCTGTGGTCTTTATAGGACCATTAATCACTACACGAGAAGGCGAGTCGTTAAGGGGGGAAAACGAAGTGGTCCCCACTCAAATTCATGATCTCTGATCGGCGGGCCTGTTGGGCATGTGCCGTTACTTTGTTATCTTCTTCGGTCGACTGACAGTCTGCTTATACGTGCACACATTACGTCTATCTCCGTTATCAAGATTGCTCCATATATATTGAGTAGAAAAACATTAGAAGATGGGAAAAATGAGGGAGGGGCTCGGAAAGAGCGCGCAAGTGGCTCTGCTGACTCGAGAGTTTTCAAACCAGCAACCATATACCTGCGGTGAAATGAAAAATTGTGACTTCATAAAATTGTTTCCGATTCCTTTAACTTCATATAAAAGAGCACCTCCTTCACTACATATATATGGCTGAATGACAGACGTGTAATTTTTTCATATCTTTATTCTGGCCATTTATTTCGCCTACATACATTATACCCATCGAGAGAGCTTCAAGCTCCATCGAACCACTACTGTGCCGCCTGTGGTTAGGAGTAGCTTTCGCGAAGGCGTACTCCTTTCGCATAGGAATGGCGGACAGCTCCCGATGTGAATTGTGCGACACGGGCGAGACAATAGAACATCTACTGTGTTCGTGTGATCGTTTTGCGAGCGAACGCAACTTCCTACGCGAAACGTTAGAGACACTATAGATAACAGACCTTTTTCTGAAGAGAAGATCCTCGGTTCATGGCTCTACGCGTCGCAGGCCAGCAAAGCTACGCGGGCATTGCTTGATTTTCTAAAGGCAACAGGACTCACATGTATACCCACACGTTGCCTTTCACTTCTCTCTTTTCTTTTAATCCCCTCACACATTCCCCCAGTGCAGGGTAGCAAACCAGACGTACGTCTGATTGACCTCCCTGCCTTTCACCGCGGCGCCGTGAGCAGTTCGGGAGACCACCGGTGCAGCTTCTTCTTTGGAAGATGACGGCGGCGGCGGCGGCCGGGAATCGTCCCGCTAATTGAACGAATCGTTCGGCACCATTTGAAGCTTGTTTACGGCGGCCCTTTCGATGGATGCAGTCATCAACTTCAGACCCCTCGCCCAGCGACACACCTTGACGGGGGGGGAGCCGCGTTCGTGCCACATGGCCGTGCGGTGACCACGCTTCAGTTTTGAACGTTCGCGTGGACCGTGCGTGCTCGTCACCCTCGCGGGTAATGTGTGGTCCGTGATTGGACGGTGCCCTCTGTACGCGGTCCCCGATCTAGGGATCTGGGGAGGACAGACCCTTTATAATGAGCCCCCACGGCTCATTCGGTGTGCTTTTTTTCGAGAGCAGAACCGAGCAGAACCATGTAGAACCAAGCACCATGTAGCGCTATGTTAGGAGACATGTAGAGGCCTGCCACGTTTGAGAGCTCACCGTGTAGGGAGTTCGCAATGTACATATTGTAAATAAACCCTCTTCAAGTCTCTCTTCCTCCTGCCTCGACAACTTCATCCCGGACCTCCGGTGTCTGGAAACCCCGGTCCCAACAACTGGATGGCAGCGGTGGGATCGAGCTCATCGACCAGGAGGCAATGCTGAGACCTGCTGTCTGGAGGACCTAGAGTCGGACAAAACTGCTTCGTGGCATCACTGACAACACTGGAAGGAACGCGTCCGAATTCATGACTGCATAGGGTGAGTGCACTGCTTTTCTTTGCTGAGATATCACCAGGCTTTGCGTAGGATTGTAAACAAAGCAGTGATTTGGTAACGGTGGACGGAAGTATTGATAGTACGTCAAAGTTGTTTAGTTAAAAGAGTTAGCAGCACCAAGGACCGCCATGAATTTGAAGGGACTAAAAAAGCCAGAGTTGTTAGAGTTGGCCCGAGAGCTGGGCCAGGTAATTGCCGAGACGAAAAGAAAGCAGGAGATCATTGACGCCATCGAGAAGATCGGGGCAGATGACGAGGAGCTGAGCGAATGCTTGGAGGCTATTACGCAAAGGAAAGAGGAGCAGAGGCTCCGTGAGGAAAAAGAGGAGCAGAGGCTCCGTGAGGAAAAAGAGGAACAGAGACGTCGTGAGGAAAAAGAGGAACAGAGACGTCATGAGGAAAAAGAGGAAAGGGAAAGAGAACGTATCGATCGTATGGAAATGAAACGCCTAGAAATTGAACTAGCAAAGGCTCAATCAATGAACGGAGCTAGCGCAGTGGCACGAGAAAGAGAGCGCCGAATGACAGATTTGATGCCATCCTACGCGGTAGGAGGGGACATGGGTCTTTTTCTGGTGCACTTTGAGCGCACGTGCGAGAGGGAAAATTTTGCTAAAAACACGTGGCCCCAGCGCTTGCTTACGCTGCTGCCGTGTGAAGTAGCTGACATTATAGCCCGTATGGGTAAAGAAGACGCAGACGACTATGACAGAGTCAAAGCGAGTCTGCTCAAAAAGTACAGACTGTCAGCGGAGGCGTTCAGGCGAAAATTTCGTGAGATCGAGAAAGCCAAAGACGAGTCATACCCAGAGTTTGCGTACACCTTAAAGGTAAATCTGGAGGAATGGCTTAGAGAGGAGGGTGCGCTTGGCGACGCGGAAAAGACTCTGCAGTGTTTTGCGTTGGAACAATTCTTTCGGCGTCTACCTGAAAACATTAGGTACTGGGTTCAGGATAGACAAGGAGTAGATACTATCACGAGAGCGGCAGAGCTCGCAGAGGAGTACGTAAATCGCCGTGCCCTCGAAGGCGAGGATGTCCCTAGGAGGGAGATTAGTAAATATCGGGCCGACAAGCCTCCGCGATGGACAAAGTCGGGTCGGTATATGCCAAAGGAGGGTTTAGACTCCAAAGGAAGCGGTGATGAGAAAAACAAGAGAAAGGAAGAAGCACCCGAGAAAAGGGCGGAAGGGCAACAGAAAAAGGCGTTCGAGGCCAAGAAGCCGATAGTTTGCCATAACTGCCAACAGACGGGGCATATTTCTTTGGGTTGTAAGAACCCGAAAGTTGTGTTAATGTCACTCTGTAGTAATGACGAAAACATGAAATTGCTAGAACCATACATCCGAGACCTAGTCGTGAACGGCCAACCGTGCCGCGTGCTCCGCGATTCGGCCGCCACTATGGATGTAGTGCACCCGTCCTATGTCGAGGAGAGTCAGTTTACAGGAGAATGCGCATGGATAAGACAAGCAGTAGAGACAAACAGTGCATGTCTCCCAGTAGCAAGAGTCCGCATCGAAGGCCCTTTCGGTGTTCTAGACACTGAAGCTGCCGTTTCGGCACATCTCCCAGTGCAATACCCGTATTTGTTCTCAAATAAATCAGAGTACTTGCTGCGACAAAAAGGAATTGGGTTCAGTGAGGGTATCGTACAGGCCTTAACTCGATCCAAAGCAAGGGAGCTCGCCGCTCAGACAGTTGGTAAAGATCCGGTGGCAGACGAAACAGCTTCAGCGGCAGAGCCTTCTTTACCTGGCACGAAACTGGACCACCCTATAATGGAGCCTCAAAACACAATATCTAAAGAAAGATGTAAGAAACCGGATGAATCCGAGGCATCTCGAGAAGTAGAATGCACTATAAAGCTGTTAAATGTAAGTCCTACAGAACTGATAGTGGAACAGGAAAATGACTCCACTCTCCGTAACCTAACGCCAGACGCGAAGGAAGGGGTGGCTAAGCAAAACATTCAGTTCACCAAAAAGGGGGGCGTCTTGTACAGAAAGTACACGAGTCGAAAAGGAGTTCGGTTTAATCAGCTAGTCGTACCGTATCCTTTCCGCAAGGAGCTGCTGCACCTGGTCCACGGAGGTTTGTGGTCAGGGCATCTCGGCATCAAAAAAACAAAAGAATGTTTGTTACGGGAGTTTTACTGGCCCGGCTGCTTTCGGGAGGTGGAGGCATTTGTAAGAAGCTGCGACACGTGCCAACGCGTTGGCAAGCCAGGGGATAAGGCTAAAGCACCTATGAAGCTGGTCCCCATTATCACAGAACCGTTTCGCAGGCTAGTTATAGACACAGTGGGTCCACTTCCTGTAACGCAGTCCGGGTACCGGCACATACTCACAGTGCTCTGCCCGGCCACGAAATTCCCGGAAGCAGTACCGTTAAAGGAGCTCAGCTCGGAAGAGGTAGTTAAAGCGCTTTTATCTATCTTTGCACGTGTAGGCTTCCCTGCAGAAATTCAGTCCGACCAGGGATCTGTTTTTACAAGTGCACTAACCTCGACATTTCTAGAAAAGTGTGGTGTTAAAATCATCCACAGTTCAGTGTACCACCCTCAGTCAAATGCTGTAGAAAAGGTACATTCAGTCATGAAACGGCTGCTACGCGCCCTTTGTTATGAGCAAAAAGAGGATTGGGAGGCTTGCTTGCCCGCAGCTATGTTCGCGCTTCGGGTCGCTCCTCACGAATCAACAGGGTTTTCGCCTGCGGAGCTTGTTTACGGACGTGCTCTTCGCTCCCCACTTCGCATTGTTCGAGAATCTTGGGAGGGCCGGGCGGACGACCCTTCGGTAGTAGCATACGTACTTGAGCTGTTGGACCGACTTCACGCAGCTCAAGAACTAGCGGAGCAGGAAATGCGCAGAGCTCAAAACAACGCTAAGCGCTATTATGACAAGACAGCCCGGACGCGAAGCTTTCGAGTAGGGGAAAAAGTGATGATACTGAAACCCTCACTGAAGAATAAACTTCAGGTCCAGTGGGAGGGACCTGTTGAGGTAGTTCAGAAATTGTCAGACACAAATTACTTGGTTACTGGACTGGGAAGGCGTAAAACGCAACAGGTGTACCACACTAATCTGCTCAAACCGTACCAGCAGAGGCATGCCGTCGTAAACATGTCGCTCAATCAACCGGAAGAAATGCCTATTGATTTCCCGGAGTTAACAACAGAAAACAAAGACATTGGCGAGACTATTAGTAACCTGGTAGAGCAGGCGGGGTTGGAGCCAGATCAGAAAGCGGAACTGAAGGAACTATTGTTTGACTTTAAAGAAACATTTTCAGACACACCTGGCAGAACCAAAGCCCTAGTTCATGATATTGAGCTGACATCTTCGGAACCAATTCGTTCTAAAGCTTACCGCGTTTCCCCGAGGCAACGGGAAATAATGGCCGCGGAGATAAACCGAATGCTCGAGCTAGGAGTGATCGAGCCAGGAGAGAGTGATTACACCTCGCCTCTGATCTTGGTTGAGGTCCCAGGGAAAGAGCCGCGACCGTGTATTGACTATCGGAGGCTCAACTCGATTACAAAGGACCAAACTTATCCAATTCCGCATATTGAGGAAAGACTTGAGCAAGTCAGCAGTGCCAATTTCATCTCGACTTTGGATTTAGTCAGGGGATACTGGCAGGTGCCTCTAACTGAAAGGGCTAGTAGGCTTGCGGCGTTTATTTCCCCGATGGGAACATTTCGGCCGAAGGTCCTTAGTTTTGGATTAAAGAATGCCCCTTATTGCTTTTCTGGCCTAATGGACAAAGTGTTACAGGGTATGGAGGACTTTGCCCTCCCGTACCTAGATGATATTGCTATTTTTTCTTCTTCCTGGATAGACCACATGAAACACTTGCGAGCTGTGCTATGTCGTCTGCGTGAGGCCGGCTTAACAGTGAAGGTTGCGAAATGCCAATTGGGGCGCGCTGAGGTAGCTTATCTAGGGCATGTAATAGGCCAAGGCTACCGCCGGCCGTCAGAAGTAAAGCTGGCCGCAATAGACAACTTTCCCCAACCACGAACCAAGAAAGACATTCGGTCGTTTCTTGGATTGGCCGGTTATTATCAAAGGTATATCCCGCGTTACTCTGACATTGCAAGTTCCTTGACAGACGCTCTTAGAAAGACTGAACCCCAGACCGTAAAATGGGATGGGGCCAAGGAACATGCATTTTCTACGCTAAA
Organism: Rhipicephalus microplus; assembly: GCF_013339725.1. NCBI lineage: Eukaryota > Metazoa > Arthropoda > Arachnida > Ixodida > Ixodidae > Rhipicephalus > Rhipicephalus microplus. The sequence goes on along the minus strand of NC_051171.1, from coordinate 155,713,711 downwards.
GAAGGCACTAAAAAGTCAGCCAGTGTTGAGCGCGCCTGACTACTCTAAGCCGTTCATTCTTCAGTGTGACGCCAGCGACCGGGGTATGGGTGTCGTGCTTTGTCAGAGGGGAGAGAACGACCAGGAACACCCTGTACTGTATGCCAGTAGAAAGCTTTCTGTTCGTGAGGAAGCATACAGTGCCTCAGAAAAGGAATGTGCCTGCGTTGTTTGGGCTGTGCAGAAGCTAGCTTGTTACATCGCCGGTTCTAGGTTCACAATAGAGACTGACCACTGTCCCCTCACATGGCTACAGTCCATGTCATCGAAAAACGGCCGTCTTTTGCGCTGGAGCTTAGCTCTTCAACAATACACCTTTGATATCCATTACAAGAAGGGTAAACTCAACGGCAACGCAGATGGTCTGAGTCGTTGTCCCTAGTACCCCGAGGGCTTCAAAACGATTTTCTGCTTTCTATCCTCGATTTGAGGCCCACTAGTTTTCTGTATTTATCCAATCATGTGTCAAGTGTTTTGTTTAATGTCTTCAAAAGTGGCTGATGTGGTGTTGCGACTCGGCGGGGGCCACAGGAATAAAGTTGAGGTAGAAGGAAATGACTTCCACAGGTGAATCTGAGTCTGGTGATTCTGAGTAGAGAATTGCCGTGTGCTTGCTTGTGTGTGGGTGTGCTTTCGGCGCAGTTTCCGCAGTTCCTCGTTTGTGGTGGGCGGAGAATATGGTGGAGGGGTTCACCTCATCCCTGCGAGCAACGCCCTCTTGGTCGATGATCATCGGATCCAGTGTTCGGGACAAAAGTAATAGAGGAAGAGCCGACAAGCTGCAATACAGATCCCGCTGCACAGTACCTGCTGGCCACTGCACCTCGGGATCTTCTTTCCCCGGCGGAGAGGCTGTTAGGACCGGCGCCAGGTCTGACAATGGATCGGCGTTCCTTTTGATGTTCCTTTTGAATCGCCAAACGGGTTGGCGGCCTGTGTCCGCCATGTATTGTTCCCACCTGGCCGGAGGGTGCGGCGTCCTGCCGCCGCGGCGCCGTGAGCAGTTCGGGAGACCACCGGTGCAGCTTCTTCTTTGGAAGATGACGGCGGCGGCGGCGGCCGGGAATCGTCCCGCTAATTGAACGAATCGTTCGGCACCATTTGAAGCTTGTTTACGGCGGCCCTTTCGATGGATGCAGTCATCAACTTCAGACCCCTCGCCCAGCGACACACCTTGACGGGGGGGGAGCCGCGTTCGTGCCACATGGCCGTGCGGTGACCACGCTTCAGTTTTGAACGTTCGCGTGGACCGTGCGTGCTCGTCACCCTCGCGGGTAATGTGTGGTCCGTGATTGGACGGTGCCCTCTGTACGCGGTCCCCGATCTAGGGATCTGGGGAGGACAGACCCTTTATAATGAGCCCCCACGGCTCATTCGGTGTGCTTTTTCGAGTGGAGAGCTCGCCATGTACGAAGAACGCCACTATATATCTAAACTTTCTTATTGACCTCTCTCTAATGTAAATAAACGTCTGTTCTCTGTTTTCCCATATAAGCATTGCTTCTCGCTATAAGGGACGAGTCCGATGGGAGCCAGCTACCAACGACGAGACCCACAGGACTCAGGTCCCAACAGTATACGCACAATAGAAAACGCACAGGGCCAGGCACTCAGAGTTTGTCTTGGATTACCACGCTGTACATCAACAGCGGAAACCATCGCAATCGCCAAAGATCACCCGGCCACAGTGCACATTACTTTGGAGGTGCTTAGAGCTCATATTAGACACCTTGCTCGCGCCCCTGACCACCACCTAGCTTCGCTTCCAGAAGACCGACCGAGTGCCTCCTTCTGTAAGAGAGTATTGACTTTCCGTGAGTGCCTTCCAACAGTCTACACGCCTCCGGAACGGATACTAACACCTCCTTGGTGCTTGGACCGACCAAAACTGCGCTTGACAGTGCCGGGGATTCGCAAGAAGGCGGAGCTCTCGGCGCCAGCTTTAAAGCAGATGATTCTACTCATGCTACACGAAGAATACAAAGATCATGTCAAACTTTACACGGATGGCTCTACAACTGTTGGAGGATCTGCAGGAGCTGTGATCTTCCCAGCAAGAGCCGAAACCATCCAGTTCAGAACGTCACACAAGACGACATCGACAGCCGTGGAGCTCGCGGCACTCCGCAGCGCACTCCGCAGGATTGACCAAGAGACACCACAAAAATGGGGCATTTTTACTGATTCGAAACCAGCTCTCCAATGTCTACACAATGCTCTACGTCGTGGACCTCAAGACCAATTGGCGCTCGAAATACGACAACTGTACCATCACCTAATAGACGAAGGACATGACATATCTTTCAGTGGTTACCAGGCCATTGCGGCATCATCGGAAACGAGCATGCCGACAATGCAGCTAAGAATGCTCACGAAAATGGAGTGATGGAACCTATTCCACTATCAAGAAGCGACGCAGCAGCAAAGATTAATACGCTTGCGCAGGATGTCGCAAGGTCTATGCGGAATACGCCCGGTTTTCTCCACACCCGTCTTCACCGCCTGGACCCATGCCTACGACTTACTATTCCATCTGGCCTACCCCGATCCGAGACGACCCTTCTCTGCCGTATGTGGCTTGGGGTGTCTTTCACGAACGCTTTTGCCTGCCGCATCGGAATGAGAGACAGCGCTACATGCGACCATTGCGACAATGACGAAACAATTGAACATATTTTATGTCAGTGCCCCCAGTACAGCTCTCAACGACAGTCCCTCTCAGCAGTGTTTGCTCGCCTCGACGACCAGCCATTTTCTGAGCAGTCAATCTTGGAATGTCGGAAAGATCGAGCTTCACACCAGAAAGCAACGAAGGCGCTGATGAAGTTTCTACGAGCGACCCGCCTCGTTGAACGATTGTGACACTACTGTGTGCGAGTGTGTGTGTGTGTGTTTGTGCTTCTCTTCCTCCATTTCCCCTTACCCCTTCCCCAGTGCAGGGTAGCAAACCGGATATGTTTTCTGGTTAACCTCCCTGCCTTTCCGCATTAAATTTTCTCTCTCTCTCTCTCTTGTTGTCCCTTCCCCTCCCCCCCCCCCTTCCCTCCAGCTACGCGATAGGGACGATCACGTAATATGTAATTTCGTCACCTTGTAACATAAATATTCCCTCACCGTTACAGAGCCGAAGGTCTCGTTCACGAAAGAACGTCAGCGAGCGGCCCGTGTGCGGACCACTTCAATGTGTGCCGTCAATCTTCCGGTCGTTCTGAACAGCGCAATCCAGTAAAGACTTCGCGCGTTCCCGATCACGGTACGGCACAAACGATCAAGCATGCTAGCGGCGCCGAAGGAACGCGCGAGTAGCAACGGCCACTTTGCGGACCGCTTCACACTCGATACGCAGTGCATGCAAGGTGGGCACATACCTTCGGAGGGAGCAGCCCATATGCTTGACCCGGTTTCATCGCGCGGCCAATAGCTGTCGTCGGGCGCCAATGCTGTGGTCTCTATAGGACCATTAATCACTACACGAGAAGGCGAGTCGTTAAGGGGGGAAAGCGAAGTGGTCCCCGCTCAAATTCATGATCTCTGATCGGCGGGCCTGTTGGGCATGTGCCGTTATTTTGTTATCTTCTTCGGTCGACCGACAGTTACATTCTGCTTATACGTGCACACATTACGTCTATCTCCGTTATCAAGATTGCTCCATATATATCGAGTAGAAAAACATTAGAAGACGGGGAAAATGGGGGAGGGGCTCGGAAAGAGCGCGCAAGTGGCTCTGCTGACACGAGAGTTTTCAAACCAGCAACCATATACCTGCGATGAAATGAAAAATTGTGACTTCATAAAATCGCTTCCGATTCCTTTAACTTCATATAAAATAGCACCTCCTTCACTACATATAAATGGCTGAATGACAGACGTGTAATTCTTTCATATCTTTATTCTTGCCATTTATTTCGCCTACATAAATTATACCCATCGAGAGAGCTTTAAGTTCCATCGATACTGGGCCGCCTGTGGTTAGGAGTAGCTTTCGCGAAGGCGTACTCCTTTCGCATAGGAATGGCGGACAGCTCCCGATGTGAATTGTGCGACACTGACGAGACAATAGAACATCTACTGTGTTCGTGTGAACGTTTTGCGAGCGAACGCAACTTGCTACGCGAAACGTTAGAGACACTATAGATAACAGACCTTTTTCTGAAGAGAAGATCCTCGGTTCATGGCTCTACGCGTCGCAGGCCAGCAAAGCTACGCGGGCATTGCTTGATTTTCTAAAGGCAACAGGACTCACATGTATACCCACACGTTGCCTTTCACTTCTCTCTTTTCTTTTAATCCCCTCACACATTCCCCCAGTGCAGGGTAGCAAACCAGACGTACGTCTGATTGACCTCCCTGCCTTTCATTTCTTCCCTTCCTCCTCCTTCTCCTCCTATTTCAATTTCCTTCATGGTTGTATGTCAACTGGAGTATAGCACACCAGTTCTTACTGGTAGGCTGTATTTAACCGTATTAAAGTGTCGATCTCTCTCTCTCTCTCTCTTTCTTTCTCTCTGTCTGCATTGTTTACAGCCGATTGAGTCGAGAGATTTAAGACCACGGAACTTATCACGTGCCACCTTTTAGATCTGACGGCGGTTAATCTCCCAATGTTTGGGCTTGATATTTACGCCTATCCATCCATTTTTTGTTCGAATAAGCCGGAAAGTCGTGTATATGTATGCCGGAGTCGATTAACGGAAGTTTAATGCAGGTTGAAAAATGCAGACAGGAAAACAAGACCAGTGTTACAATTCCTATCATACAATGCGGGTATAGCATATGGAGGCCTGCAAAGAAGGAAAAACTCTGGCTGGAAAGTGCTGACGGTATAGATACAGCTCGAGAACAAAACGACGACAAAGGGACGAGAAGGAGACGTCGTCGTTCTTTTCTCGCACTATATCTACCGTCCATGTCATACCAACTAGCCCAAACCGCAACACTTTTAAGGAAAGTTCTGCCAGTTTGCAAGTCGGGCGGTTGTCTATTACGCGTATACGCTATATATACAGCGCATGGACCACAAAGGTCAATGGTCGATTTTCAAAACACACACTACGAAAAACGATGTCCTTTGATTTCCCTTGGCCCTCTCAAAAAAAAAAAAAATCGAGAATTTGGGTTTCTGTTATACACAACAATAATCGTCATCTCACTTGCTCGCATTTCCTTTCTCTAAAACGGGGCGCTGGCCAGTTTCCTGTCGAAAATGCTTTGTCACGTGCACTTCTATAACGCGCGCCCCTATATTTGTGCACGGTGCCGAACTATACCGGAACCGCGGTGATAGCGTGAGGAAAGTACTCGAAGTAGAGAGAAAGATAAAGATGCAAGGAAAGGAGGGAGGTTAACCAGACGCACATCCGGTTTGCTACCCTGCACTGGGGAAGGGATAAAGGGAAGAAAAGAGGTTGCAGAAAGATGAGAAGGTACACACAATCACGAGCACACTCGGGGAGCACACACAGTCTACAGGCGGTTGCTCAGGTTTGTTGACTTAAGGTAAAGTAGCAGTGCTTTAGTTGCTTTCTGCGCAACTGAGGCAGATGCCCAAGGTCCTAGTATCTTCTGCACACAAAATGGTCCGGGGTCAAGTCGATTCAAAACCATCCGAAGCTGGCATCGCTGTGTGTCGTAGCAAGCGCAGCTGCACAGGACGTGTTCGATGGTCTCTTCAGCTCCGCAGTAGTCGCATGTAGGAGTGTCTGCCATACCAATGCGAAAGGAGTACACCTTTATGAATGCAACACCCAACCAAAGGCGGCATAACAGTGTCGCATCGGAGCGGGAAAGTTGTGATGGTAGCTTTAGCTTGAGCGAAGGATCCAGTTCATAAAATCGACACCTTTGGAAGCTGGTAGACGACCAGAACGTGCGTGTGAGATCTCGAGCCAGCAGGTAAAGTTGTCTTGCTGCATCATTCCTTGATAGAGGAATCGGGACTACACGGGTTTCTTCATGGGCTGAGCGGGCTGCATCATCGGCTAATTGATTTCCGGTAATACCGATATGTTCAGGCAGCCATTAATATATAATATCATGCCCTCGTGCTAGAGCTTCATGATGGCAATGTCTTATTTCTTGTACCAGTTGGTTATGGCTCCTCCTACGCATGGCAGTCTGCAAACTCTGAAGCGCTGCCTTCGAATCACAGAATATGACCCATTTTCCTGGACGTTCTTGAACGAGATATTCTAAAGCAGCCCTTATAGCAGCAAGCTCTGATGCCGTAGAGGTAGTCATATGCGACAACTTAAACTTGATTGTCATTTCTGCAGCCGGAATTACAGCGGCACCTTATGAGCTGCTGGATGAGACGGACCCGTCAGTGTATATCTGCGTTCGGTCTAAGTACAACTCATGTAATAATATCAGTGTTGCTTGCTTCAATGCTACTCTGGAGTGACTGCTTTTCTTTTTGATTCCCGGAATTTCTAGACGTACTTGCGGCTGGTCGAGGCACCACAAAGGGCATGCCGTTCTCGCAGCTGGCGTATATCCTGATGGAATGCTGTTTAGGTGCTTGGCTATGACGTCTGAAAACGTAGCACGTGGTCTTCCGGAAGGTAGAAGGGCCAAGTGGTGGTCGGGGACACGGCTAGCATGTCGAATGTGCGCTCTGAGGCAATCCACAACTATAAGTAGGTGACGGTTATTGTTGCGCAGCAGAAACACTCCCCAAATACTCGATTTTTCAGAGTGTACACAGGTGGATCTCACATGCATAACTCCCTTTAGAGAGTGAAGCAAACTGGCTTTTAAAAAGTCGTGTCCCACGGCCCTTTTGAAGGTGTTTAACATGAGGGACACGTGAGAGCCGTAAGGGAGTCGTTCAATGCGACTCTATACATGTGAGAGTCTCAGGAGAAGCAAACAAGAGTCAAACGACCACTTGCGGCGTGAGCAGGGCCATGGTTTACATTTTTTTTTATTTCAGCGAAGCTGTTTATATTGCAAGATGATTCTGGCGAATCCAATCCGTGGACCAAACGACGCAGAACAATTTTCGGCGCCCCTCGCCACCGCCTCTTTCACAATTGTCGCGATAATTTGTGGTGGCACTGCCCAGCAACGTGCGTTGTCTCGTGCGCATAGAGATCGCGCTCTAGCGCTGTTTATCAGCAGTTTCCTTTTGGGCTCGCCGTACACTTGTCGAAAGAAAACAGTCCTCCACTGTCTGCCTGTCTCTGTCTGTCTGTCTGCCTGTCTCTGTCTGTCTGTCTGTCTGTCTGTCTCTGTCTGTCTCTGTCTCTGTGTGTGCGTGTGCGTGTGCGCGTGCGCGTGCGTGTGCGTGCGTGCGTGCGTGCGTGTGTGCGTGTGTGTGTGTGTGTGTGTGTGTGTGTGTGTGTGTGTGTGTGTGTGTGTGTGTGTGTGTGTGTGTGTGTGTGTGTGTGTGTGTGTGTGTGTGTGTGTGTGTTCCGACGTTGCTCGCACCTCAGCTCTCCATATAGGCGTCATTCCACTCTCTTCTGGGAGTTGTGTAACCGACAAGAGAGCCAACGGGTGAGGCATGTGGCACGATAGGACTACCCGAAGAGAGCCACACAGAGACTTTCTTTTTTTTAGATTGATTGATTGATTGATTGATTGATATATGGGGTTTAACGTCCCAAAACCACCATATGATTATGAGAGACGCCGTAGTGGAGGGCTCCGGAAATTTAGACCCCCTGGGGTTCTTTAACGTGCACCCAAATCTGAGCCCACGAGCCTATACAACATTTCCGCCTCCATCGGAAATGCAGCCGCCGCAGCCGGGATTCGAACCCGCGACCTGCGGGTTTTTTTAGAGAGTATACATAATGTCTGTCGCTCGCGCGGAAGAAGAAGAACGGGAATCGAAGGAGTGCCACACAGAATCACGAACAGGAGTGAGTGTATGGCCGGAAGCCACAGCCACAGGCATATAGGCATAGCCACCTTTTTTTAATTTTTTTGGGGGGAGAGGGGGTGGATTGAACTATTTTTACCTATGCTCGTGCGTTGGTTTGTATGTGCACGTGTATACACTTGTGCAAAATTGAAAGTTTTCGAAATGTTCTTTCAGCCTCTTTGTGGCGTCATGTGCGAGTGCACCAGCTGTTTGAATATGATCGATTGATATGTAGGGTTTAACGTCCCAGAACCACCAAATGATTATGAGAGACGCCGTAGTGGAGGGCTCCGGAAATTTCGACCACCTGGGGTTCTTTAACGTGCGCCCAAATCAGCTGTTTGAATATGCTGTCTGTGCACGCTTGATGTATTGAGTAAGCTGAAAACTCTATCGCACTTTTTTTTTTTTTGGTGCGACGTATCTTCTATTCGCCCATTCTGTTCGCCTTCAATGTACACTGTTCGCGTTGTAATAGCAGACGCTCCCTTCTGTGACTGCAGCAGGTGAGGAGATATGTCTACATGTAAGTACAAAACACTGCCGCAAACTTAAGAATGGTTATTATTCGGTAGAGCCAAATCAACATTGCAACGTGGGTGCCGCGACCTCCGGCTGTTAAACAATGCAGGTCGACGAAATTTGTGGAGCTCACTGAAATACATTTTGCGTGTATAAGGCTCATTTACACTCTGACTGATCAGACTTTTCCTGCGCCGGACTCACTCGGATACAAACTCACCAATATATTCCTAACCCGGACTCACCCAGCCTCTGATCAACGGATATGCCTGAATCCGACTGAGTCGACTCATGAGTTCGTTAGCGTCTAACTAGGATTTTCAATCATGGTGTCAATGCAACATAAATATCTCGCGTGATCGGTGCTCTTGTTGGCACCTTTTGATATAGTATACCTGTTATCAGCGGCTGGGAAACGATGGTCAGAACATTGTCCATGAAAGTGATGACAACATATTTATAAAAGACTTCCTAGAAAGACTTCAGGGGGTGCAGGGAGCTCAAGGCACGCGATTCATGCCTCCTAATATTAATTACTGAAATGGTGTATAAACGATACTACTTTGAGATACGTGTGTGTAGACGTGAGTATAAACGCAAATCCAGGCAAGACTGATAACAATGAGAAGATGAGTCGATAGGTTACCAACGCTTATAGCTTACTTTTGTACATCACGATGTGAATTGATAACGTAATGAAACATCGAATGGACCAACCAAATCGTTTTTATGCGTAGGTGGAGTCGTCGGCTATGCAGCGTCATTGTCGCTTACGCGTGTGCAAAAGTTATCACCACCATGGATGGCCTCTACGAATTGCTATAGCGCGTGCAATTCGCAATAACTCGGACGGCGCGCTCTCTTCGTCCTCATCTTCGTCTTCTGATTGGCTCCCCGAACGTGTTCTCCCGGCGCACTTTCCCGCGGCGCCGATTCGTCCGGCGTGGGATGCGATAACTCAGGTGGTCGTGTGATCGAGTACGGAGATAGAGAAAGAGAAACCAAATTTCGCGAAGCAAGAAAAAGACCGGGAAGGAAGGAAAAAAAAGATAGAAAGGCTGATAAATAAATACACCGAGCAGGAAAGAAGTGTAACTTTATGGGTTGTTTTTTTTTTTGTTAGATGCAAGTGTTAGACACAGCTTTCGTTAATATCGAGAAAGAAAAACACACAGAAAGAGAAAGAAAAACAGAGAGTGAGACAGAATTGGAAAGAGAGAAACAAAGAAAGGGAGGAAGAAAGGGGGGGGGGGATTGGAAAGCGAGGAAGAGATAGAACGAAATAGACAGAAACAAAGAAATGCTAAGGAACAGAGACAACGAAGAGAGAGAAGAATAGGGAGTAAGAGAAAGAAAGAGGGGCACCAAGAAAAGGAAAAACAAAGGGGGAAAAAAGGCCATGCAGCTATACGTTGTTCCTCCGGAGTTGGTACCACCATATAGCGTGAAACTTTCTTATTTCTACTTTTATTTATTAATTTTGTTGAGGGTACAAAACAGCAACGTTACAGCCTGCAGTACGGCGTGGCACTGCAACCCACCCTTAAAATTTTCTACACAAGGTCATACTTTGCCACCTCTGATGTATACTATATACACAACACGCCACCTCCTCAAGAACAACAACGACTACAACAACAACATGAACTACAACGACAACGCCGTGAAAGGCTACGACAAAGCGGAAGAAAAACTGCCTCATCGCGACACCGGCACCCCTCCTGACGGGGTTCGAGACGCGTGGTGACAGCGTTGTAAATTTGACCATTGTTGTAAATTGCGGGAGGTCGTCGCGGTGGGGATGCGGTACGCATGTGGGTGGCACACGGAGCGGCGCTGTGCCTTCGGAAGTATCGCTGGTCGCATCACGAAGCTTCGTGCAGAGGACACAGTGAGGAAAAAATGAACAAAAAAACAGCCGCGGTCAACAGCATGACGCCGACTCAAGTTTAGTGGCAGCTTCCATAAAGCTTGCTTAGCTGTACATAAGTTGGGTGCCTGATCACGTGGGTATGGTTATCAGCTAAAAAATGAAGACGAATAAGAGAAGAAAATTCAACGGAAGAAGTGTAAGATACATGGTGCTAGACGAAACACTTCTCATGCCCTTTCTCTCTCCAGGCTATCGCTTTCATTCCCTCAGTCTCTTTCATGCCTTCCACTTTTTCTGTAGCGCACACACACACACACACACACACACACACACACACACACACACACACACACACACACACACACACACACACACACACACACACACACACACACACACACACACACACAGTTCCATTGAAACTCGGACCCTGAGGCACAGACCCCTGCCGTTTTACAGCTCCCATGGGAAGCCGTGAAGATCCTATATAGATGAGCTCGTCAAAAAGAACGTACTGAATATATAGGGAGCCTGGCTTTCATCAGTGGGTGGGCATGCCTGAAGTGTAAAGAGCTCTTGACAGCATGACAGCGTGCGAAGTATAAAGTGCTCATAAATAAAATGCTTCAATGCGCACGCTTTTGCAGCGAAAGCTGTTATGAGATCACAACTCAGGTCACGCGCAGTTGTCCGCCGCCGCCAGTGTCCGTAACCACATCGTGCGAAATTAGAAAGTTTGACACAGTGGGGCTTGAACCCGGGTGTCAGCCCAGTCTTCTACCACTGAGCAACGCCGGTGCTTGTAACTTGTTGTCAAATTTGCCTTAGGCAGGCTTGAGCTAGCACCAATGACACAGTGGGACTCGAACCCGGGTCCGCTGGGTGCCAGCCCAGTATTCTACCACTGAGCTACGCTGGTTTTTTTTTTATGGTAATTATTACAATGTGTGTTGAAACGAACATAAAATGACACTCATGGTATATGGAACATACATAGGTACAATCACAGAGCGAAAATAAGCGTTTAGCGTTACTAAAGAAACACTCGACAATTAATGCAGTTCAGTAGAACCGCGAGAGTTCTTCACATTGCGTTATACACAACAGGTGACAAGGCCAGGCACCTCTCCAAGATGGGCTACCAATCTGGTTTATTTATTTATTTTCCAAATACTGTAGGCCTTTCGGCTGTCACAGGGGTGGGACATACTAAGAATGTCAAACATCAATACATTCAAATCATGCAGCAATTCAAACAGCAACACTTGAACTTGGAATTGTTACTTGACATACATAGGAAACACCGGCTTTGAGGCTGAAGAAAAAACAGTGCAGTCGTAGTAAGCATACAAATAAGTTGTAATAAATTAACATAGTAGACCATGCTTACAGAAAAATATCTTTGAGCCCTTCCTCAAATCCTTCTAATGAATCACAATGAACCAGTGGTAATGGCAAAGCATCCCACTGACGAATTGCTTTTGGAAAAAATGAATTCGCATATACATTGACACGCTGTTGTGGCACTTCGTATGTGTAATCATTTACATTTCTCAGGTTTCTTCCGCGGCGTGGCGTTAAGTATTTTGTTGTGTTTATGTTTAATTTATTTTTTGACAATAAAAACAAGGACTTCATCCTTGCCAATTGCCGTCGTTCAGCTAAAGTGGGCAGTTGAAGAGAGCGTCTATCTCATCATAAATGTCTTTTTGGTGGACAGTCATTCTAATTAAATGTGAGCTCGAAGAAATGGTGGGTTCTGCGTTGCGATCTTGCATACGCGTCTTCCATAGACTGTGCATATACCCATGAAAAAAAAAAAAAACATGTGTCGGCAAAAGATAACGGATATTGTAAAGATTATTATCAAGCTTTTGTAATGTGTCGAAGCATTGGATGGCCCAGTAGTTACGCTATTCGCATTGTGCGACGACTGGTTGTTCTTTCGCTGTTTTAAAACGCTTTATAAGTCGTATTAACGCGATTGCTTTCCCGATATCAAGCCTGCCTAAGAGAAGTTTGACAGCAAGGCACAAGCACCAGCACAGCTCAGTCAAGTTTTTTTTCTTCAGCGGACTCTGAGAAAAAATTTTCACTGAGCTACGCTGGTGCTTGTGCCAATCAATAGTTGGTCCTATTACTCACTGAGACAATGTGTGTGCGATTGCTGGGGGTTGTTTCAGAATGCATGGCTTCGGGGCCACCATTTGGGCTATGCACTCAATTGGTTGAAAGTAAATTTTATTTTTTATCAGTGGAAGAATGTAAAGGCTTTGGAAAAAATGTATCAGACATGGCAGTGATAAATACAGCAATGACATATTTTCTCCTGTAAGATTAATGCTATAAATTACTTTTTGTGCTAGAGTAATTTAGTAGCATAATGCATTACAAGCTATCCGTTCCAAGAAAATTACGCAATACTTTCCCTATTCATTTTGACTAAAACAGACTGTCCAAGGCAGTAATAAGTGACTCTTGAAAGGGGAAAGGGAAGAAATAAGCGCAGTTCCATTACTGCCTCCCTCTCAATGGAGAGAACCTCCACAGTTTTGCGCAGGGGAGGGGGGTAAGTAGGAATTAGGAAGGATAGGGAGAAATTAAAGGTGTAGGGATAGAGAGAGGAGCAGAAAGAGAGAGGCGCAGGGACAGCCTCATACGGAAGTGAGGAGAATATATAGGAAAGATGGACACAGTCGCGGAAGTCCGAGGACGGGGCACCACTCAGCGAGAGCTCTTGTCGGCGTCAGTATAGTTGGCGTAGGGTGAGCCAGTCGGCCAGAGCTGCGATGTCGTCGGAGATCGCGGGGTCACAACCGGTCGGCCCGAAATCCAGCCAGCGAGTCTCCTTGGCATAGTAAATACGCGAAAAACAATATACGGATACAGAGGTGAGTGGTGCCCCGTCCTCGGACTCCTGCGACCGTGTCCATCTTTCCTATCTCCTCTTTACTTCCATCGCTCGCTGTCCCTGCACCTCGCTCTCTCCTTCCTCTCTTTATATATATACCTTTTAATCACTCCTTACCCCCATCCCTTGTGAGCTACGTATACTGTTGAGGTGCACATGTCGCACTCTGATGCAGACAATTACGGGGCTCACTGCTCTCTTCTTTTCCCTTTAATAATCACATAACAATAAGAAGAAAAGAACAAGCGGTGTTGTCTTCTCTTCCTCTGCAGTGTGTGTGTCTTGTTTCTCGCGATATTTACTATACCATGTATCCATGCCATATATCGCCGCTGCACGATTACAAAAGCGCAATAACTCCGAATAAATTTCCTTTGCTTTTGTCGGGTTTTTCCACAGCTATAAAGTTCCCTTGTAAGAGGAGGTGCTTTTAATCTAGAAAGGAAGAAACAGTAATTACAAGGCTATACGCTGTCGAGTCCCCCCCACTAAACTCTTACCTTCAAAGGTCGGGTATGGCCTATTTCATGCATGCTCTGCAATGAGAGTGAATCTCCTCAGCACTTCTTTTTGGTGTGCTGAAGATTTAAACTACAAAGGAAACTACTTCTAGATGAGTCCGGCCCTGTATACGTACGAAAGTCAGACACGAATGTATCACTTTCGGTGATTCTTTCAGCTGGTGCAACCAGATTCGTTTACAGCCACAGGAGCGTTTTCAAAGCTGTATCCAACTTTTTACGAGAGACTAAAAGAATTGAGTGATATAGGTGTAGCTTAATTCAGTTGCCTTATAGTTACTTTGCCCATATTTCTCTTTTGGGTTTGTTTATTTTATTACTCTAAAGGTTTTTTTTTGTTTTTGAAATCTTGTGAGCTCAAATTATTAATCTGTAATGACCAAAAGTTGATTTTCAACCGACTCCATCAGTAAGTGAATTAGCTCACTGAACATGGCGGCCGCGTCCGATTCATGCATATCCCTTGGAGTGGGCTGCGCCAAGATGTGCGGAATGAACCAACCATATCAACTGCCCCAGCTCTTCCCACACTATATTGCAGAATGTCCGTTAACCTTATGGCACAAAGGATAAACTAAAGAGGCAAAAAAAAAAAAAAGAAAGGCCAGTGCATCTTATAATACCTCCCACGTGGCAACAAAGCAAGCATGCACAGAAAAGCTGCGTATAGGCAGCTTTTGTTATCGAATGACGTGTATATATATATATATATATATATATATATTGAAAGACGCAGGCAGACTAGGTACGGCGAGCAGGCAGGGCGAGCAGAAGCGTTTATTCTGCGATGTCTGGCTCCGCTCAGAACCACACCAAGAGAGAGGACGATGATGATGGGTCTGTGCAAGTGAGAACGATGATGATGGGTATGTGCAAGTGAGAACGATCAAATGCTTGGAATGTGCTTACAATTTCCCCCCCCCCCTCTGCGAAGCGGCCAACCTGGCCGCCAGTCAGAGATCGGCCGAACGAGTAACAAAAGGCTTCATGCGTGAGACGTGAACTATTTCCGTGCTGCGCAGGACGGCGGTCAGTGACAGACTGAAGCGGGGTGACGAGGTAGTTAACTGGAGATGTCTGTCGTACAACGGTGTATGGGCCAACATACCGGTGAAGAAATTTCTCGCAAAGGCCCGACGCTCGAACCGGGGTCCATAGTAAAACCTTATCGCCAGCATTAAAGGCCACGTCGCGTCGTTTTTTATCACAGCGATGTTTTCTCTCCTTTTGGGTTGCTTCCGTGTTTTTGCGAGCAATTTCACGGCATTGTGTGACTCGGGCTGCGAACTCTTCTGGGAGCGAGGTACTGCTTGGAGCCGGTGCAAAGAAAAATGCCGTGTCGAAGACCGAGGAGGCAGATCGGCCGTACACGAGAAAAAACGGGCTGTAGCCAGTTGATCGTTGTACCGCAGTATTGTATGCGAAGGTGACAAACGGTAAAATGTTATCCCAATTTTTGTGGTCAGGATGCAAGTACATCGATATCATGTCAGAGAGTGTTCGGTGGAAGCGCTCGGTAAGGCCATTCGTTTGCGGATGGTATGTAGAAGTGGTTTTATGGACTGTATTGCACGCCTGCAGGACTTCATCCAGGACCTTGGAAAGGAAGGCTTTGCCACGGTCACTCAAAAGGACGCGAGGGGCTCCGTGGCGCAAGACGATGGAGTTCAAGAAAAAATTGGCGATTTCTGTGGCGGTAGCAGAATGAAGAGGTGAAGTCTCGGCGTATCTTGTTTGATGGTCGACTGCAGTGACGATCCAACGGTGACCGGAAGGTGTCAACGGCAAAGGACCATACAAGTCTATTCCGACAAATTCGAATGGTGTGGTGGGACAGGGAAGAGGCTGAAGGAAACCAGCAGGCGGGGATGTGGATCGCTTGCGGTGCTGACACAACGCGCACGAGCCCACGTATTTGGCCACCGTTGTGGACAAGCCAGGCCAGAAGCAGCGCGTCTTGATGCGATCGTAGGTCTTGTGGAAGCCTAGATGACCGGCAGCAATATCATCGTGGAATGCTTCCAAAACTCGAAGACGAAGGCAGCGGGGAAGAACTGGCACCCACTTGTTACCGGTGGGATGGTAAATGTAGCGCTTAAGCACACCGTCCTGAAGGCGAAATTGTCGAAGCTGGCGTCGCAAGCGGCTGTTGGGTGGTTTAGTGACACCGCGAAGGCGATCAATGAAAGACCGACAGTAGGAATCTGCCAGCTGAAGTGAACGTAAATCGGAGTTCGAAGATAGCTGCATTGGATCCAGCGATGCGAGCGATACGTGTTGTGAGGCAAGCTGGGTGTCAGAGTCATTCGAACGCGATGCGGTGGACGTATTGTCACGAGAGAGCGAAAGTGGGCACCGGGACAGCGCGTCGGCATCATGATGACATTTGCCAGACTTGTACGTAACTGTAAAGTCGTACTCTTGTAAGCGCAGTATCCAGCGCGCAAGACGTCCTGACATATTCTTCATTGATGAAAGCCAACAGAGTGCGTGGTGGTCGGTGATGATGGTGAAGTGCCGACCGTAGAGATACGGGCGGAATTTCTGTATCGACCATACGATAGCCAAGCACTCCTGCTCCGTTATGGTGTAATTCCGCTCAGCTGTTGACAGAGTCCGGCTAGCGTAGGCCACAACCTGCTCTTTAGAGGTGGAATCACGCTGCAGAAGGACTGCTCCAATGCCTTGTGCGCTTGCGTCAGTATGGAGTATGGTAGGCGCTCTCTCATCGAAGTGGCGCAGCACTGGTCCGGAAGTCAGGCGTTCTTTCAAAATTTCAAATGCAGATTCGCAGTCGTTGGACCATGAGAAAGGAGCACCAGTGGCCAATAACTTATTTAGCGGAGCCGCTAAGGTAGCAAAGTTGCGTATAAAGCGACGAAAATAGGACGCGAGACCAAGAAAGCTGCGCAACGTCTTTTGGTTGGACGGTCGAGGGAACTGTAGCACAGCTGCGATCTTCTCGGGATCTGGTTGGATTCCGTCTTTGGAAACGACGTGACCGAGGACTTTGATGCTTTTGCTGGCAAATGTACACTTCTTTGTATTTATCTGAAGGCCAGCCTTGGAGAGACATTGTAGCACCTCGTCTAATCGTTGAAGATGTTGGGCAAAGGTACTTGAAAAAACAACGATATCATCTAAGTAACAGAGGCAGGTCTTCCATTTTAGGCCACGAAGAACAGTATCAATCATTCGCTCAAACGTGGCTGGAGCGTTGCACAAGCCGAATGGCATTACATTAAATTCATAAAGGCCGTCCGGTGTGGCAAATGCAGTTTTTTCTTTGTCAGCCTCGTTCATGGGGATTTGCCAGTAACCTGATCGTAAGTCAAGGCTCGAAAAATAGTTCGCCCCTTGCAGTGTGTCTAAAGCGTCATCAATTCTAGGCATAGGATATACGTCCTTGCGTGTGATCTTATTTAACGCGCGGTAGTCAATGCAAAAACGAACAGAGCCATCCTTCTTTTTAACTAAAACGACTGGAGATGCCCAGGAACTCGAAGAAGGTCGTATTATATTTCGCGATAGCATCTCGTTCACTTCTTTTTCAATTATTTCTCTCTCTGATTGCGAAACCCGATATGGGCGACGGCGTATCACACGAGAACCGTCGGTTTCAATGCGATGTACAGCCGCGGAAGTCTGACTCAGTGTTGTGGTACAGCTATCAAAGCAGGCTTTGTGCTTAGCCAAAAGGGCCAATAGTGCTTCAGACTGTTTTGGTGTGAGGTCTGAACCAATGACAGGTCGAAAAGGGAAAGAACGTGAACCTGGAGCTGGTACTGGTGACGAAGACGGGCAGAGTGTCGCGATGGAGGTCAATGGAGAGAAGTCAATCTTTGCCACTGTCATTCCCTTGGGCAGCAGCACAGATTCTGCAGTTGTGTTAGAAACGGGCAGAAAAGCGCAGCCAGAGGAAAACCGGAGGAGGCAAGAGGCGACGAGAATTCCACGGGAGGTGCAGCGAAACGAAGGAGCCACAAGTGCATCACCGTCGGTTACTTGGGTAGATGCGACAGCTATCACGTGTTCGTGACCAGGGTGCAGGACGCAGTCTTCAACAATGACCAAGTTGGAGATCGAGGGTGATGAAACTGGAATGGGCGCATCCGTTGTATCCGTTATGTGAATGACGTTCTCTTTAAAGGATATAACAGCGGAAGCAGAATGCAGAAAGTCCCAACCAAGGATAAGTTCATGAATGCACGTGGGCAACACAATCATCTCGATGTGGTGACGTATACCATCAATAGAAACACGAGCCGTACACTGTCCGTCAGGTTGAATCAGCACGTTATTTGCCCCACGCAACACAGGTCCCACATAGGGCGTTCTGACTTTACGGAGGCGCGAGCACAAGTCACTACGCAAAACAGAAGTGGTTGCACCGGTGTCAACGAGAGCTTGCACAGGAATACCTTCAATAATCACTGACAACATATTAGCTGGGCGAACAGGAGGTATTTTTGTTGGTCGACGGGACGCAGTTTTCCCTCCAAAAACTGCAATCCTTAGTTTTCCGAAGATTGGTCAACAGGACGGGAGATGATTGGACGAAGCGGCGATGCGGAGCGGCGATAGGGCGATGGAGAGCGTCGTCTGGAGGAGCGGTATTCCTGATGTTGACGAGGGGACACTGGAGGAGACGGAGACCGGTACTGCGCGGACGGGTAGGTGTCTGGAGCATAAAGATCTGGTCTTCGGAACCGGTCTCGTTCGAACTCAGCATAGCCTCGTCGTTCCTCTTGCTGGCGGCGACGGCAGTAACGAGAAATGTGGCCTCGTATACCGCAGTAAAAGCAAACAGGACGGGATTGACGCCACTGAGGATACAAGGGTGCAGCAGTCATTCCACCTCGCATAGCAGCCAAATGGCTACTAGCAGTATCCGTAGAGCTAGATGCCCCGGGAGCAGGCGGAATCGCAGCGATCTCCGCATATGTGGGCATTACCGTTTGAACAACCGGTGCTGCCGGTGTCGACCTGGGCGTCACATCGGCGTATGTGGGCATCGGGCGTGCTGGCGGAGCGACCGGGGATGTCGGTGTCGCCATTGCCGCTAACTCCTGCTTAACAAGATTCCGCAGGTCGAATGGTGGAGACGGAGCGGAGGCGACAGTGGACCGCTGCTGTTCAAGGTCTCGAAGTTCTTCCCGGATGATTGTGCGGATAAGGGTTTTTAATTCAGAGGGAGGCATCAGGCGTGGATCACTGTCTTGTTGAAGCCGAAGGGACTGCAACTGGTCAAGGCGTTGGCATGTCGAAATGACGTCGTTAACCGTAGCGGGATTGCCAACAGCCAAGGCGTTGAATGCGATTGGGCCGATTCCTTTAAGGATGTGGCGAACGCGCTCATCTTCCGTCATGTCTTTATTCGCACGGCGACAGAGGGCCAAAACATCCTCGATATACGAAGTGTACGACTCATGTGCCAGTTGTAGACGCACAGCCAGCTTCTGTTTCGCGGCTTCGGAACGACCCGATGAGCATCCGAATATTTGTCGCAGTTTGTTGGCAAAGGTCGACCAATCAACGAAGTCAGTTTCGTGATTAAAATACCAGGTTTTGGCTACGCTGGTCAAATAGAAAGGAAGGTAGCTCAGTTTCTCTGCTTCGGTCCATCGATTGGCTGAACCCACACGGTTGTAAAGGTCAAGCCATTCCTCGACGTCGTCACCGCGAAGACCCGCGAACACGGGCGGTTCGCGCTGAGGGCTGGTGACAGTAGATGAAGAGCGGGCAGCCGCCGGCGTAGGGGCTGTAGCGTTAGGGCTAGGCGTTAGGTCCGATGTCTGCATACCTGTGTGGGTGGCTGGGTGCAATCGGCGACCAGATCGGAGCTCCAGGTGGGAAATGAACGTAGGAGGACGTCGGGATCTTACCCCGGCACTTCCACCACTCTGAAAGACGCAGGCAGACTAGGTACGGCGAGCAGGCAGGGCGAGCAGAAGCGTTTATTCTGCGATGTCTGGCTCCGCTCAGAACCACACCAAGAGAGAGGACGATGATGATGGGTCTGTGCAAGTGAGAACGATGATGATGGGTATGTGCAAGTGAGAACGATCAAATGCTTGGAATGTGCTTACAATATATATATATATATATATATATATATATATATATATATATATATATATATATATATATATATATATATATATATATATATATATTGGAAAGAAGTATACCTAAGGGCTCGTTTTTCCGTGTTTTTACATAATAATAATGAGATATAACAGACAATTACGCCAAGGAAAGTATACGGGAAGATATTAGACCGAATTGTAATGTAAATATGAAGAAAAGTGGGTAAAACGATAATTTGCCGTGGGCAGGTTCTTCATATTTACATTACAATTCGGTCTAATATCTTGCCCTATAGTTTCCTTGGCATTATTGTCTGTTATATCTCATATATATAATATATATATATATATATATATATATATATATATATATATATACCTTCAAGAGAGAGAGAGAGAGAGATAAATAGAGAGGAAAGGCAGGAAGGTTAACCATTGCAAGCTTGGCTCGGTTGGCTATCCTACACTTGGGGTGGGGGAAAGGGAGAACCTTCAATAAACTTTAAGAAGTATATAGGCTTATAGTCATGTAACTTCACTGTCATCGATCTGCTGTAATTTATAATGTAACTCAATGATACTTATAGACGTTCTATATTGAACAGTTATGACTAAGAACAGTTACATTGAAGGATTAAGTTGGCAAACTCTGAAATGCTGAGGCTGCGCGTGCAAACAAATAAATGCCAAATTAAGATGGACACAAGTGATATAGAAATCACACGCGTAAGCTTAATGTGGGTGGTCTGTCGTAGTGATATATATGTCGGGAAAAAAAATGTGGAGCTTATATTTTCCTCATATATATGACTCACTCAGACTCATCACAATTTCCTGAGGTGGACTCGCCGAAGTATTGCCCGTCTAGACTAACCCCCGTATTCACAAACGCTCCTCGACTTGACTTTCTCCCTTCACTTGACAGAGTTGAGCACTGCGCCACCACTCGGCTGGAAATGACGCTGCGCTGCTCAAGAATCGCAGCAGACTATCGCTGATATGCAGTGACTTGCCGTACCTAGAGATGGCGCTCCAAACGGCTTTTTCAAGTGAAGGCGAAGCGTTGAGTGAAGGGAGCTTCTAGAATACGGGGGTAAGACTCACGGCTCGGTCTGAGTGAGTGAGTTGAACATATGTATGGTCCGCGATACGCACAGACGCAGCGGCTGAATGTTGTGGGGAAATGACTCAGCACTTCACCCCATTTCATTCATTGCGTGCAAGAGTGATGCAGCGATGATCACGTGACATTGAAGCACCCGTAAAGAGGCGAACATGGCTTCCGAATTCATCTTAACTCGATCGTACAAGTTGCCACAGGCTGGTATACGTGCATTAAATCACACGGCTTGCGCGAAATGCTTGTTTCAGCTGGGCTCTAAGTGAATTTTTCGAACTTGTGACACCTCACTCCACAGCCTGCAACGTCAGACACACTCTGCCACATGTCACTCATCAAAGCGAATGCTTCCCCGAATGAATGACGATGTGCATGGTACATTGTTGTACATTAAACACTATTTGTTATGAAATCTGGCACCAGTCACATTGTGACATACTTGATAGTATGTCACAATGAAGACTTGATAGTCTTCTTTCCGCCTGATGAAAAAAAAATTATAATAAAATACATTTTCTGTGTTTTTTCAGCGGCACAACACCCTTATCTTTAGGTTTTGCGTAATGTGACAGTCAAATGTGAAACATCTGAATCATGGTCACAGGTCGCGTGTCAGGCGAGCAGCTGACCTACTTCACACAACGGAATTGAAAAGCGAGTCAAAAGGACGATGCAAAGTCAGCCGCACATCTAAGCTTTGCGACTGACATACGTTTACAAGGGAACTGCGGGGGCTACGTGGCCTCAACTGCCACTTATCGCACCGTTCCATGCTTGTTTTCTTTTTTTCTTCTTCTTCTGTTTTCGAAAAGATCCAGCGCAAACTATGCTCGTGTGAAGCTCCCGAGGCAGGCGAGCAGTTCACTCATTTCCCCCTAAAGGGGGCATACGCGTCGGCACTTCGCACATGCTGTCTGCGTTCTCCGAAGGACGCAGCGCTGATTTCCAGCCGCCCACGCACACAGAGATCACGAACACCGACTCGTTCATTCCCGTTACTTAGCCCTTACACAGCGCCTCGCAGACAGCGAGAGTGCAATGACAGAAGCAATTGCCCACTGCCACACAGCTACGCCAGGAGCGCCGACCCACGACCCTTCAAGACGCCAGCCTGCTTCAGCCTCGCTGCTCTTCGCTTCTCCCCTCGCTCTTCGCTTTCGACAAGCACGCCAAAATTCACGCGTGCTCCTCTCTTCTCGTCAACGGCAAAACTCGAGGAGCGACGCTCAACGGCAGCGTCGTGATCGCAGTCGCGCCGCGGCGAGCAGCCATTGGGTGTGCCGCCGGCCTCCCTCGTCAGAGCGCGAGCCGCCATTGGCTGCCAACCGGAAGCCGGGGCTACCAATCGGGCGCCACGACGGGAGCCTTCAGGAGGAGGGCCCGCTCGAATTACTTCCCAGCGCGGCCACTGGCCCGCCAGCGGCGCTGGCTACCTCGCCTTCTTTCCTGCCCCCCCCCCCTCGCTCCGACACGTACGGACCTTTACTCCTAAGAATACGGTGGTGGGGGAACGACGGCAGGGGCAACAGCAGAAGCAGCAGAAGCCGGCGGCCTCCCCTCCCCGGCGGCCTCCCAAAAGCCAACAGGCCGGCCTTTTGTGCAACGCGACGGCAGCGAACGTGCACCCCCCCCCCCCCCCCCTCTCGCTACCCCGCGCCGCCCGGCCTTCCAGCCTGCCCCCGATACAGAAGCAACCACTCCGGCGCTTTACGCCGCGGACCGCCGCCACGGTGCACACACGCCCGAACGGCCCCGCTGTTGCGACCGAGGCTTTCGACCCCCACCGTAACCCCCCACCCTACGTCGTGCACCACCGGTGGCGGCGGTGGGGGGCAGTAGACGGGCTTCTCCAGTGCGCCACCGAGGGACACAGTGCCGTACCCCCGAGTCGGCCGGTGTTGCCGCCACTCGTTGAATGCGCCGGCTACCGCCGCGGCAAGGGGAATACCCGGCGAGGACCGTGCGAGGCTCACGTGGTGGTCGCCCTCTTCTTCGCTCGGGCTCCTGGCGACTCTGCCGTCGACGCAGCCGTTTGGTGAGTGTGACGCACGTGCAGCGCGTCTGTGTGTAGTATGCCAGAGAGCGCACTGGCACTTCGCGCGTATTGCACGCCACCTTCACGTCCAACCGCATTTGCTTCCCTCGTAATTATCCTCGATATCGAAGAGTTCAGAAACCGGGCATTATGCGGACAAAGGTGCTGGACTGAACGGTTTATAGAGAACGAGTGTTTCCTTCTGCAAGGCACGGCAAACAAGTGACGTAAAGACGATATGCCCAGTTCTCGTAGCCAGTAGAATCATATATCAGTTATATCGCACGGGCATTGGGCGTTAACATGTAGCATAGTAGCATTAGCATGTTCGATCTAGAACAAGCGCATCTGTTAAGAGTGGTGGACATAACGGTGCACCTCTCAGGCGACTAAGTATCTGAATGTCCACACATGAACTGCTTCTTAATTGTCTAACTAAAGACACTAGCGAAACTAATGAGACACGTACGTCATGCTTGTGAACCTGGGTATTTACATCTTGCATACGCGAAAGAGATGATAGGCATAGCAAAAAGAAATGTTGGCTTATTCCGCACCGTCATGCATAGCTGTTGTATACTATCTGGAAGCGAACCAACATTTGCGGACTGCTATATGCTAGATAAAGCAAAGCCACATACTCACTTAAGCGTACTGTTAAGCAAAAGCCGTACATATTTAACTGGTGATTATGAAAGTACCGCAAATTAATATCCCTCCGGCCTTATACGCCTCGCAAAATATAATACCTATTCATGGCAATTATGCATGGGCTGAAACCAAGAAAGAAACTCGAGAAGGTATCGTACGCGAGGTATACACGTACATATCAAACTTGTTCACGAAATGAAACCTTTTCGCACCCGCAAAGCTAGCTTTCCTGCAAAGCTCTATGCCTATACTGCGGGATGGGTGAAGAATCATTCCTGCACGTACTAGTATTTTGTTTTTGCTCCTTTCACATTCTTCATCTTACTATTAAGTTTATATATAAAACACAGTTCAAAAACAAAAAAGAAACCTGAAGAAGAGACGATAACAACGTTCTCCACATAAACACACAAGTGAATAGACGTAGTTGCTTCGTATGCAGTGACAAACGCTTTACCAATGGGCATTTCCGCGAAATTGTGCCATATCTCTTAACGCAAAGAATCTACGCATGTAGACACCGAGACAACAAATAGTTTCTTGCTTATCATTTAAAAGAGCATGTACGAACAATTAATAGAAAACGGCATATCACAAAAACAAAAGGTGTCGAGGCTGCATGTCTGTCATGTGATGACACTCTTGGAACGTACATTTAGCTACTTCACCTTCATTTTAATTATCTTTGATTTGTAGTATTCTTCATGAAATGCACACGTGTCACATGAATATAGCTGTAAGCCCTGTATTTTCACACATCCACCAAAAACATAATCTTCGACTTGGATTTATGTACACAATAGATTCAGTTATGCGGGGTTCATAACCATTAAACAGCTTTTCCCGTTTTTTTTTTTTTTTTTTGGCGACTGCTGTAGCACAAAGTTGGATATATTTTAGTCTTCGTACTCCATGCATTCATTGAATTCTTGAATCACTCCTTAAGGCTCAATTCACACAGACGTATTCACTGCGCAAGCTTGGATGTATACATTTCAAAGTCACGCTTATGCATTCATCGCTGTATTTTTTACA
Source organism: Rhipicephalus microplus (assembly GCF_013339725.1). NCBI lineage: Eukaryota > Metazoa > Arthropoda > Arachnida > Ixodida > Ixodidae > Rhipicephalus > Rhipicephalus microplus. The sequence continues at coordinate 155,689,048 of NC_051171.1, read as the reverse complement.
CACATGATTATTTCTAGAGAAAAAGCACTTTTCTAGTGGACGAATTGCAGTTGGCTCGCATAAAAGAAGCTCAGCGATAAATGATAGAACATCTGTAATAATATTGAGAGGCTTGTTTTCACAGTCAGTGTAAGCTGTTTTTGTTACTACATAGCTATATATAAATAATCTCGTATAGCGAAATTTGCTCCATATAATTCTTCAACGGCTTATTGCGTGCTTTCTATAATAGACTCCGAATAGAGTAAATGATACTGGAAACAGTCCCTGCTTTTCTTTTTCTGAACACAAAGCTCAAACGCTTGCTTTATGGGGAAAACTTACTTCCTCCACTGTACAGTAAATGAGTGCATGTTATTTAATAAAAAAAGGCGAGCAATCTTAATTAAGTCACGTACGTTGACTTGCCCTGAAATATCAAGAACAAAAGCATAAAGCTTCCGGAGAATAGTCTGGCCAATAATATCGATTTGCAGACAGACATCTCCACGTATGTAACAGCTGTATGATATCAGTTATTTTTATTTTTCGTTTATTCGGGCATTTCACAAAATGCCCACGAAATGTGCAAAGAAGAGTGTTTGTCTCCTGACTTGGCCAGCTCTTTGTGAGGCACTTCGGGTGTCGACAGCAAGACAACATACGGAAATATTCAATAATATACATACAAACAATTAATAAGCTGGAGATATTACAGCAACTGGAGAAATACAAGACAAAGATTCAAGCAAAGCTGTTCCTTAGCGATCGTCAGCACTATATAAATACATATCAATTGAATTGTAATATGAAAAACAATGAACGCATTACATATATTTTACATACGTTTCATACTTTCAGCGCACGCACCTAGAATTGTGTTCAATTTATAACATTCACAGTTCACTTCGTAAATTATGCAATGTTTTAGCCTGCCTAATAGTGTATTCAATTACTTCAGAAATCTTACTGCCCAATTAAAAAATTTGGTTATCAACTGACTGTACACCACAATTAGTCCGGCACACTCGCCCAACCAACGTATATAGCAGTATTTATTGCTTGTATTAAATGTATTATGCAGATGAGAACTCTGGCAGTTTGAGAAACGCATGTGGGACGACCATAATCACACAGGAAATTTATTTGGGACCTATATACGAGTTCTGTTGATTTATTTGTCTGTCAGGAATGTCACTCTGAAGTAAATTCGTTATAGAGGTTATACGTTGTACAAAAAAACTAGGTGGCGCACCTAAAATGTCTGTCAAAAGCAAGCATTGTGTTTATTACCCCAGGACCTTTTAATTCACGTGAGCCTGCCAGGCTGTTAAAAGAGTGAGAGATAGAGACGACCGACAAGTAATAATACAAGAATACAAGAGTATAGATACATCGTGTTTCAATTCGGACTATAACAACTCACGATGCAAACTACACTTACAATAAAGCAAATGTATACACAGTAAAAAAAACATATGACCCACGCATATGAAACTATTTTGTATGGATCACGGACTATTTCGTACATGTCTTAAATCTGGTTTCTTTCTTCTGAGCTTAATTTTTTTTGCAAGTGTAATTTTATTTAATCGCTGCGTCATGCCACTATATAACGTTTTTAATACCCATACTATACATTTTAGTTGTGCTCGTAATACTGCTAAACATAAGTGCAAATATCCAGTTCTGTCAATTATAGACGCGTCCATCAGGCTACATTAAACATCCGTCAAGCCGCTCCGTTATTTCTACATTCACGAAACAAAAGCCAGAAAACTTCACGTACATAGATTGAGAAGTGTGCCATAGAACAGGCGGAATCGAAACTATCGGATTGCTGTGTAATCTAATGAAGATACATATACGATCGATCGAAGCATTCGATCTTTCCCAAGTGGGATGTGCAGAAGAGACCAGCCTGGCGCCCGCGGCCTTATCAGTTTAGGAGCGCGGAGACTCCCAAATCGCAGTTCTTATCAGTAGCGATGGTCGTGGGCGGTGGTCCCGATTGCGTGGATATCAAGGTCTGACCTTCGCGCTCACGTCTTTGTAGTTTTTTGTTTGTTTGTTCCTTCCATGTACGCATCTGCGGAAACTGAGAAATGTACGGGGCGCGTTTTGTAATCTGTCCCTTTCTAGGTTTTCTTTGCATGTGCTTTCTTTTTCTTTCCGCAAGTTTTTCGCTTCTATCTGTTACCTTTTCTCTGGTAGGAAATAAGAGAACGGTAAACTACGTATTTATATACGCGATTTACGGTATATAATACGCATACAAAGCACACAGCACTTAACCTGGAAAACTCGCCTGGCTTAACTTGCTAGAGATTACAACACAGTGATTATAATCCGTTTGAACGGCGCGGTTTTAAATTCCAGTGCATATTCCATTCTGGCGCTTGCACAAATGTGGAGGAGGCCGTATACATGGGTGGCCCTAGTTTGTTTGTTTTCCCCCTAGATCGCATAAAATCGGCGTTAGTGTCATCTCGTCTAACTACTTCAGTCAAGCTGCAGAATAAAGTCACTCCAGCGCAAGATCAATTCACAAAACACTCAACGTGACGCAGTTGAAGTTACGCGCACACTGGGTATGTTGTCGCACACACATGACCGCTGCTTATGCAGCTAGCTTACTGGCAAACAACATGTGGTTAGTATGCAGTAGTATTGCGCACAATGTGTTGTATCGAAGCGGTCTGAGCTGTTGCCAACGATATGCCTGCTGGTTCCGCGTAAGGCAGATCACATCGCTCGATATACTGGCACGTGAAATGGCCGGCTGTATATTGACGATTTTGTAGAACTGTTGTGTAAGTAGAATTGCTTTGCAGCTATGTATATTTCCATATATATACCACATTCGATTTGGTTAAGAGTGGTATGCCGTCCGTTTCTTTAGTGATTAGGTAGTGTTGGGTCCTTGGCGTGATAGATGTCAACTGTGCAACGGGGGACATAAAGCGGTCATATAGCTTTTCTACAAGCCACTGTAATGGATGCGCGTCGCTAGCACTGCGCCAACCAGACGGGACTGTGGATATACTCACCTCCTTACCTCCCCATCGTCATACATTGCTCTTTCTCGTCCCTATTCCTCTCGACCAGTGTGAGTGTACCAGAATAGAGCATAATATATCCCTCAGGCCAACCTTTCTGCCTTTCTCTTAATAAACTTTCTATCTTTGTTATGAGAAAGACTTGGTGACATATGGAAAGTGGTAAGCTGTCCATAAAGAGACAACCTGTCACTAATTCCTATTGTACATGTGCTGTAAACCTCCAAGAATTTGATTTTCTAAGCAGAAAAAAAAAATTATTCTGGTATTTCTTCTACAATCTGGACCAGATATAAAGGTGTGTTCCCGAACGAACTGAGGCACTTTTCATGAACAAACAAATCAACCGTATAATTAACGAGCCGTCGCGCTGTAATTCCGCATTCAACATCAAGTGAATGAAAGCATCCGCATCTCCAGTATAGAGCATTGTCGATCCGTACGAATTCCAGTAAGAATGAAACAACATTATAGGAACGTTACACTGTGCCTATACACTATTTCTATTGGGCGTGCTGAAATCATGTTTGACACGTTGAAGTCGCAGAAGCACCCCACCGCGGTGGTCTAGGGGCTAAGGTACTCAGATGCTACACCTGCAGGTCGCGGAATCGAATCCCGGCTGCGGCGGCTGCCTTTTCGATGGAGGCGAAAATGCTGTATATATAGGCCCGTGTGCTCAGATTTGGGTGCACGTTGAAGAACCCCAGGTGGTCGAAATTTCCGGAGCCTTCCACTACGGCGTCTTTCATAGTCATATGGGCACGTGGTTTTGGGACGTTAAACCCCGCAAATCAATCAAATCAAGTCGCAAAAGCACTTGGTGTCGCCTGCCAATGAAGTTCCTTATCATTAATATTGCGTTGTAAAAATATGCCTTCTGTCTTCACGGCACCTGTCAAAGGTCATCAATCGGTTCACGTGATGTAAAAAAAAACTGAATAAAAACTACAGGGTTCTTTATCTCTTCGCGTATAGGTGGACTCCAAGGCGAACACCTTAATTTTCTTCTCGGTTTTATTCAAATCATCATCATCGGGTTCCTTCAAACTTTCTAGACCTTCCCTGATTTTGCACTGCCTCCGTGATCAGTTCACCAAGATGCGATGTCGTGCGATGACGTCACAATGCTAGGTGAATCTGTGACGTCGTCACTTGATTTTTCTCGCATCACTCGTGTTGACGCCGCCGGCGTTCAACTTTCGCGTATGATGCGGTGTTCAAGGCTTTCGCCTTAGTGGCACTATACGTCAAGCCGAGTTAGATCCAGGCCCTAAAGCAATGTTGTAATCAATAAAGTTTCAAATGCTGAGCAGGCACGCGACATTTACTGGCGCTTATTCTGATGTACTGCACGACCTCCCTCCCCCCCCCCCTTTTCTGTGCAAAAATGTTCTTTTCGAAGCTTTCCGAAACAAGGAAGCCGACAGAACAGGCCAATGTACCACGCACTGCACTCGGGCACATAAAGGGAAACCCTCTGACTCGTACAACGCAATAGTCACGCTGATGAAGGAAGGCGAAAGGGCATCAGAGAGGTAAAGAAAGTCAACCAATCAAAAAAAAATAATAATAAACGCACCGCTTCTCTCGTTCACAAAAGCCACAGCACCCCGCAAGGCAAACACCGTGGGCAGAGGAAGAAGAGGTCGGTGCTCGGCTGCGACCAGCAACTCAGCGCGCCCTGTGTGTGTGCCTCGACCGCCGGGCACAACACAAGCAGCAGCAACAACAGAGCGTTGCAGCGCCGCACTCGACTGCAAGAGAATTCGGTGCAGCGTTACGGAAGACGTGCAAACGTGAGCGGAGTCAAATACGTGGCGCTTATACGCAAAACGTGGTTTAGCGATTGGCCGGCGCCCGCTGCACAGCCAATGCGTACGTGCAGGTGCGGAGACACGCGACAACCCGAGACTCCGGGCAATCGCGGGAAACACTTGTTGCGTGCAGTGAGCCTCGTAAACTCGGTGATCCTTACCGAAGCATCTACTGCGCTGCGCGGATTTACCGAGTGAAACTCCTGCCCTGGAGGAAGGAAACGGACGCAAACGCTTTCAGCGTGCGGGCCTGCCGTTTTTACGAGCACCCCTTGTCTCTTTCGCTCCTCGCAGCCAAGCGAGGGGATTTTGGTGGCACGGGGAAAGGAGGGGCGCGTGTGCCACACACAACGGTGCGCTCTGTGTTGTAAATCCTGAGCAGCCCCACGGTGACTGCGTGCTACGACGGCCACTGAAGTCTCGGTGCTGGACGCAGTGAGCAACGCAGTCTACTCCTCTGCCCTGCCCGCCAGCCTTCTTTTTTATTATTATTCTTTTCCTGCGTGTACAAACCAGACTGCGGTTTTTGCTCGCCGGTGGTCGTCCTGGACACCTGTGCGACGACTCCGCGTGGAGAGAGGTTATACCCTATACCTGCCACCCGAACAGCCCGGGCGAAACAGGTCGACCACTTTCAAAAAAAGTCCGGAAGATAGACCGCGTATAGGAGCCGCCGAATTTGTTAGTCCTCACGTATGCTCATTCCCCTTTCGTTTCTCGTAAACGGTACGTGAGGTTCTCGATATGTCTCTGCATTTACGGCGCCAACCATAAACAAAGCTTATCGAAGCCACCCAACGTGCTACACGTGGCATGTTCCAGCGATTTGCTTGTAACAAGTGAGCCAGCACGGGGAATATTTAGAGGACGTTGAATTCAATTAACTTTCCTTGCATACACCTATTTCTTCTTTTGGTACTCGGTGTACGCTCTTAACCGTGAAGCGTTTGGATGAATGTATTTAGCAATACCCGAGAAAAGCCCCGTAGTATTCATGTCATTTACTTCATGCACAAACGAAAATTAAATATAAAACGCATTAAATGGGTTGAGAATTATTGCAGGCATGCGGCTGTTTTAACAGCAGGTATAGCCGAAGCCACCCATCATTCAGCCAGTGTGAGATAAGGTTATAAAATATGAGCAGTAGCTCGAACAACACTATCCAGAACTGAACAGTGGTGGCAGTATGCACGGAAATACGGCAGTTCAAGTCACCTTAATGATGGAGACGCTACGCCAGATTGCAACGTCATTAGCATCGGGCCTTTTAATTTCGGTGAGAGAGAACTGATCATATATACCGAGGCACACATGTCACTCATTGTTGGCGGGAGAGTCCCGGAAAAGACATCGTCCTTGAAAACAGAGCCCGCAGAGTGATTTCTTGGCCGATGTGTGGTTACAAACGGTATAAATTGAGTGGGCCACATGTATATTGTGGAAATCGCATCACGTGCGGGGTCATTAGTAAGTGTGGAAACTTGCATATGGCCTCTGTCGCAATTTTTTTTTTCCTTTTGTAATTTCTGTCTCTCTTCGCAACATTTCTTTTTAACATCTTTCATTCCCTTCACCCCTTTCCCCAGCACAGGGTAGCCAGCCGGTCTAAGAACTGGCTAACCTCCCTGTCTTTCCGCTTAAACTTGCTTTTTCTTGCATATGGCTCAGGATCAGTGAGATCCAAGCAGTTGAAATAACGGCTGTATATCGGCGCGCGCGGCAACTCTCCATGTTTAAATCGATTTGTTGAATACAACGATATATCCGTTACGTTGATCGATTGATTTGTGTGGTTTAACGTCCCAAAACCACCATATGATTATGAGAGACGCCGTAGTGGAGGGCTCCGGAGATTTCGACCACCTGGGGTTCTTTAACGTGCACCCAAATACGAGTACACGGGCCTACAACATTTTCGCCTCCATCGAAAATGCAGCCGCCACAGTCGGGATTCGATCAGACGACCTGCGGGTCAGCAGCCGAGTACCCTAGCCACTAGACCACCGTGGCGGGGCTATATCCGTTACGTTAGACGTGTCTATGTAGTCTTGCTGCTGTGGCTGAACACAGGAGCGGGCGGGTGGGCGCTTAGGCTGATTTACCTTCCGTTAGAGGCGTTTACCTTCCGTTATTTGGTGCTGATAGGAAATACAAGGCCGGACACCTGACTGTTCAATGTGTGCTGAAGGGTATTCCTCAGCCTAATTTAGCTCGCCATTCGTTCCCGAATTCAACATTCCAGAACTTTCGTACGGCAGCGAATCCGCGAAAGTCCGTCCCGCGGACTTTAGTGGGCCGGGCCCCATCACGTCGTCTCACCTTAATAACAGAGGGCGGATACAGGATATTTCCGAAGAAGGCGAAGTCAACTTACGTGAAATTCGATTCGTAAAACAGACATGTGCTGGCTGTACATTCTATAAATAAATATAAAGGTGGGTGAGTGGGGTCTGGACATCTGCACTCTCGACCCACCCGCAGCTACAGTCATATTCGACTTCAGTCAGCCTACAAACCTGCGCACGCAAAAAACGTTGGCAAAGGTACTTCTTAACTCGTAGCATTACTACAGTCGACCCCGGATCCATCGTGGTCATGATCAGCCTGGCTACTCCCACTGCAAGACAAAGGCCGCCTCTCCCATGATCCACCAATCAACCCAGTATATATATATATATATATATATATATATATATATATATATATATATATATATATATATATATATATATATATATATATATATATATATATATATATAAGGGAAAATAGAGTACGACGCACGTTGGTTTTGCACGGTATATTCTGACTGACGTTTCAAAAAAGCTGGTCCACCAGCCGAAACGTCAGTCAGAATATACCGTGCAAAACCAACATGCTACTCTATTTTCCCTTATATATATATATATATATATATATATATATAGCGAGTGGAGGGAGAGATAAGAGAAGGAAAGGGAAATCGTAAAAGTAGGTTCCGTACGCACACACACCGTGCGTATCCGTCAACTGTCCAAATCATGCAGCGCCACGCCTGGTTGCGCCATCTAGGTGCTGAAGCCTCAGACAGAACACTGGCAAGGTTGTGAGAGTAACTGTATATTTCTCCAAACGTTGGTCTGCCAGCACAATTCGTTGTCAGTTTCCTAGGTTTCAGTTTAACAATTATGGTGTTTCGAACGAAAAAAAGAACGTCGGAATAAGGAGGAAGATTCCTCCACTGACGTTGTCCGCGTACTTTAAACATGCTTGTATTCTGGTGCTAGTATGTTGCTCAATTCGGTTGAATTTTATTCAGCGAGGACACCGCGCTATTCGAATCAGTTGTTGATTCAAATCAATGTGGTTGTGTCCTCGAGTTGACGAAAAAAAAAACAATTCTGGCCTTTTATAATTTTATAACCACAGCATCATTAAGAGGCCCGCCAAAGTGGGAAAAGTCACGATCTTGATCTAAGTATTTGCAATGTACTTATCAAAAAGTGCCCACAGAGGCCGAAACTGAACCCATGTCCTCTCTCGACGCGTCCCACCAACTGAGTACATGTATTTGCAAAGTACTTATCAAGAAGTGCCCACAGGGGCCAACACGGAACTCATGTCCTCTATCGACGCGTCCCACCAACTGAGTACCTGTATGCTATTTGCTAAAATGGTAGTGCTCTTTTTTATTATTATTATATTGCTATTGTTGCCCGGTGAGACAAAGGGACATCTGAAAAGCGGTTTCGAAAACGTGCGAGATCGATGTCTCCGCGGAGCCCGTGGTCTGGAAAAGCTGTACCAACAAACAAAACTGTACCGGTTTTCCAAGTTTCCGCTCGCACTAAACTCGTATATCATTGGGCTATATTACCCTTCTATTCGAACTTGATTCATCGGAGCCCGTGGTCTGGAAAAGCTGTACCAACAAACAAAACTGTACCGGTTTTCCAAGTTTCCGCTCGCACTAAACTCGTATATCATTGGGCTATATTACCCTTCTATTCGAACTTGATTCAGTGTCGTCAATGTTTGACGTAAAGTTTACCGCGGTTGAAGGTTCATCCATTGCCCAGCGAGGCTCGTGTAAGATTCGATCCTCAAGTGATGCGTCTGCTTAACGTCATAAATAGTGAAATGCTCAACAGTACATATAACTATAACTATACAGGTGACAAAAAATAAACTATTCAAACCCTACAGCTCATGCGGTGGCCGAGCTAGCGCACTGCGAGAAGAAAAAAAAACATTTTGAACAGTGAAGTAGGGTAGTTGTTAAATTATGTAGAAGGCGTGTTCACACAATTCTGCGTTATAGTTTCGTCACGAGTGGCGTAGGCAGAAATTTTTTTTCGGGGAGTGGTGAGGGGGGGGGGAATCACTTCCTTGAAATTATCATTGTTCACTCTGTATTCCATAGCCAAATAAAATTTCGGAAAAGGGGGAGGAGGGGGCACGGACCCAGTGTGTCACTTCCTGGTTACGCCATTGACTCCCGCTGAATGCAACCGATTAGACATCATATACGTACTGCACCGTTCAAGTTACCTGTGCACTGCTCACTGTTACCTTCGTTCCAGCAATTAATACGCGCAGACTCTCCAGCGTGCTACGTACTCGCGAGAACCCATAACAATCATCATGGATGAAAGTCCATCGGGATTTGCTAAGCGGTGAGAAACCCAAAACCTCTGTTTAGAGCTCGGAATATAAACCGTCTGGACAGGCACGCCCTTACTTGTTATTTCCTGCTAGCACAACGCACTGTATTTAGGATTACATTACCCTCCAACCACTTGGCTGGCACGAGCCGGAGACGTTTTTTCTTTAAGGAGCTCGCGGTTCATGCAACGCTGCCAGGGCAGGCTCAAACAAAGCAGCGAGACAGACGGGAATTGCGCAGCCGTTGTGTCAGTAAGCTGCAATTCACCCGACGCCACGGTTGCACATGCTACGCGCATTCTGCATGGGTGCGCAAATGTACACTCACGCCCATGCCCTGTTTGTTATATGCCTGATATATGCTGACATCGTGTATATGCAGGCACATCGTTCGTTCTGTTCGCTTTCGCGTGCGCGTGCAGCTGTTTCCAAGGCACCGTTGCAGGAGCGTGTATAATGTATACAAGATGAAGTATAGTGGTATATGCGAATATTTAATAATAATACCTGGGGTTTAACGTCCCAAAACCACGATATATGATTATTAGGGACGCCGTAGTGGAGGGCTTCTGTAATTTTCACCGTCGGGTGATCTTCAACGTGCACTCACATCACACAGTATACACACGGGCCTGTGCCACTTCGCTTTCATTTAAATCCGGCCGCCGTGGCTGGGATCAAACCCGCAGCCTGCGGGTGAGCAGCCGAGCAACGGAGCGGCCGGTATGCGAATATTTCAAAATTTCTGATTCGGAATCGAGTTGTACATTTCGAACTGAACAGCCGCTCTTCGCTAAGTATAGTTTTATAACCGTGTGCGAATATTTCAAAAGGTGAAGCATACCAAAATAGGTCACACAATTGATGTAAATGTTCAATGCATGTAATATTCGTTGCCATAGTGAAGGCAGAAAAGACCTTTAAGGCAGGTGACAATACGTAGCTACGCCATGAAGAATATTCCGTGTACCTTGCGTGAAGAGGCTTGGTTTTTTTTTTTGCGCTAAATATTTTTTTTTCACTTACAAAAAAGCGTGGGAATTCTGACCGATCGCTCTGGAGCCACCTTCGCGTCCAGTATAAGATTGAGTTTGTGTTGACGCTATGCAGTCAATGTCACTTCGTTATGACTCATGACACCTGCAGTATACTGCCGATGGGTAATGCTTCTGCTAACACCGCTATCCTAAATACGGCTGTAGGATGATCGAAATTCTCACATGTCGTTCCATGTGTGATCTTTTGTATCAAATCAGGTCAAATTGTAGTTCAATAGGCAACTGCTGTAAGACTGTGAACAAAGGGCCAGCTTGACGCGGTCTATGTCCCCGCTTCACAGGCATCAGAAACAGCTCAACAGCATATAAGCACAGTTTGACGCAATAGAAAAATATTATTTACACGTCAAAAGCAGTGAAACACTTATGAAACTAACCTTGTCAACAAGTACAAGGACAGCTATGAGTAAGTAGAGAGAGAAATATTTTGAGAAAAAAAAAACGGGAGATGTAGTAAAACGAAACGTATACTGAGTGGTCTTGGGAGACACAGTTATGGTCACAAGTACATTGCAGATTATTTAGGTGAGCGTCCCACAGCCATCTTCGTAAAGCATGAGGAACATGTTCAACCACAACAACAACAACAACAACCGTCACCAACAACAACGACGACGACGACAAACACCACTATTCCCATCAAGTACTGAACGTACAATGTGTTACCGGAAGTGAAATTGAGAGACTAACAAGAAGTGGGAGTCTGATGGAGGAGGTGGGAAATAAAGTCAGGGAGGTCAACCAGACGCGCACCCGGTTTGCTACCCTACAGTGGAGTAGGAAGATGTAGTCATAGAAAGAAAGAAGGGAAAATAAGATGCTGTTAGGCCATACATGTGCGCCTGTCCATTACATGCTTGCAAGTAATCACTCCAAGTCAAAAACGGTGTATACCAATGTCCGCGTCGCTTTGCAGGCTGGCGACGTCTTATAGGTACACGATCCGATGATCTCCTCTTCTAAAAGCTGTCTGTATAGTTTGTTCAGCGCATTGCGCAAAACACTGCTTTGGCTCACATAACGAATAAAGAGGCAAAGCCTGCAGATGTTCTGTCGTTTGGCACTGTTGCAATACCGATAGGTGGGCTTCTTGGTTATACTTTTGGTTATACTTTTTTTTTTCTTAATGAAATGAGAGCTCAGACGGACAGGAGCTTGAGGAAGAAATAACATGGTGCAAACGATAAGAGGGCATAAGGGGGAGCCGGTATAGCCATAGTACCTGACTTTATGACGCATGCGCAGGTGACATGTGACCGTGGGTCCTATAAGAGTCTGCACGTGCACTCGCGTCCTCGAAAGCCGAACGTGATTAAAGCCAGACGTTTTTTCTTCCCCGTACGTCGTCCGCGCTCAATGACCGCCGTGGGTGTAGCCGAGTTCAAACCCAGTTGTCCATGCGTAATCTCGGCGACAGCGCCGCTCCCTGAACCCATGCGTGGGCTTCGTTTCCTCGTGTATTTGCACTTGTGCACGGCGCATGCAGACGAGGGGATTTGCGAAAGGAAGCCGGAATGACGTAACCGCCATTCGAAACACCGTCTACTTACACACTACACATGTCTCCGCCTATGATAGCCCGTCCGAACGTACATCTTCGCATACCTCGGTGTTCTCATAGCTTCGCACGCTTGTTAACGGGGTACTGACACTATTTCAAAGCATGGCCAAAGGTATACGCTTTCCGTTTCTTTGGCTTGATGTGTTAGAGGACACTTAAACCGCTGCGAATCGATGTCAATAGAGTATAGTTTCGTTTTTTCTTGGATACACTTCCAACTGGTGCTATCTCTCCCTCGCCGCATATTCATACATGAAAACACGTGAACAATGTCGGCGCTATAAAAGCGCTGAACCAAACAATATTATGCACTTTTCAGCTGCATCATGCTGTCGTCGTTTGCACAGTTTCGCAAATGCCCAAAACAAAGTGAAATTAGTCGGTCGCGCACGCGAGACATAGTAGAACGGCCATGCGACTACATTCTAAAGCCGGTATACAATTGGCAGCTGATAGCCCTCGTATATGGACCAGTCGAGAGGTTATTTCCTGGTGACGTCACCCGAGCTGGCGTCAAGAATTTAGTTAAAGACGTGCAACACTCGGATATAATAGTGCGCTCGGTCTTTGGATCTTCCGAGGTTCAGTGAGCGACCCATTAAGCGAATGCTATAGTGGCACCATAACATTTTACACTGATAAGTTATTGGTCTATGAACCAGTGGCGCGAGTAATGGGCCTCAGCGAATTTTCGTGACGCATATCAATTTCTGGTGGACCGGGACATGACACGCCGACAAGATAAGACCATAAGGTGTAACGCCCCTAAAATAAGATAACATTCGTTCAGAGACAACAGAAGGTGGCAGGGCCCACGCATACAGAATCAGCTATAGCTGTCAGCGTCTCAATTGTTAAAAATAAATTTGTATACTTGGTCAGCAGGCTCTGAAAGGCGTGCGATATCACGTGTGCATATAGCATAGACTCCAGCGCTAAATTATGAAAATGTAAACCCCTGCACGCCATGTGTGCGCGCTGATATGAGCTGCACAACGACATCTCCCTATACAGTGAAGCATCACTTTACAGGTATACGTAAACGTAGGTACACTACTACCCTACACGAATGTAGGCTTCACAATCCCGTATCAATCCATTCAAAGCATTTCTCCCTCTCTTTCCTTCGCCCCATGGAAGTTATCCACTACAATACCTACAATTAAAAACAAGCAAAAAACGAGTTTCCTCTGTTTTCGCTCGTGAGAATTTCATATTATTGATCGTCGATTTCGATACCAATTTTAGTAGTATTTTATAAATCGCTTCGATAATAAACTTCCCTGAAGTTTGTCGCGCTATAAGGTTGAAGTCACTTTCCACTTGCGTCACACTTGGAGACGCAGGAACGTGACATCCTCTTCCCGATCTGAGCAGTTTCCTCTGGACCACCGTCATGACGTATTTAAGTGACGTAACTTCGGACGCCACGGTTTATGGTTCAATGCGTAATTCTTCTCGGTAAACAATTAACGCCTTGTAATTTTTTCTAAAAAAGTATACAAGCATAGTTTAGCGATCAGCAGCCAACAACAGTGAAAATTTGCCGCTTCACGGACTTGTCAAGGGAGCCGACGCATTTTACAGCGCAAGAAAAGCGACGAGTGTATATATCCTATACGCTAAAATTCACGAAAGCCAAGATGTTCGATGATGAAAATATATATATATATATATATATATATATATATATATATATATATATATATATATATATATATATATATATATATCGTGCAACACCCAGAAACTCACGCATATTAGTTTTTTTTTTTTCGCATAGCTAACCTTCTTACCAAGCACACGCAGGGGGAAAACGTACAATAGTGTGGATCCTGCCAGTGGCAGAACCATCGCTATTGTATCTTGTCTGGCTCTTGTAGAGCCTCTTAAAGCAGGAAGGAACTTGGCTCGTCAAACCAAAAAAAAAAAAAAAGGTGCGAGGAAAATGAAAGACTAAATACCAGCTCCAGGGCTATGAAATTTGTGGCACAACCTAATGTAGATTCGCCATACTGAATTCTTCTGTGAACCTTCAACTTTCTCTATAGTGATCTTTTCCAAGTACAATGTCGCGTTCACAGAAGAAGAGAGAGGGATATAATGTGCTCACCAGCCATGTGCAGAAAAGAATGACTTAGCAAACAGCTCAGAATGCACGGCGATTTTCGCGTGCATTATTGCACTTCATGTCCAGGATTCGGGGACATTTGCGCGTAGCGCCATCTATCGTCGGCGACAGCAGCGACCTGACGTTAGTGAAAGGGAATTAGGCGAACGAAATTATATCTGACGAAAAAAAATGTAGTTATCAAAAACGACTGCCGGTTACTGTAAAGTTATAGAGTCACACTACAAACATCATGACATCCAAGCGTATTTGATATATTAAAATGCGGCTCCATATTAATGAAAACTAGCGTCTGTTAGTTTTCATTAATATGGAGCCGCATTTTAATATATGCCAAGGAAAGCATAGGGGATGTTAGGAGTAATTGCAATGTAAATGTGAAGGAAGAGCAATGGATGAAAAGATAAATTGCCACGGCCAGGGACCAAGTTATCTGTTGGCGTCATGTTGAACGTGACATACCAACAGGTAAAAAGGATTGTTTCACACTCGCCGTACCGGCAACAGGCGGCGCTGATTGTCTCTCCCACGTTTAAATGCACATACACACCATCTAAAGTGGACGGAGGTATGACCGCCACCGCAGCTCAGTGGTAGAGCACCGAACGTGTTATTCTAAGGTCGTAGGTTCGATCCCTGTCGGTGACGAGTTATTCTTTCGTCCGCTTTTACTTTTTCACATTTACAATACAATTAATTTTAATGCCATTCCCCATACTTTACTTAGCATCATCGTCTGTTCACATTAATATTGTGTCTAAGAGAGAAAAACTGCCCTTAAATTTACACCTATTTCTTCAATTCAATGGGCCCCAGGTGTTTTCAATGTGCGGTGTTCAATTCTCCTGGGAAGCCACAGGATTTAGTGAGAGACTGAAATTTCCTCAAAATGTTCTCTACTGCACAGATCCAAAAGTAATTTTTTTATAAGAGTTTATTTCGAGAGATGTGGTTTTTTCGTCTATTTCCCGTTCAGTAATGGCAGGACGTCATTGCTGCCGTGAACAAATGGCGCCACGCACAGATGTCCCCAAATTCTAGGAATGATTGTCGTCTTCGCAATCATTTTTTTTTCTGTACCACTTTAGTATAGCAAACCAGGTGATGCATGCCTAGTCTACCGGCCTGTTTACACGCGTACACACTTTCATTAGTAAGCAATCAACAGCAGGATAGCGCACGGCAGCTAAACAATGCCACTTGATAACTTTTTCGGTGATAGTCACTCAATATTCTACACTGGGATAATCTCTGTGGATCGAAGAAGCTGCATCTGGGCCTGCCAGGTCTCGCATATCATGCTCGGCCTTAGAAGTTAACGAGAGTACACCGCCCTGTTCGATCGGTCGGCTGTACAAGTGAGTCCCACGTTTGGAAGTTATGCGACAATATGAGTCACCGTCGCCGACTGCAAGAAACACAGCGCCGAACAGTAACGATATGCATTCGGCAAAACTGTGAGACTTATGATGATTCGAACGCCTACCTCGCGTGATGTGGAATAAAGTTTAATATGCTTTTTGTTTTATATTTTCTTCTTAATCTTTCGTGGAATACAAAAAAAAAGCTTTCAACGAGGAAAAATCATGTGGCAACTTCGACCAGCAAAGCCTGAAGCAAGTGCGGAGCTGGGTAGCCCCTTTCTTTCTCTTCGTTTTTTTCTTTCCTCCTCTCTTTCCTTCTCGTTCTTTTTTTTTTCAGGTTTTAATACTTACGAAGTTAGGACTTTCGTCGGTGTTCTTAACTTGTTCTTGTCGATGCAATGTGGCGTCGCTTCGCGCGTGTATACGTCATGCAGACGTGTTCCCTTCATCGGGAAGCTCGATCTCGATGAGGTCTTCTAAGCTGCCAACGTGATCGAGTTTCCCAGCAACACGCTGCAGGGAAATATGGCACTCGCGTACATCGGGGCTTTAGCGTATATATGGCGTTACAGCCATCATGGGAGTGATGGACAGTACACGGATTTGTGTCGTTAAGCTTCCTTCTTTCGGCTCCGTTTGTATCCGTGTGGCATATGAAACCGCTTTGTCGCAAGACGAACTTCAGCAAACTTCGGGACTTCTACTTCACATTTTTGTGTCTCATCAGTTAAATTGGCTCACGAAGTTCCCAACGCATTCTTTTATCCGAAGCAACCGCCCAAACGCAACCATCAACAAAGCCACGAAAACGTTCGAAGCCGCAAGTACGGAGATTGAGCAAATCCGCGTCTTCCCATAATTCTTATCGTGGCTGAACGATCGCAGCGCCAGGGTTGTCTATAGTCAGTATTCAAGGAAATTCTACGGTCAAGGTGTGCGATGCAGTCTAGATTTTGAACATGCCCATCCATTTACGCTTATGTACGCTGAGAGTCAGTTAAGAATAGCGAACTAGATTCCGAGAGAATTAAGGCAACTGCGCGAGGGGTGAGGCATGGGCAGCTGATGTTAAGAAGTTCGCGGGAATAACGTGGCCGCAGAAATCAAGGAGCGGATTGATTGGCGAAACATGGGAGAGACGCTTCCGGAGACAGGCTGATGATGATTATGTACTTTTTTATGCTTAGCGTGAAACTTTTAGTAAGCATGATCTTCGTATCTATTTTCAGATTAGTCGAGCCTGCCGTTTCTGACGTCATTTCGTTTTAAGTCGCTTTTTACCAGTGTGTATACATCTTTCACCCCTCCTGTTCGCCCGTGTGGCTCGAGCCTTTTTGTGACGCGTATACACTGCACAGACGCAGTACATCTGTGCAGTGCATCTGTGGCGTAGTGCGCGCGCACATGCAGTCTTGCGGGTTCGCAGCGTCAACATTTATGCCGCCGCGGTGGTTAAAGGTTAACGCACCCACGCCGAGATATGTTATTGGAAGAGATGCAACGAAAACAAGCCGACATTCCCGGACACGAAGGAAGGTACGGGCGGGAGTGTTATTCGGTCTGGGAGGCCCCAACGACGAGAAGTCATGCTCGGTCGGCCATCCCACCCACTTAGATGCGGGGCTTTATTTTGCATACGGTGCACGCGACGTTCTATACGTCTACATATACGTCACTGAGAGATACGCAGAAGGTCGAGGTCAGGTCGTCGCGGTGGGCGTGGCCTCCAGTAAGATGACTTGTATACGAACCAATAAGCAGGCCTGTATATGTAAACACGCTAACGGTCTCCCGCGAGTGCATGCACGCACGTGTATGCGCGTTCGAATGTGCACGGCCGGACTTCTGCGCTACAGGTTTGGCTTGAACTGTTTTGTCGGCGTTCTTCGGAGAAAGATATTCCCACGAAGGCGTTTTCTACGCGGCTTGCACCTACATTAGGGGATACGTTATAGCGAGTATAAGTTAGCGAGTATAAGCCAGTTACCATGGGCGTCCCTCAAGGTTCAATCTTAGGCCCCCTTCTATTCCTACTTTTTATTAACGACCTACCTAGTTCCCTTAACCATACTAACTGTCTTCTTTACGCCGATGACACTACTATTTTTACATCCCAGAAAACAGCTGCTGAACTTGAAAGTAGCCTAAACTCCGATCTCTGTAATATTTATCAATAATGTGTTAACAATCATCTTTATATTAATCCCTCTAAAACTACATTTGTGGTGTTTTCATCCGCACAGAACACATTTCCCTCACCAGTTTCCGTATCTCTTAACAACCATATTATTTCCGTATCGGATCATGTGAAGTTCTTAGGCGTAATACTAGACAAGCATTTGAAATATAACTATCATGTACTCTCAATATTAAAAAAGGCTTCTTTTGGCATTCATGTTCTCATTAAAGCCCGCCTTTATTTTCAGTCACGCATTATTTTATCATTATACTATGCATATATTCATAGCCATCTTTCCTATAGCATTTCATCCTGGGGTAATACATATGCCAGTCACCTGGAGCCCCTTCTACATCTTCAGAAACGGGCACTACGTCTGATCGCCTTCGCTCCATTTTAATCGCCTTCTACGCCACTCTTTATTTATTTTTCCGTACTTCCAATTAACCTTTTATTCACTCTAAAGTTAGCTATATTGATGTACTGCCTCATTTATCATGGTCTATGTGTTTCAGGGCTATCCACACAACATTTTGTCAATACTAATAACACCAGGTTTTCAGCCTGTCACAATTTCCTTCTCCCTAAAGTGCGTAGCAATTATGGAAAACTAACTCTTAAATTTACAGGTGTATCCGTATGGAACAACATACCACTTGAAATAAAGTTATGTCCCACATTCTATTCGTTTCGCAAAATGTTTAAAGAGTACCTAATCACAAAACGTGTTTTCTAAACTCTGCCGTCGTGCCTTACTCCTAATTTTAGTATTTCTTTTACTCACTATACCACTTGCTGTTACACAGAACTTTTCTTGCCTTGTTGTTATGAAATTTTAACCATTCTTTGCTTAATTCGTACAAAGTGTTTTTCACTGCTTGCTGCATTGTTATCGCACTTGACTTATTCTCTAACGGAGGTCCCCCCGACAGTTTTCTAACTTCGGGACCTCCTCTGTACTGTAGAATTTTATTCATGTAAATGTATGCATTCCTGAAATAAAGTTTGATTTGATTTGATTTGATTTGATAAGTACTAGATGCACTCATGAAAGAACTAGAGGCACATAGAGGAGAAGGGAAATGCAGGAAGGTTAATCATATGCAAGAGGCGGCGTGGGTGTTTTCCGGTGTTCGTTCTCTGTTCTCCTTCGTTGAAAACGAAAGAATGACAGCTCAGCTAGAATTGTTAAAGCTACTTGATCGGGCACTTTCTGAGCAGGTACTATTACAGCCCCGTCCATATCTCTCAACAGCCCACAAGGCAGTGAAAGCCCTCTTGTGTTTCTTGAGGACGACGGGTTTGTGTGAAGGCGTCTGACCTGCGGTGCATGGAGTCCTACACGCATGCATTGAATTTACTGTCTCTCTCTCCCCTTTTTTTCTCTTCCCTATCTCTCGTCTTTCTTGTCCTCTTCCCTAATCACCAGTTCAGGGTATACGCAACCGGATGTATTTCTGGTTAACCTCCCTGCCTTCTCCTTTTGTCTGCTTCCTTCCTTCCATACTTACTTAATTTACGATTTAGAATGTGATTAATCTTACTCAACAGGTGCGTAGGGAGGATCTGCATAGGTCCATATATGTAATCGTCTCGTCGTGGCGCGCTTCCTGGTTCTTATTAAGTTGTCTCCAGGCAGTACAGTCGCTTTTATCTATACTATGCCCCACTCCTAACCGAGCATCCCCCTGAACAGACTGTCAGTGACGATAAGCGCTGTGACCTGACCACAAACTCGAGCATCACGGTGTGCCACCACCAACGCGTTGTTCGAAAGAATCGAAATGGCCTTGGAGAACGTAAGGACGACACCATGCAGTCTATATAATACTGAACGAATTTCAGCGGCGGAAGCACTGTATACACCATGCACAAGACATTGTACCTATATAGCTGGCATTAGCGATCGTGAGACAGTCACCATGGACATGAATCAGGCGCTGGGTCGGCGCCGCATTCTCGGGTCAATACGGATAGCCGTTTGTTACCAGCAGTAGGCAATGTAACAACGCGACGAGAGGCTGCAACTGCCACGCTTTCGCCGCTCCGCCGCGATGCTATCGGCGATATCGGCCGCTCGCTGGGCCGAATTAAGTGGCCACATGCATCACCGTGTGTCGTTGCAGAGAAGCCGCTGCGGTGTATAGTGTACAATACAAAACACGACGCGCTGCACAGCAGGGCATATATGCCGATTGACAGGATGAAAAGGAAAGGGATATATACGAGTTGGCTATCGTGCGAGGTCGAGCTTCTTTACTATAACCTGCTTGAGTATCTGCAGTGTGCATGCATGTGAGTGCGTATATGGTTGAGCAGCGCAAGTTCGATTAGTCTTACACGACATGGTTTCCACGGGTAAATACAGTCCGAGTAATGTGGCTGAGTGGGTAATCTGTTCTGCGTATACCGAGGACGAGAACATGGTGTTGTTCGCACACATTAAATGGCCCTTTTCTAAAAGTGGTAAAAACAAAAGGGTTATTTTCTCCCGGCGTTTGCCGTCTTTGCAGCGGAATTCCCGACTTCGGCAGATTGCTCGGGTGACATCAAGATGAAATAAGCTCACTAATGGTCGATGTACGAGATATATCTGCTGCGAATTGTCTGCCTGCTTATAGTCATGCATGCATGCAGCCGAATGCCCGTTCTCCGTCGTGTCGCATGACTAATAACGTGCGTGACAAACTGATTTCAGTTCGTTTCCCACATATACGACTATAGGGAGGGGAAGGCTGCAAGTAGTCGAAAAGCACGAAACGTAGACCATGCAGCTTGCGTGATGATTAGCGGTTACGTTCGACGTGTTTAAATGAATAAATAAAAACAAGTGCCGAGGAAGAGATTGCGCTTGTAGAGAGGCAGTCGAGAAAAAAACTGTATAGTGTCTAGCCTTTGAACACGGTTCAAGGAAAGAGAGACAGAAAGAACAGGTGCGTAGCGTTTTTACAGAATTTGTCTCCGGTTGCCTGCGCACTTATCAGCAGTAAGTTTGCGCGTGCTACAGACGAGTTCATCAAAGACAAACTTGAAAAGGAGAATAAAGATGACTTCAGATGGTGGGAGCTCCCTGTATACGACTAAGGAGAAGGAGAGAAATTTATGAAACTTCGTATATGTTTAACTACATCAATGACGTGTTGAGCCGTCCTCTAAGTATAACATATAACGTCTGGTAGAAAATCTCCCTATTAACAAACGATGTACAACATGCCTCGCATTATGCAGTGAAGTATAGATAGTATAAGTACGCATAAGCCAACTGCAAACGACATCACGTCATCGGAGATCGACACGCCTTGGCAATATATACACAGCGGCACAGGTGAGCAAACTACCTCATGAGAAGACTCACCGGGCTCAGACTGAAATCGAGCCGCGAGTCTGAGTTTGAGTGAGTCTATAGGAGAGCAACATTTCTGTAAGTTTCAGTCTGACTGAGTCCGTTCAAGAAAAATTCTAACGAGTCGAGGTTCGAGGGAGTCGCTTGAGGAAAATTTTGGCGATTATGAGTCCGAGCGAGTCCTAAGAGCAAAACGTATTTTATGACAGTGTCTGAGTCAGTTGATGTTTTTTTCCCACCTATGCGCAGTGGTCTACTGTTAAAGGGAACACCCGAGCGTTTGGTGATCGTTCGGCGCCAACGCCAGCTGCAGTGACTGCATCGAGTTTCACAATTTAGTTTCACGCAACTGCAGAACGAATAGAACTCTTTCTACCACGGCCAGCTTTCCATGCGTCGAATCGTGACGAAGCGAATCGTTCGCGCGTCGAAGGAGCACTGCGCGCGGTTTTTGAAAAGACGCTGCGACACTTTTCAAGGTATAATGATCGAACGGTTTCACTGAAAGACTTCACTGTCGCATGAACCGATCACCGAAAAAAAAAAATTCTAGAATCCGTCAAGTACGAGAGAAATTACAGCAATACGTCCACACAATGAGCGCTCTCTCTACTTTCATGCCAGTGAGCGCACGAGGGGGAGGGTAATGGCAAGAGGGTAATATTATTCATCCGTTAGGCCAAGTGCGTTATTTTTGTTTATTCATTTTTTTTATTTATGAAGTACTGCAGGCTGTAAAAATGGCCCAAGCAGGAGTGGGAGGTGGTACAATGATAATGATATGACCAATTAATAGATACAGTTGTAGAGAAAGAAGAAAAAGCAAAGAAAACAACAACAACAACGACAGAAAAATAAATCAGACAGGTGTACAATATATTCGCGGGTTACATAACTCGCACTTCAAAGTAAACTTCTAGAGATTTTAGTACATTTTCAGACTCAAAAATATGGTGCGGCAGTTCGTTCCAGTCTGTTATTGTGCGAGGGAAAAAAAGAGTACTTCAAGTTGCTAGTGTGCGCAAGGGCAGGTGTGAATTTGTAAGAATGGTATCCTCTAGTATGACCATGAACATTTTTTTTCGTTTTTTTTTTCGAACGCACGTCTTATTTTCAGTGTAATCGCAATCTCACGCAATCGCGTACGTGGCGCACGGTAGATCTATAGTTACTGTATATGCTCCCTATTATGTATGCGCATGCTATACCCAAAGGTAGCATATACAGTATCTTTAACGCGCGTGGGCACGTGGCGGCATCCCGCGGTGGCCGCGGTAACTAGACGCAGTTATGGTGCTTGACTCAGGTTGTGTTCCAATTCTTAGACAGCACGTAGACAGTCTATGCAGACTGCTTAGAAGACAGCACCGAGCCCATGCTGTCCGAGAATCGGAACACGTCTGAACGACTTTTACGCGACGATGCGCCACCGCGCGTCGAGAAGAAAAAGCTAAAATAAACAAACTTAACAGTTGTACTTTTTGGCCTATTTCGTCTTAAAAGCAAAAACAAATAAACGTTACTCACATTGAGCGTCTGGGGAAGCGTCTGCTTGTGTGCAGACGACCAATTCAGCGACATTTGATCTATCTGAGCGATTCACTGAGCCGCCATCTTGTCTAGACAGCCAAGTAGCCTGCATCGTATTTGTCTACGATGTGGTCTTCTCGAAGCTATCTAATTTGCCGGTTACGTGAGAATTGGAATGGGACTTAAGATGGCCGCTGTCCATTTAGCTGTCTATTTAGCCGTCTACGGTGAGCATTGGAACACACCCTCAGCCAATGGCAGTAGACATTGCGTTTACGGTGCGGTCATTTGGGTTCCCGGAATTTTTCGAGAGAACAGGGCGCCGTTTCGAGCTGACTAATAATAAAGTGTAAATTACGAGTCACGTGCGGCACCGTAATGTTTGGCTGGCTCAGGATCCTCGACTACTGATTGGCAGCGTTTATCTGACCGTACTGAAAAAAGTGTTGCAGGGGCTAAGACGTCTGCAGACGTCTTAACCCCTGCAACACTTTTAGCCCCTTCAACACTTTTAGCCCCTGCAACACTTAGCCCCTGCAACACTTAGCCCCTGCAACACTTAGCCCCTGCAACACTTAGCACCTGCAACACTTAGCACCTGCAACACTTAGCACCTGCAACACTTAGCACCTGCAACACTTAGCACCTGCAACACTTAGCACCTGCAACACTTAGCCCCCGCAACACTAAGCACCTGCAACACTAAGCACCTGCAACAACGAGCTTCGCGCATGCGCGAAGCTCGTTGCAGCTTCCGGCCGCCGGTGGCGCCGAGCGATCGCCTGTTCTCTTTAACAGTGGACCACAGCGTACACGTCGACGGGTTGTATACGCACGTCATTCGCGGTTACCTTCGGGAGCACCACTTCGGGCAGCTGGAAGTTGTCGCACCTTTTTTTAACACTGAATGGTTACTCTAATGAAAACAATGTTGTGAATACTAAATATCGCAGTATTTAGGTTCCATTCAAGCTATTGTAACGCGTAATATATATAGTTTAACGACGCAGTTCAACGTTGCCTGGTTTGAACGGAGATACTTAGAGTATCCGAGAGAGCGTGCGCTCTGTGTCATTTGATTTGTTGGCTTCAATTTCTCAAGGATTGGGTGCTATCTTTAGGCAGCGGCCGTTGTGGCCCGCCGTAGCTGAATGAAAAACAGACAAAACATGTAATAGATAGAACAGCAAAGCTAATCAACGAAGTTTACTAACGGGTATTTTAAGTTATGTGACATTCTGGTAAATATCCGATATATCACCACAAACCACGTAGGTTGCCGGGACAATATTATTTTACGATGTGGCAATGTCGTTTTTTTAGATGTCCCAGGGACCTGCAATATGTGTTGCTATATTGGATACTCACAAATGTTCCAATGAATCTACAGATATTAGAAATAAATAGTCAGTCAAATTCGTTGTCACACACTTCGGTTGAGGCCCCGCCGATCCAACATCGACGTGCGGCAGACTCGCAGGCTTCCACTTTACGCTTCGGCCTGCGACGCCTGAAAGGCCTCGAAGTGGCACATTTCACATTTATTTGCGGGTTGGCCGACCCGTGCGGGGTTGCACGTGTGGTGATGTGTGGGCCTGACCGACGCACTCATAGAGCAGACACGGAGTTTGATTACACATAAACAAGCATTTAATTGAAACAAGGGCAAAGGCAGGAGTTAACGAAAAATAACAAAGAAGGAAGAACTGATACGCGCGATAGAAACAACAGCTACATAACAAAATGTGCTAAAAACACTACAAAAGATACAGGCTAAAGACAAATAAGCGGAATGTTAACAAACTAATGACATGAATCAAAGGAGATACAAGGCAATAATTACAGAATACTCATGGTGGCGCTTTAGAATTTAAACGTGCGACGCAGCGCACACTACAAATATTTAAAAAAAAGGCTGGTTAAAACAAGTTTACGGTTTAACAAAAAAGTCACAATAAAAAAGTTCCATACGGACCAAACCAGCCCTTGGTGCACGTAGGGGAGTTGACGGGTGCCGCTGAAGGTCTCGCCGGCTTGGTAGACGACGAGGGTGCCCGGAATTGCAGCCGTCTCAATACGTTGCGCGGGTCACTCCGTGCTCGCCGCCTACGCGAGACTCGCGACACCGACGACCGCACTTGTTGCTGTCTGTACGTCAACTGCTCTTCCGATGCAGTTCAACCCTCCTCGGGGGCGTCCACGTGCTCCCATCTCATCTGGGAGTAATTTTCCTTGTTGAGACCACCGGTTCCCCTTCCGGTCAGGGGCAGGGAAGACGAGCCGGCGCCACGCTGGGTCGTTATAGTCGCCGGATGTCGTCTCCCAACACAAAAACGCCCTTCCTTGGAAGATGGGGCCCGCGGAGGCTCCGAAAATTGGAGTCGTTTGTGACATTCGTCAATTTCGTTTTTCAGGCCGATACTTCTTTTTTGTCAATTTCTCAATCCCTTAGGATGAAACGTCGCAATCGCAGCCATATCCACATGTTTTCAAATCCCATTGACAAAGCACTTTTAGCATTTCACAGAAACAGTGACCGAACGATATCTCGAGGACTCCGAAAATAAAGCCGCGTCGCGACTTATAACTGCCTTCGCACATTTTTCATATAAGCTTGCTAGTTCTCACTAATTGGGGCAATATTTCGGGCGTGAAAGAAGTCAAATTCAATTGTATTGTTTCTCCTTGTGTAGAGTGCATGCCTGTTTCTTTCAGTCCATACTTCGTGCAGACACGTATTTGGAGAACGAAGAATACACATTGTAACGAACTAAACAGTATACACCCAAGCCGGCAGCACCTGGAGGTTGCAATGGAGCCAAAAATCAACAGCAAAATCCACTAAAAATTGAACGCTGCAATCAAATCCTTCTCTTCGTGCCATTGATATCATGTTTTCCGTTGCTTTGGCGACCTCATTAAGTGTCCTTCACTTTTACCTCCTGTGCAGCGCTAAAAATTATGTTACCCAGGCGTCGAACTTGGACTTCTGTAGAATTACCTAAATCAAATTTATAAGCAAGAATGCTATGTGTGTGTGTTGTCCTATGTGTACGTGTGCGTCCCCGTTCGCGACGATTTGCTTGCCGACGAGCAGCCATAGACGATGGTATTTTTATTCATGGTCACAGTAATCCTGGGTTTTTCCACGGGTTATTTGCGCTGTGGCACCAAACTAACAATGCCCCGAGACGCGCATTGATATTCGTTCCACCGTTTTTACGCGCAAATGTCTGCAAGTCTATGTGTACGCGTACCACTCATTCAGGTACAAACTGTCGATGCTAATAGTCCAGCTAGTGTGGTGGCAATACCCACTATGTATTGTCATTACTGTGCCGTGCGCACTTGGAAGGCGTGCCCCCTTTACTTATGCATTGTCTTTGCACTCTGCCTTCGTGGTCTTCGCTCCTCTCCGCAACAATGGCACCCTTTTAATGCTTTGGCACTCCATCATGGAAAAACAGAACTCGAGGTCGCTGAAGAATTTTGCACGAGAGTTGCCGGGAATATTATGAACGAGAGCATCGACACCGTGATCGTTCCTGAGACGCGATTACCAGAAATGGACATTCCATTCACCATGAAAGAACTGGAAGGTGCTTTAGTCGCTTCTAAGCGCATGTCATCGCCAGGTCCTGATGGTATTACTTATAGTGCGTTGGGACACCTTGGACAAAAAGCCAGAAAAGAACTTTTAACATGCTTCAACAACTCCTGGCTCAGCGGCAGTGTTCCCTGAGAATGGAAAATAAGTCGATTAATACCACTTTTGAAATCGGGAAAATCACCATTGGACTTGACAGCGTATCGCCCTATTGCCCTCGCAAGCTGCCTCGGAAAAGTGAAGGAAAGAATGGTTTTATTTCGTCTCGAGTGGTACTTGGAACGATACACCAAATACCCTTCTTGCATGGCAGGCTTTCGTCGGGGCCGCTCCTCCATTGACTGTGTCCTTGACTTATCGACATTTGTTCAACAAGAAAAAAGTCGCAAGCGCATATCAGTGGCACTCTTTCTTGACGTGAAGGGTGCGTATGATAATGTAGCTCACGATGCCATCCTCACTTCTCTCGCAGCAATGGGCATTGGTGGACGAATGTTTCAATGGATAAAAGATTATATAACTGGCGGGGGTTTCTTTGTACAAACATATTAGGGTACAACTGGCCAACATTACACCTACTGCGGAGTACCTCAGGGAGGTGTTTTAAGCCCCACATTGTTCAATGTGGCCCTCATTGGTCTGGTGAAGATCCTGCCAAATTCGGTGTGCCTATCCATATACGCCGATGATATTTGCCTCTGGAGTGCTGCAGTTACTCGCCCTCAGGTGCGTGCACGAATACAGCGGGCAGCAACCCTCACAACAGCCTACCTTCAGAAACAAGGCCTAAATATATCAACTGTGAGCGTTGATGGCGTTTACACGCAAACCAATGACGCCATACCCTGTTTACATCAATGGGCAGAGTGTCAAATATGCACGGACGCATCGTTTCCTGGGCATAATAATCGACAGAAGTCTTTCGTAGAGCCCACATTGTGCGTACTTGAAGAAGAGACTGCTATCTATTATGCATATCATGAAATTCTTGTGCGGGAAAGCATGGGGAACTTCTGTGGTCTCCATGCTACAGCTGTACGGGGCCCTATTTCTGGGTATATTGCGCTACAGCTTGCCGGTACTGACTAACACTTGCAAATCGAATACTCATTCATTGGAGAGTTTGCAGGGTCAGGCACTGTGTATCTGCCTAGGACTGCCCCGATGCGCTTCTACTTATGCCACAATCATGCTTGCCAAAGACCATCCGGTCAGGACATATATAGTTGTGGATTGCCTCAGAGCGCACATTCGACATGCTAGCCGTGTCCCCGACCACCACTTGGCCCTTTTAACCTCCAGAAGATCACGTGCTACGTTTTCAGACGTCATAGCCAAGCACCTAAACAGCATTCCATCAGGATATATGCCAGCTGCGAGAATGGCATGTCCTTTGTAATGCCTCGACCAGCCGCAAGTACGTCTAGAAATTCCGGGAATCAATAAGAAAAGCAAGCACTCCAGAGTAGCATTGAAGCAAGCAACACTGCTTTTATTACATGAGTTGTACTTAGACCGAACGCAGATATACACTGATGGGTTCGTCTCGTCCAGCAGCTCATCAGGTGCCGCTGTAATTCCGGCTGCAGCAATGACAATCAAGTTTAAGTTGTCGCATATGACTACATCTACGGCATCAGAGCTTGCTGCTATAAGGGCTGCTTTACAATATCTCGTTCAAGAACGTCCAGGAAAATGGGTCATATTCTGTGATTCGAAGGCAGCGCTTCAGAGTTTGCAGTCTGCCATGCGTAGGAGGAGTCATGATCAATTGGTACAAGAAATAAGACATTGCCATCATGAAGCTCTAGCACGAGGGCATGATATTATATATCAATGGCTGCCTGGACATATCGGTATTACCGGAAATCAATTAGCTGATGATGCAGCCCGCTCAGCCCATGAAGGAACCCGTGTAGTCCCGATTGCTCTACCAAGGAATGATGCAGCAAGACAACTTTACCTGCTGGCTCGAGATCTCACACGCACGTTCTGGTCGTCTACCAGCTTCCAAAGGTGTCAATTTTATGAACTGGATCCTTCGCTCAAGATAAAGCTACCATCACAACTTTCCCGCTCCGATGCGACACTGTTATGCCGCTGTAGTGGTTAAGGGACGTTCGTCACTATGTTTTGTTGATACCGGACGAGAAAGGATTAACATGAACTTTTTATTTCATGGCATGGGTGTAACGGCTGACGACGCACGGATACGCTATTGTGTGCAGCGCCGTTGAGTCGGATGTCGCGGCCAACCCAGCAGCCAGGGTCACAACTCCGGAGGTCCAGGATCAGGCCACGGCTCACACGAGGACCACACCCGGTAGGCCTCGCCCACGAACCTGCTCCCGGCCACTGCGCCCAGGCAGGAGCCGTTCAGCAGGTCTCGGCCTTGGACCTTGAACAGACACACCGGAGCTCGACCTGGCCGACACGTACGGGTCTCACGTCCGGCTCAGGAATGCTGCCAGGAACTCGTCCTCTCGAGCGGCGCACCGCTTCCTCTGCCTTCGTGGCCTCAACCCTCGAGCTCTCTTTTCCGCACGTTCCTTTGTTCTTGGTCAGGGCACCGCCAGGTACCCTCGGGTGCACACTGCAGCTCATGAGCTCGTGGCCCACGTCCGAGTCTGGCGCATCACTCGGCACCGCTCGGCGATCCTAGATTCAGCCAGCAACTTCCTTGGCACATGGATCCTCGGCCACCCTGGACCTCGCCCGGTTCCGTGCTCCTCTGTGCGCACTCCCGCGTCTCGCCCGGCAGAACGTCTCGCTCGTCCCTTGCCGATGTGCGACGCTCTGGTGACACCGGCGCTTGATGGCATGGGTGCGGCCACGGAGCAGTCAACCCGCATCGGAGACGCGATGCTCCATGCGGGGCATGGCCAGCCCGTCCAGCGAATAGCGTGCGCCGAGACGCGATGCTCGACGCAACCGTGACCATTAGCCAGGCCACGTTCATCGCTGTGTCGAACGGCTGACCATGGAGACGCCTCGCCGAGATCCGCGATGCCCTCGGCAAGGAAGAGAACAGCAGGCCAGGCCGCGCCCCGAGATGCAGTACTCGTGCCGGCAATGCCGCCCCAGCTGGTGGTTGGACGGCAGCAGCGTGGACGGCCGCGTTCCCTGGCCGGAACCTGGCTCGCCTGCGTCCGACGCTTCGGCCCACTGTCTCCCGTCTGCCGCTGCTGCGGCTGGTCCCCAGCCACAAAGCCCACTGCCACGTGATGGTCGCCCGTGGCCCAATCGTGGCACGTCACCTCTATGGGCCACCACAGGTCATCAGCTGATTCGCTGACACTCACGCGCACATTACACGCGCCTTGCCCCGCACTTCCGTCGTTGTCGTTTTCTTCACTCATCACCGCCGCCTTTGGTTGGGCGTTGCATTTACAAAGGTGTACTCCTTTTGCATTGGTATGGCAGACACTCCTACATGCGACTACTGCGGAGCTGAAGAGACCATCGAACACGTCCTGTGCAGCTGCGCTTGCTACGACACACAGCGATGCCAGCTCCGGATGGTTTTGAATCAACTTGACCCCGGACCATTTTGTGTGCAGAAGATACTAGGACCTTGGGCATCTGCCTCAGTTGCGCAGAAAGCAACTAAAGCACTGCTAATTTACCTAAAGTCAACAAACCTGAGTGACCGCCTGTAGACTGTGTGTGCTCCCCGAGTGTGCTCGTGATTGTGTGTACCTTCTCATCTCTCTGCAACCTCTTTTCCCCCCTTCATCCCTTCTCCAGTGCAGGGTAGCAAACCGGATGTGCGTCTGGTTAACCTCCCTGCCTTTCCTTGCATCTTTATCTCTCTCTCTCTCTCTCTCTCTTGCACTCTGCCTTATGATTGTAAGCGTATAAGCGGGAGAAGATTGAAAAAAATTAGGGGGGGGGACAGGGGTGACGCACTGCAAGCCCCCCTACTCCCTCCCCCTTGTTTTATACGGAGAACTTTGCACAGGCCTATGGTCATCACCACTTGCAGGCTCGTGGCCAATATATTTCTTCGGGGGAAGGGGGGCAGCACTCGCTGAAGGCTTTGACTATTTAAAAAAAAAGGGCCTATTCTTCAGCAAATAATTTTGGCAAACAAAAATGCTGTAGGCCCGTTTGCTCAGATTTGAGTGCACGTTAATGAACCCCAGGTGGTCGAAATTTGTGGAGCCCTCCACTACGGCGCTTCGCATAATCATATGGTGGTTTTGGGACGTTAAACCCCACGTATCAAGGAATCATTAGTTTTGATAAAATATTATTTTATAGACAATTTCATTAGTTCACACACACACACAGATATATATATATATATATATATATATATATATATATATATATATATATATATATATATATATATATATATATATATATATATATATATAAGGGAAAGAAGTGTATACCTAAGGGCTCGTTTTTCCGTGTTTTTAACACAATAATAATGAGATATAACAGACAGTAATGCCAAGGAATGTACAGGGGAAGTTATTAATATTAATGGAATGTAAATAAGAAGAAAGAAAGTGGATGAAAAAATTACCAACTGTAAGCAGGTCGTAGGTTCGATTCCTGCTTACAGTTGGTAATTTTTTCATCCACTTTTCTTTCTTCTTATTACATTCCATTAATATTAATAACTTCCCCTGTACATTCCTTGGCATTACTGTCTGTTATATCTCATATATATATATATATTATATATATATATATATATATATATATATATATATTATATATATATATATATATATTCCTGGTGGTAATTGATTAGGCGGAAGGAGCGAGACCCTCCCCGAAAACATTAGGGGGGGGGGTGTAAATATTCCAGAATCTTTCAATTTTCATGTATTCCTGCGCGCACGAACGTGCATAAAGTATGGCTGAACCGTCTCCCCTCCCATCCCTACAAGAACAAAAAAAATCTGTCAATGTTACTTTACTGGACTATACGGGCCAGATGATGTCACTAAGCAAGAAAATATACGAAGAGCGATGTTTACCCTTCCAGATATGTGGGGTTTAACGTCCCAAAACCACCATATGATTATGAGAGACGCCGTAGTGGAGGGCTCCGGAAATTTTGACCCCCTGGGGTTCTTTAACGTGAGCCCAAATCTGAGTACACGGGCCTACAACATTTCCGCCTCCATCGGAAATGCAGCCGCCGCAGCCGGGATTTGAACCCACGACCTGCGGGTCAGCAGCCGAGTACCTTAGCCACTATAGACCACCGCGGCGGGGCAATGTTTTCCCTTCCAGCGTTGAACATTTGTGTTTACACACTCGCATGCGCGCTTCGTGAATGTCCGAGCCTCATGATGAGCTGCTCTCTGTTTCACCTAATGTGCGCAGAGCGAGGACGGCAGCTGCGGCTACTCGACGGCGGGCCCGAAACGCGGGCAGGCATCAGCAGCAGCAGCAGCAGCAGCAGCAGCAGACGCCGTCGGATCTGCAGCGGCCGGCAGAAGCCGGGCGATTATAGCTTATGCCTCCCTTTGACGCGCCCGCACAGCCGGCCCATGGATTCCGAGCATCGCTGGACATGGGTGAGTGTTCGCAGCGCCCTCGCACTTCTCGAACACACATGTCGCGCCCATGCATGCGACGGATAACCAATTATTCAGCCATATAGCGCGTTGTTTCACGTACTCAGATTGCCACATTCTTAGGTAATAAGCGTAATCATGACGGAAGGTGCGAAATCTCGAAGCACGCGCTGCTCAAATCCACGATGGAAGAGACAACGAGAATTCCTCATCTTAAAGCCAGCGCGTTTTGCAATGAAATTTGTGCAACGAGGTATCACATCAGGAAAGGTGTGTTTATAGTCGAAGCCTTGCAAATCACCTCACCAATGAAATGTATACCTCCAGTCGCAAAGCGCAGATTTCGTGGTATCGCGTAATGTTCCGGAGCTATGTTCACTGTGGAGCTGACGATATAAACGTATACACGTGCAACACCAAAGGACATTTGCAGGGGACTCAATTGGCATACATGTTTCTGCAGTGGCTTCAAACTTTATTACGAGGATTCTATACATTCCACACGAGATCGGAAACCATGCATGATTTGGTATCATTTTGTTCATACTTTCCATGAAAAAGGCAGGGCTTTATAACCGTTTGGATATGGGGTCCGTCGGTTCAGAGTGTGTTTGCGAGAAACTTCTGTCGGTGTTCCATAAATTTCGATGCATCAGTGCTTTTTCATGAAACATTATTAACTTTTCTACCACCTATAAGAAGTCGCCAGGATGATATAATTGAAAAGAATGCTATCAGCAGGTGCTGCTGGCTTTTTAGCTACCGCTTCTAAGCTGACCGCCTGTGGACTTCTTTTTTTCCTCGCTTGTTTGTTCGTATCCAAGAGAGCCACGATGTAGACCACGACTGTTCCGAATATGATACTTATATGATTAGCACGTCAACCAGGTGTGTAAAACAAGAAACTTGACAGCACTATACAGCTGTTGTGCACCGAGGAACAAATCCTGTAAAAAATAATATATAAAAGCCAACGAAGCGTTGCGCTGAGCTTGACGATATCGTGTACACGTACATGAGGCATCGGCGAGGCCACCATGTTTGGGCACCATAACACGGCGAGGAGCTGCTTCCACGACCTCACGCGCGCTTTTCAGTTAAACGAGATCGATGACGTACGTAATTCCCATATTTGTTCAGCCCTAAGCTTCTGCTGTAGCCTATGCCCGTCTGTCTCTTCTCCTTTAACTTGAAGGATGTTCACGTTTCGCCTTCAAAAGCCGAACGCGATTCATACAATCACCAACCAGGCTTCGCTTTTTGTGGGCACCTGAACCATGTCTCGAGAAGAGGAACCTTTAGCATTATTATGATATATCTTACAATGCCTTCTTTCTGCAAGTACAGTTGCGAAGTGCCCCCGACACCGTATAATTAATCTTTTTGAGAAATATCGAGGTAACCACCACGTGTCTCTAAGACATTATGTGCATTTTTTTTCGATGTGTTAGAATGATGAACTGTATAGCTGAATCCTTTGTATAACATGTGGGGAGATTTAAACCACCCAATTGTTTTGAAATTCAGATGTTATGACGGCGCGACTTTATAGGCTTCTGCAACGCAATGTTACGTGTGATGACGCGACTCCTATCTACATACATGACACCTGCATAGGGTTTTTTTCTTTTTTTCGAAAACATTTGAAGCATTGGCATGCCCCTGCGGCAGGGTTTACCGGCCACGCAGTATACGACTAGGTTTGCTTCTGGCTTGGAGCCGTGATTTTTTTATATTTGCATTTTTTGCGATTTTGGATTTATTGCTATGGTATGAATAACTTTTTTTAAGAGAACACAAGCGTGTAAAGGGGAGACACAAAGTTAGGCGAGCAGTTGAGATTAGGAAGTTTGCGGGTATAAAATGGCAGCAGCAAGCACAGCAATGACTGGCGGAAGATGAGAGAGACCTTTGTCCTGCAGTGGACGTAGTCAGGCTGATGATGATGATGATGAATAACTTTATCGTGGTCTTGAGGATCAGTCCGAAACGAACCCTGGCTGCTCCCGCGTCGGGAAAGAGGCCAAGCCCCTCCGCCACGCGGGCCCTGTGAACAGCACTGAGTGAATGCCAACGCCGATTATCCGCCCACAATCAAAGACGCCGATGTCGAAACCTGAATTTCTGCGGAACGGTCTCTTAGCCGGCCGTTAATTGCGGTCAAATGTCTCCCGCGTGTAGCCGTGCTTTTCTGGGATTCTATAGTTCACGTGGAACGTGCATACTAATGTGGTTAACCGGGTGTGCTGATATTAAAGAAATAGTCATTCACGTTCACATTCGACGCGACGGAAGAGGACAAAAAAATACTTGCGCACAAGTATGCCGACCCAATAACACCGTGGTTAAACCCGAAAAAAAAAGGTATACAGCCTATATGAACGCTCGCATATATAGGTATATAGTCTATATATATGCGAGCGGTATATAGTATAGAAAAGGTATATAGTCTATATGAACGCTCGCACGAACCTATGCTCCGCTGACCTCACACGTCACCATCAATACGCGGGATACGCGTCGCCGTTTCTTTGGCTACGCTTTTTCTCTTGTTACATTTATTGTGCCTTCACCGTTCTCCAGCCTTCCATGTCGCTTCACTCGCAGTTACAGAGAGAGACGCTAGCACTTAAACGAAAACGAACGTTGACGTCCAGTCGCAACAGTGTTCGAGCCGCTCATTCCGACAAAAGGTGACAGCTACGGAAATGGACGCGCCAGCGGCCGCATAGCTCCTGATAACGCGCCATTTTATAATTGAGACTGCTGTGCAAGCGGAGTAAAGCGTATATACTTACACGCGAGCAAAAACAGAGAAGGTATACCGGGGCTCCCCTGCCAGTATATAGTGTAATGATACGAAGTGACACGCGGCGCGCATGTCGCTCGGATGCGAAGATTGAAAACGCAATTTGTGCACACTCTGTCGCGCAAGTTTTTTTTTCAGATGCCGAAACTGGGGCACGGCGCACAAGGCCTCGACGTTGTTTTTGTGGCCTCCTACCGCGATTTGGCGTCAGGTTGAAAAAGACAGGCAGGGCGAGCGCATGTGTGTCTGGTGTGTATAGGCCGCGCTCTAAATGAGGGAGGAGGAGGAGGAGGAATAAACTTTATTATAAGAAACCAGCAGGTTTAGGTGGCCGGGCCTATAAGCCTCCCATGAGAGGACGTCAAGGGCTTGCCTCGACGCTGCCTCATGCAGGCGTGCGGTGTGGCCCAGGTTTGGTCGTCAAGAGCGGGGCTCCGCAGAGCCTTTTGAAGCTTCGACGAAAAAGTCGTGGCGTTATAGTGTGTCTGTACTGTGCCGGGCAATCCCACAGCATGTGCGGAAGCGAGAAAACGTATATACAAAATGTAGGCTTCAAGCTTGGCATAAGCGGTTAACCCAATTGTTGCGTTGCCCTCACTGAACTTTATCAGGGAGAACTTCCACTCCGCGGATGGGGAGTGTCTGTCTTCCCGAAATTGTTCAAGTTTGCGCACGCACGAACTTATACACACATATGCGAACCCGCACGCAAACATGCGTAAAGTACGGTCGAACCCCTTCACTCCCCTCCCCCAGACTGAAAAACAAAACTGCTGGCTACACCATCTGCAGTAATGCCAAAGTACCCAGATCGACAGGAAAAACGTTACTAAATTTTTTCGGACAGGAACGCCAAAATTATTTCAGCATTTTTTACATCTTTATCACTGCGTTAGCCGCGTGCCCTCGGCTAGTAAT
This sequence comes from Rhipicephalus microplus, assembly GCF_013339725.1. Lineage (NCBI taxonomy): Eukaryota > Metazoa > Arthropoda > Arachnida > Ixodida > Ixodidae > Rhipicephalus > Rhipicephalus microplus. The sequence goes on along the minus strand of NC_051171.1, from coordinate 155,653,503 downwards.
CACGTCGCCGCAACCGCGGTTTCGCACGCGGCATTTGCGGATAACGGTATAGTTCTGCTTTCAATTCGCGCCTGCGCACGTGCCTTTAAAACCATGTCGTTTTTTAGGTGCGAAGCTCCTTATGGCGTGGTTTGGGCGTCCCTCGTAGTACGTAACCACCAGTGGCACATACCCGAAATAGGTATAACATTTGACCTTCAAGGTGGTGCCGGTGAGAGATTTTTTCTGTGCGTTGTTTAACAATAAAAAATAGTGCTCAATGTACATGCCAATGGCTGCTAATGGGGAATGAGAGACAGGAGCATTCGGCTTTTAGTCAACGCGCACGCTGCGATCCCCATTAGCAGCCATTGGCATGTACATTGAGCACTATCGGACAAGAAATGGTTGCTACATTATACTCGCTGGGCGTAACCTCCTTGGTTTTAGAAAGGTTTAGCGAGCGTTGGGCCGCAGTGCCATGAATACAGTGAACTATAGTATATACCATGAACTCAAGGTGGTTGAAGGTGGGAAGTAGACCCGAAGCGCAAGCCGTAAGAAAGTGTGCGTGTGCCACCTCTCGTTTAGTCCTTGGAATGTCCACTGAATGGCAGTGCTTCTATATGGGGAATATATGATAAAAAGATGCCAGATGGTGGGACTTGGAGTGTTGAATAGATGGACGAACGGACACACAGACAGATGCATGGATGGACGCATGAACGGACGCAGGGACGGGCGCACGAACAGACGCATGGACGGACGAATGCTTCGCCCCACTCTCCATCATTCACTCCGTGGATATGCTGCCATTTTTTTTTTTCCTGTGCTCGCATCTGCCGCGCGCGATTTCGTCTACAGCGTTTGCGGAAAGCAACGTAGAGCGATGCACGCGCGTTCACTTTCAGAGTTCTGTCAGTTACGCCGTCGGCACACGTGATCGCGTCAAGAGCGACCGCGGTTTCATCCACGGCGGCTGTGACCGCAGTTTTGACAGCGCTGGCCACGCGCATGCTTTATAAGCTTCGAGCACGCTGTTCTCGGCCTTCGTTACACGGTTTTGGCACTAAAGTTCATACTACCCATCACGATGAGAAAAATAGCTTACAACATCCAAAACTTGGCCCAACGCACGTTTAGATGAATGTCTTCTAAGTTTTTTTTTTTTTGAGTAAAATGCGATAGTTTCACAAAAAAAAAAACCCTAGATTGAATTGGGCTGCATCTTTGCCACTGCAGCCATGCAGATCACGAAGAGAAATTTCATTTTCTGGGAGATTTTCCTTTTAACCGTACAAATGTAAGAAAGAACTCGTCAAAACGCAGCTGACTCGACAGGTATGCCGATTTTAAAGGAAACCGCAATGTCGATTGGGAGCGCTCAAGAAATTACAGGATTTATAAGGACGCGAAAAAAAAATGTCAGGACTTTCAAGGGTATTGAAAATGCATTCTTTGAAATGACGGGTTTTCAAGGGCCTGTGTGCGCCCTGTGAAGATTTTTCACTAACAACCAACGATGCCGATGCCAGAATTTCTGCGAAACGAACTCTTCAACAATATCGCGTTAAAATTTCTTGTCCGAGCGTGTCTTATTAATGCTGACGGTAGATGCCGCGACGTTCCAACGTGTACTGACATAATTCGAACCTTATTTGTATACTGTTGTGTACGCGTATGCGTGTGCATGTGGTGTGTTCTCGAGAAGTTAGCTATTTTTTATCGGAGAGAGAGAATACGAGTGACAAAGAAAGTAAAGGAAGAGTTGTTCATCCCCCCAACCCCGCCAAGAAAAAACTTTTTAGGGGCGAAGCTCCTTATGGCGTGGCTTGTGCGTCCCTCGTTGTAGTACGCAATCACCGGTGGCACATACCCGAAAGAGCGGTCCTTAGAATGTCTGCTGGATGGCGGCACTTGTACGTGATGAATACATGATGAAAAGATGTGAGGTGGCTGTACTTGAAGTGTTCACTAGATAGACGGACGGATGGATGGATGGATAAACGGATGAATGGACATACAGATGGACGGACGAACAGAGGGACGGACGAACAGATGAACGGCCGCACGAACAGATGCACGGACGGAAGGACAGACACACGGATAAATGAACAGAAAGACAGAAGAACGAACGCATGGACGTACACACGAACAAATGGATGGACACACGGACGAACACAAGGAAGGAGGCACAGACGGACGGAAGCAAGCACGGACTGACGAACGCTTCGCCCCACTAATCATCATTCACACCGTGGATATGCTGTGATTTTTTTTTAATTTTGAACATGTGTATTAACACGCACACATACAGACACGCATAAACATACGTAATAAGTGGCTGAACCCTTCCTTTTTTTTCCCCCCACCGGAGAAAAAATTTCTGGCAACGCCACTAAAGGCTATATATAACGTGAATGTGTGCACAGCTCGGAGCGCCAGCAAAGCAGCAGCCTTCATCAGCATGTTTACATAAATGCACACGATATGTAATGCGCAAAAAGGAGCAGTGAAGTCGCCAGCGTGGTCTGTGAGAAGCTGTATATACGTGCAAACCAGTCGCGCGAATGCTGTAATTAATCAGCTCCCGAAACAAGTTACATTCGCATTGCACTGCAAGTCACGATTATGTAAGCGTTGAGCTCACCGTTGAAAATCGCGTGAAACCAGTCATTATTCGCATGCACACGATGAGCTGTAATCACTGACAACGCTGTAGAAGACAACGCAAGAAAAGGAGAAAGAAAAGAAAGAAATTGCGCAAATTGTAAGCGATTTTTATTACTATAACGCCAGTGTGTATACATAAACACGCGGTGCATTCATGGCGAGCCTTTGCAACTGCCGTCACGATACATACGGGTACGCGCGTGCATATTTTTGAGGCTTAAAAACGGCGCGGCTGAAGAAAACGAAAGAGGCGCAGCTAATCAGCGGGTGCACCACGTAGCGCGGGTCACGGGCAATTAATTAGCGACCGACAGAGGCCCCGCCATGCTGCAGATAAACAGTTTCGTAGAAACGATGCTGCGACATCCACCACCGAGATTGGAGACGGCGATGATGCTGAGTGAAGCAAAAGATGAGAAAAAAACGATAATAAATAAAGAAAGTAAAGTAAGAAACTTACGCAACGAATAAAAAAAATCTCGCCGCAGCCATTAAGCAAAGCGATAACCGCATTTATGGCGATCGTGCGAGCTCCGCGTTATTGCGGTGGCGCCATCTCGTGGTCCCACAGGGCATAAACGAATCGTCCCAGTTCAACGTGGCCATTTCGGCCGCAACGAGCTGGCATGATTGCCGTTACGAAGGTTATGCGTTCAGCGTCAGCTTTATTGCCCCCATCTTACGTCACGAATAGACCTTGTGAGAGGGAGTGAGAGAGAGAGGAGAGACAACTTAAGCAAGCGACGCTAACAAGATGACTTCAAGCCGCATATTCGCTCTTTTAGTTCGGCGTTTATTTTGAACGACTCTGATTCAAAGCCATGCGCGCGAAGCAGTACACTTCCTATAAGAGGGACAAGTATACCGCTAGAAGGTATGAGCACTCTCTCTTCACACGTTGACGGCCAGGCCGTAACTGGGCCACTTTATGCGGCAACGCCAATAACGGTGTTTGCTAAAGAGTACACGCACCGCACCCAACCGTTAATTCCGAAACTCCGTCGCATAAACGAGGCGAAATGACAGCCCCTAGTCGCACAAGACTGATAGTATAACACAGCACGTTAATGGTGCCGCGACTGTCATAAAAAAATGGCAGCTTGCCGCTGATTGCGAGAAATTAACGGGTGGGGTGGGGGGAGGACTATAAAGTTATGAAGGTGGACAGTGTTCAGGTCACTTGGAGCCGATAGATCGAAATATCCCGTACGCGCAAGTTATTTGAACGTAGTCGGTATAGAACAATAATGAACCCTTTGGCGAGTATATATTAATATATACCACGCAGTGATTACTACAACATATCAATTATGCGACGTACAACAACTAGTTTGTAAAAGGTATGAGCTACAAATGAAAAAAAAAATGGTCAACGTTGGTCACCAGCTACAATGCATGTTTCAAGCGAGTTTTGGTATATCGAATTATCTGGTACATCGAAATAGCTTTGGCGCTTAAGCTCGGTTGTCAAAAGCGCAAGCACGACTGATTGTCGATGGTAAAAATCGTCAGCAGAGATATACCGGTAACACCTGCAGCGCGTACCTGCAAAATATAGAACAATCACAAAGCTTGCGCCGCCTAAGAGAGAGATGAATGCCCGTATGCTAAAGGCTGCCGTGTACAAAGTAGAAAAAAGAGCGGAATAAAGGAATGGAAAAAAAGCTATTTGCTGTAATCATAGAGTAAGTCACAGGTGAAAGATAACGCTCTGAGCATGGTTCTAAAAAAAATGATCAGATATTGTTTTTTTTTTTTTTTCTTTTTGCAGATCTCTGATTTAGCCTTGTCCAGCGTTACATTTCTCTCGCTTCCGCCGCAAGCCTATACGCGTTCGCTTGTCCACTGACTCGTTCAATCGGCGGCGAACCTCCGTAACGAAAGCATCGGGAGAGGGCAAAAAGGTCGAGCAAAGGGCAGCACGCATTCCGACAACCAAGGAGTGGCCGGGGGTGTCCGAATACGCCACGCGCGGTTCTTCACCCCGAAAGCGCGCCGGTATACGTGAAGCCGGTCGCAATCTGGCACCCCCGGAGAGGAAGCCGCGGCACCGCCCCAGCGCTCATCGTGACTGCAAGCGTGCCCCGTAGTACGCAGGAGAAACCCTGCGCAAGTTCAGTTCAAGTGATCGTTCCTGACCACAGAGAGAATGGAAGGAGCACACGCACAGACGAATTCAAACGAGCCTGTCTCTATCCCCCCTCTCTCTCTGTATATATATAAGGCGCGGCCGCCTCAATATGTATAGTGCGGCTTACGAAACGCGGTGATCGGCAGAGCCCCCTAGCGCACGCGCAGTCACTCGTGTATGTGGCTGAAGCATGGCGGGTATAAGAAGTCGCTCGCGTTCGAAGAGTGAAGCGCCCTCTCGTGGTCGCCCGGGGGTCGACCTCATTGGCGCTCGCGCATAAGCTCCGGCCGACCTCTGACCTCGCGCCGCCGTAACCCCTCTCCAGCGGGCACAGCGCTCCGTATTGCAGGGTGTGCCGCGTCCATATCTGACAGGCCCTGCCCGGCTGGAGATCGAGAACGTACCGACCCATACGGTGTGGAACCTCATATGCTGTTCGAAGAGATATAGCTCTCAGCCAAATGGGCTTCACTGCCGTGTTTGCAGTGACATTTCATCTGAAAGACACTTCCACGTCATTTTTTTTATTAATGCTGCGATTAAATTGAGTTGGTTCTTGTTAGCACGTACGATATTTACACCGTTTGTTCCGTCATTTAGGGACACGTTAAGCCGGAGCCATGATCGAGGCCATTATGACGTGCCTGAAGAGGTGTTCAAATACGGATAATCTAGGTCACCTTGTCATCACATCTGAAGTTACTTCAATTGGCTTCATTTATCCATGCCTCCTTACACAACGCGAAGTATTGCCAGCATATCAGCCAACCATTTTTGACGTCGCGTTACCAAGCCCCCCTTGAAAGCTAAAAGCAACTACGGCGCTGTAACTCCGCGCCATGCCTCGTCTGGTCACGTGTGCCATTTCCCCCTCCAGGTTAATCTTCCTTGCTGGTCATGTCGACCAAAACACAGTACTGTTCGCATTGACGTCCTGCAACTTCTTTTCTAATCACAAATCGATGCTCGTTTGTGCCCTGTCTTTTGTGGTTTCATCCAGTATGACGAACACGAACCTGTTATGACACCAATTTCTTTCCAAAGTATACCTTCACCATTTGCCCCTTTCTTTAAGTTGTTAGCCAATCACTGTGTCTCGGTTTAGAGAGGGGGGGGGGTGAATTTGGAGACGAGTAGGTGTGTTCACATTTCGAAACCCTCAAATAGCAGCATACAACGACATTGATAGCATGTATTACTGAGGAGGCTCTGATAGTAATTTGCGTGCTCTTTACCGCAGGCAACGCTACGTGTGCGCGTACTTCCATAGTATATATAGCGAAAACCACAAGGTATACAGGCCCATGCACATGCACTAACACACACGCCTTGCGCGCATGAAGGACCCCGACTTTCTTTTAAGAGGAGGCTCCCCGAAAAAGAATCGCACGGAGGACCCAACGTCCGCAAACTGCGGAGCCGAGATGAATGCCTCACGGGAGTGCTCCCAGCGCCGTATTGAACCGGCCGACAGGGCTTTTTTTTCTTGAACGAGCAACGTATCCGGTTGCTCCTGCCGCGCGGGCCATCGGACCGCTGTGCGCCCGCTGTTTGCCTCCGCGTGCCGCCAGGGGCGCCCTATCTGCCGTTCTGTTCCGGATACGCGCCTCTTTCGCCGACTGACCAATGGGTGCCGTTTGTAAGAGTTAAGCTGTCGCTTGTCTCTCGTGTGCTCTCGTGGCAACGCGCAATGGACGCCGACCACGTTTCACGCCCACGTGCAAAAACTATATACCCCGTACTCCCCCAAAGTCTCGTTTACTGCCACGCGTTTCGTGTCTCACCTTTGTGTTCTTCTTGTTTAACCATACAACGTTCTCATTTTGTTTTCTTTCCAGTTCCTTATTCTCCGGCGCCTTTATTGCTTTACTTCAGCGTTTCTTTCAAGCGTTTCTATCGCACAGTACTGTGCTGTCCACCTCTGCTCTGCTTTCCAGCTTTCCACTTCCCGCGCCCCTTCACAACTCCTTATAGGCGGTCTATTTTTGTTCTTTAGCTTCGCGCCCGCTCAGTCATCCGAGTGAGACGGCCGATTCCGTATGCACATTGCAAAGCCCACCCGAATATATGTAAGGCGACGCTCTCTTGCTCAATCGTGGTACACGTTGGCGCATGCGAACGCCCCTTAAAATGATTGGGAAAAAAAAATACCAGTAAAAAGGGGATAACCGATGCACTAACGTAACGAGTGCAGGACGCGCAGATGGAGCGTGCGCGCTGTCATCGCTCCGCTTCGAATATGGATGGCCGGAAACAACGCTTCGACGCGCGCGCCGTCGCAGTGTGCACGCGCGCATGTTCAATGCGACGTGAAGAGCGCCGAACGTGGCACGCGCCGCGTCTATACAGGTGTTTCTCGGAGGGTTACATTCAGGCCGACCTCGGCGTCACGCCGCCATTGCGTGGCAGTGGTTGACGCGCGCAGCTGTGCCGTGCAAAGGGGTTTCTCTCTATCTCATGGGAGGCACTCCTCGCTAGCTCGGACCCGGAGGTGCAACTAGCACTCCTGGACCACGTCCGGCAGGCGGCGCAAGTCAATGGAGCCTTGGACATGGGGCCCCACCCATCTAGCTCCTAAACCCTTTCTTTTTCAACCCAATAAAGTTATTTTTCTCACTCTCTCTATCTCAAGGCTGGTTTTTCTCGAACAGCCCTCGAAGAGTTTGGCGAAGAAAGGGTGCGCTTCTCGTGGTGAATCGTGTGGTGATGAATGTTGAAAGATGAAGAAGGCGCGGTGTGACGCAATCGCTCCACTCTGTCACTCGCATGCGACCCCCCCCCCCCCCACTACGCCCTCTCCTAAAATGGTGGGTGCCGCCATGTTGCTTAGCGGGCAATCTCTGATCTGGCAACCCGGAGGTTTGCGCAAATGTGCAACCACTCGAGCGCCTTTGCATGGCCCCGTGCACTCCAAGCCGTTTTGCGCACACCGGGGCGCGCACTTTGATGCTTTTGTACACACAAGAAAGGAAGAAAATTCGAGTTGCCAGATCACTTCTTCGTTCTGTTACACCCACTGCCAAGGTATCTACACCATGCCATTGCATGTTAATCGTACCGCAGACCATATATGCCTCCAAAGTAGACGGTGGCGTAGCCAGAAGGGGGCAAGGCGGGTTCCAGCACCTTCCCCCCCCCCCCTCACCTCTACCCCGAGATTTCGGCCTTTTGTGTGAGTACATATACACGTACACAACTCCTATACTTAACTAGCATGTGCAGCAGCGACATTTCAGCATTTCCGCACCATATGGTGGCATAAAGTTTTAAAAAAAATGTGTCGAGGGTGTGTGCTTTATTATGGACATGCAGTTGAGCTCCCCTTTCTGGAACTCAATTCAGCCACACGGCGGAATGCACACACACACACACACACACACACACACACACACACACACACACACACACACACACACACACACACACACACACACACACACACACACACACACACACACACACACACACACAAAAAATGTCACTCGCGCACGTTGTTTAGATCTGGGCAACTGTGCACATATAAACAACACACGAACATGCGCGTACTCAGGTTGGAACCCCCTGACAAAAATTATGTCTAGGCTCCTGAATCTATTTGCCGACGAGGTGTCTAGTTTGGCTAGTTAGTAATCGATTATCATGAGCCGCTGTTGCTCACGAGTCATGACAACGGCCGCTCAATATTATTTCTTTAGCAAGCCCGTGAACTCCATGCAATGGGCACTTTCGAGCCTAATTTCTCTGAGCTCGGTTGTGTGAGGTGCGTGTACTATAGTTTTTGTGCCCCATGACCTCGCGAGAGATGTTACTGCACTTTTGAGAAAGACTGCACTGTCAAAACATATAGCTGTATAGTTTGAACGACGTAATCTTGCTTTCTGCACGTAGCTCCACAGTGGGTCCGACCTATTCTCGCAGACAGTCTATACAGTGAACAGGAAGTCGATGGTAGTGACTTTCACAACAAGTTTATTTCCTGTGTAGTGCGTGGACTCAACAGAAAGTAAGGGGCAGAAACACCCCGCCAACTGTATAGTGAGAAAGTGCAAAAGTGGTCGGTGGCAGCCAGAGCTCACCGCTGTCGCTTTGCGATAAGCGAATTGTATATCGCGCGGATGTGTGTGCGCGCGCATATATATAACCGCATCGCCAGCATATGTCCAACACTTGCGAGCGTGTCACGCAAGAGTCAGAAAGGAGCACGCAGTTTTTCTTCTTCAAAGGCGGCCGGCCGTTTGATGAGGCCACACTGTAAGGACGTTGTATACGACCAGCCTTATCACCCGCTACACGCATCACGCTCGCCGACAAAAGCGAAAGCGGCTAAATAAGGAGGGAACGAAATATATAAAGCGAATTCGGCTGTCGCTTCAGTCGTCCGGAGTATAGCGAGTATACGTTTCCGCGGAGATCGCTTCCTACCGCGTCCTCACAGCGGGAGTCGGCGTCGCATTCGGTGTCCACGGCGGCACTTCTTGTTTTATCGCCGCTGTGTCGCTGTCGTGAAACAAACTACCTCGGACGCTGCAGCAGGTGATAACAGTCTCTCAGAGCAAACATGGCGGGCGATCCCTGTGTGACGCAGCAAAAAAAAAATAAAAATAAGCGTATAGGCAAGCTTCTCTGCATTGATCCCATGCTAGAAAGAGCAAAACCGTCTTTATACATGCCTATTCGTGTGTACACAGTGAGCCGTTGTTCCTGGTACAGTCTAGGCAAAGCGCTAAAAACTGATTGGCGCACAGTGTGGGCCGGTCACCTGCATATCTGCGCGTATACACACAGTCACGCAAATCGTACATGCAAATTCGCTTGTCAGAGTGTCCTCTGCATAGTACGTGTCATTATACGAAGACTAGAAATTTATGTAAGGTGCGAAAATAAATTCGGCTGTGTAGATAACGCGAGCGCCTGGAGAGAAGCTAGTTCGTTCGTCGCGACAGTGACGTGGTTCCGTACAGCTCAAGGTTTGTAGTATAAGCGGAAAAGTAAACTCAGGCAGCTTCTTTCTATAAGTGATGCCGAGCCTTAAGCAAGTGCGGATCTTGGCAGCCTCTTTCTTTGTTTCTCGTCGGTTTTTCGCTTTCTTTCCTCCTCTCTTCTTTTCTCGATCGTCCTTCCCAGTTTCTTTGGTTTTTTTTTTTCTGTATTCCTATTCACTTCCACTTTTCTTCACTTTTTTCCCCCTTTTTTTTCTCTCTATTGGGTCATTTCACGTCAAACGTCTCAGTCACTCTGGCGACCATCTCAACTGTATTCGAAAAAAAAAATTGTGCTGATTCACAGCATCGAAAACGGTGAATAGGTAAAATATTTCGGAGAAAAAAAAAATTTGACCATGTGGGTGCTTTCTGAACTTCCTGGAATGTTGTCTGTGTGCTGTTTGTGGAAAAAAATCACTTTAATAGCTGCGTTTTTTTTTTCTTTCTATACCGAAATTAGCCTACACGTTAGGTTAAAGGTGCTAGTGTAAGGTGTTTGAAGCTTAGTAATATTAGTGCAATATTTCTACCACATACGCCTTTGAAGAATTCAGTCAAAATATGTTATGTTTGCAATTTTTCAATTGCAATACTGCGCTTTGTATGAATATCTGAGTAATAAATAGTTACTTCAGAGAAGGTATACTTTACGGGGAAAATATTTTCAGACCTCTCAAGTTGCTAAACTTTACGAGAAAGTATGACAAATTGAAAAAAAAAATCATAATTTTTTGTCTATCTTCTCATTTGCCCATACGGCAGCTACCACCTTGAAGTTCCCATTGCCGTCAATGGGAAATTTTAAAAATTATTTTATTTTTTAAAACGAAAGTTGAAATGATAAAACTTGCCATTTAAAAATAAATGCTTATTTGCTTTCGATTAAGGCATAAAGGTGATTCTTAACTGGACCACCTCATGCTGCAAATTGCTGCTCAATATGGACAACAATGGCCATTGTGTGAAGTTCGCTATTTTTTTTTTGTAAGGTTTAGCAGCCTGAGAGTTCTAAAAATGTTTTTCCCGTAAAATATATTTACCGTGAAGTAAGTACTTATTGCTCAGATATTCGTATACAAAATGCAGTATATTGCAATAAGAAAATTGCAAACATAACACTTTCTGACTGACGTCTTCGATGTGTATGCGGCAGAAAAATTGTAATAATATTACTGAGCTTTATTCACCTTACACAAGCGCTTTCACTTAACGTGTAGACCAAATTTGGTGTAGAAATAAAAACCACTGCTTTTTTTTCACAAATAACACTCAGGCGACATTTTGGGAACTTCACAAGGTGCCCACATGGCTAAAAAGTTTTTTTTTTCTCCAAAATATTTGGATGACCCAGCACGCCCGTAAGGCGGCGTCGACGTCCCCTCATGGGAGGCCTTGGCCCGGCCACATAAACCTCATGTCTAGCTTGCTTCCTCCTTCATTTTTTTAGACGTGGCTTGTGTTGTCCTGTTTCCGTAGAAATTGCAGTAACGCCCACTCTTCATGTCATCTTCAAGGCTCTCGAAGAAGAAGCGGAATTAGACATCTCTTATAGGCGCGAGCGAGCGCTCAATATAGAAGGAGGAGGAGGAGGAGGAGGAGGAGGAGGAGGAGGAGGAGGAGGAATAAATGAGGAGGGACAGGGAGGTTAGCCAGTTCTCAGACCGGCTGGCTACCCTGTATTGGGGAAGGGGGTAAGGAAGGATAAAGGATGAGAGAAAAGAGACGTTGTAAAAAAAGGACAGAGAAGGTCATCAGACGATCCACGACGCTGTTTACAGTCTGTCTCTAAGACCACTTGCCCGCGGAAAGCGCAACAACGCTCTCAATGCCTTGCGTGCAGAGGACGGTCTCGGCCAGTGTCCTAATACCCTTTCTTCCGACAATTGGCGATTGTCTATTCTATCTAAAGCTTTCGACAGTTCTTTTCTTGGCACGCTGAAGCGGGGACACTTGCAGAGAAGATGGGAGACAGTCTCTGCGCAGCCACAGTTGTCACATGTCGGGCTTCTGGCCATTCCGATTCGGAGCGCTCAATATAGCGGGCTACGCTGCTTGTGTCGTCCCTGTTCTGTACTGTCTAAAGTCGCTGTTGCGTACTGCACCCCCCTTCTTGCATTTAAAATGCCATATGTGCTTATGCCTGCATAACGCCGCGACACGACGGCAGCATGCGATCATACGACAGCCGGGCATCTGTATAGCGCTCGGCACTTAACAGAGGAAAGGCTGCGAGAGTTCTCAGATGCTTTGTATCGGCACTAAGCAGCGCGTTGTGATCTCATCGCTTTGCTTACGCAATCCGATAGGGCAGGTACGCGAAGCCTCTTGATAGGTTTTGACATCCCTGCCGTGGCACTGAGTAAAAGGTTATAAAACCCTTGCAACATTTGTTGCTCCTGACTTTCTGCATGTTCCTCGGCATGCATATTCAGTGTATACCACCTTGCATCCGAAGCCATCTTGTGGGGCCGTCATTCTATAGTGCGGCTGATGTTTCCAGATGCCACTAGTCATCGCAGCAGCATTGAAAGCGTGATTTAATACGGTTTCGTCCTATTTTATGGTATATTTTGCGGAAATACGTACCTTATTGGAACGGAGAAGCAAGCAGGGGCGTAACGTGATAATGAAAGCAATCGAATCGTATACGGATATCAGTCTTCGTTTATGATCCCTTATGCGTAATCGCAATCGCTGCGTTGCTGCCTTTCTTTAAATTATGCGGTTGGGTAGGCACAGATGCCCTTGCATGATTGGCATTCTGGGAGGAACCATCAAAACAAATAACAATGTAGCGAAAGGGGCGCTACAGTGGAGGTGTCCTCTCAAGCGCTCTCTATAGAGTGTGGTCTGCCTTTATCGCAAGTTCGTAGGGTAGCATACCGGATACTAGCATCTGGTTAACCTCCCTGCCTTCCTTTTTTTCTCGTTTCTTTCTCTCTGCTACCGCAAGTTGTTCGTATTCACGCCACTTGTGCTGGAACTGAGTCCGTGGCTTGAGGTGTTAGTTGGGGCTAATGGTTGACCTTCACGTCATCATTCAATAGGCACCTTTACACATAATATATATCTCGGGTTTTACGTGTGAAAGCCGCAGCAAGATTAATATATAGTCCCGAAATTTCGGCTTTCGTGGTGTTGTTTAACTTGCACTGACATGGGACATTACTCGGCCCCTAACATTACGCCTCAAGTGAAATGCGAACGCCGTAGCCAGGATCGAGCGCGTGACATCAGCATCAGAACTAAATCAGTGACCAAAGACACACACAAAAAAATGACCAAGACAGATAGGAAGAAAGATTAAAAAAAAACCAAAACGTGCGCATATGTAAAGCACAGCCTGCATGTGGTAATGTTAAGTATATTCGGTTTGTCGGTTCGAACTTGTAAAGAGCTGCCATATAGAAACAACACGAAAGCTATCTGTACGCATATAATGGATTTGCCATATGTTGCGATTATTAATCAAGCTTCACTATACATCATATGTAGCCTGTTAAGTCTACCACGACACTTTCGACAAGCTGCAGCTAATTAGGAACATGTTATGTTGAACATAATGTAAAACACAGACACCAAACGAGCGAGAAAACGAGGACACAGCGCATGTTCCTACTCGCCCAACAAGCCTCGTTGCTTGTTATGTTGCAACAGCAACAATGATATAATTTACAAAATACATACTCGCAAAACTGCCAGGGACTGCTCAGTTCCTTAGAATTTCCCGATACGGGAGAGGTAGCATTAACGATGTGCAAGCCTTAAGGCCTTAAAATGATTAACGTTCGATGGCCCCGAATTGTCTGTAAACATCATGTAGCCCACTTGCCTTCTAGTGCGTACGTATAGCCCACACATAATTAGCTATATTGACGTCTTATTGCTGACGAAAGTCGTTAACGAGACTTTTTTTCATGTCACCCAACTGTGGGCCTATGAGCTTCCAAAAGGGTTAGTTGGAAGCGACGGTAGACATATTGTCGGCAGAAAATCGGGTTGTCACTTAGGTCCACAGATTGTCCAGATACCATCACACACACGCTGTAAAGACGTCAGTGCTAGACTTTCGACAAGCTGCAGCTAATTATGAGTGACGATGCAGTAAAGCGTGCGCGATCAGGCGCCCTATGTGCCGGCCACGCCGTGTCTCTCTATCACATACATACTAAGCGCTTATCGGGAGCATTTATTCCCACTCGTGGGCCGATAGCGGCGGTGCCTTTAATCTTTACGGTCTCGCTTATCCGCGTCGTCGGCCGCGGGAAACGGCCCATTTTCGTCCCACCTCGGCCATTGCCGCCATCGACGTTCGTCATCGCAGTGGTGCGCGGTTGCCGAGGCAGCTCCGCGGTTGCGTGGGCGTTTGGCGCGTACGCAGCTTCCGGGAGGGGTAGACAAGAGAGATGAAAGGCGGCCGCCTGGCCGCGCACCGACGCCACCTAGCTAGAGAAGAGGGCGCTTCTTCCACTCCGTGTTCCACTCCCATCCTTCCCTCTCCCCTCACACTTTCCACCATTGCTCGCACCGTATGGACTCGGCTAAGAGCAACACATGATCTGGGGAGCACAATGCACGCTAGAGAGTTAAGTGCTTGAAATCGTCTTTTATCAGCAAAGCTAAGTTTTCTTTGCACCGACCGAGAATCTATAGTCACCGCAAACCAACGAAACAAGATGGGGAAAGGGGGAATGTGGTGAACGATATATCGCTCACCTTGCCGCAATAGCACTACAGTAGCTCATTTCCCCCACCTCTTGCATTGTTTCGCGCTAAGTGACCGTATCTTATAGTCATTCATTGACTTGGCCAACAGCGAGTTAGCTTTGGTTGCTTTCTTGAAGTTTAGCTTGCCGCATATCTATAGCACAGCCGCCTATTTCGCCAAGTAAACTGGGATGATCCCGGAGAATATTCAAAAACACGGGAGCCGTTCTCAAAGAATGTGCAGCCTATAGGTGGTTCAAAGGCGCAGCCAGAAGCGTGGCAGCTTGGGCTAGTTCGTATGGCATGACGATATTTAAAGCGCGAGAACAGAACGACGACACAGAGACAAGTGTCGTTCGTGTACCTCTTGTCTCTGTGTCGTCGTTCTGTTCTCGCGCTATAACTATCGCAGCCAGAAATTTATCGCAGATATTTGGGAGCGTGGGAAAGGCGGGAGATCCCACTTCCCTTTCTATTGCGCGTGTTCGTACGTGACGGAACTTGCTTGATATCGCAACGATCAATAGAGCGACGCCAAGAGTCGTCTTGAAATCGCTGATTTAGACGAACAGGTGGCATACGTGATGGTTATATACAAATGTAGAGTATACTAATGTAGAATAGAAAACGTATGTAAAAAAATGTAGATTATAGAAACGTATAGAAATGTAGAGTTATAAGGGTGGCCGTTATACAACAGTAAACATGGTATCGCGTGTGTCTGACGTCACGGTGGGGGCACGTTCGCCTCCTGCGGAAGTGACGCCCCGTCGTATACTGCACGCACGACACTATACCGCCGCATGCAGCGAAAAGGCCAAAGAACCTCGCACACGACTACGACGAGCGTGTTCACACCCGATACGCCCGGCTCCGTCGCTGCCACACACTGAGGTCCTTTTTTTTTTTTTCCCTACTTCCTCCTCGCTTGTTGACAGAAGACAGCACGGCGCCCGTCCTCTACACTGTGCCGACAAGCGCCCGATGCCGACGTTCGGCTTATACGGTATACAAGGCAACGTCGAGGGGCACTTGACATTCGCGACTGGGTGACACGCAGTCTGCCGCGGCTCGGCGACGCTCGTGTCTCCGCGCCGGCCCTTGTGGGGATCTCCATTGTATGCACAGGCGAGACGACGACACGATGCTATAAATGTAACGCAAAAGTCGCCGTACGACGACGCCGCCATGCTCCAGTGCGGCGCAGGCAATGTCCAGACCAGGCCACGTATGCGCTGTATACAAGTCGCGTGTCTTGGACGCCATTTGTCAAGGCGGCTGGAGCGGAGCACACCACCCTGAAGATGAGGAGCTCAGGCTCCTCGTCATCAGACGGCTTTGCCTCTGGCAATAAAACATCTCGCTCGGTCTCTCTTCACGTCTTTGACAAGGAGCGCCTCTACGCGCTGGTTAGCCGGTTGCTTAAAGTGTTTTAGCAACAGATACCGCGTGATCGTTTGATCATGGAGACGAATGAGGAAGGATTTGCAAAATGGCATAGGTATCGTGATAAGCACTGCTGACTGTACCAAATGTAAAGAGCTATCATGTGAGCTAACCAGATCTGCAGGATAGCGCTATAGTTAGCCAGACTTTGTCGGGCCGCTGTTTCTTCTCAAATGAACAAATGCACATGTATATTGCTCCATACGGAGGCAGCGTACGGAGGCAGCGGTACATCTCCACTGCGTGGTATATGTATTGTATCGTAAGCTCTATAATGTCCAAGTGCACTTAGATCATTAGAGCTTACGATGAAAGTCGATCAGTTTCATGAAACTGACTGACTTGAGATTTCAACTGATTAACCAACTAAGAAATAAATCTCATCTACGCAGAATTTGGAGGAAGATGGCACCTTGATATTGCACCAGCCGCTGGTTGTAAAAAAAAATAGTACATAAGGGCGCATTGTAGAACACCCATGGAAGCAGCTGTGAAGACTATACCCTTGCAATTTTACTTTCAGTCAAATAGATATCAGTGCTGTTTGGAAGCGCGAACGAAATTTCGAGAGTTAAGCGACAATTCAGTTGTTTAGAACTCTGAGCAAATTTCGCAAAGTATACTGTGTACGTAATCCCTGACCGGTGAGTCCAACTATAGGTTGATCAATTCGACGCGACGTACAGTACTGAGGGTTCGCAGAATATATAAGTACTACAAAGACACCAATACGACGTCATACGTGCGTGCGAAATAGCGTCACGCATTTGCTAAGATGATTGCGCTTGCTCAATCACTATTCGTACTACGCTAAGTCTGAAAAAAAAGATTCCAAGATGTCACCCGAACACCTAGCATAATTTAACACGGAATATTGTTGTTGTTTGAGCAAACCCAAGATGCTCGTTTGTATTCTCACTTTAACAAACAAAACGAAATCGTTAGATAACGAGTTCAGCTGATACGGATAACTTCGAGGGAAGCCCATATATAGCCGCCGCACCGCAGACGTACTCGTCAGCAGAACGTCGGCTCGACGCAAGCAAAGAGCGTGACCAGAGCCAGAAAGCAACTCCGCGGACTGATTAGGCTCGTTCGATGCGAGACAGGTCTGGACGCGACCCATCCGGGTGATAACTGGCACAACCAGTCGATAATGCATGCATACCACACATCTCTCGAGGACGAGAGAGAAAATAAATCAATAGATAAATAAATAACGCAATAAAACCGCGGTCTTTCGAGGGCGAGGAGCTCAGTTCTCAGGGCACAGTAGCGGGGTTAGCTGACGCGATGCACTGGGCCGCGTCGGTCTCGTCTCCGCGATTAGATAGCGCGCGAGCACCATCAAGACTTCGCTGATGCGCGCGCCCCCTCGAGGCCGTTTTGTGACACGTACAGCACCACCGCGTATGCGCGGTATCAGAGGAAAATGATTCATTGCCTTGCCCAGCCGTGGCGGCTGCGATAGTCGCGGATCATCAGCGGCGGCCGCTGCATCAGCGATAGATACACGGCTCGAGACCAGAGCGAGACGATGCGAACTCGATCTTTCCAGCCACATGTTGCGAACGGCAGCTACATTTGGCGGGTGCTGCGTTCTCGCAGCCGTGGCAGCTCGTCGTATCGGAGGACGTCGACGTGCTCGATCTGTCTCTCTCGCCAGCGTGGCCTGTCTGTACTCCTAAAACACGCATTCATCATGAGTAGGACGTGTTTTTTGATGGCACTGCTTCGACCACGTGTTACATGCCCTATCCGAGGATATGGACGAAACCCGATGGAGACGCACTAAGCCTAATTAACTGTATGGCATCGTCCGACCAGCGTATAGCGCAGGATGCCCTGCCTATGTATACACTTCATTTCCATTTGTACTACATTTCATTCCTTTGTGCACGATGTTCGCGGGGCATTGCGAAGCATATCCACTTGGCCAGCCTGTCACCCTCTTCATTATATGCACTGCAAAGGCACTGTTGACGTAATAATAATAGTCAGGGATTCACGTCCCAAAACCATGATGCAATTATGAGGAAAGCCGTAGAGGAGAGTCTCGTAGATATATAAAATGCACCTTAATCTAAATACACAGGCCTCTATCATTTCATATTCATCGAAAAATGCGACCGGAATTCGATCCCGCGACCTTCGAGTCAGCAGTATCACACCATAACCCCTAGCCGACCGTGGTGGCTCAGACAACGTTTGCCCAGACTAGGGTTCGCGAGGGGAAGCAGCGAGTTATACTTGTAACGTGGAAATATATAGCAGGCTGGTTGTGTTAATGGAGACAGCCAACATGTGCTTTCAGGAATACAGAATGCAAGGTATACTTCTTTGAGTCGTACATAATGGCACCCATTGAAACAGCAATGAACAATCGCTTCAGGTCTAGCGTATATCTATAGATATTCCCTCATCTTTTCTCCATTCCCACTCTTCAACTGTAACGTATAGCCATCTAACGAGGTCATGATTACTTGTCTTTCGTTTATTTTCTCTGTCTTTATCCGCACATTACCTTAGGCTTTCAAAGTTATGCCTTCGTTGGCCTGCTTGTATGCTTACAGTTAATGTATGAGTATATAGATATAGGATATAAGGTTGTTTACTACACGCCCGAAATATACAAGTTGTTTCAAAGTATTTAGCACGTTCAAGTAGCCTTGAAATGTGCTTAATTGTCCCCAAAGGCATTGAACACTTTCAAGTATAGCTTTGAAAAGTGTTTTATTTTATTTCATAGCATTGAACACCTTCGAATAGCCGTGAAGTATGTTGAAGTGAGTATTTTTAAAGAGAAAGCAAAACGGTCTATATTGGAATACAGTGAATTGTGACAGCGTACGTGTGTAGGTATCTACATAATATTCAGCATAGGGATGTGGACTAACTACGAAGTCCCCATAGGGAGAATAAATGTCGGAAGATAAAAAAGATAGAAAAGCAGGAATTGTACGACCGCGCGATGCTTAAAAGCCAGACAACATCGATATACGTATTTTACTTCATGACAACTTAATGCTTTAATACAATTATCAGTTATCTTGAATGCATTTTCTTTGTAAGCTCCTGCAGCCTGCTGAAGTGACAACGATCACATTTGATTTCTTCATTCTATAAATGTGATTAGCAGAGTCTGCTTAAGTGAACAGAATTGTCATGTCGACGAAAAGCAACATTACGCGCTCGAGCTATGAGCATATATATATATATATATATATATATATATATATATATATATATATATATATATATATATATATATATATATATATATATATATCCACATCCACAACTTCGCGGTTGGAAAACAAACCGTTCTCTTTCAGCGAAATGTGTATAGTGCAAAGCGGGAAAACGATTAATCAACGCAGATGTTGATGGTCCCAGCCCACGTTCTTACACAGAGTTTATAAACGAAGAACGTGACGTCACCGCTCTTGAAACAACATTTTTGTCCACCTTCTTTTATAACGCGTACACCGCTCCACCGACGCACTCTCCGCAACAAGCGGTAGCGACGGAGCGGAAACCATCATTTTCGTGAGTCTGCGTGAGTTAGCGGACAAAAAAAAAGGTAGAGTGTAGAAAAAGAAGCTCAGCGAAGACTGTGCACAAATCAGCCAACCCGTGTATCGGGTTTCCCAAGTGTACACACAGCACCACGCCATCACGCAAGCCTATGTAGTCAGCCGCAAAGAAACTGCATTTTCCAGGAGAGAATAAGTTTTCAAACGGGCGGTGATTAATGTCCTTCTTAGGAGTGCGCTTGGCGCAAGGCTGAAGCAAGGAGCCCAATAACAAAAAAAGGAGAAAAAGCAACAACACAAGAACAAAATATGACAGCCAGGAGCCGCGACAGGGAGGCATATCCAATTTCAGCCGGCGAGACGCTCATCCTTCCTACAGCCCCTGCCAAAAGAGGGAAAGAAAGACGAGACACGAAAAAAATACAAAACTGAACGTTCACGCGCAGAAACAAGAAATACCTCGATTCTTTGCCAACTCGGCGGGGAAGCGGTGAAATTAGAAATGCAAAACTCCCGACTATTTTTTTTTTCATTCTCTCTCTCTCTCGCTCTTCCCCGCTCTGCGCCTGACACTTTTTTCTCTGACCCGTACACAGAACGCTTTCACAAATAACGCGGACGCATGTACAGCAAACACACGCACGCACAACCACAACCACAGAGTCGCGCACGTGCTACCACACATCTGCTCGAAAGTCGCCGCCGCTACTTCTACAGGCGCCACTGGGCGGCGGTGTCAGCTAGGGTGGCGTAAAGCGAACGGCCCGACCGATCAGCGACGATTGATAATCCCCGCTAGCCGAGCGGCGGCGCCGTCGAAGGGCGGGGGCGCTGTCGCCCACGCAAAGGCGCGTGAACATATATCGCCGAAACTCGAACGTCGTCGGCGAGAGAGGCGAGGAGCGCAAAAAATAGCAACTTGTCGGAGAAGTCGCCGCCCGTTGGAAGCGTCTGGAGGTGCATTTCCATCGCCTTCAGCCAAGCCGGGACGTCCCGTTGCACACGTGCGAGCGAACAGATACATCTATTCACCTTTTCATAAACGCCCCCCCCCCTGGGCGCCGCCATAGCCCTCCTTGGGCTGTGCAAATTGGCGCGTCCCCACGAAAATGCACTGACAACGCTGCGCCCTTAGCCTTTGTACTCCCGCGCTCAGCCCATCATGGCAGTGTTTTTTTTTTTTTTCCCCTTCCTGTGAAAAGGTGTATAAGCGCTTGCTTGCTTGCGAGTGTTCCGAGATAAAACAGGGCTCAACCAACTCGTTGTATACTAAGACACGTTGCCGGGCTAGTTGGTTGGGGTTCATATAGCGCACCACGACAAGGACACAAAAAGAGAGACGCACACGGCGCCGTATGTGTGTGCGTCTGTCTTTTTGTGCCCTTGTCGTGATGCGCTATACCCTTATAATGTTGTATACACATGTGCCGAGGCAGCATCAGGTTCATATCGAATAAAGACGACGTTGCTGTTATAAAATAGGATAGCCTATTGATTAGTCCATGCGAACACTAGCCCCACTCTATGCGCACTGTAAGATACTACTACTACTACTATACTACTACTACTACTACTACTACTACTACTACTAATAATAATAATAATAATAATAATAATAATAATAATAATAAGTGTAGGAGTTTAACGTGGTAAATCACGATATGATTATAAGGGACGCCAGAGTGGAGATAGCCGGAGATCTTGACCTCATGGAAGGCTTCAGCACGCCCGGCGTAAATGGCCTCTGTCGTTTACGCCTTCGTCGAAAATTCGACTGCTACGGCCTAGATCGAATCTGTGACCTTCAGTTTAATAGCCAAGCACCATAAATATCATCATCATCATCATCATCAGCCTGACTACGTCCACTGCAGGACAAAGGCCTCTCCCATGTTCCGCCAGTTAACCCGGTCCTGTGCTTGCTGCTGCCAATTTATACCCGCAAACTTCTTAATCTCATCTGCCCACCTAACCTTCTGTCTCCCCCTAACCCGCTTCCCTTCTCTGGGAATCCAGTTAGTTACCCTTAATGACCAGCGGTTATCCTGTCCACGCGCTACATGCCCGGCCCATGTCCACCGTATTCCACCACGGTGGCTATGCGCAATGTATACGTGACATTTCCAAGTTCACCGAAGCACCTAACAAACTATAACTAGTCAACTATTATTGTTATTTCGACGCCTTGTACTAAGCGTATACACATTATAAATGATTTACATCTCAGCTTTCGCAAAGCATCATTATCATACGAGAATGTCAACTGAACAAAAAGGGCCTCTGCCAACAATTTACAATTATCCCTTTTTATCGTCTTGCGCCAGCCAATTTCGCGTTATACGTGACAGCTTCTCAAATGCAAAAAGTGTGCCCCGTAATGAAGAAGCAGCCTTTCGCCCACCATTTTCTCCAATCTAATCGACTTCACGTTTTTAAACGAGCTTCCGAGAAAACAATGTAATTGATCCGTCAAAGCTTATCGGCGGCTTTTCCTCGACACGCTGGTCCTCGATGGAGCCGAGCCTTGGCACGTCTTGGGTCGACGCCAGTCGCCAAGGCTAATTATCGTGTTCGCACCCGCGAAGCTGGCACACGCTCGACTAATATACCGGCGTACAAAGCGCCAGACGAGGAGACTTCAACGAGCGCGAGACACAACGTGAGAGAAAAGCTTGAGACATCAGCGCTTTCAAGAGTGGCTCACCCTCCGCGGTCTATTGCCTCCGAGATATTGCTCTAACTATTCTGGCCATCCGCGGTCTATTGCCTCCAAGATATTACTTTAACCATTCTGGTAACCGGCCATCTAGAACTGCAGAAACTAAGAGGGCCATCTGCACTGGCATGCAGGCGTCGCTGATCGCTTCGCGTATTTATTAAGGCCTTAAATGCATCATCAAACACGAAAATTGATCGTCGGCGCGTACACGAGTGGTGCAACAAATTATCACATGGTGACATCCCTGTATGAAGTCGCAGGCCGTCAAAATTTGGGACGTCATCACATGACGTCGTCGCTTGAGAAAAGATGACACCGATCCCTGAGGCAATGCGAAATCCACGTGAACGTGCAAAAAGCTTCCAATGCTTCTGATCTCGGAGGCAGTCCAAAACCATGTTCTGCGCAGGGTGATCAATACAATTGACTTGAAAAATGGCATTCGCCTTCAAGTCACCTTAGGCAATTGTATAAGAAACCATGCGACTTCTTGAAAATAATCTTCGCGCGTTGTCTTTCTTATTCAAGCTTACCTTCTTCAAACGCTAATGTGACCATGAGACAGGGAGTTCTAGAATGTATACCGTTTGCAAGCGCTGCGGGCGTTGCGGGCGTAGCGGGCGCCATATGAGTTTTAGAATAGCGTTTGCCCTGCTGCAAACCGCAACGCGCGATCGCAGCGACACCATAGCCTCGAAACCAGCGTTTGCAGGCCACATGCGGGCCGCGATCGCCGCACGCAATTTCGGATTTTCTGCGTGCGGGCCGTGAACGAGAACGCCGACTCGCGTTACGACGCATGCGCAGTGGCAGTGACCGCACCGCAAGGGCTCGCGGTGCGCTATTCTGAAACTCCCTAATGAAGTTTGCGCAGGCCAGCATGCGAGGGTGGAAAGCTTCTCCGCTATGTATTTGGTGATCCGCTAAGTTCACAAGTTCTACGGGATAAGCTGTCTTTCTCGCTCGGTACACCAGTTTGAGTTGGCCTGACGTCACCCCGTTATCTAACTCAGTGTCCGCGAGATAAACAGAACAGCCTATGCACTTTCGCAACCTTGACGCTGAGATAATGAAAAATTACTAAATCTGAGCATCTAATGAGTAACCTCAGACACATGACATTAGGTGAGCATTAGTTAGTCAAGCCTATAATTTAAAAAGCACGGCTTCATCCGGTGAGGCATGTCGCTCTGTCATAATGTCGCACAGCTAGCAGTGCTGATGAATGAAAGCGCTGGCTGGCAATACGGTATATACATCGCTGCAAGTATCTGGCAGAATTTTGGTTCCTTGAGGAGGTAGCATTAGTTTTAGAGTTTGAAGGTGGCCGGGTCCACTCTGTTGAAAAAAAAAAGACACCTGAAAAGAGAAATTTCAATAGCACCTTTTCATCACATAGCACTTTAACTGCTGTTACATGACCATAAGCGAAGTCTGCACGCAGAACATGAATGTATGCCGCACTTTCACGTAGTGAATAGAAAAGTGTGAGCACCCACTCTGTCTCTACTTTTCTGCTCCCTTTGCCCTACTCAGAGCAGCAGGCCAGAAATATCTCCTTGAGCTAATCTCACTGCTTAGTGCGGCGTTAAGCCCCCAAGCGCAAGGCATGTATACATTTCGCAGCCGGCAAAAGGCCAATGCCGCGCCCTGCTCTGCAAAGGATCGCCTCCGGGCTTCGGGAAGCCTTGGTTCAGCCTTCTCAAGGTGTGCGTGTGTGTGAGAGAGAGAGAGAACAGGTCTGAATGAGTGCCCCCCGAAGGGCCCCCTAGCGGAGTGTGTAATAACCGCAGCCGCGCACACGAGCGTTTCTTCTCGCACCGCAGACCAGCCCCTCACACGCGCTTGCAGGGGCACCCTTGACGCGCTAAACACTTTGCCGGTCCACCGCCGGACATTGTTTTTTGATTATGCGCGCGTCTGGAAGCATTCACTGTGCACGCCGTGCCGATCACTTCCATGCGGCAGGAAGGAACGTGTAAGACACGTTCCTTGGAGCAGCAATGTCGCCTCTCCGCGTGTTGTCCGCCCGAACACTACTACTGTGACGATAATTATAGCGCGAGAACAGAACGACGACGCAGAGACGAGAAGGACACTTGTCTCTGCGTCGTCGTTTTGTTCTCGCACTATAACTATTGTCATTTCATACCAACTAGCCCGAGGTACCACACTTCTAAACTACTACTACGTCACTACGACTACGTAAAGGAAAGGAAGAGAAAAGTGCCGCCCGTAACTGCCCGGACACTGAGCCGATCACCGAGCTTAAGGTCGACGAAGATTTGTCTTGCTCACCGCGCTGTCGGTGAGCACGACGCTCATTCGACATCGGAAAAAGACTGGCTCATTATCAGCCACGTTTGGATAACGATTTGGAATTCCTTTACTTAACAATGACCGAGCGGCATTGTGCCGTTTCGTCATGTTGGCGTTCTGAGCCAATGAAACAGATCATTTCCGCCATTTGAGCCAATCATACACCACAAGACGGTAAAATTGATACCATGACTTATTTAGAATATGTCCAGAACGGCACGTCATGGCTGATTCAGTGCTGACGCAATTTCGAAAGGAAGGGTGGCATGGGCAAAGCTCTGCTTTCCCGTTCAGTATGCATATTTTATTTATTTTATTTGCAAGATACTGCAGGCATGGAGCCCAAGCAGGAATGGTAAAGGCAGTAAGGCGATCAAGCCAAGTATCACAGCATACAATAATCCAATCATCACACACATACAACATCCGCCTGAATACACTTGTTTGGTAGTATTTTTCTAACCGGTCTCTATTTCCTGGTTTGATACGTGCAAGTCAAGGCAGGAAATATATCCAGTGTATAACGTTACAAGCTGTTCGCGAAACAACCTTTAGTACAGGTATACCACGCTGCACCGAACTAATGAAGTCAAGAGTAAAAAAAAAAAGTGCGCGCGTCGAAACGCCCCGCAAAACGCGGAGCGAGAGAGCTTCCGCTGTCCGGTCGAAGCATCTCGACATGTGTAGCCTCGACCGCGTTGCATGCATTTGCGCCCTCGCCTGCCCTTCCTGGGTGCGACTGTATACGCCGCCCGCCGTTCTCGCCAAGTGGATGGTCGTGTGACGGCGCGATACCAGCACGCCGGGAAGCAAAGCCGACCGTCGTATTCTACACCTTCTCTCGGCGTCGGTACGTAAGGACACGCAGAGGAAAGGGTTTCTGGTGAAGGGCCGGGTGTGTTGCAAACGGCGGTCCGCGATGTCCGGTGAGCGAAGCAAATCTCGCGCTACGCCCCTGCGTCCCTTTTATACGCTCGTGCATGCTATAGATGGACGCGGGGCTCTTGGGGTTCCCGTGGAGAGGATATAGCCCTAACGGGCTCCCATAATCCGCGGTCGTCTCATGCAAATCTCGCGCCCGTATAATCCACGTGTCTCGTCCGACAGAGCGGGCAGTTCTTAAACAACGGAAGCCCCCCGTTTCCTCTGCCGCGACCGCTATCGTCTTCGCGCCTTTTGGTACGTGATGCTGCGCCGCACAGTGGGCTCGCTTCCTTCCTTCTTTCTTTCTTTCTTTCTTTCTTTCTTTCTTTCTTTCTTTCTTTCTTTCTTCCTTTCTTTTTCTTTCTTTCTTTCTTTATTTATTTCTTTCTTTCAGTATTACTTATGTTCTGAGAGATTACTAGTACGCAATAACTTGATGAAGTGCGATACCCTTAGCGAAATAAAACAAAGCATAGCTAGTGCAAAGAGAAAGAAAAAAAAAAGTTTTTTCTTCATTTTTTTTTTCACTTTTTTTCTCTATAGCTAGTGCACTCTCACACCCGCGCAACCTAGACCAGCATAAAACCGTAAACTCAGACCTAAGTAAAAGTGATCGGTGATTAATAACGTAACTAACACCGTTGAAGTTCTTCGACATAGGGGCCTTCATCGTCCATTGCGTATGCCATAAGAATGCGAAGCATAGCAGGAACAAAAAAAAAAAACATAATTGCAGTGTTAATATAGCTGCTTCATTGTAACAGCATACCAGACTTTTCGACGCGTTTCCCACTTTTCCATATGAAACGTATCACTACTTTCGGCCTCCGCCTCTTCCTCTAACTTTTGCTTCTTTATTAATTAACTGAAAGCTTTTCGAAGGCGCCATCCTGTGTGACGAACACATGTGTGAAATGTGTCGTACGACGGCGAACAAGGATGAAACGTTTGTTATGTGCAGAACAGAACGATTATCAGGTGTCGGCAACAGGAAACTATATACTACGTGGCAGCCGAAGGCGAACCGTACCGCCATCGTTAGAGCGCCGGCTCGCTGCGGAAAACGTTGACAACATCAAATAGTCTGAATCCCTTAGGCGATTGTCATCAGCTAGATTCGTATGCCACGCCTGTATACAGCCTCTGAATGTTATATTCAACTCTTATCTGATTTGATTGATTGATTGATTGATTGATATGTGGGGTTTAACTTCCCAAAACCACCATATGATTATGAGAGACGCCGTAGTGGAGGGCTCCGGAAATTTCGACCACCTGGGGTTCTTTAACATGCACCCAAATCTGAGTACACTGGTGTCACACCTGTCCCGTTTATTAGGGAGGCGATCGCCGGGCTAATTCCAAGAGCCGAAGTATCGGCCCCCCGAACCGCACCACGAAAGCGTGGACAATTTAGAAGTGGTCCTTATTGGTGCGCCAGCGGACGCCGGCTGTGGCCCAAGGAACGAGACAGAGCCGAGAGTTGATAAACAAAAAAAATTATATTCTCATTAACGGCAGATCAAAAACAATACACACGTATGCACATTCCACAATAGTTACATACAATACGTCACCAAACAGACAATGTACTACACAGTACAATCAACCACACTTGAAACAACGGACACAGACAACAATACGCACTACAATGCAGTCACATGCATTGAACAACCAAGACACTTAAGGACTAAAGAGATAGAAAACCTATTCAGTCCAAAGTCCTTGGAACAAAAGTCTGAATGATACTCTTCCGAGAATCACTCACTCAAAGTCCAGCGTTGTTGTCGTTCCGCAGCTCTCTGAAGTTCTCTTCCAGGAAACCTCCCGTCTTCAATTGGCCACTCTTCAAACTTCAACTTCTTCGCCGGAACCCGTCGGCTTCACACACGCAGCTGTTGCCCGCGTCTTCGCTCGATAGCGGTAAACTCACGCTCTTGCCTGTAGCTCGAGCCGTCCCTACGGACCAAAACTTCGCCGACTACACGGCGGACTCTCTACGCACTCTGGCGCTCACTTCCGTCTCCTCCTGTTCTGTCACTACGGGCAGAACCTTCGCCGACTCCACGGCGGAATTCCTACGCGCTCTGGCGTTAACTTCCGTCACCTCCTGTTTTCTCGTCTCGGCCGCTCGATTAAATACCTTCCGCGCCACTTTCCAGAATTTTCTCGTCCTTTCGTCGGCGCGATACGCAGCTAAGGCTGGAGAGAGGCGAGACGGTTTGTCAGCCCTCCGCGTCGGGTGACTCAGCTCGGCGTAGCCACGCCTCATTCGTTCTGGAATTTCTAGCGCTTGCCCGGCCGCCGCTGTGGGGTGAGGAGGTTCGTCTGCGAAGCCGTGCTTCTGCGGGGAGAGCGCGCGCCCGGGAGCCTTGGATGTTTGCTTTCTTTTTTTTTTTCTTTTTACCTCGCGGCGTTTCTACCGCCCGTTGTCGCAAGGATTTGGCGGCGCGCTCTTTTTAGCGCTCGTTCTGTGACACTGCCCCCACTTTAAGAATATTATCTCATAATATTCAAAACCACACA
Source organism: Rhipicephalus microplus (assembly GCF_013339725.1). Classification (NCBI taxonomy): domain Eukaryota; kingdom Metazoa; phylum Arthropoda; class Arachnida; order Ixodida; family Ixodidae; genus Rhipicephalus; species Rhipicephalus microplus. The sequence goes on along the minus strand of NC_051171.1, from coordinate 155,625,561 downwards.
AACGAGCGCGGAAAGTCACCACACACTCTCACAGACTGTAACACCATCAGTCGCTCATAACACTTCACATTCACAATAGATCACGCAATACAATCTTACATTGTAGTTCAATTCCACAACACATGAAATATAGCCACAGGTACATGCCTACAACACTTCATCACACATTCCAAACAATACAAACGTACAAAGTTCTGTCGATACAACAATTATACAACACTTTACATCACACCATCGCACAGGACACTGACTCACTCGACATACACTTGAGACACAGGATAACAAGAATATTAACACAACATATGTCACTCAGCCCTGCCGAACACATTGATTCCACCTCAGCTCCTATCTTGAGTACTTCGAACAGCGCTTGCGCCCTTTTTGCGGTGCTCGCTCGATCTCTTCTTGTGCTTCCACGTTCTTTTTCGGCGAGCCTTCTCCAACGACGATATCTGAGGCGTCGTCTCAGCCATCGTTGTCTCTTCCGACGCCGTTAGCGCATCATTACATTCGACGGGTCCTGTCTGTTTATTTACCCGCTTGATCATGCCTCTACATTTTTCCTGCTGGCCAACTCCGTCTCCTTTACACTGTCAGTCGGTTGAGGTCGTGCCGACTTAAGTCCGGTTTGCTCGACCCGTGAACTTATTCGACACGATCGTCTTCTCCTTCGCTGTCTCTTGCGCCGCAGCTTCACCTTGGGCTCTAGTGAGATCCGTCACGGAATGCTCCTCCACTGTATCTCGCGGCCGCTGTGTTGGCGAGGGCTCTATCTTCGGGTCTTCTCCCAACATTCTGGATCACTTGGCCCTCGCGCCCCGTCGATGTTTCCGATGACAAGGTCATACAGGGGGGTCGTCATGCATAAAGCAGTAACCTTCCCGCTGAAGTACGGGGTTTCAACCTCAATTTCTGCTTCGGGAAGCATCCGAACCGTACGGTCAATTAGGCAAACGGGCTTCGTTCTGCCTGTCAACTCACTTTCCCGTACCAAATTTCTCCTCACGATAACTGTGGAGCTACCGGTGTCTCTTAGAACCGTAATCTTCTTGCCTGCAATCTTTCCAGGAAGCGTCGGCATTCCCTTCGTAACACCGGTTGGCTGTTTTGACATTACAGCCCCCACAATAGGAATTTTCTCCCCATTCTTCAACTCTACGAATCCATCAGTGACGGCATTATTATCAGATTTCGGTGCTGCTTGCACACAGGATACCTGGTGAGTTTGACTCACTCCGTTCCGACATGCATCTGCTTTGTGCCCAGTCTGACCACACTTAAAACATTTCACTACCGTAGGGCTCGTAAAGATCGTTCGACAGTTTTTCGCGCGATGACCCACTCGGTTACACAGAAAACATCGCTGCATGCTCTCTGGTGCACGCTTCTTTTCTTCAGGAGCCAATTTCTTCGAATCATCGGGACAATCCTTCTTGACCTTGGCCAAATTAGTGCCACCTTGTGCTTCTAAGAATTGATCAGCCAATTCAAGCATTCCTTCAAATGACTCCGCCTTCCTCTCTTTCAAATACAGCGACAGGCTTGGGTGGCAACTAGTAAGAAATTGTTCTTTAATTAGCAGCTCTCTAAGTTCATCGTACTCCTGTGCTGTCCCTGAAAGTTCAATCCATCTGTCGAAATAATGGCAAAGTCGGGCGGCATACTGCGTAGCCGTCTCACCATCAGCTGGCTTTCCTGTCCGAAATCTGTCCCGGAATCCTTCCACGGTAAATCTAAATCGCTTCAACAAAGCCGCTTTCACCTTTGCGTAGTTGGCTGCATCGGTCGGCGTCAGCCTACCGTACACACTGAGCGCTTCACCACTCAAGCAGGTACTTAAAGCAGTTGCCCATTGATGTTCCGGCCAATTCTGGCTCTTCGCAATCGTCTCAAATCGGTGAAGGTACGCGTCAAGGTCGTCCTTCCTTTCATCAAACGCTACGAGCAGCTTGCTTGGGTTCAAGCGGAAGCCGTGATCTTCCCGTTCGCTGCTTTCAACTCTAGCTTGGACGGGAGTTTCGCTTCGCTGTTGCAAACGGAGCCGCTCGAGTTCCATCTCGTGCTGACGCTGCCGTTCCCTTTCCTCTCTTTCTTCTTTCGCCCTCTCAGCTGCCAGTCTTTCTTTCTCCAGCTCCAGCTTCAATTGCAGCTCTCTTTCTTCTTTCAGCTGTCGCTCTTTTGCCTCTCTTTCTTCTTTCAGCTGTCGCTTCCTTTGCTTCTCTTTCTCTCTCGCCCTTTCGGCTGCCAACTTTTCTCTCTCCAGCTCCAACTTCAATTGCTGCTCTCGTTCTTCCTTCAGCTGTCGCTCTTTTGCCTCTCTTTCTTCTCTCGCCCTTTCAGCGGCCAGCCTTTCTCTCTCCAACTCAGCTGCCTTTTCTTCCTTGGCCCTCTCTGCCGCCAACCTCTCTCTTTCCAGCTCGGCTGCTTTTTCTTCTTTGGCTCTCTCTTTTTCTTCTTTTTCCTTCTGGGTGACCCACTTCCGTAGTTCGGCGCCAGAAAGACCCATCTTTTCACCAAGAGCAACTAACTTTTCGAGATCCATTGTGTCTCGCAAATAAAACTTTGCCGTGTGCAAAAAAATATCTGCCTAAATCGGTCTATCGGAACACTCCCCTGCACTCGTTAACGAGAACACTGAACAACACACAAAATCGTTCCGATAGCACTATCAATAACTCGAGGCTCTTTCTCACTTCTTTGGACACACTGTGCACCAAAAGGTCCTGTCGCGGACGCCAGTTTAATTGTCACACCTGTCCCGTTTATTAGGGAGGCGATCGCCGGGCTAATTCCAAGAGCCGAAGTATCGGCCCCCCGAACCGCACCACGAAAGCGTGGACAATTTAGAAGTGGTCCTTATTGGTGCGCCAGCGGACGCCGGCTGTGGCCCAAGGAACGAGACAGAGCCGAGAGTTGATAAACAAAAAAAATTATATTCTCATTAACGGCAGATCAAAAACAATACACACGTATGCACATTCCACAATAGTTACATACAATACGTCACCAAACAGACAATGTACTACACAGTACAATCAACCACACTTGAAACAACGGACACAGACAACAATACGCACTACAATGCAGTCACATGCATTGAACAACCAAGACACTTAAGGACTAAAGAGATAGAAAACCTATTCAGTCCAAAGTCCTTGGAACAAAAGTCTGAATGATACTCTTCCGAGAATCACTCACTCAAAGTCCAGCGTTGTTGTCGTTCCGCAGCTCTCTGAAGTTTCTCTTCCAGGAAACCTCCCGTCTTCAATTGGCCACTCTTCAAACTTCAACTTCTTCGCCGGAACCCGTCGGCTTCACACACGCAGCTGTTGCCCGCGTCTTCGCTCGATAGCGGTAAACTCACGCTCTTGCCTGTAGCTCGAGCCGTCCCTACGGACCAAAACTTCGCCGACTACACGGCGGACTCTCTACGCACTCTGGCGCTCACTTCCGTCTCCTCCTGTTCTGTCACTACGGGCAGAACCTTCGCCGACTCCACGGCGGAATTCCTACGCGCTCTGGCGTTAACTTCCGTCACCTCCTGTTTTCTCGTCTCGGCCGCTCGATTAAATACCTTCCGCGCCACTTTCCAGAATTTTCTCGTCCTTTCGTCGGCGCGATACGCAGCTAAGGCTGGAGAGAGGCGAGACGGTTTGTCAGCCCTCCGCGTCGGGTGACTCAGCTCGGCGTAGCCACGCCTCCTTCGTTCTGGAAATTTCTAGCGCTTGCCCGGCCGCCGCTGTGGGGTGAGGAGGTTCGTCTGCGAAGCCGTGCTTCTGCGGGGAGAGCGCGCGCCCGGGAGCCTTGGATGTTTGCTTTCTTTTTTTTTTTCTTTTTACCTCGCGGCGTTTCTACCGCCCGTTGTCGCAAGGATTTGGCGGCGCGCTCTCTTTTTAGCGCTCGTTCTGTGACAACTGGCCTACACCATTTCCGCCTCCATCGGAAAAACTCTTATCTGGGAGGACGTGCAGATTTATAACGACCGAAATAAGAGATAAGGAAGCGCTGGGCCAGGCATATCCGCCCAGCACGTATATAGCAGGCGAAAGGTACTTGGGCGGGGACGTATCAGTCGGTGAAAAACAAGGCGATAACTTTGTTGTCCAGAACAAGCAGCTCATAGCGGCGTGGCTCCCTCGACTTCCCGCTCATAATCGCATGGTCATCTTCGACGCGTGCTTGCTCGCTCTCATCGCGTTTCTCAAATTTCAGCTCTTCTTTCCTCGCGCCCACACCCCACGTCGCGCTATGGATACACCATCCCACTCCTTGCACCCGCGACAGACAAGGCTCAAGAATCGGCAGAGACAGTATAACGTAGACCAGAATCAGCCGCTCAAGTAGGCTATAGTCGAAGGGTGGCTTCAGAGAGGGAAACCGGCTGGCTCGCTCACATCCTCCCCGCTAATTAATTTACGTGAAAGGGATCCCATTCTTCGGCAAGAAGCGCGAGAAGGGCCGGGGAGCCTGTCGGTGAGACGGCCGCGCGACGGGTCACTGACGTCCACGCGACCCCTGCGGAATGACGGGGTGACTTCGTCTGCAAGGCAGCCGTGGTGGTGGTGGACCACCCATGACATGGTGCGGGTGCGTACACAGAACACCCCCAGAGAGGGAGGACGTGTCGCCGCGCGGCGGACCCCACAGATGATCGCAGTGTGTCGCTTGTTCGAGTGAGTCGCGGTATGTGCATCGGACTCCGCCGCAATGCGTTGCGTCGACGGGAGACTGCTGAGGAATTTGACTGTTCCTCGCAGCAAAGTGAACACAGACAATTCACAGATACTACCTAGAGATCCCGGTCCCCGTTCTTCTAGTGTTGTCCCTTTCGGCTATACATGAAGCCAACGTGTACTGACATTTACAAATGTTCGTCAACAAATTAGATTTTCAGTGGTCGTCAGTGTGGTAAAATTGGAACGTGCGAGTTCTCAGGGAGTGTTTACTTATGGAAAGAGGATACTGTAGAGTAGTTTGTTGATGCGGTCATTTCTCGTTCTTTATTTACGAGTTACGTTAAATCTTTTCATCCTCCGCTTACACCTGCTAACTGGCATCTGCTATATATCGTGAAGTTTCCTTCTTGCTATTTTTTTAAGCGCAGAACACTTCAGGGGGCCAGACTGTCGTATTCTGTCTTATGTTGTCGTCGTATGCTGTCGTCGTCGCTTGGCTTGACGCAGGAAAAACCACACACTATAGCGTAGCCAGCAGTAGCATATTCAGCGTACACCCGCCAAAGAGAACTCCTCTAAAGCCTTCTGATGATGATATTATCTGCAGACATTACTACTATGGCTAGGGGAACACGACAACACAAATAATTCATATGTATTGAAATAGGAAGCAAACGAAAAAATACAGAGAAAAGAAAAGGGATAGAAAAATAGCAATAAATATAACTAAGAAGAAGAATTGGAAAAGCGAGTTCGAAAAAAAAAGATATGAGGAAAAAAAAGAGAGATGACCGCAAAAACAAATCAGGCTGCTCAGCTTCACACTTTCTTCAGGCTTGGTACCACTACGACGAAGCTGCCCTTTTTTTTTTTTCTTCTTAGTACCTCGCGAGCACTGTTCGTGTAGCAACTGTGGTTCATTCCACGTAGTTATCATACACACGTGGTAGACCATATACCACTAAGCAAGAGAAGACGTCGCACAGATGGGATTTATCGCCCCGCCGCGGTGGTCTAGTGGCTAAGGTACTCGGCTGTTGACCCGCAGGGCGCGGGTTCGAATGCCGGCTGCGGCGGCTTCATTTCCGATGGAGGCGGAAATGTTGTAGGCCCGTGTGCTCAGATTTGGGTGCACGTTAAAGAACCCCAGGGTGGTCGAAATTTCCGGAGCCCTCCACTACGCGTCGTCTCTCATAATCATATAGTGGTTTTGGGACGTTAAACCCCTCATATCAATCAATAAATCAGATAGGATTTATCTTTAAATACCAAACTTCACTCGCATCGCACTGAACGTCAACTATGAGATAATATAAAGCTATGCCGATTATACTTCGACAGTTTAGCGATTACGATGCCACAGAAACGCGCGACGCAATGCTCGCGACTTTCAGCAGAGCCTGTGCGCAAAAGTGATCGTCTCTCAGTGTGTATAATAATCGGATAACTCGGAGAAAATGTGGAATAGGAATTACATAAATACGACGGCGCCCAGCTACGCCAAACAAAGCACGGACCGAGTACAACTGCTGCTGATTCGGACAGGAAAAAGGAAAACAAACGTTTTCATCTTGGGCTTGTTACGGCCTCTATAGGATAACGACCGTTTCGGTAAAACAGTTGAATGCTAACCGTCCGGCGCGATTGCGTTTGTTTCGGGCCCGAGATGTGTGGTAAAAACATGTGGATTTCGCCTTAATGTGCAGCTCCAGATGCGTCTGAAACGGAGAACAAGATTAAAACCAACAAACAAGACTAAGGGACTGCACGAAAAATGCGCGGCTTTTCTTAGCCTGTGAAAAAATAAAATAAACGACAATGAGAAGCGTTAAGCAGAATGGGAATGGTTTCTAGCGAATAATGCTGCTCAATCGCAGAATGAACAAAGTGCCCGCGCCACTTTAAACAAACACGGTAGATTTCGATCCGCTAGTACAACGGAAACCTAAATAGCTTTGCGGTTAATTGACCAAGGTTTACGAGTCCGATGAAGAGATATTACGCCAAAGGATGCTTTTGCGCGTGCGTCTGTTGTATAGCATCGCCTTTTAGAAGCGGCTTTCACTTTGAAAGGAGCGGCACATGCAGATTTCGCGAAGTATACGACCGCATAAAAACGAGTTATGCGAGCTTTGTTCAACTTACTAGCAAATGAAACGTATAACGCGAGTACAGGACTTTATATAACGATAAATCTTATGTTTTCATGGCGGGTGGCATTGTGTTTCCCTCCGTTGTGTTTTTTTTTAGATATGTCTGTTTTGTTTGTATGAGGAGTGAATGGCTTGTTACTGCTCGCTACATGAAATTTTATGGCTTTGGTTTTCCTTTCGCTATAAGATGGTTAATCCGTTAGAGTCAGTTTCGATTCACGTGTGATAAGTAAAATCATAAGTCATTGAGTATAAGCGATCGGTGAACCGATATAATATTGAGCTTAATACTGATGATAACCAAACTTAAGACATTGTTTGCGAATTCTAATTACCCTATGCGATATGAAAGGCAGGCCGCGAAGTATACCCAGGTTTGGGGAGGGTGGGCGGGCGAGAGGTTTAAACGTCTTCTCCGCAATTCTTGTTTAAGTTTGCGCACTCACATAGGCTCACGTAACATGCGATATTTCAACACGAAAGTTTTTTGACGCAATTTCGTCACGGAAATGACGTCGAAATGCGCACAATCACTAGACAAAGAAAAAAATCACAGCATATCCACAGAGTGAATGATGATAAGTGCAGCGAAGCGTCCGTCCGTCTGTCCGTGCGTGCTTTCATTCCTCTCTTTGCCTGTCTTTGTCTTGCGACGAGCACGAGCCGCCGCTCCGCGGCCGCGCTCCACTTCGCCCATGCACCACGAACGATCCGACATGTACGGCAACAATCCAGGAGACAGAGAGGCACTCGCTCCCCGCGCACCCAGGCACAACTCGCGCAGCAGCCAATTGGAGAGTAGCAGTACAGCGCCATCTAGAAGATCCTCACTCAACCACACTTTGTATTTATATGAGAGAGCGCCATCTATTGTACTCTTTGAGAAATACTGCCGGTTGCGCTTGACGCGGGTCAAGGTTAGACCACAGAACACCTACTGGTTAGACTAAGAAAATCTTCGCTCCCAAAAAAGTTCCGTCGACGAGAGTCGAACGCACGACCCCTGGGTACACGAGAACAGATGCCGGGCGCGCTATCCGCTGCGTCACTGCCACGTTTTTTTTTTATTTATTGCCTGCGCCACAGCCACATGCTGCGTAGGCTTTAAAAATTCGCCTACCACTGACTTCGAGCGTTCTTGGCGAAGTGCAGTTATCATGGCACTAATGCATCATGACCATGACATACGTGATTCAATGTGGCGTTTCTAAGCATCCGTCCCAACCAAGGAAGTCTCCTTCAATACTTTCGCCCCGCCGCGGTGGTCTAGTGGCTAAGGTACTCGGCTGCTGACCCGCAGGGCGCGGGTTCGAATCCCGGCTGCGGCGGCTGCATTTCCGATGGAGGCGGAAATGTTGTAGGCCCGTGTGCTCAGATTTGGGTGCACGTTAAAGAACCCCAGGTGGTCAAAATTTCCGGAGCCCTCCACTACGGCGTCTCTCATAATCATATCGTGGTCTTGGGACGTTAAATCCCACAAATCAATCAAATCAATACTTTAAAAATGTATTGAAGGATTATATAGGGTACTATGTGCACAAGAAGGTGCCGCATAGTGTATGCTGAAATCTCATAATTGTGTGTGTGTGAGCGTGTGTGTGTGTGAGCGTGTGAGCGTGTGTGTGTGTGAGCGTGTGAGCGTGTGAGCGTGTGTGTGTGAGCGTGTGAGCGTGTGTGTGTGAGCGTGTGCGTGCGAGCGAGCGTGTGAGCGTGTGCGTGCGAGCGAGCGTGTGCGTGCGTGCGTGCGAGCGTGCGTGCGTGCGAGCGTGCGCGCGTGTGTGTGTGCGTGCGGGTGTGAGCGTGCGGGTGTGAGCGAGTGAGTGAGTGTGAGCGTGTGTGTTGTGCGTGTGCGTAAATCTCCTTGGTCCCAATCGGCGCGTTTCCAAGAGGAGAAATGCAACTTCGTCAACGCCTTTACAAACCTCCAGATGGCGAACTTATTTTATGCGCTGGCGTGGCTCATACCATTCATACCCCTGAAAATAAATAACTGTGCGATGTCCACTGGCTCCACCTGGTTTAAATCCGCGTTTGCACCGCAAATAGTCACGACACACGACGCACGTTGCGTTTCTCTCTGGTCGGGCAGTGGTGTTCAATACACTTCGCGAGTAAACGGCTTTAGCCCAAGTTCGGCGTCCAATCAGCCACGCTATTCTGTGTGTCACTTCGCTTTCTGCGGTTCCTCTCTCACCGTTTACTACAGCTACCACAAGCATCGATGACCACAGAGGTTTGTTTAATTATCAATAATGGACGTTCGTCGTCGGTATGGAGATGTATGACTGAGCGTCAACATGGATGCGTTCGCGTTAAGCGGTACTACCTGAGCTGTCGAATACCAGTATAGGCATTGCGCAAGCTTTGTTATATGAAAGTACTGTTAACATTTAACTGTTAGTTATGTAAGGACGCGTTTTAATTTCATGTTTTATGTATTTATATGACAGAGTGATCAAATATGCTTTTTACGTACATCTCGGTAGTTGCTAGTAAAGTTATGAAATCATGCCATCGATCGCGAAAATTCATATATACCGTATGTAGCACGAAACATCGCGTAATAACACTATACCGTAAACAGATATTCGCGTAATTGCTTCAAGAATCGCTATGCAATGTGACGATGTCATTTGGCCTCGTATGTAATACCGTAAATGGCTGTATGTTGTTCATACCGCGCACACCTTCAAGAGGCGAGTACAACAGTGGACGCTGAATTTGTATATGCGAGCTACTTCTATCATGCCAAGATACTCCTTCAAAAAGACTTGGGGTTCTCTAAAACGTGCGCGATTGCACGTGTTCCCATTTTTTTCGAGCGAAATACAGTAGCAAAATCAAAAAGTGTAATCCAATGAATGTGACCACTATATATATATATATATATTGCTAAGTGATGAAAAAATAAATGTATTCAATGAACCAGCAGAAATAAAAGTTAACGATGACATATACATGGAGGTCACGTTCGAAGAAGTTCCTCACGGGATAGCGATGGTGTGCAATCCTAAAAGCCTCCTGAGTTTCTTTTTTTTTCGTTTATTTTTTTTCAGAACCACTTTCGTACAACACTTGGTGCAATGCTGGCTGTAGAACATCTTCGAGTGCCCATAAATTGCGAACACAAACTTTCTGGCGAAGCAGCAGATCCTATATATACACAGAAAACGCCAACGTAGTACATTCACTGCCGCAGTTACGAAATGGCTCGTCCACTTTCGAGCATTCGATGAAGATAACGAGATGGCTAGTCCCCTCTGCCGAGACACTGAGTCCCGTCACAAATATGGGACAGGGACTTCTCGACGTTCGCTTGTATCCGAATAAGCGAGGCAAGCCACCATGTTTGCCATCAGTCGAGGGCGATCGCATCGCGTGTCGCAGCGTCGTTACATGCTGTCCAAACACGGTCTATATACACCCTCTGGATAGATAAGCCTCACGCAGTTTGCAGTAGCCATACATCGCTGCAGGGAGCACCATGTATGCATCACACAGGCATGCGCATGCCAGGGTGCGCCACTGATTTCACCGCGCGTGTATATCAGCGCCGCCACTCGGCTGAGACCGGCGCCATTAACGAGCCGCTATCACGGGCGTCGTTGGAGGCCCTCTGTGTTCTGTTCTCTGTAAAAGTGACAAACTACGCGCTTCGGTCCACTTGGTGCACGACTTCACGTCGGAATGTCGCAACGCGACATTCACGAACGAGCGTGTATGCAGTCCGTATAGCCACTGGTACGGAGTCAAGTTCTGAGCCGTTTTGGTTCACTGTCGTTACATACATACTGTGTGGTCCTCTGGAGATTCCACCAGAAGTTCACGGAATACATGATGTAATAATGGCGCTTATCACTCACATTTTGGCCTTTGCAGCTTTGTCCTTTACTCTGCGGAACTCAGACGACTGACGCAGACAGCGACCAGCGGCGTATCGAAGTTATGTATACTGCACAAAATCGACGCGGCACCTGCTTAGCGAAAGATCTTCGGTGGTCTTGGCGTCCTTGAAATTTCGGAAGATTGTAGCATGACTTCATCACTTTACCTACACACTGTGTCCGCTACTCCAGAAGCGGATGAAAAGAGAGTATAGATGGCTTGCATTGACGTCACTAAAAGCGCCATGCTGCAGCAGCTAGCGGGGACGCAACATTTCTGATTTTGCATTAACGTTATCAAAATATCGCATGCAGGCTATTTCATTATTCACGCACGCACATTCTTGCCGCGTTGTTTTCACATAGACGTACCTAGTTCCTCATGAAATCCGACACCGTAGAGTTCCAGTTACTTTCAGAAGCTGCGTTCATGACGTCACATGTGAGTCTTCTATAGGAATATTAACCACACCTTCTTTGGTGCTTATACCGCGTAAGGTTGTGCGTGTAATGGACGCGTGCTCTCCTAATATTACTGGGTGGCACGTCTAATAACAGGTAAATATGTACGCGTGGGTGTGCATCAGGTGGCTAATACCCGTGACACACGGGCAAAAGTAAACCCCTTTTGTCCCCTAAGGGGACCATTTGCAGAAAGGAGTGGCGCTGATGACACACGGCACCGGACTACTGCTTTAGGCGGTGCCTCAGAAGAACGCTGCAGAAAAAATGGCGCTGTTTGTGGAAGCAGCAAGATTGGAAATATTAAAAAGAATCTGCGCATGTACATCACATTCAGCGACGCCGGAGCATAAAACCGTTTTTTTTAATTGTCTGGTGGCCTATATTGCGCATACCTGTAACTTTCTTTCGCTTTTTTGCATTTTTAGCAGCAGCTTAAGTTCATCTGGCAACTATAAACAGTCGGTGTTTTGCTGTTTTTGTTTTTTGTCGTGCTTTTTACATGGCTGCCAACGTTACTGGATGAGGACGTTGATGGCTGCGTTCAGCTGGGTCAGTGACGGCGTGCCGCGTTTCATTATGGGGAATACCGGCGTCGGTGAGGCTCTCGGCAATCGCCTGGTACACTCCACCGTTGTGCTTTTGCCCTCGCAAGGCGTCCAAATGGTCCTCCCATAGCTTTATCAGCGCCCAGGTCTCCTTTTCAGTCCACTGGACGTGCGGATTTTTTTTCACCGACTGAGCCGACTCCATTGTTACAAGGTACTGCGTCGCCGACACAGCAACTGCCGCTGCCAACCCTAACATGATCGCTCTAGTGACGTAATGCAGGCGTTTGAGAGTATGGACAGACTATAGGCCTTCATTTTTCAACAAACCGCACTGCTGCAGAAAATGTAAACATTTTTTCAGCGCAAAAAAAAAAAATACTGACAGGGCACCGAAGTGTTGCGACTCGTTTTCTTCTATTGTTAAGTTATGCACACTGTATGCGAGAGTACTCCCTTCCTGCCAGAAAAGTAGATGCGGGATCTGCTTTTGCGAAAAGGATCTTTGCCGGAAAGGAGTTACTCCTTTGTCATGTGTCACTGCGCCCGAACGCCTTTCCGAAAGATGTCCCCTTGTCTAAAGGACTTCAGGGTGCCCGTGTGTCAGGGGCATAACCTGTGCAAATAGAGGTAGCGATCATGAGTTCTTTGGCGCGTCGGCCGGATCAAAGCGAAATGCAGATGAATTCATGTCACAGTGTCGCACATTCTAGTGTGTGTCCAGTGGCAAACTCCGAGCCTCGGTACAATAAGAGTAATGCTTTTGCGGGACATCGGCCCTCACCGTTTCGAAAGTAAAAGTTGTTTTTCTCGCTCAGAGGCTGACTGGAATTCTAAGACCAGCTATTAAAGCTGGGAGCAAGCTGAGGATGGCCTCAAAGACAGAAGACTAAACACGGCACCAGAAACCAGCACTTCGGTGAGCAATCCTTTCTTTTTATTTTATTTTATTTTATTTACCCACCGACGGCGACCCATGACAGGGTGGCAGCGACGAGCTCACTTGCTGCTGTTCTCACGAAGGAAAGAAGAAAAATAGAGGGAAAAGAAAGGCAAGGAGGTTAACCAGCCTATAGGCAGCCGGTTTGCTACCCTGCGCATGGGAGAGGGATTGGGGAGATGAAAGAGAGCAGAGAGGGAAGATAGAAACAGCACATTCGGCAGCACATGCGCGCACACTCAGTCATATTCCAGTCTTGTCTTTCGCGGTGTGTGACATTGCTGTTACAGTCGCTTGTTCAAGTCGGTGTCGCGTAGGAATTTCAACAGAGCTTTCGTCGCCTTCTGTTGCAGTGTCTTCTCTCGGGCACTCCACAGAATAGTGTCCACAGACATTTGGCTGTTGTCGATGCGCGCAAAAGCAGACGCCAGTGACTGTCTCTGGATTTCATACAATGGACAGTCACACAGGATGTGGTGTAGCGTCTCTTCGCAATGACAGGCATCGCAGAGAGCGTTGTCGGCCATTCCTATGACAAAGGAGTAAGATTTTGTAAATGCCACTCCTAGCCATAAGCGATGAAGTAGGGTGGCTTCTCTTCGGTCGAGTCCAGTGGGCATGCGGAGAGCCATCAAAGAGGACAGGTGGTGTTGACGATTCGTATCGATGCTTGGTGGGCACCATAGTGAAAACGTGATTTTACGCGCAAGTCGTCGAAGATTACTGGCAGCATCAGTCCTCGAAAGTGGTATGGCTTCTTCTCGTGTTCCTTCAAGGGCTGCCCGCGCGGCAGTATCGGCATGTTCGTTCTCTATGATGCCGCAATGACGTGGCAGCCATTGAAGCGTCACATGATGCCCTTTCTCGAGTAAAGTGTGGAGAAGGCATCGAATTTCGAAAACAAGCTGTTCGTACGGGCCGCGACGCAGTGCTGAGAGCACAGATTGTAGGGTAGCCCTTGAGTCGCTGAAAATCGACCATTGTTGCGGTGGTTCCCGATTGACCACACAAAGTGCAGCGCGCAAAGCAGCTAGTTCCGCTGCTGTAGATGCCGTGGAGTGGTCAGTCCTAAAGCTGATGGTAACACCTCTTGCTGGGATAACTACTGCCCCTGACGAACACTGGTGGTTCGTGGAACCATCGGTGTATACATGTATGCTGTCTGAATAGTTCTCGTGCAAAAGAAGAAGAGACAGTTGTTTCAGCACGGGTGATGAAAAGCTCAGATTTCCACCAGATCCCTGGTGCACTAAGATGCACTGTGGGTCGAATAAGACACCAAGGTGGTATGGACGGTTTAGATGCATGAGTGAAGCCCGAGGGAAGTTTATCGTTGTATTTCACGATAATTTTGGCGAACGATGCTTGGCGCCTCTCTGGAGGCAACAGTGCAAGGTGATGGCCGGGGGCACGTGCGAAGTGTCGGATGTGCGTTCTCAGGACTTCTACAACAATGTGAGTTTGTATCGGATAGTCACCAGCAATTGCAATTGTTGCTTCTGTTGACGTACATCTGGGCAGACCGAGGAACACTCTCAGCGCTTGGGATTGTACTGCCTGTAAAACACGAACATTGGTCTTGCAGGTATTGCTAAGCACGGGCAAGCTATATCTGAGGAAACCGAGAAACAGGGCCCTGTAGAGCTCCATCATTGCGTCTACTGACATTCCCCACGACTTTCCTGCCAGGAACTTGAACAGTTGAGAAATAGCGGTCAGGCGCTTCTTCATATAGGTCACATGCGGACTCCAACAGAGGTCCCTATCAATAATGATGCCCAGAAACCGGTGGGTTTTGGCGTAAGAAATCGGTCGCCCGCAGATTGAGATGACATAAGGGGTCATTGCTTTGCGAGTGAAAGCCACCAGCGCGCATTTTTCTGGTGATATGCTGAGACCTTGTTTGAACAAGTAGTTGGCAATCATAGTTGCTGCTTTTTGAAGCCGGGAACGTATCTGAAGACGTGTGACTGCCAACGTCCAGACACAGATGTCGTCTGCGTATATTGAGATTTTAATGGTGCTTGGCAAGTATTCAGCAAGGCCAATTAGTGCAAGATTGAATAGCGTCGGGCTAAGAACTCCGCCTTGAGGAAAAAGATATAAACACCTGCAATAGAGTTTAAATCAATAGCGCTACAAAAGCTGACAAAATGTTCACCACGCACGTTTATGCTGTTGTTGAAATCAAAAATGATCACCCAACCCCAAAATCGCCACGCACTATCCACAAGTTACAGTTATGACTCGTGCAGTGGTAATTAGCACAGTGCTAACAAACCTCGCCCGACATTGCAGCACTACTGCATACGTAGTGTGCCGACACAATTAGCTGAGATAATCGGATATGGTATGATAATCCGATTCAATACTACAGGCGAGGAGTTCACTTGCCTCCCGCGTACTTTTCCTCTGGTGGCACGCTCGATCCCCCACAGAGGCAGTAACAATACACCGTCCCTTGCGACATCGGAGAGCGCAAAGCGGCACACACATTACGAGAACCGGGATGGTGCACGGAGCCTAGCGAAGTTCACGCGGCATTGCGCCTCCGATCAGTCAGACCGCGGGTCGAGAGGCAGCAGGAGCGTCGTCCCTAAAGAGCTAAGGTTACACGGGCAAGTGACCGTAGCCGACGGGGCCTGCATCATTTATTACTCGGCCAGGGAGGCACGAAAAGGCGACCGGTTTTCTCGTGGCTTCAGCCTCCGAGCACGGGTGCCGTAGTCGACTCTGCCGTTAAGGGGAGCAGAGGGGGGGGGGGGGGCGCAGCGGGTGCATTCGGCAGGCTCTTTCCATCGCCAGTGACTCTGGACTGATGACAGCGGGACAAGGAAACGACACAGGGGCCGTCTCCCAGCACAGCCCGCCGCTCGTTGGTTTCAATTTCGAGGAGGTCTCCACGGGCTCATTTGGGGGCCGACCGGCGACAAAGGGAGCCCGTTTTTTTCGCCCGGCCGCGCCACGCGTCTCTTCTTCCTTCTTTCCGGTGTCTTTCTAGTTCGCAACGCGCCCACGAAACGAGAGTCCGTTTCTATATCTTCGCTAGACAGCTCGAGATCGCTTCGCTTTTACCCCCCTCCGCGCCCGTTTGCCTCTTTCTCTCTCGCTAAAAGTCAATTTGGAAAGCAACACACCCTAGAGGACTGGACTGCTCGTCTGCCATCCGACGCAACTGTCGGGTGTTTGGTGTGTGAGCGCGTGTGCTATGCTGGTCGGTGGCCTGTGGACTTAAGCACCCAGGCCAAGGAAGTACTACTTGTCTCTGCGCATATATTATTTTGATGTATAAAAAGGAAACAAACAAAATGAACCCTGTCCCGTGCCACAGGGTATAGCGAGCTTGAATCAATTGAAAAGGAAAATAAAGATGGTACAGACTAAAAGAAAATTTTGCTTGAAGAAAAAAAAAGACAGTCGGGAACAACAATTACAAAAACAAACGAATGAGAAAGTGTTACTTTTGGGAGGAATTGGAAAATACTCGCGAGAGGTCTTAACGCCACATCGATGGCCTGACCTGCAATGTTTGTACGTCCTGTTTTCTTTGGTCTCATTTCACCGAGTACGCCTGAAGCTGGACAACTTCCTTGTTATAGAGGGTAGCAATATATGTATAGCCCCAGTCGACTTGTAGCGAGAATTCCCGATTAAAGGAAAGTAACGCGAACGGGTTCGAGTGCGTGGGTGACTTCTCGTGAGTCCCAATTGCGCATGGCTAGTCATAAACCTGGTGCCACTGAGAACGTTGCCTATAGAAGTCGTATGGAAATAGTACGCTGACGGTGCCACGAGCTGAAGACGGTAGAAACACAGGCATGCGCGTTGCTGAGCTCTGAATTGACAAGTCTCGTTTTTAGGGGCGAGGCTCCTCTTAGTCTAACCTTGTCCTGCGTCAGGCGTAACCGGTGACAGTTGGCACGAGACGTGAGGATGCGGAGAAGGGGTGTCGACGACACCGCCGACGCCGGATTGGCGAGTAGGTGCGACTATAAAATTATCCGGATTTAAGAAGAGCTAAGATGACTTGTCGGCGAAAATCATCTCTTTCTCCTCACTCGATATATCAAACCTCCTCCGCCTCCCTACAAAGGCTTTCTGCATCTAACGCAACCTCGCATTGCCTCCAACATCGGATGCATTGCAATCTTTCAGCACCTCATCTAGCCTTACACTGCCTCCATGATCGGCGCACCTTTGACCGAGCGGCGATGTCATGTGATGACGTCATCGTTTTGCATCTATATATGTGATGTCACAGTGACGACATGATGACGCCACAAATTCTTTGTTATCTGTGATGCCAGACGGCGTCATATAGGGATACCATCGTGCGATTATGCTTTTTTTTTCTTCACTCGTGTTGGCCCCAGTCCCGACGTCAAGTTCGCGTCATTACATTTAGTGATTTGTGACGTCATAGTGGCGCCGTCGCGCGATGAATTATTGTACCACTCATGTCGACGCTGACGATCAATATTTGTGTTTGACGAGATCGGTGGTTAGATTAATTAAATTCGTACAAGCCCAATGACACCTGTCCGAGCGGCCACGCCGCGGCTTCACTATATGCGTGCTTAGAGAGCTGGATGCAGCGGCCAGCTCGCGCTGCGCCGCTCGGGTAAGATCCGGTTTTTTTTTCCCGTGCACCGTTCTAGCCACGCGCGTCGGCTCATGCATGCGCGCCGCACCGTCATCACGCTGCGTGTATACGCAAACACATGCACTCACTGCCGACGGCGCCGCCTGGTGTGATGCGCGCGCACTGTCGGCGGGCGCCGCGCGCACGCCTGTTTGTGCATACAACCGGGCCCGACGCGTGGTTGCGTACGAACGCACGGCGCGGTCATCTCTCTCTCTCTCTCGCCTGGCAAATCACGCCCGTTTCAATTTTCTCGAGCAGCCGGAGAACCGCGCCTAGCTTGTACTGCCTCTCTCTCGCGCGTGCCCATAAACAGCCACGCGTGAATTCGAGGGGGCGCTGGCAACGCAAAGCCTGCGCCGATGTATGTGCGTAGCCGGCATCGGTGTTGCCGTGTGTGAGCGGCTTCGCACTTGTCAGTGCCGACCATCACATCACGCGTCCACTCTTTTTCGATGCATGAATATTTATACCACGGGGGCGCGATCGACATTGGTGCTACGCCCGACGGCAGGGGTACGCACAACAAACGCGTGTGAAACCAAAAAAATGTGTAACTCTGTGACTTCTGTGTATTCTGCCTTGTCGCATACGTAAATACGCACACACGCGCGCGCGCGTGCGTGTGCATGTGTGCGTGGAAGGTCACGCTTTTGTTTTACAATATATACATTTGTAAAATCTTTAAACGTGGATCTTGAATGGCCGACTTTGCAATATATACGAAAATACATAAGCCTAAAGCTTTTTAACAAAATCTACATTGGAGCAACAGGCATTAGGAAGGAAACATATATTCTCAATCCTACATACAGGTCAGCCCGTCGTGATCATTCTCTGAAGGTGAGAGAATATAGCTGTCACATTAACATATAGGAGGAGGAGGAATAAACTTCATAAGAAACCAGCAGGTTTAGGTGGCCTGGCCTAAGCCTCCCATGAGGGGACGTCAAGGGCTTGCCTCGACGCTGCCTCACGGGCGTGCTGGGTCGCCCAGGTTTGGTCGTCGAGAAGGGGGGCTCCGCAGAGCCTCATGGAGCTTCGACGAAAGGGTCGTGGCGTTAGTGTGTCTGTACTGTGCCGGGCAATACCACAGCATGTGCGGAAGCGTAGCCGGGTGAGTGCCGCAGCATAAACATTCCCTTTTGTTTTTTCCAAGAACATGCCACGATTGGAATAGTCTACCGCGGAAGAGGTTATCTTGTCGCCAATCATTTCCTTCGACAGTGCCCTTGCTAAGTTTTGCTCCACTAGGTATCACGTCACCTGTGTACGGCATTCAATGAATTCGTCTGTCGATATGTTTTTTTTAATCCTTTTTACTTTTTTGCAGTTTTGTGGTAATGTATTATTCCAGGTTTGACGCGATATATTTTTCGAGTGATCTGTTCGGAAGGTACATGTGTCCCGCCATTTGTAATCTTAACACATTGCTGATCATGTTATGTTAACTGGATGTTGTACACCACCTGTAATGTATTACTAATTTTTTGTTCCCCCCCCTACAATAATGCCCCTCGGGCGCTGTAGGTGTCTAAATAAATAAATAAATAAATAAATAAATAAACTTTAGGGGGAGTGACGCGATGACTTTCTTCTCCCGAACCGTACTTCTTGTTCTTACGTTAATATAAATCTAATAAGTACACTGTACTGTGCTGCTCAATTTAAAATAATATGTGCCCGTTTACCACACGTGCTTGAACGTGGCTCACAGCGTCTTCGATTTCGCGGGCCTTGTGCGAAATTTGTTTCCTTCAAGATCATGGAGCGACTTGATGCGTGTTTAATGTCGTTTAGAAATTAGCGTGAATGCTACAGCAACGCTGTAGCCGGTTGTACATAATAGCGGTGTGATTTTCTAAATCGTTTTCGCCTTGAGAAAATGCCTGTCTGGTGTGCTGTAAAGCATATATTCCGATTGCTACAAGCATATTCGCACTTTGACACTTCGTCTAAGTAAGTGCGCTTTTGCTAGCAATAACACAGATGGCGAAAACAGTCAAGATCCAATCAAGGCAATGGTGCACAAGAAAATAAAGTTCACTTGATTCGGCATGTCCTTTAATAAAATACTTTAACACCCAGTTGGCACTGCATTTGACGGAGGGCCTAACAATTGTTCTTAACGTGACAGTAATCAAGTAATAAATATTTCACCACCAGCACCATCCCCCTTTCTCTTCCGCTCACATGCACACACAGAGACGCTAAAATCTTCGAACTATTAGATGAAACTAATACTATATGTGAATTGCAGCCTTGAAAAAAACAAGTCCACTCCTTGAAACGTCGATCAGGCATGCAAAACCCCGCCATCACGAAATTATCATCTTTTTATTCGATAGCAAGAACATATATACCAGCCACTCTTCTGACGAGGAGACAAGTGTCCTATTCTCAAATGGACGACCCTGCACTTGCATCTGGCATATTCTGTCACATGGCAAGAATTACGTAAGACGGCCGGGTGCATATTCATTAGGGTAACGCAATACAATGCATCCAGGCAATACGAGCCGACACGATTGAAGGCTGCACAGTCCTGTTTTTTATTATTATTATTAACTGGCCGCGTGGAATGGACGTACAAACCTAATGTCGGCTATGATATTCAGCTATACCGATCAAACATCATCGCAGTAACTACATGTTAACGCTATTTACCGAAGCGACCAATGCGTGCATTTTCATATAAACACATTCACAGTATAGTAGACAAAGCGCAATATTTCCGGCAAGGTGCGCATGTCCTCTCGTTTCACTTGCTTACACATGGATGTGCACGTAACCAAACCGAGGATAAAAGTGTAAAACGGGAACAGCGCCGGCAAAACACGTAGACAAGAAGCGATGCTGGCCTGAATGACAGATCGAAGTAAGGCAGCGATAGTAATTAGGTCACGTCGTGGGCATGGCGATCAACGCATGTTCGCGTGGCCTGCGCATGTCCAGTGCTGCATAAAGGGCTGTCGGAGTGCCGCGCAGCAGCTGCCACCGGTGGGTGATACGTCGTGCGATCAAACGTTGATGAGCTCGAGGGCCTCGCTTTATCACGTTTTGTATTTTCCTCAGCGACCGAGGCAAGCTGTAGATGCCGTTTTGGGACGAGGACACTGCAGCATGCGCTCGTTGGTGCCAGCAGGCGCGCAATATCATTTTACGCGCCCGGCCGCCGAATGCAAGTGGCTCGCTTCCTGCGTACGAACGTGTGTGCGTTCTTATACACGCGCACGCACGCACATACACACTCATGTTTGCCGCTGGGTCTTTCCTAATTAAGTGAAGAGCCTTGAGCCACACGTACACGTGCGGGAGGAGGAGAGGATGGACAGCCGAGAGAAACTCGCGATGGAACAAACACCGTGTAGTGGACTGTGTATACGCCAGTTTCAGTGAAGCGCGCACCTTATACTATACAGCCGTATAATTTGTGCCGGAATGGTTATAAGAAAGCAGAATTTTTAAAACAAAGATGGCTTAGATGCGCTGTGGGTACAGCAGGTTCCGTGAGTGGTCTTCTCATGGGTTATTCTACATCGGAGACCTACCAGTCAATACGTCTCATCTGATTAGGCAGGTCTCCTCCATGGTTGCGTGTGTTGAAATGCTGCCCTTTAACAAATCTCGGTAATAACAGGTCTCGTCTGGGTTCCTCTACAGCAGAGACATGTCATGCGTATCTTCTCCGAACACCTCCTCTGGTATGGTCTGCTGTGTGCTCAGGTTTCCGCTGGCCTCCTCTATAGCGGGGACCTCCAATGTATTCGGTCTTTCTTGTGTTGCGTCTCCTCTGGGCGTTTTTATGACAAAGACCTGCTATGTAGTACCTCCCTTATGGGTTCTCGGTAGGAAACGCCACAGAGTTTCCTAATATACGCTAGAGGGAAGTCTGGCGCTATAGCGCCAGACTTCCCTCTAACTCTGTAGACACTATAGTGTCTACGGGAGCTGCATTGCATGACGCTTCAGCGAACGTGGGAATGATGGGTAGTACACACATTTGTCTAATATTCGTGCTTCTGGTCTGCTTTTGGCTCCGTGTGTGTTCGTGTGTGTTCGTGGGGCTTGGAGCTGTTTTCTTACGAAACAAATATTAGCATATGTTCAGTGGTTGCGCTTCACCGTCTTATTCTTTTAGACTTACCTTTCCAAATCAGGTCATAAAGTTCAAAAGGGTTGCCTCTTTCTTTCAAAACAAAACCGAAACAGCAATAAACAAAGCCACAAGTACGATTCGCCGCCCGAAAGTACGAAGACTAGGCAAATGTGTCTACTACCCATCATTCCCATGGTCGCTGAACGATCGCAGCGCCAGAGTCCGCTCTAGTTTTTTTTTAGGAAACTCTATGAGAAACACGAGCTGAAGTATGGGCGTGATGCTCACGCAGCTGAGATATGCGTCACTGTGCGTAGGCCGTGTCTGCGCAGGTAGGCTTGTCCATAGAGTAATATGAAAAGGTGGTTTGTCGCCGAATTAGGTGACGGCGAGGCAAGCACGAGCATGCGCTTCCCATTCGGCCCGGAGCCCTGCTGGTCATGCCCCGCCGCGGTGGTCTAGTGGCTAAGGTTCTCGGCTGCTGACCCGCAGGTCGCGGGATCGAATACCGGCTGCGGCGGCTGCATTTTTGATGGAGGTGGGAATGTCGTATAGGCCCGTGTGCTCAGCTTTGGGTGCACGTTAAACAACCCCAGGTGGTCGAAATTTCAGGAGCCCTCCACTACGGCGTCATTCATAATCGTATCGGTGGTTTCGGGACGTTCAAGTCCCACAAATCGATCAATCAACTGCTGGTCAGCAATATATAGTTACATCGTGACGCACCGCATGCGCGATCCGAGAGATCTGCGCATGCGCGGGCGGCATTTTTTGGCGTCTTGTATACTCTCGGAGCACTGGCGCCGCTGGACATTGCTTTGGAAACATATAGCGGAAACCCATTAGTATATATATATCTGCCTGCAGGTCATCTATATATGTGCTCCTCTATAGTCAAGACCTACCTTTTAACAGAATTCCTCCGTGCTTAAGAAATGTCATCTGGGAGGCTTTAGCGGAAACCTGCTATCTATACAGCTGAGCTCCACAATAGGCTTTCTAGCATGCAGGTTGAATCTTGTGTTTCTAGCACGCGAAAGATAAATCTACAAGATAAATGTGAATCATAAGAAATATTGGCGTTATCAACTTCGTATGAAGACGTACGCAAATGTACAAATTAAGCGGTTTGGCTTTTTTTTTTTAGATGCAAAGCAGCTTATGGTCTGTCTAGCTCAATCCGGTGAGCGTGGCCGCTCTTATTGCGCATGCGCAACAGTTGGCCCAAGCACTATACCAGAACGTGCTCACGTGCTATCGCGTTCGGGCATGTGTAAGAATTTGTAAGACGCTGTGGCCTCTCTCCCTCACACACTCTGAGCAATCACGTGATGGCGTCGGGGAACGAAGTTCTGCAGCACGCGATTAAGTCACGTGCTCCAGCGTGGCGTGGCTATGGTGTCATAGCGTGGCGCTGAACCTGAGAGCTCGAACAAGAGTTCGGGACGAGTAACAGCAACAGAAAATACAGTGAACTCATGGTGTGCTGCACTTGAGAGGGCGCTCTAACGTCGGGTGAGGTGCCCGTGATGAACGGCACATTAGTTCGATCCATGCCCCGCTTCGAATGTATACTCATGGTCCTCTTTAGTGGAATATGGTGTCAATTTTTAAATAAAACGCCTGCCGCATGATTGGGCATTAGATGTCAACTGTACATGTGGAAATTTTCAAACTTATTTCAACTCGCACAACTCAATCGTGCGCTTGGTCTTCCAGAATTCGTCGACGATGTCCAGAAGCGCCGGAACCCTCACAAGGAACGCGATTTTCACATTATGTCCTAAATTTAATCGGTGCACCCAATGGTGCGGTTTTCTCGATTTTTTTTTGCACGTTCGCGATAATACGCGGAACACCACGGAATGAAAGTTGCTTTAGTGCGAGCGAATTTAGTGCTGGAGTTACGCGCACTATCAGCTAATTACCACTAGTAATAGTATCTCAAGTTTTATGTGCTGAAACCACGATGCATGCTATACTGGAGGGCTCCAGAAATTTCGGCCATCCAGATTTCTTTACCATGCGTTGTCAACGCAAAGTACACGAGCTTCTAGCGTTTCGCCTCCACCAAACTGCGACCGCCTCAGCCAGGACCTTCTGGTCAACCTCCGAGTGTCATGGCCACTGAGTCCATAATCACGGCCGATGAATGCAAACGCAACTTACGCCCATCAGCGATCATTGCGATAAATATGACATCCTTGTTCACCTCTATATGACAGCCCTGCTCCTATCAAAACCAGTGCGCAACAACCATAATTGGACATCTCATCTTGTATAGAACATGCACTGTGGCAAGCACACGCTTAGGAGTGGAGGAAGAAGAGAACGTTGTTGTTGGTCTGGTTCTGCAGAATACGTCAACTCCTGGCGGTCTGTTTTATTTTGCCCGCGACAATGTATATTATCCTCTTTTAAGACATACCCGTACCACATCCGCTCTGACGCGCAGCTTCAATGCAAAATAAATAAATTAATTAATAAACAAATAAATAAATGAATAGGTTAAGGCATCTTCGCACTAGTGGTAACCAGCTTGAATAAATTGCGGAACTGAGCAGCCTTCTTTCTTCGTTTTTCGTTCTCCCCTATTTTTCTCTTTTTTCCCACTTCCGCTTTTCCTGTATTTTTCTTTTTATTTTTATTTGTTTCTTCCTCTCCCATTGTTTTTTTTTCTATTTTTTTGGTCCTTACATTTTTTTATCTTTTCTTTTCTCTCTATGTCACGCTTGTTATTCTTTTTTTCGCCTCGGTTACGTTTAGCCTACGTGATGCCAAGCGCACTAGTTGCTTCTTTTTTTTAATCATTTGTGATAATGATGATCATCAAAAACGATGATAAAAAGGGTGATGATAAGCGATCATCATCAAAACACTCGAAGCACAAGAAGAAGAAGAAGGCTTCTCAGGCTCTGGCGCGAGCGCGCACTCACTTATCGTCATCCGGGCGCTCGATGAAGAAAAAGACCTCCTTTGGACGAGCAAGCGCTCAAAATGCTGTATACACATGAAGCGTTACACTAAACGACGGCGACAGCATAGCACAACACGCGACAGTTCGGCCCTATAAACCGCTCTGCACTTGAAATAACATTTAATTTAGCCGCGCCCTAGCTGCGCACTCCCTCGTCGTAGTAAAGTTCACTAATGATGCCAGTGAAGATGAGAGAGAGAGAGAGAGAGAGATTAAATTGAGAGATGACGAAGTAGATACATCGATAAACAATGATAAAATGTTCGATAAACGAGCCACGCAAAAGTGTGCCCTGCGAAGCGCCAAGCTTGCAGTGTTCTTTGACGACACAGAGGAGGCAGAACAGCTGTGCCACGCACTAAGTGCATGCTATACGGTACACGCCACCTTTACCTGGAATTTACTGTTCGCACAGAACAGCCGATTTGTCAGAGATAAGCGTATTCTTTCTGCTTGTTTCATTCCAAAGGCTCCATTTTTTTTTTTCCATAGCCGTCATTTTTCCAAAGATTTTACTTTTTTTTCGTGCTCTCGCGCTGTGTCTGTTATCTATTCTATATGAAGCTTGGGTTAATCTGCAAATGCTAATTGCATTCGACTGTTGTAAAAAAATATTAATTTATCGAGACACATGCGTGCACCCATGTGTTGATTCTACAGGAGTTGCAGGTGGCTGCTTTGTGGTCTCCTAGTAGACCAACGCACATGCTGAAGTGGGCATGAGCTATTAAAATAACAACCACGCCGTTCCTAAATGAGACATGTCAATGTGTAAATACGAACCGATCAGCTTGTTTCCCTTGAAAGTGTGGGGATGAGGACCATTATATACATATACCATCATGAATATGTCGACGAACCTGCAATGAAAAATTACAAGGTGTGAATGGCTGAACCACGCAACGTGGTCATATATGCTACGCAAAGCTTGGCGAGTATATAAATCGCGTGAACAATATAATGAACTAGCTGCAGTACTGATTTCGGGGAGTGCATGTGCGTGTGTGCGTTAGTGTGTGTGCGCGCTTACGTTTGCCCTCCGTATTATGTATATAGGACGAACAGTGCACTCCCGTGTTTTCAAAAAAAAAAAATTCATGTTCTGCGTTGGTGCCTCCACAACAGGGGGAGTTGTCCTCCAAGAGATAGCTTTACAATGCCCCCAAAAGATAGCCTGACAATGCAACGGGTTCTTCAGAAAACATATATTGAAACAGCTCCGAAGCTTCATTGGCCCTTGTTCTTGTTTCCGGCGCTTCGTTCGCTATCTCGCGACAATCGCCGCTTCTTTGACCAAGCTCCTCGCTGGCTTCTTTCGGCATGGTCTCCTGCCGGTGACGATGCCTTCACAGAACTGCGCCGCCTCCTCACATCACCTATTCTGCGGCACTACGACCCGTCTGTACCCACGCAGATCCACACGGACGCTAATGGTGTAGGGCTATAGGCGCTATTCTTGCGCAGTGGAAATGTAGCTTCCAAAAGTACGTCGTTGCTTACGCAAGCCTAACTCTTAGCAAAGCCGAAAGTAACTATTCTGTTACTGAAAAGAAGTTCGGTAACAGTGGAGGGCCGGTCATTCACATCCAGAACAATATCTTAACCGTTCAAGGCTTGACAATTGGCTTTCCTGCATTGAGTTTTATGTGGCAATATTCTCGACAGCGATCAAATCTCGGCCACGGCGACCTCATTTTCTATGGAGGTGAGAATGCTTGCAGCCTGTGTGCTTCAATTTAGGTGCATATTAAGGAACCCCAGGTGGTCGAGATTTACAGAGTCCTCCACTACGGCGTCTCTCATAATCATATTGTCGTTTTAAAACGCTGAGTCCCAACCGTAATAATAATTAATAATCTCGCTGTCACCTACTAATTGAAGGCTGTGCACTTAAACCTCGCGTAATTTGTGTCTCCACTTCCGCTCGGTAATTTGTATACTCTTTTGAAAGCTAAAATCAATCAGTATATACTTATAGGACTGCTGATAAACGGTAGCGCACATGGTTCCGAACATCATTTTCAGAGGGTCACGGCTTTTATCGTGTCCGCCGTAAAGTATCGTAAGTTAGCGCGCTCGCAATTTCCGTCCTGGATATCCGTCTTATCAACGACACCCACATCACATCACGAGCAGGCTATAGTCTCCGCGCTTCGGGAGGGAATGTAGAACAGGTTACCGCTATGATTAAGACCTTGAACGTAGCACCACCGCTGCCCGGACCAATGCGAAATCATTCCAGACAGCGGAAGCGAAGAAACCATAGCGAAAACAAAACTGCGCAGGTTTGACCTTGTATGTGCTTTGTCGAACCGACACATCTTGAAGTTGAAGAGCATTGCCCGCAATATTCATCATGCGCCGATGTAGCTCGCTTTTTATTTCATTATGATGAGCTTGACGCACGAGATATTTTACTGTTACCTAATTCACTCAAGCGATTCTATACTGTGATAACAAGAAACGCAAATATTTAAGCATCTTCACGGTAGTTTGGAAGCATTTGTCTCCGCTGTCTCCGTTGCTTTGTCTCCGTTGCTTTGTCTCCATTTGTCTCCGTTGTCTCCGTTGTCTCCGTTGTCTCCGTTGCATCATATTTCTTTCTCGCTGTTCCCAACTTTTTTTCTCGTTCGTCCCTTTAATAGCCCTGTCCCTCCCTTTACACGTATCGTGTGTGTGCGTGCGTGTGCGTTTTATCTCTGCATTTGTTTCTCAGTTTGCCTTGCTCCGTCTATTTCCTCCAGTCTTTTTCGTTCTGTCCGTTTTTTTTTCTTTTTCTGCACTTCATTTCTTTTTATTTATTTTTCTCTTTGTACTTGTTCTTTCGCTCATCCAGGGTATACTGCTTCTCACGCCGGACACTTCGGCACGGCGGGTAGTGCGTGCAAGGCTCATGTGTTCAGAGAGCGAAGAAGATAATCCCTGGGGATTAACGTCGATATGATTATGACAGACGCCGTAGTGGAGGCCTCCAGAAACTTCGACCATGTGGGGTTCTTCAACGTGCCTAAATGTAAACACATAGGCATCAAACATTTTAGCCTCCATCGAAGAGAGAGAGAGAGAGAGATAAATAGAGAAGAAAGGCAGGTAGGTTAATCAAGCTTGGCTCGGTTGGCTACCATACACTTGGTGTGGGGGAAAGGGAGAATAATAGAGAAGAAAGAGATATAAAATGTGGCCATCGCGGCCGGGATTCCGTACTGCGACCTGCGGGTCAGCAGTCGAGTGCCTTAGCCATCAAAATAAGAAGAGCTCGAAGAGAGAGCGCGTCAGCCGAATTATTGCGTTGCAGACACTATATAGCTGTGCCAGGTGCCAGGTGACGCAGCATTCCATGCAAGATAGAGGCCATTCATCATGAAGATAAATTTTTATGAACACCTCGCATCGAATCTTGAGCTTAAACTGCTCTGCAGTTAGAAGCAATAGTTAGCCAAACAAATCATTTTTCACCAATTAGCCAACAAAGGAACACGCCTGGCGTGCCGTTTTGTGAAACAGCATGCCTCACTGGACGCTTGCTTTCGCTCATCGTGCGCGGGAGCCTTTGACCGGAATATCAAAGCGCATGCAAGACCGCAGGTGGCGTGTATATAGGCCTCCGCATAGTGACGCGAAGTGCTGTTAACCTTACCGCTGTGCAACGCTCCAATAAAATTTCCTATTCCAACAGCCCCGTTCGCGTTACGGCGTTCAGTTGCTGGGTATGACGTGTCCGTTATACCCAGCAACTGAACGCCGGTCATACGCGCTATATAGTTTGATTCATATTTCATTACACGACGCGACATGTTGCTGTCGTTCTGATGGAAGCAACGGTATACGTTCTTTATAGCGACGTTCTCCGCATGCTGCTGTACGACTACCGGCGCACAGCAGTCGCATCGCGCCTGATAAACGTATCGTATATACGACGGGATGTGCACGGCAAGAGAAAAGTGATTTCCGTCGCTTCCTCAGCTCCGCGAATGGTTGTTCGTTTATAGCCAGGCCCGGGACGTACAGAGCTTCCATGGGCGCTTATACGCATCGGCTGCTGAAACATCTGTGCCCCCGAGCGGCTGTGTTGCGCAAGCGCACTGAGTTTTATGCAGCCGCCGTTAAATGAGCGTCACACCGACGCTTGTCGCTTTAATGACGACGCAGAGCACTAACGAAAAAAAAAACTGCTGCAGATGCGAAGGCTGTTAAGAATCTGTTGTTGCTGCTCCACAAAAAAGCAGAGCGCTGCTCGCGAGAGACCTTGAATAGAGGAAGCGCGTTTGTTATAGTCTATGGATGTTCAATAGCAGTATGTACGAATACAATTCTGTTACACTACAAGCACGAGTATTATTAGCGCAATCTCGCTTTGATTGAGGAACGAGTTTGTAATGTTTGACTCGCAATTCGTGCCAGATTCGCTTTTGCCAGAGAGAGAGAGAGAGAGAGAGAGAGAGAGAGAGAAATAGTTAAAAGGAAGAGACAGGGAGGTTAACCTAGACGAACTGGTTTGCTACCCTGTACGGGGGTGGGGAAAAGGGTCGGAAAGAGGATAGCTATAAAGAGATATAAAATAAATTAAAAAACTAAATAAATTAAATAAATAAATTAAAAAATTAAAAAAGTTTTACGGAAAACGCACTTGCACATTCGGTTGTGTAGATTGCATTGGTGTTTGTTGGGATAGAGAAGCGCCACTGCGCGCGTAGCGAAAATCAGCGGCATCATAGTCACCGACCGCGGTTATGTATGCAATGTCCCCGTCTCTCACTCTCATCTTTGAACCACTTCCGTACTGACTGTTCCCCAAATGCAGGGTGGGATATAACTTCATGGCAAACTAAAGCTTTATGTCTAGTTAACCACTCAGCCTCAACCCTCTTCTTTGTGTCTCGCGCTGTTCCCATTTTTCTCTACAGAACGATACAATTTCGCTTCGCAAGCCTGTCACATGAGACAGTATGGTTAAGTCGTGAGCTTATTTGGATTATCCGCTCTTCGTCAAGTACATTTATAGAAAATATGCGCTTCTTGTTATTGAGTGCTAGATTTATTGATATGTGGGGTTTAACGTCCCAAAACCACCATATGATTATGAGAGACGCCGTAGTGGAGGGCTCCGGAAATTTCGACCACCTGGGGTTCTTTAACGTGCACCCAAATCTGAGCACACGGGCCTTGTGCTAGTGCTAGTGCTAGTGATGTTCACATGACCGATTAAAATAATGGGGGGGTGGGGGGGTCCTAGAGCTTTACACGATAGCAATATATCCTGTTCCTATAGTGCGTACTTCAAACACTTAGTGAATGAAATCTTTCCGAGCTTGCTATGCACCCACTACGTGACCTGAAGTGAATAGGCGCAGTAACGTGCGTGTCTTTTGTTGTGGGTGAGGGGCTTCAAACAGTGAAGTCATGATTATCACATGTTGTGACGCTCGATGGCAATGCACGCTTGTACCACGCGGTATTACTGCAATATTTCATGTTGTACATTGAAAAATGTATACAGGGCGCGTGGGTTTGTAAAGCACGAGTGACTTTCACTGCATTTCCAAGCAAAGAAAGTTACTTTCACTGTATTCGAACGGCAAGCAGATGTTTGGCTGTGTGGTAGCTAGAACACCCATTTGCCACGCAAACAGCTCGGGGTTCGATCCCCAGTCACCCAAAACTTTTATCCTGTCTTTTATTTGGATTTTTCTCGATTTCTCGGTCATACACAAGATGATGACTAACTCGCAAGCAACGACCCCCTAATTTCTTCGAAACGAGCTCTTTCGCGTTAATATGCGATAATCCTTCCACGACTAAACGCAGGTAATAATGGACAGTATGGCTATATAGTATACGCTGTGGAGCATCGCTGCTCAACTCCTAATAAACCTATAGATAGCTTTGATTAGGAGTTCAGCAGCGATATCCCTCTGCAACCTTCAACGGAGAAAAAATTTCGGCAGATCCCACGTGCTCTGGGAATCGACGCTATGCGAACCATCCGTAGGGATGGGGACCATGCTGTATTCTTTTATTGTAGCGACACGTTATGAAATTACGCTAAATATATATACAATAATGCACCCACAGGCATATTTATTATTTATTTATTTAAACATACTGCAAACCCACAGGGCTTAGACAGGAGGAGTGAAATTACAAAACTAAATACAAATTTTCAAAAGGTAAAAAACCAAAACAAACACTTACAACTCAACTCAAGCTTTACATATCAGCAATGATGATGGTTCTGCGTTCCATTCGTTAATAGTGCGAGGGAAAAAAGAAAGTTTGAAGGTGTTAGTTCTTGTTTGATATGCAGTTAAGGTTTCAGAGTGATGATGTCCGATTCGTCTCGTTGAATGGCGTAGATTTTTCAGGAGAAAAAGAAACGTAAGGCTGAGTATTTTTTCTCGTAATTTCAAAGTCTGTATTCCATTATTGCGCACAATTGCTGCTTGTGGGTCGGTTCTATGGTGTTTAGAAAAAATAAATTTTACAGCTTTGCGGTGAATTATCTCAAGTGCTGCTATATTGTGGATAGTGAGCGGATCCCAGACGGTGCAGACGTATTCCAATTTTGACCTAATTAACGCTGTATATGCGTGAAGTTTGGTTTCTGGGGGTGCCTGTTTAAGAGTTACATATAGTTTTTACATTATTAACCTGTTCCTTGCACTTGAGCAACTATGCCAACGGGAACATGAGTATTATATAGCAACACCAGCCGATATGAAGCGCTGCTGCTCGCGAAGACAGTAGCCCTGGGCTGCTAGATAAACCAACGTACGCGCATGGCACCGTTAACCTGATGTGACGGCTAAATCATAAGAATACATGTGTAATGTTCATAAAACTGGATAGCCAGCACTGCAACCACAAATGGTATTTAATAAACATTTGAGTCTATTTGGAAAGTAGTTCCGAGACATGGCATAGATCATGTGGTAGAATGCTTGACTGCCACGCAGAGTACTTGGGTTCGATTTCTGCCGGGGCCCTGAGATTTATTATTTGCATTCATCGAGTCCAACGCTGCCCACGTCAGGTTTTTCTTAACGCTCACGTGTTAGAATTGTCTATGTGTTCTCTCGTCATTACTGCGCAGATACCTAAGTTAGGTTCACCTTTTAACTGAATAAGGGCGCGCACACAGACATGTACGGACACTAGAACAGGAAATACCTAGAGCGAAATTTCCTGTTCTAGTGTCCGTGTCTGTGTGTGCGCCCTTTTTAAGTTGAAATGTGAACCAATACCAACTAGTCCAATTATCCGTGCTATACTAAGTTAGGTGTATATATCACCTGTGGCACATACCCGCATAGCAGTTGCACGAACCCGCTCGCGGGTATAGACAGATAGATGCCAAAAGTGATTGCAGTACGCAAAGAAATGATTCGCATTTAATATCAAGCCGTAACCCTTAGATGCCTCATCAAACACTTAAAATGACCATCTACATCAGCGGCAGTGTCCTGCGGCGTCAACACGAGTCAAGAAAAAAAAACTATCACGTGATGTCGTCCCCATATGACATCATCACGACGTCACAGATCACCAATGTATGTGACGTCATCGCATGACATCATCACTCGGTCAACGGTGGGTGGGCCTATTAGGACGGCAGTGCGAAACCACCCTACAGGTGCATGAAGCTTTCGGGTGAGAATGGGAGGAGGTGATCGCTATGTTTTTTTATACGATTAAAAATAGATGGCTTTCGTTGTCGACTCTTATCTTAGGCTAATGGGCCCTAAGAGTCTTCATCCAAAAATAAAACTAAGTGTTTCGAGTAGAAGTTGCATTAAATGTCTGCGGAGCAAAAGCCCCTGATATTTCCATCTAATTGTTTGTTAGAAGCATCTTGTCAACGAAGGCTCCCCTGCAGGGGCACTGCCGTAATCCTCTCTATAGGCTGCTATTATACGTGACCCCCTCCCTCCCCTTCTCCCCCCCCCCAAAAAAAAAAAGGCACTGCCGAGGCTGTGACGTCGGATTTTGTGCTCCCGTTTAACAGTACACGCAAGAAGCTATCTTCTTTTTTTTTTCGTTGAGAAGATCTATATGGTAGTGTGTTAAAGACGAGGCGGACTGCCACGTGAAACAATCGAGTGACGTTCGTAAGCGCTTCATTGAGAGATAAAAACGAAGATGAAAGGCAACGAGGGTAACCCTGCTTTGGCTAGTTTGGCTGTCCTAGACCTCATTGAAGTACCTCTTCTCGTTAACTATATAGATTTATCAGAATGTGGTATTTCTTCAAACAGCAACATGACGGCTCTGCGCGTAGATAAGCTAGAATATTATCACCCCTGCCGAAATTCAACTTTAAAAAATCGTCGCAACGTTCATACACGGAAAGTCAGCAGGAAGGTAAATGCCTGGAATCGGCACGCCCGCATATACCAACAAAAAGTACACAAAACAAAGCCACTTGAGGCCGCACAGCAGACAGGGAATCGTACGCGAAACGCACCGCTTACCGAAGTATACAAGCACGAGGAATATTACGAGCGTGCCACCTGCGCAACCTCGCGCAATCGTCCTTTCGGCCTACATACCTGATGGCATCGCGGCGGCTGACACAGTCAAGCTGCGAGCCACATTCGGTAGCGGGCACACATACGCACATTTATGTGCCCCCCATAGCGCTCACGTCCTTCCGAAAGGCCAGAACAGCGAGAAAGCAAAACAGTGAGAAAAAGCGTCGAACGGAAGCGTATACGTAAATAGAGTCGAGCTGGAAAGCATCGAAAAGCGGCGATTTGGAAACCTAAAAGGCAGAGGAAACAAAAGGGAGCCCAGTGCAGGTGCGCGGTTAATAGGTTCCTTCCCTCGCATCCTCCGCGGCAACTCCTGATAACTGCCGCCCGTAGGCGCGCGCCGGAGCCCGTGCGCAGATGCGGTCTGCTGCCGCGGCTCCCAGCTATTGAGGTTCTCTCTGCGCGAGCCGCCGCGGTCGCGTGTGCGTGCGTGTAGTGGAGGCATCGGTAGCGGCAACAGCAGCCGCGTGCCGTCTATAGCACGGCCGCGGATCCGTGGAGAGAAGAGACGGCGTCATGGTATCGCTACCGTGGAAGCTTGCACGCCGTCGCCGACACCTGCAGCAGGGTGGAGCCCTGGTTGCAAGGCGCCACGCTTCGGACAGCCAAGACGGCCACGATGCCGGCAAGTGTCACCTGTAGAGTTCTAACTATTCAACAAGTTGACGTCGACAAACTCTTCTGTGTACTCTTAATAACGCATATAGATCAGAGCACTCTACATATAGATTCGCTGTTCATGATCGCGGATAAGCAACTGGAATAAACAAGCAACGCGCGAAGAGTATGATATCGATGTTAAAATGGTGACAGCAGGGGCGTAGCTAGGATTTTCAATTAATTTGTGTGTGTGCGGGGGGGGTGTTCAACCCTCTCACTTTACGTATACTTGCGCGATATATACACACAAATGGCAGAAACAACAAGATGGGGTGGAAGTTGGTAGTTCAGATGTTGTCTGTGCTCTTCACTTAACTTAGAAGTGTGGCAGCTTGGGCTAGTTGGTATGGCGTGACGATAGTTATAGCGCGAGAACAAAACGACGACACAGAGACAAGAGACTCACGTCTTCGTGCTTGGTCCACTATATGAGCCCTCTTAACGCGACAGCGTTATAGAGCTCGTGTCGCAGAAAACCCGCCGCCGGCGTCGGCCCCGTTGGTTGTGATCGAGAAATCGTGTGTGCGTCTGTGACCGCAAAAATCAACTTACCGTGATAGCCGCGGGAGGGCGCTATTTGTCTACACGTGCGCGTGCGATCACACTGACAAAGCCGCGCGTTCGAAGGAAAAAAATGTGCTCAAGGTCACGAGGCGCGGTAGTTTCTTTGCCCTGCCACCTCTCCCCGCTTTGCTTCCAGCGCTTTCGTCGGTATGAGAGAAGAGATGATCAAATTGCAGCATGCGACAAACCTTTGTAACTCCACCCGCACTGGACGGATTCTTGACATATTTGCGGCGTTGAATTCGGGAGGCAAAGAGCTCTTCTAGTGAATTCCTTCCATGGTTACTTGAAAAAGTGTTCCAGGGCCCCTTTAGTGCATTTTGTTCGACAGGTGTCACGACGAAAACGAACCCATTCGGCGATAATAGCGCGCGCTGGTTTAATCTATTGTGTGCGTTCGTGTGTATGTAACAAAACACATTAATAATCATGCACTTAGTGGCTGCAGGGTGCACTAGAGGCAGGATTTCGCTATCACGTTCAGCTCCTAAAGGCGAAGCTCAAGGGTTCCCCAATTTGTGCTATATTTATTCACAATACGTTGCACTGGTTATAAGTAGGTTCAAATGGCACCAGTTTATTCCGAGGCACTGCTGAAATTATGGATAAAAGGTGACTCACAACTTCACCTATAGCTAGTAAACAAGTATCGTCTTACGTTCATTTTTTTTTCATTCACTGATGTTGCTTTTCTGTATGTAATAGCAATCGAATCGCCGGTTCTAAGAACACGACGATTTCCAATTTCGGCGACTATAGAATTTGGAGAAAGCTAATACTACTGCGTACGAATAGAGTAAGAATATCTGTACAGTTAGGCACGATTCTTTTTTGTACTTGTGAGCTTCATTATTTTGTATCATTCCATGATAAAGATTAACCGGCGCTGTCGAGTAAAGAACCCCAGGTGGTCGAAATTTCCAGATCCCTCCACTACAGCGTCTCTCATGACCATATGGTAGTTTTGGGGCGTTAAACCCCACTAATCAATCTACCAGCGCTGTCAAATGGCGCCATACATACGCTGAACATTTACACATATCCAAAACCCAGAACTATTGCTTATGGAGCGCCGCGCGTGCATGAAGCATTTCGCCTAACATTCATGGAAATGGACCGCATATAGAAGTTTTCGTGCGGTCTTTACATTACCAGCACTGAATGTAACTGGCCGAGTGCAAAATGTGCGCACGAATTTGTGCTCAGAGACTGTTGCATAGGCTTCGTAAACGTATACTGATACACGTCTTGAGTTATAGCGCGACGTGTGGAAAGAAATGCGAAAAGCGCTGCGCGCTACACGCTTTGACTTCGATGGCGTTAAAAGGCGCTAGAGTGGTTCCTGATTGTAGCATGGATGAATATAGTCGCTTTCATCACTATCCAGGCTACAATAACTTGAAAATAAATGTGACATAGCAGAGAATGTAGATGCAACCTCGTTCACGTCTCTTTCCAGCCCCACGGGCGCGTATCTGCCGATGAACTCTTACTATTCGCATGGACGAAGAAGAGAAGAAATGGTAAAGAAAGAAGAGTAGGGAGCTTAAACCACCCAGAATAGCCGCTTTTCTACCCTGCACGTGGGAACTGGACGGGGGAGTTTGAAAGAGGGAGAGGAAATAAAAAAAACACGTCGCACACCACACACACACACACACACAAGCGCGCAGTCAATCACAGTGTCCATCACTCTGGCGTGGTACGCGACATCACTGTCACAGCCGCTTGTCCAAGGAAAACAAGCGGAAACTGAAGGGCCCGTTTTTCTTCGTTAGACGCAATATTAATGAGAACTAGCAGACAATGATGCCAAGAAAAGTGTAGGGGGTGTCACTATAGTAATAATTATAATGTAAGTGGGAAGAAAGAAAATTTATTCGAATGTAGCAGGCTCGGTCTCTGACATCGGCAAGTAATCTTTTCGTCCACTTTTTCTTCCTCGCATTGTCTTCACATTGGCTGCAAGTTCCCATTAAAATTCGTATGGAACACATACGGCTCTAAGCCATACTTGAACCCATTGAGTAACGCTTTGTATATCATGGTCATGACGGCTTGGTTTTGCGTGGGTGGTATGCGTGTTACGCTCATTATACTGGAATTTATCTGACGAGATTATTTTGCCAATTTCGTCACACGCATGCGCATCTGTCAGTAGGAGTTGAATATATTGGAATTATTGAAGTTATTAAAATTACTGAAATTATTAAAATTATTGAAACCATTGAAATTATTGGAATGGCGTAGGTAACGTTTAAGTAGGCTTATGGCCCTTTGAGGAACGTATTCACTGTGCATGTGAAGATAAATGTGGACAAACGCTATCAATGAGGAGTAACCTTCACATTATTAAATGATTTTCCACGTCAAACCTACCCCATGGAATCATTCAGTATGGTTGAGTTTCAGTTCCGAGTAATTAAAGCGTTCGAACTATATTACACATCGTCAAACACTTTAAATTTAATCCTTGTGTGCCATGGGCCACTTTTTTTCTAATAAAATGTAGTATACGGTTCGGGACTCCCGCACACATAGTTTCCAAACGATCGCATCACATCTTACACAGTGAAAGAATCGTTCGTCTATCACTGAAATAGCGCGTAATTTTTCCCCCAAAAAATTTATTGTATATATTTTTGTTGCTCGAGCGCGTCCATTTTCTCTTGTTCTCGTAACGTGTGCGATTCGTCAACTCACACTGCGCCTTCCGCAGCGCTATACAGATTACGAACACGAAAAACCGAAAAACCTGCCACCGTGCAAGCACAGCGGGCGTACTGCGCGCCGCCGCCTCTGCAGTCGTCCCGCCGGCGCGCTGACTTATTGGCGACAGCGAAATTGCATAAGCGGCCTTTATACCCCTCACCGTTTCAACGCCCCCCCCCCCCCTCAAACCCTCACCTCGCGCCGTTCCCGTTCACTGCCAAACAAATAAGTAAACAAAAGAAAACCGGCGGGCCGGAGAGGTCGCGAGAGGCCACATATACGCCGTCTAATATAAGGTGAGCAAAAAGAACGCATCTGTATCTGCACCGCTCATCAATTGTGGCCACAGCGCGCACGCGCGATAGCTCGGATGGTTAAAAAAAAAAAGAAGAAAGAAGCATGCAAAATGGAGACGAATAGAGCATAACTATACGCTGTCGGGATCTCGCCCCTTCCCGCAGTGCGGGGACAAAAACGGCGGCGCACGCGGATGCATTCACCGGAATCCCGGCGCACCCCCGAAACTAATTTCCACGAAAAACCTCCAAATAGGTCCCCAACAGGCTGCTCGCGAATCGAAACCCGAAATTCGCCCCTCTACTTTTACGCTACGGGAGTTCGTCGTCGTTGTCACCAGGGGGTCGCCTTGGCGCTCCTCTTGCTGTTCTTTCTTCTTCGGGATCATATCTCTCACGCTCGGTCGGGTCAACGTAGGCGGCGAGAAGCTATATACCAGAAACACCAAGCGCCACAGTGCTGTCGGGTCTTGCAGCCGGCCGGCCAGGCGAAATCGCGTTCCTCCCCGCTCCGGCCGACAGGGCGCAAGGCACGGGACTCCTCGGGATCGAGGTCAGAGGTGAAGCCGCCGCGCGTCGCGTTCCTGTTATAGATTTATGGGGGCTCGGAGATGCGTGGCTACCGCTGCCATGTCTCTGCGGTACCCTGCGCAAAGCAAGGAGGCGAAGCCTCAAAAGCAGCCGTAGAATTATGTTGCTTTTTTTTCTCTTGTTTAATTCTACGTGAATTCGTATCAAGTCGTCCCCCTCGCGGGCACCCTCTGCAGTATACTATCCCCTCCGCTCTTTTCCATTCAGTTCGATGTCGACAAGCTGTTCAGGAGATTTTTTTTCTTTTTCGGACAAGCGAGCACCCCCTCCCGTGAACGATGTTCGAGGTCGGGCATGTAGCACGTCTATCTTTCAACATTCTTCCACGGCAGCCGCCTAGGCAAGCTATAAGCCAAGCCAAGTGCGCTGTCGGTTTGTCCATTCGCCCCACCCCGCTGCGCTCGTCCGCGCAGCCAGCTTTCACCTCCCCACAGCAGCCATCCCTCGCCACACCGCGACTCGCACTTTCTTCTGTATCGAATAGCTACTATACTATGACCCCGCACGCATCGAAAGACGACGCGCCGCATGTCTTGGCGGTGTCGATCGAAAAGCTCGGAAGTTTTCGTCACTCACACACTCTCTCCCGTTGCCGGAGACGAAAAATTTTGTAGAAAGGACAGGGGCAAAGACGGTGCACGCGAGTGCATGTGTGTGTATTAGAGGGAAGGGGGGGGGCGGATAGTAGGCGCAGACGACCGGGTTTGGACAGCCACACAAAACTGCATTCGTATGTGTGTGGTAGTAGCTCCTGTTGCGCACATGTTCGTTTTCTGAAATCCAGCCGAGAGGACGACAGCTCCAGGGCTCCCCGCTGGTCCGGCGGACAAGACGATGGATTCTGGGTGCCGCGCCGCCGACGAACGAATGCCACGCGCGCGCAACACTTCTTTTTTCTCTATTTCCATTGCCTCCACGAACTACGCTGTTCATACACTGCCCTTGCATGCATTCGCCTCGCAGCACTGCGTTCTTCGTGTACGGACGAAAGGCCAGGAGTAGACAAGCAACGCGCGGCTGGGGGTTTTACAGGCTGCCGACGCACGAGAAGACCGTCCATTCATTTCACAGGCCCCGAGACGTGACGTTTGAACTCAAGGACCAGTGGGGAGGGAGGCGATGGAATCCGCATCGAAGAGACTGTAACCGGGAAAGGCTGAGGCGGACAGACAAGGGAGGGGAGGAAGCCTCTTACGTATAGAAGGCGGCTCGGTTGTTCGGACAAGGCACGTTGTCGTCGTCGTGGCTACCGTGTGTCATCCGGTCTACGCGGCGGTCTCCTTCACCGGGACCAGTGAGAGATACGCGCGCGGTGAACACGGCCGTTCACGGACGTGTCCGCGTAGATGTACACCCGCGTGCGCGGACACGCGTGCTTGCGAACGGGCGGGGAGGCATGAACATGTACTCTCAGCAAGACAAAGAGCCCCTGGGCACGCGATGCACGTCCATCTTGCTGCCGGAGTGACCTGGGAGCTTCAGGAATGCGTGAGGCGCCATTGCTTGGATCTGTCGTAGTGATAGCGGCTTGGCGGTGAGCCTTCGTTGGCCCTACAGGCTGGCAGGACGTATGGGAGATGGGGAGAGGGAGGGTATTTTAGTTTATTTGTCCGTAGAAGTACAGCGGCTCCAGAGCTTGATCGTTTACAACGCTGCCCGATGTGCCCACGACGGAGCGCTTACACTGCTCTTACCCTTGTCCAGGCTGGGCGCTGCAAGAGAACTTCGCCACATCGCGCATAATGTCACACTTATAATTTTCCACTGAACTTCACTCGACGCCCGCAGAACCTCACTTCATCACTCCGAGTACTGCTGCCATCAAAGACTTCGCAACGTGACGCTACAACTATGTGTCGGTTGGGGGTCGGCAGTAGCCTTTACCAACTCATTCAGTTGTCGCATGGGTATGGCTGACTCCCCCAACTGTGATAACTGCAATAGCGTAAAAACTCTTGACCGTGTCCTGTGCTATTGTCCCGACTTTGCACAAGATCGCCGGACTCTCCAGCGTGCCTGGAGGAGGCTGAGTTATCGTCCGTTTACTCAGGAGATCTTGGACGCGTGGTCTACGAGTTCATCAGCCCAGAAGGCACATGAACCGTTTTAGATTTCTTTAAGACATCACTGAGCGATCGCCTGTGAGACTCTGCACTGTGTGCGGTGTGTCATGTGCAATGTGTACCTCCTCCTCTCTCTCTCGTTCACTCCCACATTCCTCTCTTCCCACGTGTAGGGTAGCTCTCTCTCTCTCTTTCTACACGTTAATGATGGTCATTTGGGAAACAGTGGAAAAACACAATCCCGCAGCTGGCCCATGCGGGTTGCTATCGTAAATCCGAGCCGACAGTTGTAGACAACGACCGGAAGGCGACAAAGATCGGTTGTCCGTGATTTTCCGGACCACCGTGCACACAGCCATGAACGAACAGGAAACCGACAATAAACCCGTCCACTGTATTTGACATCACATGGAGAGAGAGAGAGATAAAGATGCAAGGAAAGGCGGGGAGGTTAACCAGGCGCACATCCGGTTTGCTACCCTGCACTGAGGAAGGGATGAAGGGGAGAAAAGAGGTTGCAGAGAGATGAGAAGGTACAAACAATCACGAGCACACTCGGGGAGCACACACAGTCTACAGGCGGTCGCTCAGGTTTGTTGACTAAGTAAAGTAGGAGTGCTTTAGTTGCTTTCTGCGCAACTGAGGCCGATGCCCAAGGTCCTAGAATCTTCTGCACACAAAATGGTCTGGAGTCAAGTTTAATCAAAACCATCCGGAGCTGGCATCGCTGTGTGTCGTAGCAAGCGCAGCTGCACAGGGCGTTTTCAATGGTCTCTACAGCTCCGCAGTAGTCGCATGTAGAGGTGCGTGTCATACTAATGCGAAAGGAGTACACCTTTGTGAATGCAACACCCAACCAAAGGCGGCATAACGGTGTCGCATCGGAGCGGGAAAGTTGTGACGGTAGCTGTATCTTGAGCGAAGGATCCAGTTCATAAAATTGACACCTTTGGAAGCTGGTAGACGACCAGAACGTGCGTGTAAGATCTCGAGCCAGCAGGTAAAGTTGTCTTGCTACATCATTCCTTGATAGAGGAATCGGGACCACACGGGTTCCTTCATGAGCTGAACCTCTCAAAAGTAAACTGCGGATTCGCTGTGGGCTAGCGTTCCACGACCACTACGTAATGTTTTGTGTTGCCCCGCAATGGGGCCAGTGACCATACAATATAACACTCACTCATGACATAAAGAGAAACAGTTGATTTAACCAGTACAGGTCAACTTCTGCGTGCCTCAGAGCTATACATATCACGCATGCACGTAAAAGGTTATACATCAAGGACAAAAAAAAACGCTGCTGTTTGATTCACCCCTTTAGTATCGAACTATCACGTGATGAATACGTGCAAAATGTATATCTTCTTCCATTTGCTAACAATGGTAACCCAACAGCAGCGGAATACCGATGTTACACAGCTATGGGCCATGGCGAGTATAGCCATCAAACTTGTTGGCGATTCTGAATCGGCAGACAGAGCACCTGCGCATAAGCGTTGTTTCAGGTCAACAACTTAAGTGACATCCGCTCAGGTCGTTTCAAACCGTGGAACGTGCGTGTTGACGCACTCCGTACAGCTTACCAGTAAGCTCCTCTAGTTATCGCAACTGCTGCCGGCCAATCCATCACTAGAAACAGGCTGCGACCAATCGTACCTGCTATCATCAGCGCTGTGAAGTGTAGACAGACAGTTTGCAACCTGTACGCCGGAAGGAAAAGCAGCTTCATAATAAGTCTGTAAACAGGGGAAAGCTGTCACTGTGTTTGCGGTGTGCTTCGGATATCGTTCGTCATCGACATCACTCATGCTTTTCGACCTGACATACCCGTTTTTTTAAACTGCAGAAAAAATAAGAAGTGTTATGACGGATGTTCAAAAAGGTAATGGCCTCTGTGCGTGCTAAGGAAAGGTAAAGAGTAATAGCCAGACCCCTGACGACAAAATTCTCGTGCGCGAAAGCGAACGCATGGCACAGCAGGTGGAGGGAGGGGCTGCGAACAGCTAAAGCGCATTCATTGTACACAATTTGCTATGAAATGCGAGACGTCTTTGTAGAATTTGCTGCCACCTGGCGGCATACTCACAAATTGGAACGCTATTGCGATAGCAACGAGGTGTATGATAGATGCTGATACTGCAGTCTCGCCTGTCCTGTCTTTACTACATATTTTTCATATGGAGACACATACACGAGACATTTCTGCCGGAGACAGCCTATGATAATATATAGTCGAAGAAAAGTTGCAGCTTTCTAATATGGGTGATGTTCAGTCGCCGCACTATGACTCCGTTTTTTACCCCCCCCCCTAGCCAATTATCATGCATATCATATCGCGCATCTCTAAGTGTGGCCCGTTTACATTACATTAATCTATACAATGCAGTGTTTGTTAGGTATTCATCGATATTTCTGTGCGTACACTAGCGCACAATAGTTGGGCATCTTGGGTATATCGCCTTATTAAATTACCAGCGCGCATCCGTACACGTTGTTGTTCTAAATAACAAAACTGTCAGGACGAAGACACCACCTTGAGTTCACTTTGAAGTAACGCCCACCTCTGCAACAACCACCCTTGCTACAGTATGCCACTGCGCTCTCGAACAACAAGAACGATATGAATATGATGGGTACCAGGAATGGTGAAACAACATGTGCACGCAGCTGTATTTTTTTCTATTTTCTTAATTGATGTCGAATACAAGGTGGCCCAAACACGCAGCAAGGGATAAGTTGATTGGCTACCTTACAAAGCAGCTTCTTCAGTTCCTAAGATAGCAAAAGATGCTTTGTAATGAAGCCAAAAGTTGAAGAAGCCCAGAAGACAGCCGAGTGAAAAACAACGTGTGCAAAACAATGACGAACAACAAAAAAAGAACGAAAATAGGAATACGGTGCCACCAGAGGTTCTCTTGAGAAGCGCCTCGTTTTCCCGGCCGCCAAGTTAACTTGTATTTTTTTTAAAGGCAGCAACCGCTGGGACACAGAAGTGGCAGTTTTTTACGAAAGAAAGAAAGAAAGAAAGAAAGAAAGAAAGAAAGAAAGAAAGAAAGAAAGAAAGAAAGAAAGAAAGAAAGAAAGAAAGAAAGAAAGAAAGAAAGAAAGAAAGAAAGAAAGAAAGAAAGAAAGAAAGAAAGAAAGAAAGAAAGAAAGAAAGAAAGAAAGAAAGAGCAGTGGCCTGACTCTGGAGAGTCTGGGGCAGGAGTCTGGAGTGGAGTCCACATGTTGCCGTTTCGAGTGTCCGGCGCGCGGTACCCCCGGCTCGTCTCTTTAATTTGGTCAATTCCCGAAGAGCAAGGCGCGCAGGCGCCCCGCCCGTCTCGCGGTCTCCGCGATATCGTCGCCCAGGACGCCTTTCATTTTTCTTGCGCTGCGTAATGAACGGGCCAGCGGGAAACGACGTTAACGACGTATATGCAACCGGGTAAAAAATTATCCCTCGGAGAGCGCACGCCGCGTTCATACATGCATAGTAAATGTACCCATGCAAATGAACGTTATTTCTTCATACATATACCGTGCGTCACTATATATATATATATATATATATATATATATATATATATATATATATATATATATAATATATATATATATATATATATATATATATATATATATATATATATGCGGGCAATTCGCGCGGCGTCAGATTCAATTGCGCCGTATGCACTTTTCGTTTCTTGCTGTTGCTGAAGAAGATCAAACACGTATCGCCAAGGTCGGGCAGGTTTGCAGCCAAGATCTCGCATGCAGTATCCCGAGAAAATGCATTTCGTCATTTGTTAGTCGCAACGAAGCGAAGCGAAATTATCTATCACTGGCTCCGCTGGCTATCAAACTGTGCACCTCTGGATTTCTAACCTGTTGCAACG
This sequence comes from Rhipicephalus microplus, assembly GCF_013339725.1. Taxonomy (NCBI): domain Eukaryota; kingdom Metazoa; phylum Arthropoda; class Arachnida; order Ixodida; family Ixodidae; genus Rhipicephalus; species Rhipicephalus microplus. Next base: position 155,581,888 of record NC_051171.1, on the reverse strand, counting down.
CCTATACCACAGGTGTAAACAACGAACTCATTCGTATAAACTGTGTGTTAGAGAGGGGAGCTTGCGTTCAATTCATGGACTCAGAAAAAGTGAGTGACGATATAGTACAGAAAGGTTTGAAAACAGGGCTGTACGATGCCAGCGATCTATTGCTGGAAAATTCACGGAGATAGAAGATATGCTGAAAGTGGTGTATAGGCCTACAGGTATACACAGGAATCCGTCATCTGATCAGCAAAGCAGTTATCACTTTTATCGATGAGTTAATGATACCTAATTTCACACCAGACTCGACAGAATGGCTCTGTACCGGCGAAGAAATGTGTTATGTATCTGTAATCTGACGAGTTGTATACGTGCAAGAACGACATGGCACTTGCTGATGACGCGCATCTTAGAGCCTGAATCGGCTGACCAAAAGACCTCTACTCGTTTCATGATCCCACCTTCGTTCTTGGTGTATGTGGAAGAGTTTGAAACGAAAGAAATTATCATAGCGATGGTATATAGCCTTATGAATCTTGCAAATTACCTCTTACTACCCAAGTGGAGAGAGAGAGAGAGATAAATAGAGAAGAAAGGCAGGGAGGTGGAGGTCAGTGTACAGCTGGGCGGCTGCGACCGTCTTGCGTCGAGTTGAATAAAGTATGAATATCCGAACGAGGCTTTTGAAGACATTGTCTTTGTAAAGTTATAATTAGGAGAAAATAAAATAAGAGGTGCCTATATGCACGTGCACGCAAATGCCAGCCCCCCTTTTCTTTAAAAGGCCGTGACTCAACCCGCTCCTGCGTGGAAGATGATAAATATACACGCAAACTTCCGCTTAGTTTTACTGGAAACTTGTGATTTGCAACTAATGCAATTTTCATTGCCTCTGCATGATCTCGCACATTCAGTTTTGTTATCTACTTATATGTCGTTTGGTGCTATGAATTTCATCCATTTAACTGCTAGTATTGATCACAGATGAAATTTTTTGTTGGCGGAGTGATCATTATATATTTCTTTTCCCATAGTGTAATAACTCCGCGTAAAGGCTGTCGGCATCTGCAGAAGAATCAAACAAATACATAGTGTCATGAACGTCGCTTCAACGTTATTTATAATGTTGCCTCACAATTTAACAATGTCCGAAATTAAATGTTTCTGCTGCTTGCGCGCATGTCTTGATGACGTACGACCCTCCATCATGGCATAAAAATAGTAAATGCAGTGACCAATAGGAAGTGAACTTATCTTGAGAAATTCGTTTAAAGTAGACAAATTATTTTTCCTGAATGCCGCAACGACTCCTGCTCTTGTCGAACATCATGATAACTACGACAGCAGGGTCAACGTCACCTGAGTGGACACACTACAGGCTTGCTTTTTCTCACGGTCATGGAACAACGCTGGCGTACAGATTAATGTGCACGTCTATACAGCAAGCACGCGCGTTACGTATTCGCTGCACGGAGCCCGGAGTAAAAGTGTTCAATACTTGGCCAACTGGAATGATCTATGGTTCACTCGCGGTGTGCATCAATTCACGCTTAACCTGACGAACCCAGAGACAAGTGGGGCCGTTCTTTTTTCTCTTTCTTTTTGTATACGATCCTATCAGCACGTACATGCAGGGGAGTAGCCAGGGGGTGGCACAACGGGCACGTGCCACCCACCACTCTTCCAGACCAAAATATTTCACCGCCATGACATAGAGGGCGAGATATGATAATTTTAAGGGGGTGCCCCTCCCGAAATCAAGAAGGTGCCTTCCCCGCCTCCTTCCTAAAAAAAATCGCAGCATATCCACAAAGCGAATGAGGATGAGTGGGGCGAAGCGTCCGTCAGTCCGTCCGTGCTTCCGTCCGTCCGCACGACCATCTGTCTGTCCGTGAGTCCGTACATCTGTCTGTCCACCGTCCATCTGTCCATCCGCCTTCTAGTCTGTCTGTCAGTCCGTGCGTCCATCTATTGAACACTCCAAGTGCCGCCATCTCGCATCCCCTGTGGCACATATCCACTCCGCGCGTCCGTCCGTCCGCCTGTCGGCTAGTCTGTCTGTCAGTCCGCCCTTGCGTTCGCCCGCGTGTACATCTATCCAGTGAACACCGCAAGTACCGCCATCTCCCATCTCGCATCCCCTATGGCACATACGCGCTCTAGAACGGGTATGTGCCACTGTTTGATACATATACCAACGGAGGATGGACAGACCCACACTATAAGAAGCTTCGCCCCTAAAATGTATATAAAACTTGTGTGTGTAGAGATTCTAAACGCCCCGCCGCGGTGGTCTAGTGGCTAAGGTACTCGGCTGCTGACTCGCAGGTCGCGGGATCGAATCCCGGCTGCGGCAGCTGCATTTCCGATGGAGGCGGAAATGTTGTAGGCCCGTGTACTCAGATTTGGGTGCACGTTAAAGAACCCCAGTTGGTCGAAATTTCCGGAGCCCTCCACTACGGCGTCTCTCATAATCATATGGTGGTTTTGGGACGTTAAACCCCACATATCAATCAGAGATTCTAAATGATGCTTAAGCTGCTACGGAGGTTTTGTTTAGTTGCGCTACCTACCATTCCAAATTTTTTTTGTGTTTACCTGCAAGCTAGGCAATCTCGCATCCCCTGTGGCACATACCCACTCTAGAACGGGATGAACAATTTCGACCACATGTGTTTTGCGCAATACGAACACACAACCAACCCCGTTCGTATCGTTCAACTGTAATTCGAAAGCGACTACAATGGCTGCCGATCGAACCAGCGATCTTGAAAACATATAGTACAACAACGTCCTACCCACAAAGTCGCGGCGGGTGATCGAAGACCCGTGCGACACCACGCGGTTTAGCAGTGTAGACAACGCCACTTTCTACCAGAAAGACTTGACGGTTACGCAGCCTACAAGTTCACGATGATGGCTGCATAAGCTAGTTGGCATCGTCTGTTTCATATGTTACAGTGTAGACAGACGAGGATGAAGTGAAGAAGAAGAAGAAACAAGACAGAGCGCTGAAGCAGAAGATCAAGCGCACAAGAGCGTGCAGTGGCGCCGGACAGAAAAAAAAAGAACAAAAATAAACACGGGTGTATTCGTTTCCGAAGCTGGCGATATACACACGGCCAGGATGGCCGCAGCAGGTACTAGGTGGCGTACTGTATACGATAGCTATGCTCGCGTGCATGTTTCTCTATGTGTGCACCCAGATGAGCATCGAAACTGCATCCTGCCGGTAGGAGGCGGCGTGCGGTGAAGCGTCGCTAAAGGTTGGAAGGGGAAGAGGGGCTAGGCCTTTCGGGCCTAATTAATTTGGCTCGCTGCTGCACCCGCTGTTGCTGAACGAAAAAAATAAAAGCAAAAGAAGCCGAGGCTGCTCGATCGCCTGCATTTGTCTGCCTGCCCCTCTTACACGCTTGCTGCGAGCATATAAATACGAGCCGTACACACATAGGCGCGCCTGCTGCGAGACGAGTGGCTTGCAGTGCCCAGTATAAAGAAACTATAGACGGCGCGATGCGTGCGCGCCCCTAGGTTCTTCGTGCCGGGCGCCCACGTAATGGCTCTCGGTCCTTTGTTTTATGCACGAAATACATTCAGAGTTGGGCCACAGAAGCGTACTAAAAACGGCCTTTATGATAACGAAGTATGGTATAGAGTGTTATGTCCGTACACAAAGTATATATATATATCTGTGCTCAATCACGCAAACGCCCACTGGCCTCCGTCATGAAAACACAATGCGTTAACAACAGTTTACTGCCCCTGCATCTTTTTGTAAGCATTTATCGAAGTTATCCGCTGAGCTGGTGTGCGATAACACAAAGCTTTCCAGAATGGTCATACGCGGTTAGGTAATTAAACTTTTTGTATGTAATATGAACATAATACATATCGAGAAATTATACAAATTTAAGACGTGCTTGAATGGCTGGCTGCCTCCGAATGCGATAACTGTGGCGCTACGTGGAGGAGAGAGGACGTTTCTTTGCCTCGGCGCATGCAGGTTAGCCATGCCAATTTGTGCGCTGGGAAAGCTCCTTGCCTCTCCTCTTCTCTTTCTTTTCGGGACAGCAAATATGAAGCGCCAGCTACTAAGATGACTTAGTAGCCGATGCTTACGATATATAGCTAGTGACTTCTACGGGGCCCCGGTCCGGCCATTTAGTCTCTTCCACGTTTGGACCAAAATAGAGTTATCGCTCACTCACTCACTCTACAATGTATGATGTATACCTCAGATCAATGAATCAATCAATCAATCAATTAAATAAAAGCATTCGGTATTCTAAAGTACAGTTTGTAATTCAATATATAATTTCCTGCAATTTGTGGTTATAGATTGCAAATTGTGGCGTTTAAGCATACTTTGTCATAACAACGACGGAACGCTCAACTTCGCTTTTTTTTTTTTTTACCACGTTGCAACATCTTTTGCTCAGCTATGAATCCGCAGACTGCTTTCATGACGTCGAATAGCACTCGGAAAGTTTCTGAAGCCCGGTTCCTATGTTCTGCACACTTGCGCCAACGAAGCCGCATCTCTTCCCCTCGGTTTTCATCCAGACATCGCGGCCCGTTACCCTGTGTTGCAACTGTTGGACACCTGCAACATTACTTGCCTCGGTTGTCTACAGCGGCTGATGGCTGCTTGCATCCACTGCCTTATCCAAAGTATGGTGGCACGCGATTGCACACTGGTATGGCTGACAGAGAAAAAAACAGTGCAGTTAAGAAGACAACTTATTCAAAGTACAGATAAGAAGCCGGACGTGGTTTGTGCGTGAACACAGCACCACAGTACCCGCTTGTTCCGTCGCTACATCGGAATGCTCATCCGCATACCGCGGTCGATGTGCGGGAAGTAACGCAAACTAGGCCCGCACCTGGCTACACAAGCGACACGTTCAAGCTCTTGCTTCCAATTTCACTTTAGTTTAGCCAAGTTATGAGTGGTTATGACCACCTGACACCTAAATACATCAAAGTCGGTTCGTGTTACTACTTCGTTGTAGTGTTACTACGGAATCGTCAAATATGGATTGTCACTGGAGCCATATGTAGTTTACGGACTTTTTCATGCAACTCGCCTGTGCGTATGGGCTACGTTCTCTTGGCTCAACGAGGCACAACCTTGTCGACTACTATAGATGCAGTATATTTTAGGGAAGCACTTGCATTCCGCAGGAGGCATGGAAGAGAGTGTTTTTTTTTTTTGAAGATAATTAACTGTGGTATTGGAGAAGTTATCAATCACGTGTCTGTGTGCGTGTGTGTGTACTATCGCTTTTTTTATTTGTTCATTTATTTTTGCTGTGGCGCGCACGGACAGCCAATTCGCGATCGAGCTGGCCTGTCTTTAGAACGTGGCTACTGCTTTCGTAGCAGGTAAATCTTTGAATTTCAGACTAATCACTCGTCGTATAAAGCGAAAGGCAGAGTACAAACGGAAAAAGACATAAGAAAAGACGGGACGGTATACACTGAACGGCAGGAGGCTGTGCTGCTCGCAAATGCAGTTCAAGTTAGCGGTAACGTTCAGACTACATAGGTGTTGTGTTTGAAAAAAAAAATGGACGCAGGAATCTTGCTTCAGTGGTGCCGCTCATATATCCGACGGGTGGCCAGATCGCGCAATGAAGAAAATGACGGCCCAGCTGGTTGCTGTGCACGCATATTCGCTCTCGCGCATTTATACGTGTTTTTCCTCTGTGCCACTTCGTGTAAGGGCAACTTGCCGATGAACTTGTTCGCTGCAGTTTCCTTGAGGCGCGATGTATAATAGCGGCGTCTTCTAGGTACACCAACAGCGGACGTGTGCCAGTGTTAATACGAACAGCTGGCGCACATTGTGAGAAAGGGATGGGCAAGCGTCTTGCTTACTGTATGCAAGACTGCGAACGTATACAAACAGGGTGGTTGCCACGTGGCAGAACTCTTATATAAGCTTGTATACACTATACAATGCGTGCTGTCCTGAGAACAACAGTTTTCTAAGACTTCCCGGTCTGTCATGTGGCATCCGCAAGCAAAGCTCTCGAAGTGCCAGCCGCTGCGTAGTTTACACAAATGTGAGCGCTGTTGGTCTAGAAGGCATAGAGACGAGAGATCGTTGCCCTGTCTTGGAAGCTACGGTTTACAAAACAGAGCGGTTTCCGCACGCTTCGGTCCACGGGGTCGCCCTTAGCTTCAAGATGAGTTGTCGAAAAGAAGGATAACACAGCGTGGTTTGAAGAGAAAAAAAAATTACCACAACAAACTTGCAAAGTACGTGCGTAGTGTCACGTGAACAGCTTTAACGACGAAGGAAAACATAGCTGCACCAGGCGAGGAGGAAGGTGATGGGGGAGAGTAGTGTAGCTTGGTTAACTAACTAATGTTAGGAAAAAGCGAACTGTAGGGTTCCTTGCTTGAAGTGCCGTACAGCAGAGATCAAAATTAGAAACAATCAAAATGAGTTGTTCTCTATTCGCAGGTCTTTAAAAAACTGTTTCGAGCATGAAAGGTCTATATTAACAGCATGTTCCTTGCTGGCACGCTTAGAGAAGTAGTGTATGCTCGCTGTCATATATGCTGTGTTATCTCATGTAGGTCAACACTGATACATCTGTCTATCAGTCGTAATTTTAGGACGTTACATTCGTCGTACCCTAAGCGAGCCCGCCAGGCATTTTCCAGTCCGAGGCCGAGCGCTCTGCACTGGCACTTCTGTTTGACAACATAAAACGTTAAGTAGACATACACATTTATTTTATCTACGTTTGAAGCCGCGGAGATCAGACCACGGCGTAACTCACAAAACGCCCCTAGACTGTATACTTATGTGGGCTATTATACAAACCACGTACGAATGTCTCTTTTCTCTCTCCTCTCATCTCTCAGCTTCACTTACCCCCTCTCTCCGCCATCGTCTCGACAACGACCTCGAGGCAATGACAATGATAATAACGACCCATTAATCGCGCTTCCACGTACACATTGGCGGCACTATACGGACGAGCGCGTACTCCCTAATTAGCAGCGAAGGACCTAGCACCGCGCGGTCTCATCCCGACGACAGAGAGAGGGAGAAGCAGAGGGCCGGAGAGGAAAGGAAGAGAAGATGTAGAGCAGCAAGGACGCTGGCGCCACGAGCGAGTGCGTACGCGTGGCTTCAAAGAGAAGGCGACTCCTCTCTCGGGGCAAAACGAAAGACGACGACGACAACAGCAACATAAAGAGCAGACGACGACTGCACCACGCTGCCGCTTGTCGCGTGCTGCTGCTGCCGTGGAAAAGGACCGCCCAACGAGCGTCGGAATCCGACTGCGGCGCACGGCTGTTGGGAATGAGGAGGAGAAATGAAAGAGAGAGAGAGATACAGTGGAGCGCGCCGCAGCGGCCATCCATCACGGGCAGACGCATGCCGCTCTATTAAAGTCGTTTCTCGTTAAAAGGGAGCAGAGCAAAGGGCGGTTCGGGCGCGACGTCCGTGGTGGCCCTCCGCCGCCACTAAGCGTATGCCATACGCTATACTTACACAGCGGGCCGCGCATTGTTTGTGCGACACGCGAGCTCCCGCTTTCTGCCTCCTTGACGACGCATTCCAGCGGCGTGCCCCGACTGATGCTGCCGAGACAGAAAAAGGTGTTCCCAGAGGCGCCTGGGTCGGCACAAAGGGTTAAGCGCGAAGCAGCGAAGGTATAGCGAAATGGATAATTGACGTCATCCGTGCTGGGGAGTCGTCGCTGCGTCGGCTACGGCATGGAATGTCATAATGAAGCATTAACGAGTACCACCGGATAATGAAGTCAATGAATGTGTGGAGGGTGGCGCTAATTTCACTGTTATATGGGCATTGTAGTAATTGAGATGTAGTTGCGAAAAAAAAAGTGATGTGGACGAAAAAACAAGTTCGCTCTGGCAGGATTTTCTTGTCCAGGTTAGTTTGTTCATTTGTACGTCACAATAATTACAATGATCCTAAAACAATGGAACTAACGTTCCTCACACTTTTCTCCGCTTCATTATCTGCTGCGTTTCATTAAGGATGTTTCAAGAAAGAAATGGCTCGACGGAATTAGTTTCTTTCTTAGTCATAACGATGTATCGTAATTTGGCCATGTATTGTTACAGCCAGGCAGCCTACAAAGTTGGGGAAATTGCAAACTGTTCATTTTCATCAAACTGCATGGTGGGACGGATCACGAGAAAGTTTTCTATCCTCTTACTTCCAGCTTTGTATCCGTCACAACGTGCATTTTAGAGCAAGATTGTTACGTGTAATTGATATGGGGGGTTTAACGTCCCAAAACCACCATATGATTATGAGAGACGCCGTAGTGGAGGGCTCCGGAAATTTCGACCACCTGGGGTTTTTTAACGTGCACCCAAATCTGAGCACACGTGCCTACAACATTTCCGCCTCCATCGGAAATGCAGCCGCCGCAGCCGGGATTAGATCCCGCGATCTGCGGGTCAGCAGCCGAGTCCCTTAGCCACTAGACCACCGCGGCGGGGCACTTCCTGCTTTGTATCCGTCACACCGTGCATCTCGAGCAAGATTCTTACGTGTACGCTTACATTTACGCATATTTGCAAAATATACGCGATTGCTTTAAGCAGTGGGCGGAATGATGACCAAGTGGATATGTGACTCATTTCTCCATCTAACTTCGCCCGAAGAAGACACTGCGATGTCTTCGTATTAATCCACGTTGGGCTTCACCGAACCGGAGAACTATATATGTATGTTTTATACTTTCGCACATATCGCAGTGTGAAAAGATTCATTCGCTGCCTACATTGTTTGCTGTAATTTACATATGCAGGGTTTAACTGAGTGAGCATGCTTTTTAATCTTCTTATGTTCAACTTCAATGTATTCATTTCTTTTAGAGTTTTGCGAAGTAGCCGGATCTTTCTTTTCGGCATTTCGACAGGCGGAAGCTAAACAGTGAAGAAAGTCGCTATATGATGCGTTAGAAGGGCGTGACGTTTACCACCACTTAAACTCATGAAAGAACAGACCGGACCTTCTTTCCTGCGCTCAACAGCCGCCAAAGAACGCACAACCACAAGACTTTCCAGCTAAAGTTGTCCACAAGCCTGGATATAGCGAACACGGCGGTAACGAAGATGCCCATACAATGACGAACGATTTATAAACGAACATAATCCAATGTGAGGAGCCAGTGTGTTAGGAAGGCCGTTGTGTAAGTGTGAGCTCGCCTGCATTGTGTTATTGACAGAAACGTTGGATATGTGAACGCGATCCTTCTATGGAAGTCGCGACGTTTTATAAAGGAGTTCTTAACGAGGAGACGGAAAAGGCAAATTAAGAGAGTAGGCTTTGCAATGTTAAAAACAAACGAAAACAAAAACATACAATAGTTTTTTTTTTTTTTTACGGGCAATGAGAATTACGACGACGGTGAAGTGTTTATACAGTATGCGAAGACCACGACCATCAATACAAATCGGCAGCGGCGTGGCGGTCCTGTCAGCATAATTACAAGCTCGTGTCGAGAAACTCGCGCCCACACATTTATAGTCGCACCCCCCCCCCCTCCTCTCCCATCCCGCCGTGGCCCCACTCATGTCGCTGACAAACTTTTATAAATGACCGACTGGGGGCGTTATTGCGTGGTTTACGTCATAAGCTCAGTGTGATATATAGGGGACCGGGCGCCATTCAACTTCCGAAACGTGGCGAACCACCGCGCCGCTGCTGCTTTAATTGCCAACTAGTCGCTCGCTGCCTCCGCGGAACACACGCCACACACAGCTGCAGGGGCTACACCGCTTAATAACGAAAAAGAAAAAATTGAGAACAAGTCGACCATGACCACGCCTTTATAAGCATGTACGCTGCAAGCGCCGTTCTGTGTAGTAGATTCAATTTATGCCCCAAACTGCCCCTCTTTCATTGTATTTTTTTTTCAGTTTTTTCTCTATCGCCGTTTTATTTTCTGCCGTTACAATTGTTCTAATGACTTTCGCCATGGCATTTTGTATAGGGAGTTGGAAGGACCGTTTTATTGTGAAAAGTGAAGAGATTGCTTCATTGCGAAAGTAAATGTTTTGTTGCAGAAGCGGAGGTGTATTATATCCATCTGCTTGCGCGCGAATGTTGTATATTACAAGGCTTGTCAAGAAAATAATAACGAGCATATATCGCTCCACGGCTTTACGTCATGAGCGAGCTTTCAGGCTCACGCATCGAAAAACAAAACATTGGAAGCAAATAAAGAAAATGTGCGGGCCGCTTCAGGATATGTAGTCAAGCGTATTTGACTTTTCTTTTCTTTTTTCAAAGATTCAAAGCTGTAAAACTTGATGAAAACGCGAGGCGTTCTTTTGCCTGCTTACACAACTTCGGCGCTTATCCTTGAACAAAGAGCTCTATAGGCTTTGAACAGTGAAAGCGAAAGCGCTTCAGTTCGTGGTCCTGACTTTTAAAAAATAACTTGCATCCTCAAGAAAGCTACGCACATCTGGCCTCACATTTGTATGCTCTGGTGACGCGCGCAGAAGCATGTGACGACGACCATAAACGAGAGTCGGCCGCCACATGACGAGCAATTGCTTTCTCCGATCATTTCAAGACAGGTGCTTTCTTTTTCGACATAGTCGTGAATTTATTTGGGCTGTCTCACTGGTGCTTCGCAGACAATTTGAATGCTGGACACACGAATGACCATTGGCGTTTCCCTCCTGTTTACGTTGGTCATACGCTTGTCTTGATAGTGAAAATATGCCTGCACATATGGCATGTAAATATATGTCTCCTGTTGCACACTTATCTATCAATGAAATGTTCATAGGCCACATATATTGTTAACTTCATTCTCAGTAGTTAACCTCCCGCTTCATTCTAAAAGCACCACGCTTTTAAGGACGTAAAGGTGCATGCACTACTTCTCACTATGCACAGCTTCGCATTGTCAAACATTAGGAGTCGTGGCAACATGCCCGAAAGCCACGGTGCATGCTGTGTTCTGGAAACATTTGGTTCAGAACTTGCATATGTGCTGATTTCGATATGATGCGTCCATAGCATATCGATATTTGTAATACTCAAGTATATCTAGACAATACGTGTAATCACGTACTCGTCAAGATAGGCCGGCCAGCGGATCCCAACCTGTCCCCAGTATGCGGGCATTCACGCGATTGCCTCATTTCCTCGTTGGTGTCCTCTCCAGGCTCGGGCCGTAAGCCGAAGCGTTAGCTATACTTCCGTTACGCAAACTTAGTTATAACGAAGCTCGTTCTATATCTGTTGTCAAGAACGTATACAGGTAGCGACGCCTTCTCGATATGCATTTGCGCGCGAATAGAAGCTGCTTCCTGTTCCTTCACTATACGTACCTTACCGTTAAGCGTGCCCACAGCGTACAGCCCTCAATGGCGCTCCGCCGCGGCCCGCGCTGATCGAAAGGCCGTAAATCAAACAACTCAGCGCAGCCCGGCTTCGGGGCGTATATGCTCGCGTGAGCTCCTTAGCGAGCACGCACGCTCGCCAAATAAGAATGAGGTGGCTGCGGCAGCCTTGACCGATACAAAGCGCAATGCGCCCTTACTTTGCGGGTCAGGTAAGGCACGAGAGAGCAACAAGAAAGACCTCGCTAAGAGACCACCACCACGTGGAGTGAAGTGCGCCGTTGCTACACACGGCGGAGGCTGCCCTTCCGGCAAACACAGTCTGGCGCCGACCCTGTGATGTACACACAAGCCAAAGTCACCTGGCGAGCGTGTTCAGTGTGTACGGCGGCGCCCAGAAAGTGTGGCAGGCCTATAGACTGTGGGGCTCTCTCTACTCGGCGCCTGCCAACCATTGACGCGCTGAATGAGTTGGGAGTGGCCCGTGACGCGGCTCTTCGGTGCCCGAACCAGTCGCCTCACTCGCTCGCAAATGCAGCGTCCGGCGCATTTTGCTATACAGTTAGACAGGACCGACACATCACGCACGCTACGCGGATGTTTCGAAAGCTGCGCGCAATTGTAAAGTATTCAAAGACAACCAAGCGAAGTAAGCGGTCAGACGTATAAGGAGGTCGCCTTGTACGTATGCGGCGCTGAAGGTTTGACAATGCACTGGGAACTTCAAAATGGTCTCTGTTCAAGTTGGTAAGGAAAGTGCCCTTGGACCGCGGCATTTAGCGTTACAGGTTTAAGAACTGTGACGCTGCCATGCACTGCGACTGTTTCTCTAATCGGTCGGGATTAGTGATCGACTGTAAAGGTGTAATTACCAGTAGCACCTGTTCCGCTACGAAAGCACTTTATACACGCTTCTTTTTGCATTTTCAATCCTGAAACGCGCACCCCACACTCAATTGATCTGGCAAGTCTCGTTAATTTTTATTTGAATGCAAAACGCATGCGTAAAGAATTCGGTCATGACCAATGTGTATAGATGCTATCCCGTTGCGAACGCTTGTTTCTCTCTCTCTCTCTCTCTCTCTCTCTCTCTCTCTCTCTCTCTCTCTCTCTCTTTCTCTGCCTCTGTCTCTCACGTGTGCATGCGTGCGTGTGTGTGTGCGCGAGCGTGCGCGACAAAAAGCAACGTCATGATGCAACTAACGTTCCAGCGGTACAGTTATATTCTTCTGCCTCGTTAAAACAACCACTACAAACTATTGCGATGTACGTTATACGCACACGTAGCAGCCACGAAGAGCATGAAGGGCTATTCCTGCATTCGATTCCAGTCTTTCTTTTTTTTCTTTATCACTGAATAAAGCTGCTCTGAAAGCGAATGAAAGCGTCTGCCGCCCGTGGGAAATAACAAATAGAGATGAATACCACAGGCGACTGTGCACCGCGTACGTGGAACAACGACAGGCCAGAATATATCGGTGTGGGTTCGGCTGCCACTTGCGACTATACTGCATGCGACACTATAACGCTGCCACGCATAGGCGCGTTGGAGGCGCAGCACAGCTGCGCGCATGCTCGCCGTCTAACGTTACGTGCAGTCACTCTTCGTACGGCGCATGATTCATGTACATTTACGCGTACCATGCAGTCCATACGCGTGCAACTGTCGGTCAGGGCAGCACGCGAACTGCGTCGGCCTTTCTGCGTGTGTGCTGCTATTCGCTCGATGGCATGTCTGGTTTGTCGTAGACAAGCTTGGGCCACAGCGCAGCGACTCGAAAGAACAAAAAAGATTATGGGAGGTTGTTTCGGCCATTCTGGATACGAACAGCGTTTTTGTGTCTTTAACGTAAAGTGAGTGAGTGAGGAAGTGAGAGTGAGTGAGTGAAAATGAGAGAGTGAGAGAGTGAATGAGTGAGTGAGAGAGAGAGAGGGAGTGAGAGAGAGAGAGAGAGAGATCTACGATGACTCGAGTGATTTTATGCGATGGCTTTTTGTTCGTTAGCTGTGTTTTTCATACATCTCTCTTTTTCTTTCTTTTACTTCAGAAAAGACGGGCTACACTGTCTTTTCTTGAAAAAAATGGACATTTTCAATTTGATACCAACTTCATTGCCTGTGAAAGGAAAATGAAAGAATCACTGTCATCGTCATGATTGTTTTCTTCCTTTAGATCATCAGCATAGTCCTAGATAATCGTGCCTCATTCAGGAGAACGACGAATCGAGAAACATTGATGATTGCATGACCAAACCATTTACGAGAGATTTCACAAGATTTCGCACCTTGTGAAATCTATCCTGAAATCTCGAACGTTTTCGACTGAAAAACCATAGTAGATGTCCGCTAACAGCGGAAACGCTTTTTTCTCTGTATTTACTTGGCAATATTGTGTTTTTACGCAGTTTATGTGAATCGCTGCTGCAAATAGTAATGGCACCCAGCCACAACGCCCAGCACGAGTTGATTGTGTACGTGTTCCTATAGTTGAGTTACAGTCTGTGTGGCTGGGAGCTGGCACCCTTGAAGAAGTACCTGTTATGCTATAGTCTATTAGAAAAAGAACTAAAAAAAAGAACTTACACACGATTTACTTGCACACAGCCTTGAGTCTATTCGCGCAGTTTAAATGGACGGCATTGTGATCTCAAGGGCACGCCGTTACGCACCGGATGGCAACCTAAAGAAACCACAGGTTGCTAGCGCAAGTGCTTCAGAGGGCTGTACGACTACACAGGAGTCGGACGCGACGGATTCGCATTGTATACGGCGTCAGCAAAAAATAAAATAAAAAAGCACGCCTTCTGAAACGTGATAGACCGTAATGTTGTGGCGAAGGCCGTGCACAGTGGAGGTTCTTGGAACAGCCTCGTTTAGAGAAAAGGACGGCATCGATGTGGAAAGTGAAACAAGTATACGCGAGGAGTTAGTGCTCTTTCAGTGTTACCCTCTCTTATGCGACAAACATGAGGTACTCGTGAAATAAGGGGTGACGCGCACCGCTTATGTAATTTGGCATATGTGAAACACATCTGCTGCTGTCTTTTTAAAATATGTGAATTGTAAGTAACTACACGGGTGAGAAGGAAGGAGGAATGAGATAGAAATGAATTCAGGGGTGTCAACCAGTCAAGAACAACTGCCATGCTACTCCTCACTGTGTAAAGAGACGGAGGGGAAAGAAATATTGCGTAACTGCGTGTGCAGGCTCTTCCTATATCTCTCTATGAGGGAGAAGACTTGTAAAAGGCTATAAGAAGATGTGTAATGCTCTATAAGAAGGCTACATAAGATATTCAAGCAATGAAACAATCTAGATTAGACAAAAACGGCGGCGTATATAAAGCAATGCATAAAATACGAGGACGTACAACGGAAGGTTATCTAGTCAATAATATTTGTCCTCGTGGGAATTACTTTCTTAAAAGTTCGTAAAAAAAGCTAAGTCTAGTCATTGAAGACCCGAGGCAGAACTCCTGCGGACCTCTCAAGACCAAGAATCATTGACAAGGTGAAATATATATATATATATATATATATATATATATATATATATATATATATATATATATATATATATATATATTGTGTTAATTATTGAATAGATAGAGGACGGAGTAGAAATTTTCTGGAAAAACGAAAGTGCGTATAGATAATGGAAACTAAACGACAGCAAACACAACTAGGACGAAAAATACTCGAATATGTTGACGATACCTTTTTCCCATTTTTTTTTTACCGCGACATGCGCTTTTGACAACGAACACACAACCTTGCGCGCAGACTGTCGTTTGTATACGGCCGTTCCTGCAACGCCACAACGCACTCGCTGCGCCGACTGACACAGTGTGTGTACCGGCAGCGGGTCATAAACTTTACGTTGTTCTCTGTGCTTACCAGCTGCTAAACGCAAAAAAAAAGAGGACGCAGTGCGATGCGTTCCGTCAATGGTTAAATAAACAAAAGAATATTGTGGCTGAATTCTTTATCTGCAAGTTTCGCTTGATGGACTGAGACAAAGACATGAAAGTACACATGTGTCGTTTTATAACATTGCTATGACAGCTGAGATTCAATGGCAGCCAGCTTAAGTGGTAACGCCAAGCGAACTGTAAACACTTTTTTTTTTGCTTTCTAGCGAGCACTTCATAATAATAATGGTTTTATCTCGAAGTTTTTATCTTTCAATTTACATGTCTACAGACATTTTCAAGATTTTGACCCAGGAGTTCTTTCATTTCATGTTGTCAGATGCGCATAAAAACTGGCAAAGATATGGTAGAGAACCAAATCATTGAAGGCAGTCTTTCTGGTATAAAAGGTAATAACAAGCATTAGCTAACAAATAGCCGATTCGGTCCATCATTTAGCCATTATGAAGTCAGCGTTAGTGATCTTTAGGCTGTAGACAGAACAATAAAATAACCAGCGCTTGCCATTCGTTCATTCAAATATAGCCAACAACCGACAGTGCCCATGCCAACTTGCCCTGTTATACGGGCAGGTGAATGTGGTATATAGTTGAGATCGCTTGTAAACATTCAATATAGCCCTTTACACAATGTGACTGAAGAAGTAGGAAGAGGACACGTCTTTGAAAACTCTTCTAAAAAACCTGTTTCACTTTCTATTAAATGGCTCGCAATGAGATACAAAAGGGAAGTGCTATTAACAGACCATCTATAGCTGCCTCGCGACGAGCATGCGCAGTTTGTGAACGTAACTGCGCGAGGCAAAATACAATTGTCGATTTCAGTGATGCACCGAGGAGTCATCGTAGGCCATCGAGGAAGCCAATGAAAAACGCATTGTCCGTACGATCCGCGGTGAGGAATGCATACATATCTGACGGAAAATGCCTTGGTTGGCTGCGGCGATAGAGGAGTGGTGCGTTTGGGCGAGCGCCAGGAAACGATCAGGAGAACGATTCCAGCTACCGCCGTCCGCCCGCCCACGCTCATCGCCAACCCATTATGACGACGCGTAAGAAAGCCGTTTCAGAAGTGCGTGCTGGATGGCTATTTTTCCGCATAGATAAGTGACCAAGGTAGGCCGGAAACGGTCGCTCAGCTAACGACTACGCATACATCGATAGATGAATTGAGAGATCATATTGTACGCGCGTCTGCAATCCGAAACAAGTTATTGTCCATCCGCATGCATGGTTAGAGGCTCGGCATTTGCAAGCCAGGGGAATGGTGGCGTAGCCAGCGGGGGTCAACCCTCAACCTCCCCTAAATTTTGTATTTTGGCACACGTATACATACACAAATGCGCACGTACCAACGAACCTACATAAATTACAGTTAACCCCTTTCCCCCCTCCCACCCAAAGAAATCTTTAGTTAGGCAACTGCAGAGAAAGCACGAATGATAAATCGCCTGTGCTGGTGGCACCGTCACATCCACCCATCAGGTTCCCATGACGTCATGTACTGTAGCAAGCCCCGAGGCAATTGAATGATATATGTGGGGTTTAACGTCCCCAAACCACCATATGATTATGAGAGACGCCGTAGTGGAGGGCTCCGGAAATTTCGACCACCTGGGGTTCGTTAACGTGCACCCAAATCTGGGCACACGGGCCTACAACATTTCCGCCTCCATCGGAAATGCAGCCGCCGCAGCCGGGATTCGAGCCCGCGGCCTGCGGGTCAGCAGCCGAGTACCTTAGCCACTAGACCACCGCGGCGGGGCAAAGCCCCGAGGTAGGTTACTCCTGGAGTGTACGTTAACGTACGTCAGAGTATTGCGGTACGCGTTCGCATACGTTTTGCGTCCATCAGAATTCTAAATATGTGTGCATAAAAGATGGCTTACCACGTAAACCATTTGCATGTCCGGTTCTATATGACGGAGTGTTTAATGATACCGAGAATGAGTTTCACATTTGCACCTTTGAGCTTCCTTCTACAAGATCAATTATCCTTTCGCTTTCGCTTTTACCTCCTTATTCCCCTACTTATTCAACCTCACTAGTGACATATGGGTCCATGTCTACCACGCATTGCTCGTGGACGCCGATCGCTCACAGCGTTGTGGCATGAGTCATTGATCAAGCTATCGGTCGACTTCTACGATAGCGTTCAATAAACGCCTTTACAATTATTGGAGGTGCTGGGTATCGATCACAGTACCTGCACGCGTACTATGTAGATCTATGTGCATCCATGTCACTCTGAAATCGTTTCCCTCAAAATAGCAACCAATCACAGCACACGTACAGATGTGCTTGCATACTGCATTATGTACCGTATTCGTCCGTGTCTGTTACATCGGCCTCAGAGTTCTATAGTAGGGTTCGATTGCTGTCACGTTTAGCGTGCTCAAGTCATTGTTGCCGCCCATATTATGGCGTGTTCAACAAGCATGGTTCTGTATATGCCCCTGCCCCTCATCACTTGAAGCAAGGTGTAACTGCCCTTATGCGTCTTCCGGCCTTGAGCCCATTACGGCAGGGACACCAACAGCGCGCTCGTTGTTTATGTACGTTTTTTCACAGGAAGCAATTATTTATCGCAACGCAGTGTGTATGGTGCAAATATTCCCGCGAAATTGGCTGTAATAGCACTACGACCTCCACGCTATCATAACAATGATGAAAGTAGATGTGGATTTGTTGAACTTGCACGCTCGTGGATTCAAACGTTCTTGTTTCTATTACTCCAAACGCGTTGCCCTCCTAAATTTTCAAGCTATTTCACTTTTAAAATACGCAGATGTATTAACATATGCGTACGTTCATAGCCAATACCGATTGTTGCCTTCGTAGCGTAGCGTACGTAATGTTAAAAACGACTGATTTCCATACTCATTAAGCCATTTAAAGCAATGAGAACCAAGGTAACGCAAGTTGGTGTATAATATACGACCCGCCATCTCCATGCTGGTTTATACATTTCTGTAGACGCTATAGCGCCAGAGTTGCATGTGCTTTCGTTTGCCGGGAAAACATTTGTATATCGTCGTGCTCTAAGACTATAACACTGAAAAAGAGGTTCATGTCGGTGCAGTGCTCGCTGGTGGCACGTCAGTCGATGTGCTATTAAATGTATACACATTGTAGATCTAGATAACAATGTAATCACGTTGTCAACCTACATTGCCTTGTAGGATGATATAAGTACTGCGCTTCCTCAAGAAATCTTCGCTTATTCTTACCTCCTGAAAAAAAAAAAGTGGTTCTGTTGCGATTAAAAAAATTCGGAAGGCTGTTAAGACACGGAAGTACACCCTCCTGCAATACATGCGTACGTTTTATATACAATACGTGCGTGCACCAAACTATAGATATTTGGGTTTTAACGTCCCAAAACCACCATATGATTATGAGCCACGCCGTAGAGGAGGGCTCCGGAAATTTCGACCACCTAGGGTTCTTTAACGTGCACCCACATCTGAGCACACGGCCTACAACCTACAACATTTCCTCCTCCATCGGAAATGCAGCCCCCGCATCCGGGATTCGAACCCGCAACATGCGGGTCAGCAGCCGAGTACCTTAGCCACTAGACCACCGCGGCGGTGCTGCGCACCAAACTAAAGCACCCTAACCTAAATGAACGCACCAGGCAGCAAGAGTGGCCGAGAGTAGACATTAGCCACGCAGTCGTCGCAAATGGACGAGAAGTTGCCCATCGCCTGCATAAGGCCGCTGACGCATACATGCGAAACACCTGCCATCCTCGAACTCACGTGCGCCTGCTCAACAAAAGGAAGATCTTAGAGGCAGCAACAGCGACGGCACTAACGAAAACAACAGAACGACAGAGTCCGGCTTCCCGGCAGTGCTCTTTGTTCTACCCTGAGGAAAGGCAAACTAGCGTTCGCATCGAGGCCGTCCGTATAGCGATGCTCGCGCGCGGACGGAATGAAGGATGAGGTCCCGCGCACGGCACCTGCTTGTGGCGTGCAATATGGTTCCGGTCGTACGCGAGATAACCGGCCACGGCGGTGCCCCCATTTGTAAGCTACTCAGCACCAGCTATAACATACGAGACGTCATGGCAACGCTCGCGAGGGACCCAGCCTTGAACCAAGCAAATGGTGCAACCCCTTCTAGCTATTCTTCAAACCCTTCTATATATTCTTCAGGCCCAACCTCACGGAACTTGTACGTCAATATCGTAAACCCCGCTGGTTCCTTTGTACGTTCGACTAAAACAACTCGAAGGCCAAGGCCATCTCCTATTTTCATAGTCGATTGCATTCATTGTATTGATCTTGTGAGGATGATTTTTCGCACCACTCTTGTTGAAGCCAATGGTCTCATTACCGCGTTAGATGGGGCAACTAACGCTTTCGACGTAATGAATTTCCCTCTGTGTGATGAATGAACGCGTTGCAAGTTTGTTTTGCTCTCTGTGTGCGTCTGATCCTCTTCAGAACCTCGATCGCTTCTGCCCTTGTCTCCAATTTACTTGGCTGTAGACTTGAGAAGTTAAACCGATAAAACCACGCTTTCAAGCTTACTAAAAAGCGGTTCGTTTTCTGCAAAGTCAAGCAGCTTTTTCATTTTAGTCTTTATGCTCAGGTTAGTGAACCTTTCAAGAAAGAGGCATCAATTCTTTCTTTCTCTCTCTCTCTCTCTCTCTCTCTCTCTCTCTCTCTCTATATATATATATATATATATATATATATATATATATATAATGAGATCTAACAGACAGTAATGCCAAGGACTGAACAGGGGAAGTTATTAGAACCAAAGGAACGTAAATAAGAAGAAAGAAAAGTGGATGAAAAAATAACCAGCCGTGAGCAGAAATCGAACCTACGACTATTCGAAGGTCGTAGGTTCGATTCTGCTCACGGCTGGTTATTTTTTCATCCACTTTTCTTTCTTCTTATTTACATTCCTTTGGTTCTAATAACTTCCCCTGTTCAGTCCTTGGCATTACTGTCGGTTAGATCTCATTAATATTGTGTTAAAACACGGAAAAGCGAGCCCTTAGGTATACACTTCTTTCCCTTTCTATATATATATATATATATATATATATATATATATATATATATATATATATATATAATGCGCCATGCATAAGTGAGGATATGATTATTCTATCAGGGAACTGATTGTCAATATTTTGTCATATATTTCAAATCTATTTCCTTCAGTATCGCTCCCTTCAATCCAAGAAGCCGGGCTGTCGACTTCTTTTTGTCTACTAAACGAGGGAGGATTACCAGTATGGCGACGGGTACGAACCGCGTGTCCATGGGAGTCGCTTAGCCGTCGTGTGGAGCTGTGGCGATCATTCACTTTGAAGCGCCAGGAGCTCACCGTCATTTGTGTGATTGCTCGTTCGGCTCAGCACATTCTGCAAAATCTAATAGTTCGGACTTTGTTTTATTACTGATTACTTTCGTTCATGATTAGCTTATTTAAAATAATCCTGGCCATAGCCTTGATAATGTTCTTAGCTGAAGGCAAGAAAACATTGAAATTCTCTTTCACTACTCAATCACCGCATTGAAACACCACATCCTCTGGGGCTGCCCCGGAGGATCCCCCGCCCGCCGACCTCCTTTGCTCACCCCCCACCGAGGGACAATGGGAGGCCCTTCTCTCCAGCAACGACATAGACATCCAGACACGGGTCCTGAAACGAGCGGAAGAAGTCATCGAGAAGCACAGCCTGGCAGCCTTCGTGGCTTAGCCTCCCTTACCCCTCACCCCTTCGATTAATAAAGTTGTTACTCACTCACTGAAGGACGACAGCGTTTTTCTTATCATCAGCGAATAGCCAACAACAGCCAAGAATGTGTCAATGTGCGTTTATGCTTATAGTATGCAAGTGAATACGGTAGGCTAGAAAAAATGGCTTTCGCTTATCATAAGCTGAGTTCGTTCAGACTATCTTCACCATCATCATACCACATAAGAGCATCGTGGAAGTTCAAGGAGACATTGTCTTGAAGTTATCATATATGAACTAATGTTGTCCCGGAAGTCGGCTTCTTCTTACAAAATGCCTTCAAGTGGAGAAGCAAGCTTTAGCGTACAAAATTGGGCAGTCACATATGGACTTATGGACTGCTAGCGAAAGCACATACGATATGCTGTGTCAGTCTTCCGCACAAATGCAGCTCGAGCACCTATGCAGATGGGATTGTCTTCTCCGTTATAGTGAAAAAAACTGAAGTCGCGTCCATTTTATTTCACTGCTTTTTTACAACGTTGCTAGTCAATTCAGTAACGTTCGTCCTTCCCTATATTTGTTCATCTCTTGTCTATAGTGCATACAGTATGTGCAATCTATAGTGCATACAGTATGGCGTGGCGTAATAGAATCCGAAAAAGTCACGTAGTTCCTTATGAATTTATGAAAATCAAAAGACTGGTGGTTAGGATTGACGTCCACCCGCTAGTGCGTTATCACTTGGCGGTTACCTACAGTGCCACGGGCACATACCCGTCAGCGTATTTACTGATCATTTTCGTCTTTTCTCACCTCCTCTGTCTTTCTCCCATCTCTAGACTTTCCCTCTCCCAAGCACAGAGTATCTAATCACACTGGTGTCTTATAAACATCACCGCCTTCCTTTATTGTTGTCTTGCTTTTTTGAGATCTGGAGTTTGCGTTTTTTTTTTTTTTTGGAATTGGGACCTTGATACATTCGTAGAGGAAGTTGAGGCAAGACGGCGGCGACGCGTCCATGCCGAAGTCAGAGCTTTCATTTAGGACGCAGGCGTAGGCGGAGTCGCCACTGCAGCGTCCAGCCAGGTCAGGAGCTCAGCCGTTCTGCCCTCCTCGGGGCTCGCGCATCACGTGCCACGCGGCCCGCTTCTTTTTCGGCACACGGCCAACTGGCCAAATATAGCGTGGCGCTACACATTCAAACCAACAGCACCTGCGCAGTATGTATATGGCATTGCATGGTAACAGGAGTGCTTCTATGCAAGCGACGAGCGTTTTCGTAGTGTGCCTCTATAAACTGCTGATAAGCAGCCTGCTAGCGAGCGTTAATTCATAAGACTAAGAAATGCAGACAAATAAAACATCCCGATAGTTGAATTCGTTGTGGTTAAAAATATTCGCGCGCTGTATGTATCGGCTGGCACGCTGCTTGCACGCATCTCAGATGAGCAAAAATTAAAATAAGCGCCCATGCCTCACATGGTCGCTTATCTCTACACAGCTGCAGAGACTTTTGTGCTGTGTTGCTCGGCAGAATTTACTTTAACAAGGCAGCTCGTGGGATAAAAATGAAAATAAAGCTCTGTCTATATTCGCTACTGCGCAAATTCAGGGAAGCTCTGCTGCTTTGAGATTTAAAGAATCCGTGAGACGATGTATGAGTGCCGCATCTTCATTAAAAAAAAATATTGACTTATTTACATCTCGTATCATAATTTCATTATGAAACATTGCACGGTATAAGACTTCGAGTTAATTTGGACCGAGCCCCTGGTTTTCTTAAATATGTGCTTACAAGAAAAGTACACGGGTGTTTCTGCATTTTGGAGTGCGTGGACTATAGGTTGACGTACGAAACGTGGCGCCATCGCTCTGCCTTTGGATTTTTTCGGTAGCAATAGGTGTCAATGATCAGCGGACACTGGATTCTTCACTTCGTGCATCATATGCATGCTTTAGCTAATATAGCAATATCTAGAGTTTCACGTCCCAAAACGACGATGCGATTATATGAGGCCCAAAAGTGTTGAATATCGGCTGAGTTGGTTTGTCTGTAGCGCTCTTGTGTCGGCCTGCTCGGCCATTTATCCTATACCGTAAATGCGCTGTACCAGTTCGCTTGCGAGGCGCGCCGCATATAGTGGAGGGTTCCCGAAATTTCGAACACCGTGTTATTTAACGAGCGCTGACCTCGCACAGCGCACGAGCCTAAGAGCTAGGCTCCCATTTGGAATTGCTCGTCACCGGGGAACTCTCTACCATCGTCTTCGGCTGAACAGTGCTTACGGAAAAAAGCGTACGGTACCGCTTCGGTAACGCAGAGAGTCCATTACTGCAATAACTGTGGCTTCCGTACAAACTGTAGGACATGTATTTTATTCGAGTGGCGAGTGTATACCGATGAGCGAGCGCTACTATGAACATTGCGTGTGACTGTGAATGCGCTGGTATGTTGTATATTCGTGTTCATACACAGTGGTTTTCGAACACATTTTCCGAAATGTAATACAAGTCTGTAATACGCGCTGCTTGGTGTGTATACGTGCGACAAGGACTGGGCAACGTGGTACCATGCGACATCGACAGACAGCAACAACAGCAACAAAAAGGGAACTCCATATGAGAAAGCGAAGGAGAACAGAAAAAAGTGGTGAGGGAAGGAAAAAGAAGCTCACCGCGGCTGTTGCCGATAAGTGAACCGGAGCACTTAATTTATCGTGTCGGCGTTTTACGAGCTATTTATGCGTTCCGGTCCACTCGGATGCCTTTCCCGCCGCCCCTCTTCCTCTGTCCGTGTTTTCTTGCTTATGTAACGCTTGCGCGTGCCTATTCGAGACCACCGCTCTTTCGGTGTTACTCGCATTGCCTCCGAGGTTCGCGATGGGCACGTGGCCTGGCATCGCACGTGCCTTTTCGAGCGCCTGATGGACAGAGCTAAAACAAAGAGGGAACATTCGCCTCGCCAACCGACGGCTGAGGGCATGAAGTTAGAGGCGTCAGCGTTTATCCCTCTATTTTTTATAAACGCGAAAAAAAAATGGTGGGTGTTCTGCCACAAATAGGGCCAGCTATATCGAAAACACATTGGTGCGAAACAAACAGCTAAGTTAATAATGTGTAGTCGTTATCAAAATTACGCTCAAGGTTGTATTCAATGATGTTCATTTTGTACTTCGGGATCGCCGCAGTGTTTGTTAAGCGGTTATTTTTCTTTTAATTCAGTCCACAGCAAATCCTGCACGCCAATATGCAAGCACGCAAAGTTTTTTTTTTTTTTTTCATATCGGCTTCGCGTGAGGTATTTAAAGTTATCACCAAAACCCATCTTTTAAACAAGGCGGTCATAAGTAAGGTCGCACTGGTATAAAAAATAGTGACACCCATGCCGCCCTTATGAAAGTAAACATTCAGGGTATAATATTAGGCATGCAATGACTAGTGTAATCTAAGATTGAGTGAACATCATAGAACCAAATGGCAATAAGCATTTTAATTTCTGTTGACTGAAGTACAGAGATTATTAACTGCTGTTTCCAACCTCAATACACATCAGGACAAAGAAGTTAAAGAGTAATAATTGCCACCATAAAATCAGTTTTTATACCGTTGCGTAGGGCTCTATTCAGCGCGTACGTATTTACTTTCCTCTTGTGTTTCAACTTATACGCATGACATCATAAATGGTGCGACAACAAACTAACGAAAGTCGTATAAACGGACGCTGACGTTCGATTGTGTCTCCCGCATACCACACCACCACCTTTTCCCGATGGCTCCCGACTGCCGCGGTATAGAAGCAACCAATCGTAGAATCCTTACCAAGCCCGGCGCCTATTACACTCTCTCCTTTGTGGCTTGCACCGAGAGCCAGTTTTACGGCCCGACAAAGGCGATATAATGCCGGGCCGGCACCGTCATTGCTATCTCGGCGGTGCGCGAGATCATCGCCAGTAGTCGGCGATTGTCGATTTCTGCACGCTTGGCGCCGACCACACAGGCACCGTCGCAACCTCTGTCCCCTCCTCGTCGCTCCATCCAGCGTATCCTCTTATGTACACAGCTTGGAGGATGAGAAATGAAGTGAAGAAGGTGGCACTGGCAGAGGTCGAAACAGTCGTCTTGGAGCCGTTTATTCGAGACACAAACCGCAAGAGTGAAATAGGAGGCCCCTACCCTTGCTTCTGGACTGCTTCTGGAAATAGGAGGACTTGCTTCTGGAAATAGGAGGAGGTGGATAAAGGAAGGGGGACGACGGGGGAGGTGTGTAACACTATATACGAATGGAAAGGTGCAGACCTGGTGGTGGTTACTCTAGGGGTGGCCGCCCGCTATAAAAGAGACTTTCGATTAAGTACCAGCCCGCGCACGCACACACGCGCACCCACCACCCCGACTGCGGCGATGACACGTTCCGTAAATGTGGAGTGGGTATAAGGGCAGGTTCGGTCGTCGTCAACGCGGTGGGGGCTGTCTTCGCCCTGACGTTCGTTATCTGCGATCGCCCCCAGGCGGCTTGGCAGGCAACTGTGCAGCGATAGCCACACGGCCTATACAGCTACGCTAGCTACTCGCTGCACTGCGACTCCCCACTCGAACCACACTCGAGCTGCCACTTTGCATGTATGTGTCCTTCTTGCTTTCAGAAGAGTCGTCCTGGTGCCGCACACGGCATGAGCTTATCTCTCTTTTCCCGCGCTCTTTCACCTATACACTGCACGCCCCTTTTCCTCTCTTCTGGAGAACCCTTCCGTATATCCGCATACGTAATGGCACGTTACGGAATGCCGTATATTTAAATGCGCAATTAAGACGCATATCGGCGCAGCCGGAGCTCGTGGCGCGCGGAGGAGAGATAAAGCAGGCGAGCGGAAGCGCGCAGTCTTTCATTCAAACGTGAAAAAAATAAACTAAGGAAGGTACATGAAGTGATAGAGCAGAGGGTGCGCGACCTGTGTTCGCACATGCTACGCGACAGGCCGTGCATGCGGTATATTGTGCGCGCGTATACGGCTAGCGGCGCACAGAAAGTAGCTGGAGATGGGCATCTTTGGTTGGCATGCGCGCGGCCATGGCCGGTTGGGCGAGTCCCTACTTATACAACAGTCTCCTCCTCTCCCCGTTTGCACATTTCCTTATTCCTTTCTTTAGAGAGAAATAGAGTGTTTTACCGTGGCTCAAACCCCTTTTACTCCGCGCTTCTTTAGCAGCGGCTATCTTTCCAATCGCATCTTCCCGATGTGCAGAATCCGGAAAAGAAAAAGAAAATACGGTTCGTTTGGAATGCTTATCTACACCATATAGTCTCAAGACGCGCTCCCTGACGTGAGAGAAATGCGAAAAAAGCTTCGAGTAGCTTTTCGAAAGTGCCATGCTTCTTTTCCATACGCGCGTAAACACTTCACCGCGGTTACCGATTCTTCCTTCTCGTCTACTTAGACATTGCATTCGGTATCTGTGCTGTCTTTACACTCGCCGGCTCGTGCTTAAGTGATAGAATGGAATCAGGCACGTAGCCGGAACCTTTTTTTTTTTTCGCAGAGAGGAGGGGGGGGGGACACTTTTTTTGATTTCAGAAAGGCCACGTACCCCCTTGAAATGGTCATTTTTGCTCTCTGTGCCATGGTAAAAAAAAAAAGTTGAGGGTGAGGTGCATGGGCCCGGTGTGGCACCCCCTGGCTACGCGGCTAAATGGAGTCCGGGCTTCGCGACTCGAAACAAGGTTCATTCATCGATA
Source organism: Rhipicephalus microplus (assembly GCF_013339725.1). Lineage (NCBI taxonomy): Eukaryota > Metazoa > Arthropoda > Arachnida > Ixodida > Ixodidae > Rhipicephalus > Rhipicephalus microplus. Next base: position 155,555,164 of record NC_051171.1, on the reverse strand, counting down.
CTGCGAAGTTTGGCTATACGCCTCGAAGTGTTTGATATAGGGAAGCACGCGACGTGTGTACGATACGAAAGCACAGATGGGCTCTCAGAGAACCGAAAAGTTGAAGAAGGAAGCACTTGCTTAAGCGATAGACAAGGTATACGTGCACGGAAACTCTATACGAATGGGCAATAAAGAAAGACGCGCGCTGCCATGGTGATCAGAGAAAAGAGATGTTCTTAATGGGAGAACGGTTCGATGAGAAATAGTCCTGCCCTTCGGTTGAGGGAAGAATTAGGAAATATTCGGCGCTTTCGCGGACGTAATTGCTCGGTTGTATGCGGGCCATTCAGGCTCCTATCTCGAGACCATTCTGTGTCCCTCATATTAGCTCTAACTGTTATTGTTATTATACCGTTCCGATTGTCGTTAGTCAGTGAGTGTCAAGGTTATCCGGCATTAGACGCGTTCGGTTAATAAATAGGCGTTTCAGTTTTTTTTTTTTCCTTATGTCGGTGGATGTTCTGTCCCAGAATGAAACCGGAGGAAATTACTTCGATGGCGTAATGATAACGGTTATGTGCCCAATAATTGATGCTATTTTCGTTCCTTTATCTAATACACGTGCACGGGAAAATGTTGTCGAATGATATAAATGAACGGCGAGGGGGCGGTTCAGAGGTTGCACATTCGGCATTCATCTCCTATCTCCGCATGTATATGCTTAACCTCGAGCTCAACGTTATATCTCCGCATGCATGTTCTATAACCTCGAGCTCAACGTTCATGGCACAACTCTTTATCAGTTGCACGAGGTACGCTCGTTACTAAAATTGTTCCACGCCTTAATTACCGTTCTCCGATGCAGTAAAACCATAGGATTCCCGAATGTTATCCTCATAGAGCCATTCTAAACCAGGCAGCTTTATACTCTGGTCTATGAATGAGTGAATGTCACGTACTAATGCTGCAAACACAGCCACGTGCACGTTTCCTTAATTGCGATGCAGACGAAAGGCATCAGTGGTGACCAAAAGAAAACAAGAAAAGAAAAGAAGTGTAGTTCTTTTGACTACTTTTGACGTTCATATCTGAAAGACGAATGACAAACGAATGCGCGTTTCGTCTTTGATTACGACGTTAGCAAGTCCCACATCCGTAAATACGTGAGAGAGCACACATCACGTTTGCCCAATTCGTACATAGTCGACCAATGACACGTGGTACCACAGGACAGCATGATGTGACTCAGTTCGGGACCCGATAATTCAGAATAAGTTACCGTGCCACATATACCCTGGCATATACCCGGTCGTTCTCTGCTTTTTTGCTGTGCGGACAACGCTACAAGATTAGCACAAAAAACGCGGACTTCTTTTAGCAAGCTTACACACAGAAATTGTATATAGTCGGCAACTGTGGAGAATGCTGCGCAACACTATACGTTATTGCCTGTCATTCGTTTGACGAATCGCGTTTTTGTGGCCTATTCCGTCGTTTTAAGGTTTCTTTCCCTCGTCGCCAAAGTATACTTCGTTTGTAGTTGCTACAAACTAAGCGAAAGAAAACGAAATAAGCACCGAAATTTCGAGAGCAGCGGTTTCCGCCTCTTGCAAGGGTTCAAAGTGTAGCCGCGTATTTTCGAAACGCAACCTGCAATTTTTCTTTTTGACAGTCAGTCACAAACGAAAGCGGCTGCAGCTACTGGCCGCAATATATGCGCATATAACAACAGCGCGGCGCGCCCGACTCAAAACGGGTCGTAACTGCTCCGAGAAAACGCGCAGGCATCCCGTCTCGTTTTCAAGCCGGCAATCACGGGCATCCGCCACACGGGCTTCTGTCTGGAAGCTTGCATTATAACCACTGGGTCAGCGCAGCCGTTCCAGCCTCCCGTTTTTCCAAAAAAAAGTGCCGCCACATCCACGAAGTGAATGATGATGAGTGGGCGAAGCTCCGGAGGTAAACCTGGTAAACCATGAATCCTCCGTACATTTTTCCCACTCGATTTTATTGCAACGCTCCCATTAGCGTACGTCGCCGCACTATATCGAACGATGACACGCGCCATATGTGGCATCATTCCTATTTTATAACACCTGGCATCTTTCATAATCAACTACACGTACCGCCGTCTAGTTTATAACATCTTGCATCTTTTGGATGGACGGACGGACGGACGGACGGACGGATGGATGGATGGATATGGCTGTACCCTTTAGATCGGGCGGTGGCTAGCGTAATACTTAATGCCGTCAGCTACAAGTACCGCCATCTAGTGAACACTGCAAGAACTGAACGAGAGGTGGCTACATACAGGGGACGCACAGCCCACGCCTTAAGGAGCTTCGCTCCTAAAAAAAAGGCAAGACAAAAAGACCTAAGGCGTACAGTTAGCCAACTGGGAGTCAAGAAAGACCAATGACCCACTACTTTGTTAAGTGAGGGTTATTTTGCAACAGTAAAGACAACGTGAGGTATTTTCGCACTGCTGAATTCACTCGTCCGTCTTGGCTCTGCGCCATTGATCCGGACAAGCCGCGCGAGCCTAGCGACAATTGTTGCCAATAGTCAGCACGTCGTCATAGATGCACTTTTCGACGAATAACTCGCGTCATTCCGCTGTGGAAGATAACCATTTATCAAAACTAAATTCATATACGCCTCATCATATGTGAAAATTGACCACAGGTGGCTTCAACGAGAGTAACGCAAAAGATTACCACCACGCGTGATGACGACGTCACTGTGGCGTCACAGATGGCTAAAATTTGGCACGTAACTATGACGACATCACATGACATATTTGGTCTAAAGTGGGTTGATCACGGAGGTCCTGCGAGAGCAGGTGGAATGCAGAAAGCCTTTCATTGCCTTCGCTTCTGGGGGCAATGCAAAACCACGTAAGGTGAACAAAGATTTCGTATGGTGATATCAATACTGTCGACAGAGAAGACAAATGTGAAAATGATGGCTTCTACCTTCGTGTCCTCTCGGGCATCGTTCACATAGCCGACAAACGCTTCGTCACCTCACCATCACGTAAAAAAAAAACAAAAAAAACTTAGCAGTTACTTAGCTCGGCTATGCCAGGATACACGTAGTATGAGCTACGGACTGACGGGTGAATGGATAGACAAGTGGACGCACGGACAAGTCAGCGGGCTCACGCGAGTCAAGTGCCAGCCCACCAGTGACATCACTCCAGGAGCTTCTCCGGTGCCCCAACCTCGCCGTGTAGCATCACTGCTTCTCTGGTATGCGCAGCAATGCTCTTTTTAAGCCAAGCGAAACTGCTCAACCTCAGCCAGTGTTGCTTACACTAGAAAAAAAGACACTTTGGGCGCTGAGCTATCCGGAGGTATAAAGCCCGGCGACGACATAGTAGCTGTCAGAGGCTGACTTTATTGCCGTGAATCTGAGAGCAAGTAACGACTGTGACAAGTGAGCACAGTATGGGACTCGCTCTCTGGATTTCGTGCCGACCGGTTGTGCCCCCGCGATCTCCGACGACAGCGCAGCTCTGGCCGACTGGGCTCGCCCTACGCCTACTCCTGACGCCGACAAGAGCTCTCGCCGAGTGGTGCCCCGTCCTCGGACTCCTGCGACCGTGTCCACCTTTCCTATGTCCTCTTTACTTGCGTCGTTTTCCGTCGTTCGCTGTCCCTGCGCCTCGCTCTCTCCTTCCTTTCTATATCTTTACCTTTTAATCATATTCTTTTAATCCCTCCTTTACCCCCACCCCCCCACCCCCCTTGTGAGCTACTGTTGAGGTGTCCTCTCCCTGAGAGACAGTTACGGGGGGCTCACATTTCTCTTCTTTTCATTTAAAATCACTCACACAGTATGAGGTACACAACGACTATATACGCTCAATAATCATAATTGCCGAAGTTTCACGTCATACATGATTAATCAAAAGACGCTGTATTGGCGAGCTCTGAAAATCCAGATGACGTGGACTTATTTAACGTACCATTTGTGAGCAATGAGCTCGAACACGTGAGTGCGTAGCGTGTACAGACTCGAACACTATAGATCGGCTGATTCGCAGCGGCCGCTTTCAGAAACAAAGAGGAAAGGGCGGCCGCACTACCCTTTGCAGTTCACACTCCCGCCTCAATATTGTTGCCGCAAAATGCAGCTTATTATAGCGATTCTGCTAGCGGCGACACGAGTTCACACCAACGCGCTCAGCCATTACCAATCAGGCTATGCAGCTACAAAGATATCGGCTGTGACGTAGCCTGCTGCAGCGATGCGCAGGTCACGCATTTATTGCCTCTGCGTGGCGTTTTTCCTTCACAACTGTTTTTGGTGCATCATCTTTTAGCGTGATCATTGCTAGCGGCCTATGTCACGCGGTCAGCTGCCGTTTCACCGGAACAACCACGCCGGAGTGCCAACAGTCGGCGGAAGGGCGTCCTCTTTTACCCCTTTCTCTCTTTGCAGCGCCATCCACGTGCAGCGTTATCTTGGTATTGAAGCCATGATGATATGTATGGTATGAATGTATAGGTATGAGGATATGTATAGTATGTATGTATATGTATGTATAGGTATGAGGATATGTATAGTATGTATGTATGTATATGTATGTATAGGTATGAGGATGTGTATAGGTATGAAGCCATGTTCTATGATGATATGTAAGGTTTAACGTCCCAAAACCACCATATGATTATGAGAGACGCTGTAGTGGAGGACTCCGGAAATTTCGACCAGCTGGGGTTCTTTAAGGTGCACCCAAATCTGAGCACACGGGCCTACAGAACTTTCACCTCCATCGAAAATGCAAGTGCATCTATATCTAAGCACGCGAGCTTGTACCACAACGCGACCGGTGGTCGTGCCAACATTCAAGCACCATAATTAGTACGCGAACGGGTACGACAAATACCTGTAGTTTCGGATTTTCAACTAGTTATAGTAAGTTAATTACACAGTGTTACCCAACACCTCATTGTACAGCGTTTCAAATGACGCTTAATTCAGAAAAAAACTCGGAGGAATCAAGTGACACGGCAGCCATATAACGTACACTCTGACCTGGTACAGCTTGGCACGACAAAATGCAAATGCACTACACCTGAGTTACGTCTCGGAGGAGCCGTTGCGCCCTTTTGAGTGCGCCTGGGGCGAAGCTTAAACTTGAACCCATCGGCGAAACCCCATCTTCTCGGTCAAGACGCGCGCAAGCGAAGAACTAATGGATGCAGATAAGTATAGCATGTGGCTTCCGTGTCACCCGATTGCCAAATGAGACATAGCGGCAGATTAGTATTCCATTTGGGTCGCTGACTACCGAAGAAACCATAATTTAGCTCGATGAAGCGCGCGCGTGTGTGCCTCCTGGACCTATATAAAGAAACTCAGAAGGGAAAAACAGTGAGATATACAGCAGTGTACGACGTCGTTTTTCTCGGATGTCTCGCCAGGCGGATCGCGTTGCCTAATTTTAAGATTTTTATCGACTTGCACTCTTTCGGTCTCACGGTTAAAGTCTCGAACAGAAAAAAATTGTGGGAGGGAAGGGGGGGGGGTCTCACTGTCGCCCCCCTATAGAGCGTGGAAAGAAACACTGCCCACATACTGCAGCGTCAAGCGTGCGTACTTCCTCAGAGTGCGGAGTGTATACACATCCGCTCATAAAACTTGCTACAACGAGCACTGCCGCTGTGCGCCGGCTATTCGCCGCAATCCGAATTCCCTTTCGGCGCCACCGATTGCCTCGGGCGCACTCGCTGCTCATTACAGAAACACGCATGCGAACCATGCGCAGAGCTAGAAGTTCCAAATTGCGAGCCTTTTAAGTATCCAAATTAAATGGCGCCGCTTAGAAGCGTTCGGCTGTCTGGCCCCCCAAAGGAAAGGCCGACAGACCCACCAACCAAGGTCACTCTTGCCCCCGATCTGCCCGTTCGTTTTCTTGTTTTCGCCTTACCAAAGCACGCAGTCTGGTTTCCCAGAGCCAAAATCGCACCTCGAGGCCTGCTGCGGAGTTTCGTACAAGTATAGCATGCGGCTTGGGTATGTGTATGTCGGAATAGAGGGAGCTCCGAGGCTGAGGAGGTTGGGTGCGGGAATTACTGCGGTAGTCGAAGAAAAAAAAACGCTGCGTCACGCAGTGACAAATGGACGGCCCGGCAATTCAGCAAACCGCGAACGTGCGTGCGTGCGTCGAGCCACGGTTTATTCGGAAAACGAAGTGGGGGAGGGGGCCTGGCAGCGTTTAACTGCGAGCGAACAGGCAAACAGCAAGAGTGCGAGCCGGCGAACGTACACACACGTAAAAGTGCATTTGCGGTGTCATTGCCGAAGAGACTGCTCTCTGCAGGTACCTGCTGAAGAGAAACGGGCGCGCACCTTCGATCACTCTGGAATGCCCCTGTTGCCGATGTGCGGGCTTCGAGTGAAATATGGGCAGGTCCTTTCTTCGTCGTTCTATTACTCTCCCTCTCCCACCGTCTCTCTCTCTTGTCTCTCGAATCCTGCCCGCGTTCGTTCTTACAACCTACTGTCCTGGTTGTGGTTGAGGGATAACGCGAAGGCGCACGCACTTTTAGATGGTTGTATACCGTACATATACGTCTGTAACTACCGCACACGAAAAAGCTCATCGAAAGGGAGAGCGGGTTAAGAAAGAAAGAAAGCTAAGAGGGAACAAGGCTGGATGCAGGTGCCGTAATCGGCCGCGATTAGCCGCGGCGGTCGCGCGGCGCTGCTGTGTACACAATTAGGGGTCATCAGCAAATGATCGCCGCCACTGCCCGCTGCGGCTGACACACTCGCCCTACATTGCGTACTTCCCCTCTCTCCAGTAAAGAAGGCGGGCTCGAAGGCTCTGAAGGAAAAAAAAAAACTGGCCGGCTGCGGGCGTGAAAAGTGCGGAAGAGAGAGAAGGAAAAGAAGGAAAGCAGCTGAACATGATGGCTGTACGAGCGAAGAGGAGAGAAATCTCGCGTACAGATCTCCTGGATGCTAGGAGTCGCAGAAGGTATGCCGTTAGAGCATGTCTCTGTACAAGGACAGCCGGGGCAGCGGCGCATACGAACACAGCGCACGCGCAAGCACGCATGCTATAGCACTGCAAGATGGGTCGGGCATCTATTAAGAATACCCGTATGAACTTACCCGAGGTGGCGGAGACGCTCGCAGACACTGGCCGGGGAAGACGGAGGGAGCACAGGGTCGGAAAATCGGCCCAACTAAGTAATAGACTGTCATTAGTGGCTCAATCCCGGTTTTGAAAAATAGCGCACTGGGCCTCTCCCTTGCGGCAGACGGAACCCTCTGGACGACGCAGCGGGGCAACTGAATCTTCTCTGGCACAACGAGCACGCATACACAGGCCTATGTGCTGGCACTCGCGGAGCCATCGGTGTGCACCATTGCGGCAGAATGTATGCGGCTTGTAGGATTCCGGAACTGGCCTTTCGCATCTACTTGTCGTGTCTTCCCGCGAATTGTTTCGCAGAATGTGGGGGACCCCGGCGGGACGTATCTGGCGCGCGTTGCGTGTCTCACTGCTGGACCGAAACCGCGCATGCGTACAAGGCATCGCCTTCGTTATCTGCGACAGCGTATACCGATAAGCCCTCCTGTTTGGAAGCGCTCAGATAAACCGTAGGTGACGCAGCATGCCGTAACCTGCGGTTGAAAAAGCATTGCTTGTGATAGCAGTAGCCCTTTGGTCAGTGGATTCGGGGTCAGCGCATGTTTTCTGCGCCCACTCAGAATGCTATAACTTATCGTGGAAAAATTTAGATAAAGCAGCCCACGTGGTGTTCTCAGCTTTCTTTGATGCCGTGTTGAGACCTTGCCCAACACTCGCTTCATTCAACATGTGTGCAGGACTTGTAGAAACAAAAAAAAAGTACAGATTTCTATATTTCTGCCATTTTCTGGCAAACGTTCACGCATTCAACTGGTGTCATAACTAAATGTGCACGTGACGCGATGTCTTGATGATTGCCGTGGCACAAAACTACTCATTACTGTACAACGGTAGATGGTTTCAGTGGTGTATGACACCGAGAAACAAATATATGGAGCGCGTTGAAGTGGCTTTCATTTGACGTTACAGCATTCACAGTAGTACGTCACGCTAGCCATTCGAAGAACTCGGGGACTTTATGGGGAGCGTATGCTGGCAGAAAATTTCAATCTGTACGGCAAATATGTATGTTATCCGGTTAAGTTTTCTTTTCTGAAATACGAAGTGGGGATACGTGTATTTCCAGGCCATAGAAACTTTGTACAGGCTTCCTCGGGCTCCCACTATACGCGGTGAAACTTTGCTGTGTCGCGTGAGGTTGGACGTGACATTTACGAATGCGCATTCTCGTCTCCTTGGAATGGCGAGCAGTTCGGCATGCAACATCTGCGCCTGCGAGAAGACGCTTGAGCACATTCTATGCCACTGCCCAGCATACCAGTCTGAAGGACGTATTATGGAAGCCAATCTCCATCAGCTGGATTCACGACCGCTTACAGAAAAGAAGATCCTTGGGACATTGGCCGATGGTTTACTATACGCGCAAAGCCAAAGCCACAAAAGCCCTCTTGTGCTTCTCAAGGACCACCGGACTTCACGAGCGCTTGTGAACGAACAGCGTGAGACCGTGCTGTGCAGTCTCAAGCTGAATATTCCTCCATCTCTTTCTTACTCGTCTTCTATCTCTTTCCTTTCTATTATTCCCCTTTTACCCCACCCCAAGTGTATACGGTAGCCAACCGAGCCAAGCTTGGTTAACCTTCCTGCCTTTCTTCTCTATTTCTCTCTATCTTACTTCAAACAGTAAAATAAACGCACACACCCCTAAATGTTTTAAGGCAATTGCTTCAAGGTAATCCTGAAGAAATGCACCAAGCGTTCATTCCAGGTCACTGATTTTAGAAAAAGGTAAGCCGGCTGTATACCAAGTTAACAGGGAAGGGATGAGGTAATTTATGCCCATAGAACTATCTTGTAAATTAATGATGTGACGGGCGGGGTGCAGAGTGGGTGGGGGTTCATATATTACAGGCAAAGCGTAATCACAATGTATCAGAATAAATTGGACTTCTCTGCGAGGAATTAGCGTCTTGTGGATTTAAGTACATTCTATCGCTAAGCTAAAATAAAACGCGTGAGGTATGGACGATATCACTGTTTCCTACTCATCGGTTGCGCTCTCTTGGACACACTGAACGACGAACGACATACCCTGATCGATATACAAAGTACATGTCCTATACGCACTTAACGTGCAATCGCGATGATGTAGTAAAGCGATAAAAGATGCTAGTTAACACAAGTTAACGCTTGTATTGCGCTCAGTGTCAAGCTATATCGCTTTTGAAGTGCACACCACCAGGTGCAACACAATCACAAACGTGTATATACACTTCGATCGTCACGCAAGGCATATAAATATAAACACACTGAAAGGGTTTTCTCCAGGGCGAGCGGCTTGTCGGTACGCACAAAAAAAGCGTATCGTGCGTGTCACATTTGTGAGTAGCGCGTGCGTACATCAAGAGAGGAGCACTCCCATTCGAGTTTCGACGAAAAAAAAAAGAAGTTAGAAAAAGGCGAACGCGAAAGTTCCGCACTATCGAGGAGCTGTGCCAACCATGCGGCGACAAGGGTTGGGTCGGCTTGTCGCACATGTGCGTGGAAGAGCCGCACACAGCCAAAGCGTGAAGGATGCCTTTGCGGCAGCGGACTTGTCTTGTCTCCGATAGAGACGCGAAAACGAGCTATATAGTGTATAAGATTCCACGCACAAGCAAGACGTGAGTCGAGGCCACGCGCGTGGCTGAATGCGACCGCAGAGCGGTGACATTTTTAGTTTGTGTCTTTCTTGTTCGTCTTTTTTTTTTTTCAGCGCGAAAACCGGCACCAGTGGACAAGAAGGAATTGAAAAGAGCAAGACCTGCTTGCCAGGACACACGCAAAGGGGAACGGCAAGCCCCTGATTCAGTCTTGGCTTCCTGTCTGAAGTGACACGAACTGGCCAACGCATGATGAATGCGTATACGCTCTTTAATACAGGGCGCACGAACGTGACGAGACAAGTCGTTGCGGCAGATCTGACGTACAGCATGGAATTCTCGCACGTGGGCTGAATCTTTGACCACATGAGGTGTACTTCCGACGCATTTCCGATGTTTGGCGCTGATTGCGACACGCCCTTGCTGAATAAGGTGCGCACTATGGGCGGACTAATTGCAGTTTAAATGCGAGCTACATCCGATCGAAGAGACCACTGAGTGTGACCATCTTCGACCACGCGTAAGGTGTGGCTTCTAGCAGGAAAGGGGGCAAAGAGAAAATGACTGTGGGGGAAGGAAAGGCTGGGGATAGATGTTTTCGTTTGCCTTTTCGATGCGCATGCGTCGAAATCTGAAAAAGACTCAAATATGGTCTAAGCGAGGTCTTGAACGCCGCACAATAAAGTGACGTATCCGCAGCTTCGACTACACTGCAAGCCCACGAGCTGCATAGAGAGTGAGCAGTGCTTTATCGCCTAAGTACGAAATTTCAATCAATAGAGCAAGAGTTAAGGAGTTGAATGATCGACAGACGGGCCGTTTGGCGGAATCACTCTCGCATAACACGCACGCAGTACACACACAACGCCGCACCATTTGTCGAAAAGAACGAACCCTGCTGCCCCGCAGGTATCGCCGCTCTCAACTCGCGCCCCCCAACTGTTGTCGCGCCGTCCCCGTGCACTTTCAACCACCGCCGACGGCGGCTGCAACGCTACAGCAAGCAGCGAGCAACGGAGGATGTATCGTAAAAAAATATGTGATGCGAAGCGAGGCCAAGCTCTTCCTTTTGGTGGCTACCGCACAGGTGCATGGACGGCCATTCATCGGCTCCCGGATAATTACCGCAGGACGTGCCGCCGCAAGCCGAGAAAGGGCCAAACGAAGCCAGTAAAGGAGCGGGGAGAGAGAAAGGGGAAAAGTGACATAACCGGCCCGAAACCGCGACTGAAACGCTGTCTAACCGCAGTAACGGAGGAAGAAGTGAAAAAGAGAAAAACGGAGGGCGGACAAGGGTTGCGAAAAAAAATGAGAAAGGAGTACGAAGATAAAGAAGAAACGACGCCGACGCCATTCACTTTTCAATGCCCCCGCATGCTCGCATTCAAAGCGGGCACGAGCGGGCCTCCCGAAGCAGCCGGGGTGCGGCGGCTTTTCCCTTTGCCAGCGCAGCGGAGAAGCCGACCGCCGCCATGCAGTTTTTGGGACACGCACAGCGCGGGGCGCTAGCTCGCGCTGGCGTGATCCTCCCCTTATTCTTCGCGCGCCTGTGAAGTTTCATTTTCACTTGCTCGATTTATTATTCTTATTTATTTTTCTAGACTTCGGTTCAACGCAGTCTGTCGGACGTCGCCTCGCTTCGCTTCACCAATCGCTCCCCTTCTTTATTTGTTTACTTTTTTTCAAAATGATGTCCTCCGAAGTTTGTGAACAGCAGCATCACGCGCGCGGACATCACAGGCGCCGGCGGCAGTCTGTGAGCGCCTCCTGCAGGCGTGACGGTCGTCCATGCCGAAGCCTAAACATGGATTCCGTTGCAACCCCGGTGAGTAAGACGAGTCCTTAAACGACACGTTAATTCGATAGCGCGCTGCTCTGTTTTTCCTTTACCCTGGAAGAGTGATGAAGGCTCGTGGATGTTTTCACGGTCGGCAACGTTTCGCAGAGTTTGAAGGCGTGTTCGACGGAAACATGAAGTCATGAGAAGTCCATTTCAAGATAACTTGTTTCTGAGCAAGCTGGTTCATAATGCTTAACTTCAGAGCGCGAATTCGCTAAGGAAGATATAAGAGCACACACAGGCAGTGCAGTACGTATGTAGTATTTTTTCCCCAATAACGATAGCTGCGAGTAAGAAAGAACGCTTGTCCTATGAGGTGTGTGTTCTTCTATGTCCTGCGTTCGATCTGCAGTTTAGCATGAAAAGAAGCTTCCAATAAGAAGCTGTCAACAAGACGAGGACAAAACCGTTTGTTGAGATTCAACGACATTTCGTGCCGGACGACTTCTTACCATTTTTAACATCCACATTTCCCTTTGAAGTGCTGTCTTGTTTACATTTATTTCACCATGCACCTCTCGCTGCCACGACACGACCGACAGGCCGGACTATAGCTCCACGTATGTTGTCAACCCTCGCTACGCCAAGATACATTCCCTATAAGACTGCTCTCCGACCGTACTTCCCCGCAAAAACAAACACCTTACAGTGTTTCAATGCGTAAAGGTTGCTTACAGTGTTTAGTATACCAGTTGTATACATCTCCGTTTAATGCCGGTTGCGCACGCTTGCGTAATGGGATTTTGTCTGCAGATGCAGAAGTGGCCAGCAGAGGCGCCGGTAGTGTAGTTGGGAGTCATTTATTTCCCCCTTCCGTTCCGCTTTCACACCTCCCTACGCCAAACACACTGAAAAGTTGATTGATATGTGGGGTTTAACGTCCCAAAACCACCATATGATTATGAGAGACGCCGTAATGGATGGCTCCGGAAATTTCGACCACCTGGGGTTCTTTAACGTGCACCCAAATCTGAGCACCAAATCTGAGCAACATTTCCGCCTCCATCGGAAATGCAGCCGCCGCAGCCGGGATTCGAACCCGCGTCCTGCGGGTCAGCAGCCGAGCACCTTAGCCACTAGACCAGCACGGCGGGGCAACACACTGAAAAGTCATTTCTTCAACTCTGAGAGTGAATTGTACCTGTTGCAAACTGTCTTAGGGAGAATTAGCGCTTTCTTTCTATTGCCGTTTTGCACATATTTTGTATTGCTGTTTCGCGCAAGGCAGTAGTTACAGGTGTAATGAGCGGGCAGCATCGAAAGAAAAGATCACGTGAGGCAATATTGCCCCTGCGAGGTGTTCAATACATTATATGTCTGACTGGCGTGCGAGTGCGCTTGAACGAACACAGGTTAATCGGGAAGTTTCTTCGCTGTATCTTGAAAAAGCCGACACTATAGCGTACAGCTTATGTTCCTATTATTTAAAACAGCGACAACCCGTTTGGTGCACGGTCACCGGAAACAGTTTAGCGGAAAGGGATAAACTTGGCTAAAGGCCACGAGGGTGCGCACTGACTCCACGTGTGCCTCGATGTGCGCGCCCCCGCATAGAGGCCCTCTATCGTGCTGCTCTGATTCCTGTGATCCACTCTAATGTATTTAGCGATAATGAAAGTGTTCCTACGCGCGTCGCGTTGTTTGTCGTGTGCACGTAGCGCAGCCGGTTGTGGTCTTTATTGTGCTTTTTTTTTCTTTCACTAACGCGTTGTACTGCCCGCATGTGCGGCACGCGCCCCGATTCCATCATTTAGGTTTATTCATCGCTCCTCGTGGTGCTTAATTTCGAAGCAAGTTCAGTTTTTGTTGCACAGAAGTTTAGACTGGAGATGAAATTTCGGCAAAATTGAGTGCCATCGCATTAAGTGGGAGTACTATCCTTCCTGATTTAAGGTAGGACACCTTGAGACAAACACGGAGTCTGAATGAGCCTTACAACAAACAACATTGATAAAGCAGGAAAAAAGAGAAATAAACGGCAGGAAGATCAACCAATACTCGTGTCCGCTTTGCTGTCTTCTGCTGGCGGAAAGGCATTAAAGGATGAAGGAGAACAAATATAAGTGAGCATACAAAAATACCCATGGACGTTCGCATCCTGACAACTTTATAATATTGGACGCAGGATCTGAAGCGTACCGCGTTCTACTGTAGATATTGACAGATGTTTCGTTATTACTAATTGCAGTACAATTCTAGTCGTGGTGGATGGGTACTGGAGGCTTGCAAGTCAGTGCACATAGAACATCGAGTATGCATTGAACGTATAGAAAAGAAGTGGAAAAGGGCTCGTGTCTCTTTGTCAGACACACTATTAATGAGAACCAAATAGGAGTATGGTGATTTACGCTTTGCGAATAACGTGAGCAGTGTGTCTGAAGCGCCATGATGAATGGTTTGTCTTCTGCAGACAACTTGCCAGTAAGAGGCTCAAAGTTCAATGTTGCAGGTATGCACGACGTTGATAAAAACAAAATAAAACTAAACAACATTAAGGTATCATGTCCTCATCATGTTTTTTCTTCTTCTTTCTTTCAAGTGAAGAGTGTGCTAACCTTGTGGTTCCACGTGTTAGTGATTATTACCTGCTTTTCCTTCGTTCTTTTTTTTTTCTTGTTGCTCTTCAAAATAAGCTGCAGTTGAGAGTCGGCGCCTGTTCTCGTTGTTTCTTCCATCTTTTGTCCTACTCGCGAGACGGTGCTCGAAATTTCGTCATGAAAGCAACGTACGAATCGAACGAAAACATCGCGCAGAGCTCGGCGACTCTTCGCTATGCACTCTGCGTCTCGACACAAAAGAAACGAGTTCCGCGGGTAGTGGCCGGCTCGTGGACGCTCTCCGTTCCTTTTGTCGACTGCGCGTACTCGAGTGGCGGATTAGCTCCGGTCTCTCTCGCTCGCGCACTGGTCCAGGTGGTGCAGCGAGCGAGATTACAAGTGCGTTTACACGCGCTCCACGCTGGTGCATCGAGAGAGGCGCGTGAACAAAAAATACAAAGGGCCGGCAGGCGTCTGGAAGACGCGCACGCGAACACACACACGAAGCCCTTCCACGCCGGGACCCGAGGGACACGCTTGTGGAAAGGCCCGTCTAAATCTGGGCAGTTTCTCTCCACTGCGGCAGCACGCGCCCTCAGACACGGGCCATCTGGGTTTGCTTTCATCGGGTCGGCCAGTTCGCTCGCTCACTTTTTAATCCCCTCTTGGGTCTCCCGACACGCTCGGAGGCGTTAATTTGCCTTCGGCGGCGAGATCTCAACGACGAAGAGCGTAGCGTCGCCACTCTCTGTTCTGCATCACGGCGAGAAGGATGGCGGCCAGGACCGAAAAAAAAGTTTGTTCAGCGGATTCTCCACGCTGTAGACGTCGTCGGTGATGTTGCGGGGGTGCGCGGCACCGTCGAAAGAAGCCGACAGACGCGCGAACGTCATCGCCCCTGGCTGCCGCCGCTGCTGAGCTTTGCGATGACTCCGCTGACAGCAGCGTCGGTGCGCCCTCCTTGACAGGTCGAGTGCCGTGGGCTGGGCTTCCAGGCAGACGGCCGGGCGCCCGCCGTTCGCTGTTAGCCTTGACTCTTCTTTGCAGCGTGCGCGACTTGCAACGTGCTGCAAGCGTCTTACGACTCTCCCGTGCACTTATATCTACTGAGTGTGCGCACGTGAAGTGGTGTGGACGCGTGTGTCTATGCAATGACACGCCCCTGTGCGCAGGGCGAGGCGCAAAGTCGAACGGCGGCGTCAGGTCGAGGATCCAGAGGCGCCTCTGCACGGACAGCGATACGCTTTCTTTGAGCTGTGCGAGGAGGACCGTGTAAATCTTGCTGGCTATCGCAGGGGCCGTGGCTACCGTAGCACTGAGGGCGTAGTTCATCCTACAGCCTCGTCGGTACATTGTCACAACTATTAGCACCAACGAGAGCTGAAAAATGACTAGTTTTTCTCCCTAAATAAGCTGATACTTAGTGGTTCAAGCACCAGCTGTGCATCGGCATGGTAGTGGAATTCATCGATAGTAAGTGCAGTTTGTATAAGCACTACATGATTCGCGCAGCAGTCATGAGTTGTGCATCTTTATTACAGCACAATTTATCGCGAATGGTATCGTTCCACGTTGTCACACTGTCCCCGCAAGGTGCGGTGGGTCGCGTAATGGTATACCGCATAACTCTGCATTTGAATAAAACACGTGAATCTTTTCATGGATCCTGCATATCCAGTCATGACATGGAATTTTCGAGAGCAGCATTAAGAATGCAGTGTCACATTTAGTCCTGCTAGAATGTTGGCGATATTTTGAGTACTGCTGGAAAAATACTTTGCAGTGATGATGAAAAAAAAATATAATGTGAGGACGTCCCACCCAGCGATCTTTCATGCAAGTTTATGACTACGATGAAACCAGCTCGATAAGTTGTTTCATATTTTAATGTACTCATAACGAACATTAAATATCGTTTTCTCATAATTTTGCAAGGAAGGACTCTGATACGTACTTAAGGTGTCGGCTGTGCTTGCTATCTCCTCGTGCGGTGTTTACTGCGGACACCTCGCAACCACCTTGCCCGAATGGACGCTTTAGCTATAGTTGATTTGCTGTTCCCGCGGCATAACGAGAAGCCATCGGCATTCTGTGGTGAGGTCATCCCTCGCCCTTCCCTTAGAAGCAATAGATCCTAATGTCATTCACCTTTCTTAATATGACGGTAAACATATACCTAGTATAGAACACAACATGGGCGATTTTGAATAGGCATCACCTATTTAACATCGCCTATTCATCACCTATGTTGAATAGATAAAGTTCACCCTGCTTCATAGAAGAATTTTATCGTGATTGCTGCCACATGAATGTGACCGCCAGTACCCGGTAATATATGATAGTAACCATGATATGCGTGGTATAATTCCTTTCCACACCAGGCATTGTAGCGAGGCTAACAAGTCGATCGTCTCGTCTGTTTCAAGACATCTTGTGCACAGCCGCGTGCCGATAGCGTCATCCTACATGGAACAACACCACTCCTATACGTCGTCACCTCAGTTAAAGGACCACTAAATGAACCCTAACTCCAATACAAGAAAATGGTTTCTTTCTCGCCTTCGCTAGCGTATCTCCTCCTCGCCACTTATTTTTTTTTTCATAAGACGCGTGGACAATGTCAGCACTAAATGCTGAGCCTATCATGACTTTACGCTTTTCGGCTGCGTAAGCTGCTTGTATACACGCAGCTTACGCAGTCTAAAACGCGCAACGAAGCGAAATAAGCTTATCACTCACAATAGTCATGCTAGACAAGGCAAAGCGGGTGCACTACCATAGTGCACGGAAAAGCAACGTGGGCAACAATGAGCAACATATATGCCGCCGAAATGGACCAATCGAGAGCTTCTTTCCTCACCACGTCACGTGAACAGGCTGCTGATTTGTGGGGTTTAACGTCCCAAAACCACCATATGATTATGAGAGACGCCGTAGTGGAGGGCTCCGGAAATTTCGACCACCCGGGGTTCTTCAAAGTGCACCCAAATTCGAGCACACGGGCCTACAACATTTCCGCCTACATCGGAAATGCAGCCGCCGCAGCCGGGAATCGAACCCGCGACCTACGGGTCAGCAGCCGAGTACCTTAGCCACTAGACCACCGCGGCGGGCGTGAACAGGCTGCTGGCGTTACGAATTGTGCCGAAAAAAGACGGGAAAACACCAGGAAATAATGAAGCACTCGTTTTTTGTGCTTTCAAAGGTTGTTTGGGGGCCCTGTAAGTCCCGCTCCTCCTGTTCGCGTATATACAAGACGGTTTTTTTCTGCCTCATCTTGTCCTTGCGTCGTTTTCTCTGGCGATTTGGGATAAGCTTCAAAGCATAACATGCGCAGCGCCGACCACGCTCAAGTGACGGCTGAAGTATACAGCTAGCTGGTTTGCATCCGCCGGCCACCACGGCGAGCCCCTTCAGTGCTAAGCCTAACGGAGGAACCGAGAACGGCCCGGGCTACAAATCCAATCGGCAAACACAGCGGTCACCCGTGCCTCGCCGAACTACGCGCAAGCTCACACTGATTTACGCTTTCGAAAACCGCCACCACGGAGAGGCCAGAGAACAAGAGGCCAGCGCAGAGAGAAGAAGGAATACGTGCTTCTGTGGTAGTTTCCAGCCGCCGTCTGAAGAGGAGCGAGCCCCGTTGGCAACCACACTGGCAGGGCTGCGGAAGCAGCATTGTTTATTGGGTATACATTAAAACCCGTGCGTCCGACGCGCTGTTTCTCCGCGACGTCTTAAAGAGGATAACCTGCTGTAATGCACTGCTCGCTGTAGCTCTCTGCACACCTACCGCGTGCTCTTCTTTCTTTCTTTCTTTCTTTCTTTCTTTCTTTCTTTCTTTCTTTCTTTCTTTCTTTCTTTCTTTCTTTCTTCTTTCTTTCTTTCTTTCTTTCTTTCTTTCTTTCTTTCTTTCTTTCTTTCTTTCTTTCTTTCTTTCTTTCTTTCTTTCTTTCTTTCTTTCTTTCTTTCTTTCTTTCTTTCTTTTCTATGAACGCAGTCGCGTAGAGTGAGCTCTCCTCGCTTCATTCAGGGAGCCATAGGAGGCCACGTGCAGCGGAGATCTGACCGCCACCAACGTTGAAAAGACCCCGCGAACGGCGAAGCCCTTTGGCCGGGGCGTCCACGCATGCAAGCGGGTACACCGTATAGCACGAGCTTTTATATCCGTCAGCACGACGTTTTTGATGTGTTTGCCAGCCCTCCCTGGTAGACAGCGCGTAAAAGAAGAAAAAAAGGGCTCCCAGCAAACGTACGAGACAGCCATCGCGGGCGCGCCGCAGCGCTCTGCGCGTTATATCGTGCTCCGTGGGTTTTGAGAAAGGGGGGAAGGACATCGTTACGTTTTTTTGGGGTAGGGCATCAATATTTTCTGACTCGGGGCCCGGTGCTCCTCGTTGAGGAGGTAGAATATGAGCCCGCACGGGGTTTCCGAGAGCAGGTGAAAAATATATGCGCCGTGTCCGTAAACACGCGAGTGTATATTGGTTTCCGTGACAGCAGCGTTGAACGTGGCTAACAATAATGAATATTAATAAAAACGCTAGTGCATGGCTTTGACCGGTTTGCGTATAACGTAATGCACGTTGTCGTTTGTTCGAGGCCGGAGGTGGAACTTTCGCGTAGCTGTATTTGGGGAAAAAGCCGGTGACCGGAATTAATGATCTTCCAGGAACAATCGCACACAATCACGTGATGCATAACCGTCGCTGTCGTTGCGGTAAAAAAAAAACGTGACGTCCTCACCAAGGCGAACCAACTCGTTACGATAAAAGAGACACCAGGTGTTTCTCAGTTCCTTTGCGTTTTAAGCTCGTGGCATGTGGGGCGCTTCATTGAATGGTGTAACATTGAAAGGTGTAAAATAAAAGTAAAGCACGATGTACGGGACGGGATCTTTCAGCCAACTCTTTGTAGTCAGACCGGCTAAGAGGCTAAGTGTTGTTGAACGCTGCTATATACAACAAAATGACCGGTGTAACGAAATACTTCTGGTCAGTTGCATACCAAGTTATACTGTGCGCGACCATTAAGGTGAATGGGTCCGTCTTTGCAAGGTCGCGAGCATTTTGCGATAGTTGCATTCGACCGCATCAGGCATTGGCAGGCATGGACCTATAGCAGCTGCCTTGCCTCAACATTTTTCGTTCTCCAAGTGGTTTCTAACGCTAACCCTGGCCGTGCTTGGTTTTGGCATAACATGGGAACGTGTTGAAAGAGGCCTCTGCATGTGCAGTCTCACACATCAGTGAATCCAGACGTACAACAACAACAACATCAATAATAATAATAATAATAATAATAATAATAATAATAATAATAATAATAATAATAATAATAATAAAATACCACCGTCCTGAATCCACCCACTCAATTCTCCTCTGTTCGATTATTAGCACGTCGGCGTAAATAAAAGTGTCTGTGACGCGTTCTATTCTATTTCTGCCGAGTTTCCGGCCTAGTTTTTGTTGTAAGTGGCCGCGGCACTGTTATAAAAACTGTTTTACTAGCACGTGCCACGCTGAAAAGGGGCTGGCGGCCGATATAGCAGAAACGGCTCTAACTTCCCCGCGCGAGCCGATCCTATACCACATACACCCACGGTCACAACTCGTGCTGTGACCAAGCTATATTTAGACCGTGTGCGGACACCGCGCTATATAATCGTCTATGATTCGGCACACGTCCATCCAGGCCTGAAACGTTTTCCGTGCTGACGTCACTTCTACACTGCACGTAAGCACACTATAGGAAGTTGAAAATATCGACGACAACAACCACAGACCATAGTGACAAGGCGTTTCCTCCCCCTTCTAATTCGAGACTTAAAAAAAAAAAACAGCAGGCACCTGCGCACAAAGGCTGGCTACTGTACCTCCCTCCGTGCGTTAAGTGTACCTGCAATACGTGAACCCAAAGACACACGCCCACCTAAACGAGCACGTGTACGTATATACAAGAACTTTCGCAAGTGGTGCCCCGTCCTCGGACTCCTGTGACCGTGTTTCCATCTTTAACTGTCTCTCTTATGTCGTCGCTCGCTGTCCTAGTGCATCTCTCTTTCTATATGTACCTTTAATTCTATCCTTTTAATCCGTCCTTACCCCCATCCCTCGTGAGCTACTGTTGAGGTGTCGCACTCTGATGCAGACAGTTACGGGGCTCACTTTTCTCCTCCTTTCTCTCTCAGAACCACTTAGTATACGGGGACGTGTACACGAATTCGCACGCGGCACACAAATACGCGAGCACGAACACAGTGCGTTCGCGAGTGCCACCGGCGCTGCGTGTGTGTACAGACTCGAAAGCGAGGTCACAGCTGCGAACGGTTGTCGCGCAGGCAGCAGCATCGTCGTCGTGCACGCTGCAGTTGCTCCTTTTTTTTTTTTTTGCGGTCGTGGCACAAAAACAAATCGTGACTTTCGTCTCTACTGCCCCGCTACACACGCCAAATGAGAACTGCAGCCCTAATGAGTCAACGCCGCGACGCGCGTGTTCGACTCCCGTGCGACATGCCCTTCATCGAGGACGGAAAGTTAACGTTGAATAAAAGAGGGTGGGGCTTAAAAGGGGGCATCTGTAAATGTCAGCCATGAGGTGCACCCTCGCCCATGTCTTTTATCTTTACGAGCGAGGCAAGTGCGGTAAAGCGCGAGCAGCGAGCGCGATTGGAGTTAATTTTCACACTTACTCCTCCAAGAAGGGGACGTGCACGGTTGTTCTTTTTTTTTTTGCATTTCATGTTCATTATATTTTTTTCTTTATCATTACCCATTCGTTTGTTGCCGCCTGCTGTCTCGCTCCACAGTACGTGCGACTTCACTGTTGATGTAACACTTTGTTAACTGAGGAAATGCCGTTCGCTGGTTCCGGAAAGGAACCGAAACATCGCGCTAACACCTACGACTCAACGGCGGAAGAATGACTGGACACCACGAAGACATCGTCCCGAGCAAAGGACATTGTCGTAGGTTAGTCCGTAGGATTGATATGTGGGGTTTAACGTCCCAAAACCACCATATGATTATGAGAGACGCCGTAGTGGAGGGCTCCGGAAATTTCGACCACCTGGGGTTCTTTAACGTGCACCCAAATCTGAGCAAAAGGGCCTACAACATTTCCGCCTCCATCGGAAATGCAGCCGCCGCCGCAGCCGGGATTCAATCCCGCGACCTGCGGGTCAGCAGCCGAGTACCTTAGCCATTAGACCACCGCGGCGGGGCGGTTAGTTCGTAGGACACTGTCCTTTCTTCATCGGCCTGTAATGACGTTTATTGATCTGATGTGCAGCGATTCGGTAACTATAGGCACATCTTCGCTTCACATGTACAGCGAACGATGAACAATAACAGAGAGATGAAAGAAGAGAGAGAGGGGCGGATACAGCTACCTGTCTTTTTCTCTCTGCCCTCGTTTATCGTGTTTCAGCTTTATGAAGTGTAAGAGGATTTACAGGGGAGTGCACGGAGCAACCACTTACTTTCTGGTAAGCAGATTTCGCATGAAAACGAGAAATTTCCAACACTTTATCGCATTCAAGGGCTGGCCAACTTACAGACCAAGTTATGGCGGTAAAGCTTTGGTTCAACCGGCCGTCTCTGTGGTATAACCCTCCATGGAACGACGGCATGTCTTCGTGTCACTGCGTTAATCGCGTGTACGCACGAGATTTGCGAGCTATGACTGTAAAACATTATAGCTATGACTGTAAAACAGTATAGTGAATCTCATTTATTAGTTTTTATCCGCGACAGCGCTGCATATGGATCGAGAGATACCCAAAGTTAGAAGATCCACAGAAAAACGAATCGTGTTTCCTAAATACATACAAAAAACTCGGTCGGTTGACTTGAAACATCTTACTCTACTAAAGTAGCAGACGCCATGTCATGAGTTAGACTGCGAATATTTATTTGATCATTTTGTTTTTACGCGTACCTTAAGAAAAGAATACTATGTATCAATAATGTGATATCAACGTTGTGACATTGCCTCACACTCGGACAGAGGTGTCTTTGTCACAGAGCATAAATTGCCACAGTGAAGCCAGCTTTACAGGCAGAAAGAAGGATCGGTCAGTGGTGAATTTGTCAATGTCCCAACATTGTTCCTTCGACGAAAATGTGGGGATGTGAAGACTTCGCAGTCGGTATAAAGTGACACCCACTGCTGCATTATCTGGCGCTTCTAGGAAGTATGCTCACTGTTGGCCACAGCAGCTCAAAATGCATTATGGCGGCACCCAGGGAGGTCTCGCTGAAGATTACCGCAAGAGCAAAGCTTAGGCAGCTATAAAATAGCTGTATTTTGTGATCATTCTGTTGTAGCACGTCCTTAAACTGAGTCTGTCACTTGGATACCAATTTCTCTTACACAAACATTGAATGCACAGAGCACGCACCGTATTCATCCTCGGTATGTGGCGCAGGGCAGATTGGTCACATCATATTACCGTGTCATGATGAATCACAGTATTTGCTTTGGCTGCATTTGTATACCATTGTTAAAGAGAAGCTATGTAGTTGAATGTTGAGGACTTGAATGTTGAATTGAATGTTGAGTGAATGTTGAGGGACATACACACGACCTGCCCATATCCGATTGCGACACGGCAACCTCATTTGGAGATGCGATTATTGTTGCAGTTTCTGTGCGCCATGGCAACGAAGAGACCATCAACACTGAGCTAAGCTTAGGTTATACAGATAAAGATCCCATGCAATTTGAGTGGTTCGTTGAATTACGTTTATGAAGAAGTATAGCATGAATGAGTGTACGATATCTAGATCATTGTTGATTCGATTTGATATGTGGGTTTAACGTTCCAAAATTACATTGTCAGCGTTGAAGCCACAATTAATTGCTGTAAAATACGCTACAACTTATTCTAACACTTCCGCTTGATTCAATTTTGGTCTCCAGAACTTTAGCACCACAACATGCATATTTCACGCATTTCTAGACAGTCGACCATATTGCGTGTCGCAAAGGGACGTTCTGGGTGTCTTGGTTGAAAGGAAACCCTCGAAAGTCACGACTAATAAAAAAATACTCTCTCGAATAACAAACGTGCGATAAATTGACGTACAAGACGTAACTAACTGCAACCGAATATCCTCTCCCATCTGCGCAGACGTAGCCCACTCGACGACCAACAGCAGCAGCGGTGGTCCCCTCCAAGCGCAGCCGCAGTGCCTGCCGGCCGACCTGAGCCTGCCGTCAAAGTCGCGAGCCGTGGCCCCGTCGCCCGCGGCTCTCTTGGGCTTCCGAAAGACCGCGACCCACCACCACCACTCCGCTTCAACGATGGCCCCGGCCGCAGCAGCGGCTGCAGCCGCAGCCGCCGCAGGCGGACCCTTCTGCGCCGGTGGTCCGTTCCCTCTGGGCGGCCCACTACCCCTGTTGCCCGGCTTCGCCATGACGCCGTTCGCGCCCTACCCGCTACTCTTCCTGGCCGGCGCCAGCGCCGCGGCGCACAAGGAGGCCGCCAGCTCGCAGCTGTCGCCCGCTGCGCCCACCGTCCGCGGCGCATCCTCGGCCACGGTACGCCTGCGTGCAGTTGGGCGAAAATTAATACAGCCAATTTAGCCGGGCGCCGTGAACGGTGATGCGGCCTTGGAGACCTGCCTGGTTTTGTTTTGTTTATTAGGGTGTAGTTTTCCCTAGAGTTAGGTGTTGTCCTTGTAGCGGGACAAAAAGAAGACGACAACAACCGCTTATGTAGGGTCTGTGTCCGAACTAGTTCGTAAGGTGACACCTAAAACAATGCGCCACGGTGGATCAGGGGTCATGATGCCCAAGTGCTCACCTTAAGGTCGCGGGATCGAATCCCAACCTCGACGGCTGCATTTTAGATGGTGGTCAAAATGATTAAGTCCCGTGTACTTAAACTTAGGCGAACGTTAAAGGACACCAGATCGTAAAATTTTCCAGTGTCCTCCGTGCTTTTGGGACGTTAAACGCATACAATTATATATTGCATACTGAAAACAGTAAGTTCACTAAGGCACAGACAACGAAAACGAACACACATGTAGAACACTTTTGTGTTCATTTTTATTGTCTGTTCTTTGTTGCGCTTACTGAGTTCAACATGGCGAACACTTGTCGTCTCTGAATCTATAAACGTACAGACGTGTTGACAACGGGAACAACACTTCTCGTCATACCGTCTTTCAAGTGTCGATTCTACTCACTGCTGGGCCCACACCTGTCCGCCATGTAGCGACATCGTGTTCGCTCTTGACCGCTTGGCATGGTTATACGAAGCGCAGCGGTTCTTTTCGTCGGTTCATGATGCTTTTGATAGGTTGCTCAATTCAATTCACAACATCTCAGTGACGCTTAGAGAAGGGGAGTGATAGATGGTCACAACACGAGTGCTGTAAATGCTGACGTTTTCACACCGGCCTTGTCTTTGAGGGAGGCGTGTAAGTCTTTCAGTATGGTAAGAGTTGGGCGAGTTGGTTTGGTTGATGATAGAGTATGTTATATAGCGCTCGTCTGTGTGTGTGTGTGTGTGTGTGTGTGTGTGTGTGTGTGTGTGTGTGTGTGTGTGTGTGTGTGTGTGTGTGTGTGTGTGTGTGTGTGTGTGTGTGTGTGTGTGTGTGTGTGTGTGTGTGTGTGTGTGTGTGTGTGTGTGTGTGTGTGTGTGTGTGTGTGTGTTGATTGATTTGTGGGGTTTAACGTCCCAAAACCACCATATGATTATGAGCGACGCCGTAGTGGAGGGCTCCGGAAATTTTGACCACCTGGGGTTCTTTAACGTGCACCCAAATCTGAGCACACGGGCCTCGACATTTCCGCCTCCATCGGAAATGCAGCCGCCGCAGCCGGGACGTGTGTGTGTGTGTGTGTGTGTGTGTGTGTGTGTGTGTGTGTGTGTGTGTGTGTGTGTGTGTGTGTGTGTGTGTGTGTGTGTGTGTGTGTGTGTGTGTGTGTGTGTGTGTTGATTGATTTGTGGGGTTTAACGTCCCAAAACCACCATATGATTATGAGAGACGCCGTAGTGGAGGGCTCCGGAAATTTTGACCACCTGGGGTTCTTTAACGTGCACCCAAATCTGAGCACACGGGCCTCGACATTTCCGCCTCCATCGGAAATGCAGCCGCCGCAGCCGGGACGTGTGGTGTGTGTGTGTGTGTGTGTGTGTGTGTGTGTGTGTGTGTGTGTGTGTGTGTGTGTGTGTGTGTGTGTGTGTGTGTGTGTGTGTGTGTGTGTGTGTGTGTGTGTGTGTGTGTGTGTGTGTGTGTGTGCGTGCGTGCGTGCGTGCGTGCGTGCGTGCGTGCGTGCGTGCGTGCCGTATCTTCGCACCCTCTCCCCCCAGTTTAGGGTGAAGCCTTTCAGAACGTCCAAAGTCGCCCAGGTTTCAATTCTTTTATGTCACTGGCCCATTGTTATTTGCCAAGTTGAGCTACTAATTTGCCTGTTTTAATAAGATATACATGCCCCAATGTGTTCATGCTTGGGGATGTATATGTCATTTAGGAGTTTGTTTGAAAAACCCGTATATCACAGTATTCACCAGACACCCAAGGTGTAATAGTGTATACTAGACCTTCAGCATGGCAAGCATGTGTTCAACTTTCACAGAATCGCTCGCTCTCTCTCTCTCACACACACACACTTCTTTGTTGACCTCTCAGTAAAAGGTATTTTAAGAGGGAAACATAATGTTTTATTGGTGCAAGGATCTTCATTGATAAGGCATGATGTTTGGGCCCTGTAGCCCTTATCTGCCGTTAGCTCCTGTCGTTCGGACCACTGGCAATTTAGATTTGTGTTGAGCAAAGTTTCTTTCTATTGTGCCTCAATTGAACGTGGAATTCGCTGTCATGCTTTCGAGATTAGGACTATTGGGGCCGGTTATCAAACGAACTTTCTGTATTCCCCACCTTCCCAACAGCGCACAACGACCTCTTCAACGGCCAACCACTCCCGACCTCGCGGCAAGTTCGACTTCTCGCGACTGGCCGAGTCGGCCACCTCGAGGGACGGCGACTCGGACGCGACCCGCTCCTCGCTCACCGCCGACGGCCACGAGAGGACGGCACCGCGGCTGAGTCCACACCAGCCACCCTCGATGCCTCCTCAGCACCACCCGTCGGCGACAACGCAACGCGGTCTCCTGGGTCCACCGGGGTCGGCCGGCAGGCCACCGCCGCCCGCGTTCCCGCTGCTGCCGTCCTACTACTCGCTACAAGGCGCCGTCGGGCCTCTGGCGAGCGAGCTTTTCGAACGGAAGCCAGTGCGAGGTCGCGGAGGTTCGTCGCGGCCCAAGAAGGAGTTCATCTGCAAGTTCTGCCAGCGCCGGTTCACAAAGTCCTACAACCTGCTCATCCACGAGCGGACGCACACGGACGAGAGGCCGTACACGTGCGACATCTGCCACAAGGCGTTCCGCCGACAGGACCACCTCAGGGACCACAGGTGGGCGTTCTGCTGCGTGTTCTGGTGTTACACCACTTGTATGTCTACATACGCGTAATAAAAACACGCGTTGCACAGTGTTCACGGTAAGACGTAGTTATTTGCAGAGAAAAACCAACGAAGCGTTTAATGCTGAACTGTCCTGCATCACTATAGCTCTTCACATAACCTTGTTTTTTCAACACACACACATTATATATATATATATATATATATATATATATATATATATATATATATATATATATATTCAAGCGATCTCAGTCCGGGATCTGTATACCTCCTAGCTCTCTATCCCTTATCACCTTTCTACCCTCAAATATTATCTTCGCTGCAAGTTAACAATGTCACCAGGCTGAAAAACCTTTCGGACTGGCGTAAACATTGCATTTTATGTGTTCGGAGTCTGACAGTGAGCATCCAATAACTTTGGCTACGCATGCACGAGCCCATCAACCGCATGGACGCAACACCGCGCTACCTATAGTAAAGGAAGAAACAGAAATGAAAAGAGAATTAAAGTAGTAAAGGTGTAGCCCGAGCTATATGCTTAAGACTTGCCACCACACACGTAATAAAGGGGGAGGAGATAAGAAAATAAGGGCAGAAATAGATCATGAGGGGTTCGTAACGAAATGATCACCGGCAAATTTACACCCTAATAGAGAGCAGCCGCTTTTGTTTTCGTAGCCTCGATTCTTCTACAGTTCGTTTGAAGGCGGGTGTTCACAAACGAGCGAGCAGAGGCACTGCGAGGAGCTAATGATTCGCGTCAGCATCGTGAAGTGATGCACGGTCCAACGTTCAGCTATCGGTACGTTATTTAGAAGTATACAGTAGTTTCAAACTTTGAACAACAGTGGTTCGTATCTGCATGCAGCTCTTCGAATATGAGATATATCTATGTCTGCAAGAACACCCTCATGTTGTCTGTATATGGAGACGATTTCTCATTCGACGTATGACCACCAAGCGCTGTTAAACGAATGTTTTCTCATTTTTGTATATCGCCGCGGAAATTAGGAAGGCCATGAAACGTCGAATGCACAATGGAGTACTACCGTTTCCACGTGTATGCGTGCCTTATATACCATAGTACTGTTCGCTTAGCTGTTAAAGGTACTAAACGGCAAAACTAACACTTGATAGCGGCACTGAAACACATTTGTGCTTGAGATTTAGACCGCAGCTCTCATGCAATCACCCGTTTTCGGCGTTGAGCGCCGTCGCCGTTGTTGGCTGGCGCCAGCGTACCCGATAGAGCGAAGGAGGACGAGAGGGAGTGAACACGGGAGTCTGTCGACGTCATGAGCCATTGGCCTGTATAACATCGCTTTATTCCTCCGACCCGTGCCTTGTCCCCCCTGTCAGAGCTCTATACACCTTTTCACAGGGAAGGAACAAAAAAACACCGCCATGATGGACTGTGCGCGGGAGTACAAAGGCTAAGGGCGCAGCGTTGCCAGTGCATTTTTTGAGGGGACGTGCCAATTTGCACAGCCCAAGGAGGGCTATGGCGGCGCCCAGGGAGGCGTTTATGAAAAGGTGAATATACACATGCAGGGCTGACACGTGTACTGTGGCTGTCTTCGGTTGTCGGAGTTCCGCTTGGTTCGCAACGCCGGTGCACGGAATTGTTTCCGGCGCAGCACTCGAGCGCTGCCAGTTTCCGCGGCAGTGTGTAAGCGGACGTTACATTGCTTACAATTACGTATAGCCAGAACTTCAAACAGAGCCAACGTTGCCCCAACAAGAAGCTTCATGCGCTCAGAATTCGCATTGGGCAGTATCGAAATATAGTCGGCAAATCATTGTGGGTGAACGTTCGCATCGCATATTGAGTGGCGCCCGCCTGTGACAACCGAAAATCTCTTGCCTCCTGACTTCTGTCTGTCCTTTTTTTTTCTTTTTCTTCCCTCTTTGTCATCTTTCTTGTCCCCTTCCTTAATTCCCCCGTGCAAGGTAGTCAACCGGATGTTCTTCTGGTTAATCTTCCGGCCTTCTTCCTTTATCTCCTTCGTCCTTCCTCTCGCCTCCCGCGCTTGGCAGCAAACGCGCGGACACACACACGAAGACCTGACGCGAGCGCGTAAAACGGACGTTATCTACGTACACACATAAAACGCCCATTCAGCACTTCATCGTTAACCTCTTTCGAGACACCGAAAGACGCGCTGCACGGGTTTCGTGGGCGCGGGCGTTATTAGAGAGGCACGCCAGATTGAATTTCAATTATCCCCCACATGGAAAAAAAAAACGCTTCGATGACAAGACAAGCGCCCACAGCGCCGCGCCGTTCGGAACGTCTCGAGTTGTAAACAACCTGTCGAGGCGTCTGCCGTAGTGGGCGGCGCTGTGTACATCATATGTGTGAAACTAAACTGCTTGCCTGCGTGCTCTTGTATATATACACGCAGCAGTTTGCTCACAAGTATACGTCTCCAGCCATCATCGGAGTCGTCTGTGGAGGCGTGCCTTATTATTATTACTTTTAGCCGCCTAGCAGTGCATATGTATATAGTGTATAAGTTATACAAATACTGCAGCCACAGAGGCTGCCATGCTTTCTCCACTCCTCCCCAGTCCTTTGCGAAACCATTCGTTAAATTTTCATTTTTTCAAACGTGAAAGTCAAATGGCGCGTGCGTGGGCGTTTTTTGCCCCCTGTCCGGAGTCCGTGCGCATGTTTCAAAATATGCTACGCTGTCGCTTAACGCGGCAGAGTCAAAAGACTTTTTTTTTTTTTGCGTTGGCGTTTGCGGCGTATCCAAACGGTTTCACTGTGCCGATGTTAGCACGCAGGCAAAGAGCTTAAACGGCAGTGGTGTATATTATATATAATATATATATATATATCTATATATATCTATATATATATATATATATATATTATATATATATATATATATATAATATATATATATATTTTATATATGCAAACGCAGCGGTGAGCATGTGCGCTCTGTTGAAACCACTCCGCCATTTGTCGCGCGATAGTTGTCAAATATGAGGCAAAGCTGAAGTTGTGGGTTTAAAACTTCGTTGTCGATACAAATTCTCTTCTTTTTTTCTTTATGCGAAAGCGAAAAAGCTGATAATTATACGACGGAAAGTTTTATTGGCGCAGAAAACCGAGTTTTTTTTTTTTGCATTTCACTCATGTCCTCATTTTACGGATGCCTTACTTGTGATCTAGACATATATGAACAAATGTGTACGCTGTTCAATAGATGCTATATGCAACCATTAAAAAAAATGCCTTCTGAGTGGCCTTTCGTGTTTCGTGAATACGCAGAACAGCAATCTTTCAGAAACGGAGGACA
The DNA here is from genome assembly GCF_013339725.1 of Rhipicephalus microplus. Classification (NCBI taxonomy): domain Eukaryota; kingdom Metazoa; phylum Arthropoda; class Arachnida; order Ixodida; family Ixodidae; genus Rhipicephalus; species Rhipicephalus microplus. Next base: position 155,525,297 of record NC_051171.1, on the reverse strand, counting down.
GCATGTTGTCGTCCCTGTCTTTCGTGTGCTGTGTTTTTTACGCCATCCTCCGTTTCTGAAAGAGTGCACAAAATATCACCCCTAAACTTGTGAACAGCAAGAAGGCTGTGTATTTTAATAGCGTAGAAACTAAACCCCTACACGGACAATTTAACCGTTTACATGGTTGTTTCGCCTGTTCGTGACAACACCGAACGGTGTCATTTTTCGCGTACGCCACTGTACATATACGGTAGGCAACACTTTGAGTCGATCACTATAAAATTTCCTTCGCAGGCCCGTGAACGTCTAAATTTAATGCAGACAGTGCCGGACGAATCAGACTTTCATACAACGACAGTGTAAACGGTTTATCGAAAGAAAACAACGCGATTGATCCTCAAAAACACAATGGTCGCTGGAAAATAGAGGAATCGACAGCTGATAGTCTCAGATCACTGTGCCAGCACTTGAACAAACGTAATTTGTCATCATCGAGGTTTTAGAAGAAAACGGGTGTTATAACGCTGGCTTTCTGTATTCTAAAGCTTCTTTCACTCACCAGCTGCTATATATCCAATGTGACTGAGTGAACTTTAGATGTGGATAAGTGCTGTATCATCACGTGCAACTACAGGCAACCAGCACTGCAGGTAACCGCCAACACTGACAGTAACCCAGCTCGCGCACTTTCTTCTCGTTTGCCTCAGGTACATCCACTCGAAGGAGAAGCCGTTCAAGTGCAGCGAGTGCGGCAAGGGCTTCTGCCAGTCGCGCACCCTGGCCGTGCACCGGATCCTGCACCTGGACGACTCGCCGCACAAGTGCCCCACGTGCGGCCGCAGCTTCAACCAGCGGTCCAACCTGAAGACGCACCTGCTGACGCACACCGACATCAAGCCGTACCACTGCCCGGCGTGCGGCAAGGTGTTCCGCCGGAACTGCGACCTGCGGAGGCACGCGCTCACGCACACCCTGGGCATACCCGAGGACCCGGACCTGGAGAACTCGTGCAACGCGCCGGGGACGTCTTCGGGCGCCATCGACATCATCGAAGACGACGATGACGATGACAGCGATCACCAGCCTGCGGACATTCTCGACGTTGAGAACTGATGCGTTACGCGTGTAAGCAACCCGATTGGGAAACTGTGACGTCGAGTACCCGGGCCTACGTTTTCGCAAGCGCGAGAAATTGGGGTGGATGAGCGAGACTTGTAGTCTGTGCAACATGTTGCCGTTTCTTCGGGTGATGTGTCCCTACACTACGTGGCAACCTATCCGCCAGTGGTCGTCACCAAGTGGATCAACAGTGCACTGACTGAACATTGCCTGAATTGCTTCGATTTTTTTTCTTGGTTTCGATGGAGATGCTGACTACATGCAATTGTTGCAATTTGTGCAACTGTCCAGGAAAAGCTACAGCCTGCCGTCGAAAATCTTGAGTGTCGGTGAAAGTGTTTCGAACCTTAGGTTAGCCGGTGCTTAGGTTTTGTCCCAGCAACCATATCGTTCCTCCGAGCGACAGTCACAGCTCCGGCGATCAAGCGAGAATTATTTTAAAAGAGAGAGAGAGAGACGAAGAGGGAATGCAACGAGGCTAACCAATATTTGGCTCCATTGGCTAGCCTACACATGGAGTAGGGGAAAGGCGGAATGGAAGGAATAGAGAAGAGATTGCAAGAATAACTTGTTAAAGTTTCCGCGTAGCACGCCATGCTCGATCGTCTCCCTAAAACACTCACAGCCACAATCTCTTCCTTCGGTGACGAGATTATCTACTGCGGGACGTGTTCTTGATAATCCTTCTGTATCCACCTTCTATAGTGGCACCCGCAAACTACGAGCACTGTGGCTTGCACGCATCAATTCGTGTTCGCCGAGCGCAAAAAAAAAAAAAAACAAGTAAGAACTCTTTCGCAAGAAACCAGCATGCGCTCTCTCTGAAGTACGTGGCATCTGATTGCGTGTGACCTGCGTAGATTCATCACTTCGATCGACTCTCCCAAACATGTTTCAAGTCTAACTTACAACTGCTATTAGCCATTGATGGCATTCATACCGTCCATCAGTAATGCGCCTGCAGAAGTCATTTTCATTGCAATATTTCCCTTCGTCGAAGATGAAGGATTCGTGTTGCGAAATTCGCGATTGTACCCACCTGAATTAACCACCTATTGACGTCTCCGTAGTCCTTCCGGCCCGTGTACCACCGTTGTTCATCTGTCTCAGGCTGCGTGATATGTGTTTACTGTGTCCAGCCGAAACGCTCGTGCGACAAGTGTTGGTGAAAGACAGTGGAGAGGGGAGGGGGGCTGCTATGGTGTTTTCTATGTTGATCGGACTTTGTGGGACACAGTCGCTGGCTATAGTGTGAACAAATAACACTTTTGGAAGCTCGTCGTCCGCATCTGGGTGTTTTGAAATGTGCTGTTGTGTGTGTTTTTCGTGGCATCATCGTTCTTTGAGCGGCAACAGTCTTCGATGGACACGTAGACTCTGTGCTTCGAAGTGTTCTGCTCCGTTTTATTTTATTTTTTTCCTTTTCGTTTTCTTGAGCTCTTCATCTCTTTTCTTGCTTTTCTACAAACCGATATGTGGGAGTAGTCAGACGAGCCTTAACTCTCAGATGAGTTAAGTTATTGGTAAGCGTATTTATAACAACAATATTCGAGTCTTGGACAGGTTCAAGTGATCGCGGTGGTGCTGACAGTGCAATATATATTTGCGAACGTACATCAGGAATTCGATTGGCAACGACGTCTCCGATTTATAAGGTTTATACGTCAGACGTGATAAACGTCGTGCCTTGTGATGTGCGTTCGCGAGGTTGCAACGGAAAAGTGTCGTGGCAGAATAACGCTATGGACGCGGAGCGCTTCTTTGACATGCCAAAGATATCGTAGAGCGAAAGGTAAAAAATAAGTGGTCGATTGGGCCAGTTGGTGATACATGATCTAAGAGTCCTACGCGGTAGAAAACACGGACGGGAAAAAGACAAGAACAAGCGCAGTTCTTGTCTTTTTGCCATCCGTGTTTTCTACCCCGTAGTACTCTTAGATAAAAAATAACATTGTGGCGAAAGCTCACGCTGTGATTTATTCGCCTATATTTAGCACTTGAGCATGCTAAATGTGGTACTGTGGTGAACGCGTGATATAATTAAAGACATAATTAAAAATACCAGTGCAATGATATACCAAGAACCGCGATTCGGAGTAAGCTTGAATGGGATTCAATCTACTTAACCACTCGAGTGAATTGTCAGTATTCACTTGATCAATACATAAAAAAGAACCCAACCAAATGAAGAACTTGCATGTACAATCAAATGGATCCTTTTCACAAAGTGAGCAATCAAGGACAGTTGACTCAGTACCGTTAATTATAGAACATTGATAAAACCTGACTCAATTTTCTCCGATATGCGAGTACGGATGTCATGATATTGTCGGACTCGAGAAATCAGCAGAACAAGCTATATCAACTTTTTTTTTCCTCTTTCGGCAGCACGTTGACTTGGCATTCTCGTAAAAACCCTCCTCCCCCATACAAAGGTTTCTCCACAAAATTCATAATTGTGCTCCTGATCTGATAAATAATGCAACGCTCGCTTACGCTATGTGGACATGCTTGAGGTGAACCACGGGACAAGCCAATGGAAAGTTTTTGACCAACATATACGAAACATTATCTTCATTATTTGTTCGACCAAACATTACAAAACCCTTGCATTAAGTAAAGCGACGTAACAGAACACTTTCTCGCCATCTGTATGTCTCTGATAGTAAAGCTGACCATCCAATATACTTTTTCCATTCAAAACTTCGGGTATTTCACCCGCGTCGAAGAGAAATTTTGAGCCGCACGCCTTCAAATTGCCGTGGAATTGTCGTAGTCATTTAATGAAAGCACGAGGCACTCCTCTGCAATGCTCTGAACAAGCTGACTATTAATCACAGCATTACTTTCAAATTAAACTCGTGTGCGCAAATAAAAACAAGGACGAAGAAAAATTGGGTCCCTGTCCCGTCTTTTCTGTGTCCTTGTCTTTATTTGCGCCTATCAGTTTACCTAAATATAAGAACCAGCTCACCCAGCTGCAAGTTTTACTCAACAGCATGGCTTCTTTGAAACAATATTTCACAACAACAAAAAAGAAAAAAAGGCGAATGATGATTCACCTTAACCCTAGCTTCTGTTAAAGATATCCCAACATTCTCTTCGTTGACGCACTTTAATTAACGAAAGATGCTAAGCCCTTCTCTCGTTCTATTGCCGTGCATTGCTTTCGATACATTCACATGATACAATACTCCGACCTTTGACAGCGAGAACGGCAAGCGTTGCCCTCTAGCACAGTGCTGACAAATTCGATGGATTCCAACGTATACTCTTCTAAACTTATTTGGTTATTACCTCCTCTAGGGATGGAAAAGAAAGCATACTACAGAAAAATAGCGGGAGGAGTGATGGTAGCTTTCAACTAGTGTCAATCAGCCAGGCAGTGCTTACGCCAAAAGCTCAACCGATCTTTGCGAGGGATAGAGAGAGAGAGAGATAAAGCACAAACGAACATGCATTTGTGATGCGCTTCATTTCGAAAGCAGTGTCTACAGTGTGTCCCAAAGAAAAAAAAAAGTAATAGCCGGGGAACTGAGCAAGAAGTAAAAGGAAGTCATGATTGCGATATTCGCGTTTGTTTGCCGACATTTCTTTTTTGCTTGTTTGCCCGACCGTATGACAGCTAGCAAACCGGTAATCCACACGAGAGCGCAAGCTTTCCGAGCTCAGGAGCGACGGCACACCTGTGCGGCGTTATAAGGGGCAGACGTCAAGACGAACCGCAGCGGGGGCGGGTTTCCTTTTTTTTTATCATTTTCTTTTTTTTCGCGTTGTGTATACACAAAACGTATACACCTATAGACACTCGCTGTGAGGAGACGTCGACAAGACGTGAAATAAACCGCAGGGGTGAGGAGAGAACCAGAAGAAGTCGGATGAGAAGAGACGGCAGAACCACCCCACTCAGAACGCTAGTCACTTTCCGTTTTCGCCGCCGTTTTCTGTGATGCCTAGAGGTGGAGGCAGACGCGGCGTTTCTGCCACGAAACGAAACCCCCCTCCCTGCCCCTATAGGCGTCCGGGGGGTAGTGCTTTTTGGGACAACCGCGAAGAGAGAACTTTTATTTTTATTTTCGTGCATATGTCTTCGCTTCGTGTTGCAACAAGGACAGACAAAAATGCCTTAAACGATGAACGACGGTGACGTCATTCGATCGTATTTTTTGTTTTCATGTTCGCTTAAACTTTCTATACATCTTGTACGTAAACTACTGAAGTATTCAAAACGGCGAACGTTTCCTGTAGTCTACGAAATGCAGTCAAGCAAACGCCTTCAGAAGGTGGCAGCACATGCACGTAGAAGGCAGATGCACCTAACCATGCGCCAATGGGCGCTCACTCTGGAGTTACGTAGATAATGAGCTTGACTTCGGTGGCGACGAGCATTACTGCGTCTGCTAGGGCGGCCGCTTGAAACCGCGTGGACGGCCGATGATTCCGCCAGCCGGACGGCTGGCCGGATCTGGACTGTCCGTGGTACTATCGCGGAGATGATCAGCATCGCTTTGGTAATATATACGCTTCAGGCGTATCACGCCTTCTCAAATTGTGCCCGACCTTAGAAATACTTCCGTTGAACACGTCATTTCGCTGCGAATTTCGTGAACTGTGACGTCTGCGTTACAGCCGGTTCCTAAAAAAAATCCTTCGTTATGATGGTCATTTCGCTGTATAGAAACGTTCGTTGCAGACGTTCTATAGACTGTTAAGGTGCGTCTGAGAACGAGGTCGCAGGTTCGATAGCTGCCCACGGCAGCCGCACTGCGGCTGATAGACGTGTATTGAGCTTCGAGTTAGCGTCAAGGTGTACTTGGTGGGATGGTCCGACGATTCTTGTGAACGGCCTCGCTTGCATGACATGCTTGTATCTTTTGCCCACCGAGCAATCGTTTCAAGTACTGCATAGGAAAGTAGGCTGTGGGATTGCAAGCAGATGAGTTTGAAAGTGAAGTGGAGTGTGCGTATAAGAAACAACGCTCAGTATCTTCGATCGCTGTTGCAACCGCAACTTTCGGCAATTAAATCTCGAGTTGCTCCACAAGTACGCTTCTTTTAGAAAAAAAAATCAAAATCAGTGAAATTTACTTTCTCCCGAAGGCCAATTAACGTCAACACCATCGCTCTGATATTTTATTATTACTGTAATTATTAACTGCATTAAAACAGGTGTCAGCAGCATTGGGTGATAATGACGCCAGCGGATGTCACAGTTTGTATTGCTGTGTTCATAAAAGTGAATATGGTATAGCGGGGTAGCAAAATTAACTTGGCCGGTGCTGGACGTAAACATCTACTCTAATTGGCACGCAGAAAACGACCAATTAACCGGTACTACACCATCTTCGCACCTCAAAATGTCGCCCTTTCGAACGTATATTTATGGGTTCATTTTCTATACATACGAGTCGAAGCGAAGTCAATGCACGATCTCTCGCGCTAGGTTGTCTCATTATATTATAGCCTTTGCTTCATTATTCTATTTTTTTTTTCAGCCTGTACATGTATGCTGTTGTTCATGCCCTCATCTTCGGGTGTTTCTGTTTGTCAAGCGATGACTTGTGTAAATACACGCGACTATGTTGTCTGCACATCACCTAACTTATGAGGCCAAATGTTACGCATTAAAGTGAAAACGTTACAAACAAAACCAATGTTTTTTTTTGTCATTTGATTGGTGCCTTCTTTTCTTGCTGTGTTTGTGAAGGTTCGTTGACCTAACCTTTGCGCAACGATGCAAGCACTGACCTGGAGTGCGAATGCTGCCTTCAACTTCTAGAGCATTCGGCCAATGGTGAAGCTCGACGAAACAGAAGACCAAAATGCCTATCGAATACAATAAGTGGTACATCGCTCACGCGCACACACACACACACGCGCGCGCGCGCGTAGATTTGTACGTGCCGAAGCGCGCATTCGCAATGGAAAATAATAATGAATAAATCTACATTTTCACATCAAATACTGCGATTGGTCAAGAGAGGCACCGTATATAGTGAAGGGCTCTGGAAATTTCGACCAGCTGGGGTTCTTAAACGTGCGCCTAAATTTAAGCACACAGGCGCCTCACACATTTTCGCCTCCATCGAAAATGCAGCCGCCGCAGCCAGGATTAGACAGACAGACAAAGAGAGAGAGAGAGAGACAGCGATAGAAATAATCAGGAAGCAAGCGAGAAAGCAAAAAAGGAATAAATAGAAAGAGAGTGCGGGCGAGAAACAAAGAAGAGAACAAAAGAAGAAAGTAAGGGTGAGGAGGAGATATATGAGGATGAGGGGTAGAAGAGAAAGACTACTGGAGAGAGTAAAGCATAGCATAGAATCAGAGAAAAAGGAAATCTCCAAAAGAAAAAAAAAGAGAGAAAGGAAAAGGAGGCAAGCGAGAAAAAGTGAGGGAGAGAAAGAAAAGAAGAAATGAATAAAACGCTAGAAATAAACATCAACAGAGGCAGAAATAAATGAATAGAAATGTATACAGAAGAAAACATATCGACTTTAAGAAACGGGTAGAGAAAAAGAAAGTTGAAAAACGTCACAGCTTTACCGCAAAGGCGAAGCAATGAATGCGATAGCAACATATTGGAAGGTCACGCGCAGAATGGAAAGCAGATCGAAACGTGCCCCGCGTTGTTCACGCACAAACGACGCACCACCCGTACTCACAGGTACAGATGCACGCGAATAAGCGTCTCAGTTGTTACCTCGATGTGTCTGAAAAGCGCGCGCTTTTCGCAAGCGGAGATTGCAATGATTGCAGTGACCTTTGTGCGCCCGGTAACTACAACATAACCGTTCCAGGTAAAGCACGAGGCCAGTCAAGACGTACGATCGTCCCCTCCTCCCCACCGCGAGATAAGGGCTTGCGAGGGAGCGTCGCTCCCCTGGGAGATTAGAGCACGCCGCCCCCTGCGCGATGTGGCGACGCGCGCTCATTGCGCCATCTTGCTGGTTATGCTGAAAACACAATAATTTCCCCCGAGATGCCCGTCAGCAGTGGTAAGTAGCTGACGGGCTGACTGTAGTTTATACTTCCATCTACTACGAAACCCATGAGTCTTTGCTGGATGGCAGGATGGATAGATTGATATATGACTGTGCCCCTTAGGTCGGGCGGCGGCTGACGCCACCTAGCCGTAATACTTAGTGAACAAAAACTAGATTTATGTTTATTTTTTCCCCTTTAAGTAGCAAAGTTAAGGACTGTCACTTTGCAGTGAAGGATTTAGTTTTCACTCGTGCCTTGATTGTAGCCACCAATCAGATAACCTCCTTCCAGTTATTTCTACCCGCTTAAAGTCCATTTTGCACTCCCAGTCCCTAAACCCCAGTGCTTTGAAAAACTGGTGGTGCGAACGGTGCGAAGCGCCCACTGCAGCAAGAATGTCTATTCCACATCCAATTGAAGCCGCCACCGTGGGCCGCCGGCCGCTGCGCATCACGTGTGATGACGTCGGGACGAGACTGGCGCGTGCACGCATCACACACCCGACGACGAGCATGCAAGCAAGAAGAGGGGAGTGGTGGCCGGAGGTGGCAGAAGAGGGGAGCTGGGGGGGGGGGAGCGATAGAGTGTTGCTCCCCCCCCCCCCCTACCTGGCGCGGCCGGCGTGCATACGGTCGCGCGCCCGTCACGTGCGGCGCGCGCTTCTCATCGTGCGGCCGGGCAGAAGGGGGCAGCGCGGCGCACGCCTTTTTTGGCAAACCGGTGGCACGTGCTGCTAGGTCCGGCTGCAGACGGGCCCCGGCCGCCGGACCTCTGCTGACCGATGCAAGTTCGGAACGACGGGGTCCGGCGAGGTCAACGTGCGTGCGCGCGCTTTGCACGCGAACACTGCGCGAGTGCGTGCCGCTCACCGAAAAAAATCTCGCCCGCCTGACCATTCAACCGAACCAACTCTTCCTCGCACTCCCTCGGCGCTGGCAACCGGAACCGGCGCGTAGGAACTGTGCCTCTTGAGAGGAGGTACCACGTTGCTGCAGTGACCGTGGTTTCTGAAAGCCGAAAGCCTGCCGTGGCGACCATCACGCAGATCTTGTACGAAGATGGTCTGGTACCCAGTACACTTTCTTTCCAATTATATGAACTGCAAACTTGTAACATTCTTATACGTTACCTGTCAATGGAACCATCATTTGAATATACTGTTACGGACGACGAACCCCGCACCTCCACTATATATGTTACGGAGAAGAAACACAGGGTATACTTAACAGCAAAAGCGTAGCTTCATTGAGGCTAGACGCCAACTGCGCGCTGAAATTCAGATTAAAAGCACTAACGCATTCCTTCATTCTTTCAAGTTCTGTGCTCTCAGCTGCCCTTGTTTTGCTTTTTTTTTTCACCCCTTAATTCCCTCTCCTGCAGTGCAGTCCACCAATGTGTTGTAGTGCACGGCTTCTGACACAACGGTCGCGGTTTCTCTGCGATGTTCACTGCTGTGTTGATGCACGTTAACACCAGATGGTAGAAATTTCCGAAGTCCTCCACTACAGCGGCGTCCCTCATAATCATATCGTGGTTGTGGCAAGTTGAACCCAAGATTAACAGTACGTTACGTTGGGCTAGTTGGTACATATTAGCTGAAATACGTGGCGCAAGGTTGCCAATGAGAAGAACGAGAAGAGACAGGAAGAGCGCCAACTCACAGTTGTTGAGAAGAACGAGAAGAGACAAAAAGAGCGCCAACTTGATCACAACTCGTTCTTCTCATTGGCAACCTTGCGCCACGTATTTCAGCCTAAACCAAAGATGTTTCTAATGTCTTCTCCTGTTCAGGGTAGCAAACCAGACGTGCGCCTTTCATACGACGACATTAACAGTGTGGTTGCTCTTCAATACGCGGCACGCACACACTGAGAGCTGCGAGAGAAGCAAGTGCCCTTCGCTCCGTCTTAGCCGTCCGCACAACCCGGATCTAGCAGACTATAGAAGCAACGGCGGCCTCTGGCGGAGAGGGGGGGGGGGGGGCCGCAAGACACATAGTGCACACACGCCAGCAGGCGGAGCTGCCGGCGCCGCGTTCGCTCGCAGCGAGTAATCACACGTATCCGGCGCATAAAAATGAGCGCTGCCGCCGCCAGCGCACGCGCAATCAAAACTAAGCGAGCGACTGCCCGATCTCACGCGAAGAGGTGAGCTTCGAACACGACCACTCGACGGCAACATCTTCTGTCCGGCGCTTCGCGAGCGATGACGCATGGACAGGCTCGAACAGACCAAGAAGTGTGTGGCACGTGCACGGTATAAGAAGGACACGCGTATGACAGCGCAGAGCACTGTTTCTTCCCCCATCATCTACCTGCTGACACGAACTTCAGTTGTTCAAAAACAAGGTACTCTACATACGTACATACATACGTGCATACATACATACGTCCATACATACATACGTCCATACATACATACGTCCATACATACATACGTCCATACATACATACGTCCATACACACATACGTGCATACACACATACATACATACACACATACATATACACACATAATACATACATACATACATACATACATACATACATACATACATACATACATACATACATACATACATGCATACATACATACATACATACATACATACATACATACATACATACATACATACATACATACGCGGGATATTTAATTAGAATTAAGTAGTATTATCTTATGCAAACAGCCACGCGTTAATACAAAATGAATTGTGCTAACGAAGTGATCAGCTAGCGTGCAAAGCATATTTTAACACCACGACACAGCTAATAATGAAAGAATGCAAGGCACCACAGGGTACGCGGCCACCCAGAGACGTGCGGCTCTAGGACAATTCAAGTCCCAGATGACATCACGTTTCGTTGTTCTCACGCTTACGCCTCTCATCATGTGTAGAACCCAACAATGTGCGTGTATCAAATATCGGGAGCGTAAGTCATGCTATCGCAGTCGTGTGATTGTCATAACGATATGCTCCCGTCTAGGCTGCAAGCGTCACGTTGCGCAGATTCCCAAAGCGTGGGAGCCCGAATTAATGTCGTGTCGTCAACGTGTTTGTGTGCGTTCTTCTGGCTGCGTCATGACCATGTCGTCCCGCCATCCCTAGTGGTACTTCGTTTCAGCTGTATAGTGGGTTGACACGCGTTGGTTTCTGGTGGCCTTAACTGGACCTCAAAAGAGATCACGGCGGGGCCTGTCACGCAGCATGCACTGCGCGAATTGCACTCCCACTGAGTACGTCGAGCCCTGCTGACGAAATCTGAACCGACTCGCACCAACGCTGATCTGGCACGTAATCTGACGCCCAGGGGGAAGTGCAAAACCATATGTGCGAGGCTGTCTGACACGCCAAGAGGTTAGTGAACGTTCGAGCTATCACATTCCTAGACTCGTAAACACAGTGATAGCACCGATACCATCGGCGGATATGTCTTGCGAACATCGTCGGTATGCACGCAGCGTACCATGTACGCTGCAGAGTAGCTCGCTCTTAACGCGGATGTTTGAGACAATCATTGGGTACTAGTCTAAGTCATTGATTGATATGTGGGGTTTAACGTCCCTAAACCACCATATATGGTTATCAGAGACGCCGAAGTGGAGGACTCCGGAAATTTCGGCCACCTGGGTTTTTTTAACGTGCACCCAAACTAGTCTAAAGCATAGGAGTGACATAGGGTTGCTCCCAGTGCCCCGTCTTGGCACCGCCATAACAAAAAAGGCTTTTCCGCATATACCTACAGGCGTGAGAAAAAGTGTGCAGACCATGGGATCGCGTGGCCGAAGGCATTGACACGCTATCTGGCGGCGAGATGACTGCTGTGGTGCGCATGCGCGTTCCATCGTATCGATTGGTTGGTTCCCCTAGCCGCTTTCTCTGACGCGGTTAAGGCGCCCGTTGCCAAAATGACTGTTGGGTGTTGCTTTCTTTGCTCCACCAAATCTGTGCCGGTTTTCCTTCTTCCTTTAACGTAGCGGCTGCGACGGGTGCCGATTCCAGAACGTCGTTATTTATTCCGGTAGATTAGCATATCAACTTGAGAAACACTACAGTCCTGAGAAACAACCCAAACAGCTACAGCCCGAAACAGCTATAGCCCAAGGCGCTGGAGCGCAGGTAGAAAGTAATACGCTACTGATAGTCGCACCGTGTACCCATGCTTGCAAAATTTTGCGGAACGCGGAGTTTCCGGGAAATATGTTATCCCGCTTTGTTTGAAAACTTGATGATGGCGTAAACGTAGTACAAAACAAAAGACAAGGAGGAGAAAGTGACCACCACAAGCGCTTATCCTTGTCCACTTTTCTTGTCTTTCTTGTCCTCGTTTTTTTTTTTATTTATTACGCCATAATGATTCAGTACCAACTCGCTCGCCTCTCCGTTTTGTCTGAGAACATAGCGTTCAAATGAACCTTCCCGCCTGCAGTAGCTCTTACGAGTCTTATACAGCAACCTGTTAGGTTATAGAAGCGCCGCGCACTCTAATAGAGTGAAAATAAGCCTTTTCAGTGGAACTCGTGATCCATTAACTTTTGAAGGCAGGAACGAGGCTCCCTCATCCGACCTTTCTGTACTCCTACATCGTTCTTATGCTACTACGCCTACTTATAGTCGTTTACGATTTATGAATAGGCACAAGCTCCACCCACAGCCATAATTTTTCCGCCCAGAGAGAATTCGCATAGACATTCCAATGAATCACATTCGCTCCTTTCCACGCCGTCAAGCACTTTACACGTGTATCAAAGAGCTAGCGCACCCGTACAAAAAAAAAAAATCGTGTTGTTGGTTCTAAGCTGAAAATCTGAACGTCCTGGCAAACTTCACCAGAAATTTTGGCGTAACCACGCAGCGGCGACATCAGAATACTATTCAAAAGTAAGATTCATAATCACATTCAAAGGTCATATTTTCTGTAGGAACGACAAATTTTTTAGTATTCGATATGCCTAGTACTTAAATTAGCAGATCAAAAGCCCTTATGGCTCGAAATGAAACCAGATTTTACGGCTCTTTAACATAGGAGAATGACAACGCACCACGGTTCTGCAGGCAGAGCGTGCAAATTCTTAGACTACAGTGGACAGACACTACGATGAACGTTTCTGCAACTGCAAAGGTAGCTTCACCTCACTACTTAGAACCAGTTTGTGAAGCCCCCGTATGCCGGGACCATAGGGTTTCATGCAATAATACCTAGAGAGGAATCTGGCGCTGCAGTCGTGTACCTTCATGGGAGAATTATGGGAAGTACAGGCTTTGGATTGGATAGGGTTAGCTAGCGAAATGTCTATAGACTTTTTTTTTCTACAGTTTCAGTTTCGTTCTTCACCCAGTGCGCGGGTAGTGGGGTGCGGTGAAAATGGCTGAAGCAGTGCCTTTGTTGTTCGAAAAGGCTGACGACCACTAGATCTCCTGATTTGCTGCGACGTTGTAGCTTTACGAGTAGTATTCGACACTTTAAACTAAGTGTCGTCCACTCACCGCTGCGCATAGATGTAGCTCTCATGCCAGTGCAGGATATTGCATCGAGTTCATGTTTTTTTCACGAGCACCTCTTGCCTAAACTCGTTTTAAATCGACTACAAAATGATGACGAAGCTAAATAGACGCACCGTCACTCTCCACCGACTCGACTTCACAACAAAACAATAGATGATGCATATTTTCTAGAGGAAAACAAGCATGTTTGTTTTTGAGTGTTGTAAAAAAAATAATTCATTAAATCTTGATGTCAAATCGAGAACGAAATGGTAGAGCGATGCATACCCTCGTGGTTGAATTTGCCTAAGTGTCATTTTTACCATCTGGTCACGAAAACTTTTTGCAATAAAACGCGTACGAATAAATGAAGCAAGTTTAAATTAAGCATAAGTTCACATCACTTTGTTTTACACTCGAAAAAAGAAGCTTCGCGAATCTCAAGAACGTAATCCATTCGAAGTGGATCCGAAGCCTGTACCTCCCATGATTCCCATGAGGGTACAAGCGCCAATGAAGGCATAGAGTTTACTAAAATTAACTAGAGGGGACTCTGTCGCTGCCATCGTTCAGCGACCAAGGGAATGATGGGTAGTACACACACTTGCCTAGTCTTCGTACTTGCGGGCGGCGAATCGTACTTGCGGCTTTGTTTATTGCTGTATTTCGGTTTTGCTTTGTAAGAAAGATTTAACCCTTTTGAACTTCGTAACCCGATTTGTAAATGTAAATCTAAAAGAATAAAGTGGTGAAGCGCAACCACTGAACGTTTTCTAATATTTGTTTCGTGATAAAACAGCTCCGAGCCACACGAACACACACGGAGTCAAACACACACGGAGTCAAAAGAAGGCCAGAAGTACGAATATTAGACAAATGTGTGTACTACCCATCATTTTCCTGCTCGCTGAAGCGCCGTGCGTTGCAGCTCCCATAGACACTAGCGCCAAAGTTCCCTCTAGTGTACATTAGGAAACTATATAAGGCTGAAGGAGGCCGTGTGGACACTAGCGCCAGATTCTCCTCTAGGTACTATCGTATGAAACTCTATGGCCGGGACTTTTGAAAGCCGTGCTGCGGTACGGCCTGCTCCCTGAATCGACACACGCTGGCGGGCATAGAGTTTCCCAAAATTAACTAGAGGGCACTCTGGCGCTGCGATCGTTCAGCGACCATCGGAATGATGAGTAGTACACACATTTGCCTATAGTTACGGTTTTGATTAGTTACGGTTACGGTTTTGATGGTTACGGTTTTGTTTTTAAAGAAAGAACGAACACTTTTGAACTTAGTGACTTGGTTCTAAATGGTAAGTCTAAAGGAATAAGGTTGTGAAGCGCAAACGGTGAACATTTGCTAAGTTATGTTTTCATGAAAAAAACAGCTCCAAGCCACACGAACACACACGGAGCCGGAAGCAGGCCAGAAGAACGAGTATTAGACAAATGAGTGTACTACCCATCATTCCCATGCTCGCTGAAGCGCCGTGTGTTGGAGCTCCCATAGGCACTAGCGCAAGAGTTCCCTCTAGTGTATATTAAGAAACTATGCTGGCGGGGTGGACCGCCATCGCGAAGAGACGCGACCGGTTGTTTTCACGCGCAGGAAGGAGTAACCACGCAAATCCGGCACCTGACGCGCGCTCGCGCGGAGCTCGCCCTCCTCCCCCCGTGGCAAAGGCGCGCTTGATTGATGGGGAGTTAAGTGTTGGGCATCTCCTCGTGCATTCGGTAGGTGCGGCGAGTGCGTCGCGTCCGCTTTGCGAAGAGAGGAATATCGCACAAACGCAGAGTGAGGCCCTTACGCGGGCGGACTCGACCCCCCGTTTGTGCACGTAAAAGGGAACGCCTTCGGTGTGCGAGCGTTCAGTGTATACGTCGGAAACGCTTACCGGGTTGTGACCATCATTTCCGGCCCGAATAAAAACTGGCACCAGGGTGAAAAGACTGCGAGATAAACGGAAGAGCTTTTATTTATGCAGACCTAAAGAATAGTCCTCGTTGGGTGCGGCCCCTAGTTCAGGGCCCCATTGGCTCACGCCGCGACTTTGTCTCACATCTCTACGTGTTTTCCTTTCCACTTTTCGTGCAAAGTATACTTCACATCATGCCCTCGTACACTGCCAAAAAAACAGAGCATATTCACGGAGTGATGATGATGAATGGGGCGAAGAGTCCGTCCATGCATCCATTCGTCCGTCCGTCTGTGTTTTCGTCCGTCCGTTCGTGCCTCTGTCCATGTGTTCATCCGTGCGTGTGTCCGGATGGACGGAAGCACGGACGGACGGAAGGAAGCATGCACGGACAGACAGAAGGACGGACGCACGGACGCTTCGCCCCACTCATCATCCTTGACTCCGTGGATATGCTGTGAAAACTACTAACGCCATCTAGTTATATTATTAATACATACAACGCCATCTATTGAGCAAGTCATAAACTAGAGGTGGCTACATACTACATATATACGGAGGAGTGAACGACCCATGGCCTAAGTAGCTTGACCCCAAAAATGTTAACCGGGAAACGTTTGTAGTATGGGGTAAGCTTTTGTAGTATGTTTATGTAGAGGCTTATATAATATTCAAAGCTGCGAAAATATCCCTTTCCGCCACATGCAAGCTTAGGTTAAGTGGCACAGACAATATTTATCACCTATTGGACAAACACAACGTATCGAGACAATTTCACGACACGCTCTGTACAAGAAGAAACTTCATTGTTTTGCTTGCACCATGGTGTACACACAAAATTTTGTTTTAGCAACGGACTGATTCCGGCGATTTAGTTCATATTCACATGCAGTGTTTACAGAACGCACGAAAGACGAAGAAAAAATGGGCGCATTCGGTAGTTTGATTCTGTAACCTCCATTACTCCACAATTTCATAAAATTTTATAAGACCACTCAATTCTTGGCCAATCCCCGATAATTGGTATG
Source organism: Rhipicephalus microplus (assembly GCF_013339725.1). NCBI lineage: Eukaryota > Metazoa > Arthropoda > Arachnida > Ixodida > Ixodidae > Rhipicephalus > Rhipicephalus microplus. The sequence goes on along the minus strand of NC_051171.1, from coordinate 155,508,788 downwards.
AGCCACAAGAGAAGGCGAACAAGAACAAGACTGGTGCGTCAGCGCCTGTCTTGATGCGTGTGTCCCTTCCATCTTTTACGCGCGTTATGAACACTGCCAAGCCTAATTAATAACATAACTGTGGTGGTTCCCAGCGCCCAAACCACTATATGATTATGCAGGACGCTGTAGTGTTGGGCTCCGAAAGTTTTGACGATCTGGTGCACTGTCGAGATCATTGATCTGCAACGGTGCCTTTTTCTTGTTGTACACTTTGGTAAGTTCGATAAAGCCCGACTGAGATATATGCATTATACGTGAAGTATATATATACCTGCGGGTAATAGTCACGTGTGACGCTTTGTTCTCTCAAACTAATGCTGACTCACTTTTATCAGCTATTTCTAGTCACACAGTGAGTTAACTCACGCCACAGAGTATTGAAAACTGGGCAAGTTCGTATTCATAGCTGCTGTAAACAGCGCAAAAAAGACGAGGACAGAGTAAAGAAGGACACAACACGAGCGATGAATTTCAACTTATACAGGTTCTCGGCACAGGTTTTCCTCTGTCGTCACGTTGAGCTATATTCTACACACGCCAACAAGATCTATCGCTCATGGAAACACCACTTATTGACGTCAGTTGCGAGTATATATACCACGTTCGATCGATATGCGCACGACGCAAAGGAAACCAACGTTTGCGACTGACATTCAGCAATGGTATGCGTACATGTTATACGAACAAAACAAAAACAAACAAACAAAACGATGGAAGCTATACGCCATACGTTGTGCTTTAGCTTCACTTGCTTTTTTAATCAAAACATCGGTGATCCGATTGCCACCTGCTTTATCTATAACGAATTCCGGAGCCGCCCGTATAAGAAATGCCGAACAACTTCAGTTTCAAAGTACAAGCGTTTCTACACGAATATCACCCTGTCAAGAAGCTGCACACGGTTTCTCGGGTATAGTCACTGTATCGGGAAGTGGTGTCGATCGTTTCATGCTGGGCTTTTTTATCAGCCGACAATTTTGAAACACTTGTCACTCGTCTCAACAGATGCTCAGTGGGATTTCAAACTGCGTTTCGCATACAAATGTCTACGTACTCTTCGATCAGTAGTTCACTGTACGGCAGCGCGGGCATTAATACGCAATCGCTTCAGGCATCGTGCCCACTTCTCTACTTTTCTATTCCTCAGGTGCGTCTGTAGGCGATGGTTCGTACGCGCCGACTCAGAAGCAAACGTTCAGACAGGTATACGCACCAACACCACTCCGGCAGATGCAGTCGTGTGCGCGGAATGCCACGCGGATACTTGTAGGCCGGCGGTTGTTATCAGTCCTGTACGCGCATATATGAAAGCAAAACGGTGGTACAAAACTTTGAGCGGTAGCGATGCTAAAGAGAGATATATATCTCCCATTATTTCGACTTCGAAGGAATCCGACCACTCGACTGTAATGCTCGCTTCTTTCTCTGCTTACGTCCCACCGCGGAGGTCCCAACTACATCCTACATACGCCCCCTGAAGAGTACAGCATGAGGTCGACATCTGATACGCTCACGGGCGCGCTAAAAACGACACCTCAGCGCACAATTCGTACAAGAGAGCACATCTTCGGCGTGGCCATTCAAGCTCCACACGATTAGTGAAAAGTGGTTTCCCGAAGCACGATCGAGAGTAATGTCCATGCGTTCGCTTGGAGGGAAAGAACCGAAGTGAAAAGAATGACGAAGAGAGCAAAACAAACAAAAAGAAAGAAACTACGAACTAAACACTGTATGTGAGGTCTATACCCACCTCATAGACGCGCACATCTATTTAGGCACGTTTGACCGAGTGCTTTGGTGCCGTACGTGTGACACCTCGGCATGCGTCGGACGAAGGTGCGATAAGCTGGGCGACCCCCGAAACTATCTGGAACATCGGATGTGCATTACCGGAGCGAACGCGTCGGCGGCGCGGGAAGATGTGCCGCGTCGTTCTGCAGATAGCGGTGAGCCAGGTCGCCTAAGGTGCATAATGCAGAAAGAGGACCGAGCCAAACCCATCGAGCGCCGTCTTGCTTTCTATGCACTAAAGCGAAACGCATCGCTTTTAAAGACGATGGCCTCTCTTGGGGACCTTCGACGAAAAAATTTTGTCTGTCTGTTAATTTGTCTGTTTTTCCACCCTTAACGATATTATAAAGTTTTAACGGCACCTAAAGATAACCCAAACTGCCGACCCTATCTGCAGCGCCGGCCAATGTTGCCCAAGATTCAGCGGTCATACTTGTGCGATTGTGAATTAAAAAGCAATTATTGCGCATATCTGAGGCACTATAACAACACGTCTATATAGTCTGTATGTGTGCATTTTTACTAGAAAAGGCATACATAAGTAATTCTAGGGACCCTATAGTGCTTGTCACGCTGCGCTGACGATGCAACGCTTGCACGAAAATGCGAGTGTTTCCAACGCTTTGCAAAGACGGCACGGTAGTGACACCTACTCGTCGCCTTGCGTTCTACACCTTATCGCCTCCGAGACGGGGGCGCACGCCGCGCGCGCTTTGTTTTCCAACGTAACTGCCAGATAGCGCTCATGCCTCACGTGTGACGTGACTTGATGCGCTCGTTCGCCTCCGCTGCACGCTCGAAGCACTCTAACGCAGCGCCTCCAAAATACCATTCACCTATTTTTTTTTTTGTTTGTCTTCGTCCACGGGTGCGAGTGACCATGCATGGTAGGTTTGACGAAATGAGTGCTTTGGCGAAAGAAAGGGACAGCGTAGCAGCGTTTTCCGCGCTCTATTGATTTTATTGCGATGGCAATTATATGGACACTTTCGGCTGGATTTTGCCGCCGGCATCGGCGTCATGCACGGAGTTAACAAATCATACGAGTTGCGAAACTCCCCGTAGGCTCCATGTATGAAAATCCGAACACGACATTCACTGAAATGGAGGGAGTAGATTGTAGCGCCATCTCTTAACAACAAAACTAACTAGAAAACGCAATAGTTTGTGTTTTTGTGTTTAGCAAGATTGTGAGCACCGCCGCATTCTGCCAAACAGCATGGCAGCGCCTAGAATTTGTTCTTAGGTGAGTTAGTGCCTAAGGGTGCTGAACATGTTACTTTGTCACAGCGGCGCAGACGTGATAAAAGACAGAGGAGCTGCTTGTTTTCTTGATGTTGTGACCTTTTTCGTGTTTTCCGCATTGCGCTAGAAGTAACGTGGCTATCGTGTTCGTGTGGTACACAGCGAGCACAGCGCAATGGACGGTGCAGCGAAGTCGGTATATAGTTTATCAGATTCACGTGGCGAGCCCACGATGTTTACATTTTGGCAAAATAGTGAGCGGCAAGACGTGATGCAAGCGGGATGCCGCGTTGATCCGGGTGGATCCAACCTGTGAGTCTGTCGACGGCAGCAGACGACGTTGCCCGAGCAACAAACGCCGGTGTCGTTGGGAAGACTCCACGAACATAGCACCTGACGAGAAAAGAACGCTTGCAGTGCTATAGTTGCAAGTAAATAGCAATGTTCAATGTTCCCACTTTCTTGTCATCGGGCTTTCATATATATATGGTATTCCAGCCGGTGTCTCATTGATTTCGCGATTAGCGAAATTCGACCGCTGCGTGCAAGACAAAGTGGCCAATTCGCGGTAAGTACTGATCGGTACTGTTGTGCTTTGGTTTGCACTCTACCGTACCTGTGTCTTGTTTGTGCGCCCATCACTCCCATCGTGTTAGTGAAACACATCGTGAACCGCATAGTGTAACAGTTAAAATGATTCGTCAAACTTGATTGATTGATTTGTGGGGTTTAACGTCCCAAAACCACCATTTGATTATGAGAGACGCCGTAGTGGAGGGCTCCGGAAATTTTGACCACCTGGGGTTCTTTAACGTGCACCCAAATCTGAGTACACGAGCCTACATTTCCGCCTCCATCGGAAATGCAGTCGCCGCAGCCGGTAATCGAACCCGCGACCTGCGGATCAGCAGCTGAGTACCTTAGCCACTAGACCACCACGGCGGGGCCGTCAAACTTCCCGTGAGCAATCGATCTCAAGCGCACATTTTCAAACGAGCAAACTAGGAGTAACAGAAATAATCAGAGCGCAGCGTTAAAACCATGGTAAAACGAAATTGCAAGCACCACCTTCGACGAAATAAACCTTGACGCTTTGATCTGGCTTTGATTACGCCTTTGCAGAGCGAAAACAGCTGGCAGCGCGGCGGGCGCTGTGCAAGCTAAGGCCATTTATTGAGGCGACAACGTGCGGCGTTGAGCAGCCTAAAAAAAAAAGCGCACGCACACGTGGCAATGCAGTGTTTTGTATTGTCGCTCCCAGATGGCACGACGATTGGCTCACTCCTAAGGTCCCTAGATGAAACAAGTTTCCTTACTCACTCCCGCTAGGTCGGCCAATGGCGTGTCCAGGTTTCGGAACGCAGTTTCGCAACTCGTATGATTGAATAACTCTGCATGGTCATGCACCGTATATGTATACGTATCTATATGTATATGAAAACACAAGAAAGAACCAGAAAAAAAAAACACCCCGCCGGGCGGAATCGAACGTGAGATTTCTGCGCCGTGAAAGCGAGGGATTAACCACTGAGCTGCCCCGGAGAACATCCTTCACCATTCAAACGGCAAGCTGGTTATATCTACCATTTACCGCTGCTCACGGGTATCTCGAAGGGAATTGTGTTTTCAGCATTACCAGCAAGATGACGCAAAGAGCACGCGTCGCAACATCACGCGGCGGCGCCCGCTCTAATCTCCTATGGGTATTTCGCCCAGCGAGATACGGGCGCGACCCCGCCGCGGTGGTCTAGTGGCTAAGGTACTCGGCTGCTGACCCGCAGGTCGTCGGATCTAATCCCGGCTGCGGCGGCTGCATTTCCGATGGAGGCGGAAATGTTGTAGGCCCGTGTGCTCAGATTTGGGTGCACGTTAAAGAACCACAGGTGGTCGAAATTTCCGGAGCCCTCCACTACGGCGTCTCTCGTAATCATGTGGTGGTTTTGGGACGTTAAACCCCACAAATCAATCGAGATAAGGGCGCGTGAGGGAGTGACACTTCCTCACGCGTCCTTATCTCGCGGCGGCGAGGAGGGGAAGGTCACACGCCTTCACTAGCCTCGGGCTTTACCTGGAATGATTCTGCTGTAGTTACCTGGTACACAATGGTCACTGCAATCATTGCAGTCTCTGTTTGCGAAAAGCGCACACTTTTCGTACACAGCAAAGTAACAAATGAGACGCTTATTCGCATGCACCTGTACATGTGAGCACGTTTTGTGCGTGAGTAACGTGGGGCATGTTTCGATCTGCTTTCAATTCTGCGCGTGACCTTTCAATTCATTGCTATCGCGTTCATTGTTTCGCCTTTCCGGCAAAGTTGTGACTTTTTATTTAAAACAAGAAGCGTATACCACTCCAGAAACGAAGTATTATTAGGTGGCGTCACATACGCTATGTTACGATCTGTAGTGAAATTGTCGCGAAAGGCAAATATTAAGTCGACGTTGATTGCTGAAATAGCGGTCAAGAAACGTCGTAGTGCTACTTCTGTGCCAGAGAAGTGCTTATCTGGAAATAAAATCCCGTTTTAGTGGTGCGCATCACGTTAGCACACTTCAAGTCACCTGCCTCAAGTGGAAACTTTCACGTCATTGTTACCGTGCATCATCATCGTCCGGCTTTACTGCGCGGCCGCCGATGGCAGCATGCAGGGCAAAAGTATCGGGAGCCGCAGCAGCAGCGACGGCCATTGAACGATTTTTTGCTATGGCCTCCGAGATTTCAGGCGTGCAAGGCTCAACTGGGCTTTGCTAGATGGCACGACCTGTCGAGTTCAACCAGGCGAAAATTGAACTTTTGAACTGCTCGCGCTGTTCCCCATAGTAGCGTCCAGCGGTTCTTTTTCCACGAATCAAAAACCGAAACGAACAAGCAGCATGACTTTTGATGCACGGAAAATTTATTTAGTGCAGCTAGTAAATTACAATAATTATTTGTATGCGGTAATTCTGACGTCATTGGGAGCATTTTGCAAATGTCCTACTTGTGGCGCATGTTTACTCATTTTACATTATTTTCTCAGTAACTGCACTGCTGTTGACAATATTGTCGTTTTAGACGTTGTCATACATTAAGCTTTCACACATAAATTCTTATTTGACTTTAGTGTCCCTTTAAAACATATATATATATATATATATATATATATAGATAGATAGATAGATAGATAGATAGATAGATAGATAGATAGATAGATAGATAGATAGATAGATAGATAGATAGATAGATAGATAGATAGATAGATAGATAGATAGATAGATAGATAGATAGATAGATAGATAGATAGATAGATAGATAGATGTGTGTGTGTGTGTGTGTGTGTGTGTGTGTGTGTGTGTGTGTGTGTGTGTGTGTGTGTGTGTGTGTGTGTGTGTGTGTGTGTGTGTGTGTGTGTGTGTGTGTGTGTGTGTGTGACGTAAGAAGGTAGCGAAGGTTGGTAGAAGCAGAGAAGGAAGAAGTGCAGAACAGAATAAACATGGCGTATGAGCCAGGCCACGTCGCCCAGTCATCATAGCGTCACACGAGTCGACAGGATGGAGACCTGCCTGCCCCTTCATCAGTCACTCATCATCGACGCAGTTCCCCAGAAGACGCCCTGACCGTACATTGACTACCGAATCATCGCCTAGGAGGACAACGACCAGCACCATGACAGAACCATCGGCTGACCTCGACATCCCCAAGTACACCGGATCAGCGGACGACGGAACCGTACAGGACTGGTTCAACCTGTTCGAACTCCACGCTACCGCTGCATCTTGGTCGGAACGGGAGATGATCATAAACTTCACTGACTACATCTCAGGTGAGGCATTCAAGTTTTACCTCACCCACATCTTCGAGAACGACGAGTCATGGCAAAAGATCAGGGAAGAGATGATTGCCCGTTTTAATGACAATGACAAGGACTTCCTCATTACCGACCATCTGCATACAACCACACTCGACCGTCACAGTCCACGCTTATTTCTCAAGAAACGTGGCGTTCCACCAGGTTTCTCTTCACGAAAGTCGGCATTTCCAAAGTCGTGGCACCAACATACGACACGAGACGTCGCTCACCCTACTGATGCCTTTCATGCTTCGTCTCGCTTACATGGTCCACCACCTGGTTTTCTACGACGCAGCTCTTCAAAGGCTCCTAACGGTCACTATTCGTGTCATAAGGACGCCTTGTTCATGGTAGACCAGCTGACACATGGGGAAAATACCAAACAACGCCAAGATGACTAAAAGAGTGAAAATCAGTCTTCACGCATTGGAGCAGCTTACTCCCCATGTCGCAGACTTGGCCCGCCTCCTGGTTTTCCATCGCTTGGCTCTTTCATCGCTCACAATGTCCATCTCACATCTAGCACGCTCACAATGGTCGAGATAGAGCTGCGGAGCTCGGACGATGCTACGCCAAGCCCTGGACTTACCACCCAGATTCATGCGCCAGAACAGCTCGCATCGTTAGTTGCACAGAAAGAGGGCCATTCACAACTCAAACCTTACCGAACTACCCCTGTTGCAATGTTGCCGTCCAGTGCGCAGCCACCAGAAACTCCAAACACAGAAGGCTCAGACGCATCGAACGTCGCCTGCTACCAGGCGCAAGAACCACTCATAGTGAGCCGCGAAGAAGAAGCCCCTGATGAACTATCTGTCAACTCTGAATGTTTTTTGTCGCAAGAGTTCATTTCCACGGCACCGCAGACTTGCCAAAATTTGCATTTTCAACCTGGTGATGCGACGTCACACGTGGTACCCTCATGCAGTGGTCACCAATCCAAGAATCGAACCAATTCAGAAGCAAATCATACATCAAACCTCGTACACAGTTGTCTTTCAGAAGCGTCCGTAATCAACCACGTCACAGAAGCCTCTGAAGAGCAGGCTAGCAATGATGGCGCCCCACCAACCATGCCCGATAAGCAAGGAACCTGTTCACCATGCATAAGCTGTCTACAGGACGCGTCAAACCTCAAAGTAAATGAATGTCCCATTCCGGAAGGCTTGCCACTACAGCCATCTCCTGAACAGCATCAGCAAAGCAAGCATAGCCAAGCGCGCAACCTCATGCGACAACAAAATAGACTGCAACGAAGGCATCGACGAACGCGAAATTCAACGGAAGCACACTCACCAATTGAAGAACAGCGGAAAATAAGATCTCTAACCCAAAGAGTATTCCAAGACGTCAAACTTTCTCGCACAGAGGAAAGTCGCCAGAGACGCTCCCTGCGCCTGAAGTTACACAGACCGCAACACCACGGAAAACGCCAAGAAAGATTCCGAAGCACTTCTTGCATACCGCCAGCCCGCAGGCATCACGCCGTCACAATCCGTCAAGCAGCACGCATTTTAGAAGCAAAGCGTCTGCCGCAGCCACGACTCAGAATCCAACGCATGAGACATCCGACCTTCCAACGCTACAAGGACTCCCAACCTTGTTCGTTCCTCAATACTAACCAGGTTGTGCCATCATCATTTTTAACGCTGAAGGCATGGTTATGCTCTCCAGAACGCAACAGCCAACCTCGCCCACCTGAGGTCTCCTAGATATCACCGGACTGCCTTTCCTGTGAACATTTAGTGCAAGTGCATGGAACCGCCGTGTGGCATGGAACTACTGCATTTTCTGGCATTATTTTTTTATTGTAAGACTCCATTAGTTCATGCTTTCTAGATTGTAGCTCGCGCATTCTTTCGGGGGGAGGGGGAATCATGTGACGTAAGATGGTAGCGAAGGTTGGTAGAAGCAGAGAAGGAAGAAGTGCAGAACAGAATAAACATGGCGTATGAGCCAGGCCACGTCGCCCAGTCATCATAGCGTCATATATATATATATATATATATATATATATATATATATATATATATATATATATATATATATATATATATATATATATATATATATTATGAAAAGGCTGTTCTTGGTTTCCGTAGACAAGTGCAGGGAAAATGATGTACGCTTGTCCAAAACTGTTCATTGGTCGACGTTTCGATGGGAGACCAACCTTGCAATCAAGTTACAGTTGCCAAAACAAGCAAAACAAGTAACTATACCATGTGCGAGAGCATATCTTAGTGCAGATCGATCCTTTCACTTCGATTTTGAAAAAGCGATCAACGGTGACGGATGTTCTGGCCTACCGCATTTGCTCGTACACTATCATCACATGATCTATACCACATGCATCGTTAGCATTCGTTAATACTGGATAATGTTGCTAATGCTCCCTAGAAGTCGGCTAATCTCACCAATTCAACATCACACATCGGGTGAATGACAAATAACTTTCATTAGCTTCGGTCTTTAACTGCTATACATCTACCTGCAAGTGACAGCCTCAAATTAATCCGTGAGTGTGTACAGCACATCAACAAGTCCGTGAAAGCAAAGCCGGTGATAAAGTAGCGCGTTCATTTCCAGTTGTGTCCATTATCCACGTTGCTCTTGAGTAGGTTGCACCGGCGCGCCAGCGCAAGTACAAGCTGGGCGTGTCCTTTCGCTTTCTGCCTATTTTTGTATTACTATTCTTGCATGTCTTAGGGGCGAAGCTCCTTAAGGCGTGGGCTGTGCATCCCCTGTATGTAGCCACCTCTCGGTTAGTTCTTGCAGTGTTAACTAGATGGCGGTACTTGTAGCTGATGATGAAAAGATGCAAGATGTTATAAACTAGACGGTGCATGGTACTTGTAGTCGATGATGAAAGATGCGAGATGTTATGAAGTATGAATGATGTCACATACGGCACGTGTCATTGGTGGAAGGCAATCGTTCGATTTAGTGCGGCGACGTACGCTAGGGGGAGCGTTGTAATGGAATCGAGTGGGCAAAATGTACGGAGAATTCACGGTTTACCAGGTTTACCTCCGGAGCTTCGCCCACTCATCATCATTCACTTCGTGGATATGGCGGCACTTTTTTTTCCTCCTTCCCTTACTAGCTTACACGGAAGCTCGGAACCGACGATTTGCCATAGACAAGGCACGTATTTGGTGGCCCGTTGTCTGTGACCTTCCCGCGAGTCCAGAAAATGAAAGATAAAATGCACTTTGTCATTACCCTAAAAGGAAGGAGTGATGTATACACATACGTACACAAATGCACGCGAGCGCCTGTTCGTTACCCACGTGGGAAAAATCCCCGCTGCTACCATATACGCGCGTCGGAACCGGTGCGCCCCGATACGGAGTTGATGGAATGAGCTCGGCGGTGATGAATGTGGAGCTGCTAAAGGGAAGTAAACGCGTTCGGGCTGGTGGCCAACGTCGCGCAAGGTCAAAAAGGCGGGACGGCTCGCCATAGTGAGGCGCGCATATGCGTTCGGGTATAGTGGCGACCATGGAGCAACGTGTAGATTAGATGTCATGCAGACTGAAAGTCCCGAGTTTGAAATCTCTATAAAACATCTTTGAATGTAACACTCCACTTAGCATATGGTCAACCACATCCACTCACTCACTTTCAATAACCACTGAAATAAAGGCCACGAGCTCGTGCAAGGACACGCTGGTTTCTACTAATTGTCTTTGTTTCCAATTACGTTAAGCTGAGCGTACTGCTAAGGTTTACTGCTTACATAAGTGGCCCCATAAGGCTAAAGGTGTGATTATTTAACTTTTTCGCACACTAGCACAGTACCGGTGCATGCTTGACCCGACCATTACTTTTGGAGCACTCAGAAACATGCCAGCCGACTGCCCCAGAAGTCGCACTAAAAAAATAACGGCGACGGTACAGAGAGTGCGGAGACCACTTCGCTGTCTGCAGGCTGCATGGCCTTACAAAATACGCACGATAGGAAACACTAGAATGAGCCGCAACAGCTAGTCATGGTTCCTTGCATGCCATGCCATTTCACACACACTAACACACACACACACACACACACACACACACACACACACACACACACACACACACACACACACACACACACACTTCTACATCTTTATATTGTTAGACATAGAAGTGCAGCTTCTGTGGCCAAGAGTGGAACGCGCGTCCATAAAACAAGCTTAGCAATACAGGTAGGTAGGTAATCAACTTTATTGATTCACGAAGGAATCATTTGAGGGGAAGGGGTGGTAGGGGAAGTGGAATCAGGATGACGACGAGCCCTCGGGCCGCTCTAGGCGGCCGGACACTGCTGTGCTTCGGCGACCCTTCTGGCCCAGCTCACTGTCCGGAGCTGTAAACCCGGTTGCGAGCTGCGCAGAGCAGCCTCCCATCGCTCCTGATGTTCTGACCCTTGCCACGGAGGCTTGGGTTTGTTTGGACAATTCAGAAATATGTGCTGGAAGTCGGCTCTGGTGCTAGGACATAAGTTGCAATGAGGTGAGGTTTCGCCATGTGTAAAAAGGGAGAGAAGAAAAGGAGTCGTCACTGTGGCCGTTTGAAGTCTGCGCCACAAAGCCTGGTCACTTCTGGAAAGAGATTTATGTGGCGGGGGATACGTTAGGCGAGAATTTCGGTAAAATAGCGTGATATCGTGATAGCTGAGGAGTCGATCCCTGGCACCTCGAAGCGAAGGCAGGTCGCTGTGAGCCCGGTTGGCGAGTGCTCGGGCTTGGGTGTGAGCGGCCGCGTTGCCTGGGTGTCCACAGTGCGCAGGGACCCAGAGGAGGGTGATGAGGCGATCAGGCGGAAGAGATGATTCAAGAATTTTAGCAGCCGGGGAATGAATTCGGAAAGTGGCAAAATTACGAATTGCAGTTTTTGAATCGGAAAAAATATACTCAGTGGAGGAGTGAACAATGGCTAAAGCAATTGCCGCCTCCTCTGCTTCCAGCGATTCTGTCGAATTTGGAAGGGACGCACTAGCGACCAGTTTTTGAAATCCATCTACGGCGGCTACCGCGAAAGCTCGATGATCTACATATTCGGCCGCGTCTACATAGACTGCGGGAGAATTAGGAGGGAAGCGCTTCTCAGGGGACTTGGCTCGAGCTTCCCGTCGCGCCCGATTATGTTCTGGGTGAGTATTTTTGGGGAGTGGCGGGATTAATAGGTTGCTACTTACAGTGACGGGAACTGCGTGCGTGGCCATGGTGTGACCAGGAACGTTGATTCCAAGTCGGCGCAGGAGTACCTGTCCTGTTTCTGTGAGTGATAGTCTTTGATATTGGCTGAAAAGATGCGCCTCTACAAGCTCTCCCAGAGTGTAGTGCACCCCAAGTTGAAGTAGTTTATCCGTGGCTGTTGATTTAGGGAGATGGAGCGCAGTTTTATAGGCATTACGAATGAGTCTGTTAAGTTGCTCGATCTCCGTAAGTGAGAGATAGAGGTAGGGGATAGAATAGGTAATTCTGCATAGGCAAAAGGCCTGTATGAGGCGGCGTGTGTCTGCTTCCCTCATGCCGCGATGACGATTGGATATGCGCTTAATGAGGGAAGCTGTATTTTGAACTGAGGTGCGGATTAACTTTATGGTGTCAGCGTTCGAGCCATTGTCGGAAATATTAAGGCCTAAAATATTGATTTTATTGACCCTACGAATAGGGGTGTCATCAAGCATGACTTGAATGTGACATGTATCTTGCTTTTTAAAGTCAATTACTAGGAGTTCCGATTTAGCCGCCGAGCAGGTGAGCCCAATATTGTTGGCGTGTTTAACAACAATGTCAGCGGCCAACTGAAGCTTCGATTCAATTTCGCCATGGTTGCCAGTATTGACCCAGATGGTGATGTCATCCGTGTACAAGGAGTGATTGATGGAAGAAAGTTTGGCAAGCTCCCGCGCTAGCGGTATGAGAGTAACGTTAAAAAGGAACGGGGACAATACCGATCCCTGGGGCGTTCCCTTGCTACCTAGCGTGAAGGGGTCGGTTTTGAAAGTGCCTAACTGTGGGCATACGGACCTATTGCTGAGAAAGACAGTGACATACCTGTGCGTGCGAGAGCCTACGTTTAGTTCACTAAGAGATTGTAAAATCGAGGAGTGAGAAACATTATCAAAAGCCTTAGTCAGGTCCAATGCAAGGATGGCTCTGGTGATGTGTGGAAAAGTAGGATTTAGCACGTCCTCCTTAAGCTGCAGCATGACATCCTGAGTGGAGAGTTCCGCTCGGAAGCCGTACATGGTGGAGGGAAACAGTTTTTCTTGTTCCATGTAGCGATTAAGACGATTGAGAATTACATGTTCCATCAGCTTTCCTGTACATGAGGTAAGAGAGATCGGTCTTAAATTATTAAGATCTAACGGCTTATTATGTTTGGGTATGAAAGTCACCTTAGCTGAGTTCCATTCCTGGGGCAGCGTGCCCTGCTCCCATTGTTGATTCATGTAATCGGTAAGAGCTGCCACTGACTTTGAGTCTAAATTTCGGAGTGTTTTGTTAGTAATTCCATCTAGTCCTGGAGCAGATGTGGTGCGAAGTTTGCTTAGGGCAGCCCAAACTTCCGCCTCTGCAATTGGTGCATCCAAGTCTGCATTGGGAGCTCCATTGTAGGTAGGTAACGATTCTCGCCTTGGGCCAGGGAAATACGTAGTTTTAAGAGCAGTTTCAACGTCTTGCCCTTGTTTTTCTACTTCAAACAAGAGTTTCGTAATTCGCTTATTAGTTTCACATCGCGAGGAGCATGGATCTAACATATGGCGAAGCAGGGACCAAGAGTTCTTCATATGTAGAGTACTGTCGAGTCGGTTACATATCTGGTTCCATTGCTGCGATGAAAGTTCGGCCGCGTGTTCAGTTACAAGCTGGAGTGTTTGTGACATTTTGCGTTTTAGTTTACGATTATATTTTTGCTTGAGCCATCGTTTCTCCAAGCTCTGATAGGCCTCCCATAGGTGGAGTAGCCTGCTGTCTACTGGATCACGGGATATGTGCTGCTGGGGCTACTTTTTCGCTAAGAGCTACATCCTGTTTAAGCTGAGACGCCCACTCTTTGTAGTCTTGAATTTCTTTTTTCGGGTTTCGGTCTCGGATTTCGCGAAATTTGTCGTAGTCAACAATAGGTTTTAAATGAAACTGTGGACGAAAATTGGCATGGGACAGTGTAATTGTTAGGATGTAACGATCACTGCCGAGGTTGACCCCACTGTGTGTTCAGTTAGCTTGTCGCACATTTTTAGTGAAAGTAAGGTCAGGGGTGGTATCTCTGCTCCCACTGTTGCCAATTCGTGTTGGTAGCATGCAGTCAGTGACTAGAGTGCACCTGTTTCGCTGAATGTATTGAAGAAGGCTAGTGCCCTTCCGAGTGTTTCTCCTGTAACCCCAATCTACGTGCGGGGCATTAAAGTCACCCGTTACAACTATGGGAGCAGAGTTTGCTATTTGGATGGCCCTATCGATTGCTTCAAAAACAGCAGTGAGGCCATCTCTAGGATGAGAATAAATATTCAAAATAAAATATGTGCCTTGTCCTCTACGACGTGGGAGAAGTTCAAGAAGAAGGCAGTCACTGTAAAGATCGGAAAGATCATGCGCTATAAACAAGATATTCCTTTGTATATATGTGGTAGCCCATGGGGAGCTAGGATGCGAATGTACAGCCTGATAGCCGAGGATTTTGCAAGCTTTTAAAGGCTCCTGTACGGAGATGACATCAAGGGCCCGTGTAGACCGCTGTATATAAAGTGAGAGGTTGTCTCTCTTGTTTCTTAATCCACGGCAATTCCATTGCCATATGCAGAGTGAAGAGGGTGAAGATGAGGCAAGGGTGCAGGAGGGTTAGCAATACAGAACTATATATATATAGAGTAACTCTACACAAAACCTCACTGCAACTGAGAAACGATCACAGTCCTACAGTGTTGTGCCAGTCTTTTTCCAGCTACTATAATCACTGCAAAACATAGGCGTGCTCACGAGGGGGGCAGGGGGGGGCGCATATTCAGCCCCATACACTGACGTAATAGGGAGGGGGGCACTCCGACACCCCCCCCCCCACCTGGAGGGGAATCCTGCGCATGCTTATGCTGCAAAGAATGCATTGCCTTCAGTAATGCTGGAAAGCAATGGATAGTATACAGCGTTTTGCAGAATTGGACGAATCCCATTTGCTTGCCATAGCTACATCGACCCAACAGGAAATTTTCGCCATTGATTTCCAGAAATACTTGCCAAGGCATCTCCTGCGGGCAGCATATATATATACACAAACAATTTTCACAGTTCGGTACAACCACCAGTCAGCAGCTCGCGCCTTCGCACCACATTTTTCTCATCGGCGATCGTGAAGGCTGCCACGAAACTTTGTATCAGCATGTTGAGAGCGACTACGGGCAGGCGCAGCCTGTAACATCATAAAGAACGAAGCAAGCATGGCAGCGCGAGTTCAACAGTTCGCGCGGCGCGTAACTCATTGCGATCGCGCCACATAATATCCAGCCGACGCTGCAGCTTCTCGGCACACTGTATACTATATATATATATATATATATATATATATATATATATATATATATATATATATATATATATATACGATCGTTGCGAGCAAATGCAGCAATAACAAGCACGTTCGCAGCCTCCGTTGAATAAGAACGATGTATACGATGGAAGTAACATTGATCACCCTGTCTCCATGACGAGACGAGAAAGAGAAAATAAAGAATAAAAAAAGAATGCATCCAGCAAAACAAGGGAAATGCACAACAACGGCCCATATCATCAGTCGCGTGCAAAGGCAGGCTACTTTGCGGCCGCGAAATAAGATAGCACAAAGACGCTGACAAAACGAGGGTAGACAAGCCCATGAAAGACATAATAAAAATTACAAATGGCTGCGATGTGCCAGTCCACCAGACACGTCGCTCGCCACTGGCGGTTCGCGGAAAGTAACTCGCCACCGTGTAAACAAACTTCGTCTTCCGCCCGCTCTATATTTTGTTACTTATCGCGCTCATCGCTGCCTCGACGCGGATGAAGGAATGATTTAGCGCCCATGCGTGCATATGGGTGCGTATACAGAACGCGTACACACGGCCGAGCAGAGGCGAAGTTCGGGAGTTGGTCCATGGCGCCGCTTCGGATATATCCCGCCTGCTCGGTTGCGTGCAGTGTGCTTCGAGTTGTCGGGACATTCACCGTTGCATATAGTCCACATTTACGTATTTTCTATACTTTTGCGCGAATGTATAAAGCAGTCTTACAGAGGTTCAGACGGTCTAATGTAACGGGGACACTTTTCCTTTTAACCGTATCGAATGTCTACAACCGGCTACATCTTTCCACAATTTATATTCATAAAAGCGATGTATGATGAGATATTGGTGTTCACGTAATTGATTTTGAGCACACTGTAAATCAACGTGTCTTTTTCAACTGTAGCCGAGATAAAAATTTGTCCCTGAACACCCGTGTTATGATTATTTTGATGACACAAACAAAAACGTCGTGACGATTATATCCCTGAGTCTTTATTTCAAGCTCGACATAATAGTTGGAGTGTTAAGTCCCCAAACCACGACATGATTATGAAAAATGCCGTTGTAGACGACTCCGGAAATTTCGACCCCTTGTTTTGAAACGTGGGCTTGAATCTAAGGGCACGGGTGTCTAGCATTTAACGTCCAGCAAAACGTAGCCGCCGTTGGTGGGATTCGATCCCTTGACGTTCGTGTCAGCATCTCAAGCTTGGAAGTCAGAAACGATGCATAATAGCATATGCACTTTTGGATATAGAAGTCGAGACCGTACCAACTTTCATTTAGGCCAGATTATGCGATTCGTGGCGCGATGTCAGGAAACCTGTAATTGTGGCGTGACAGTAGCTGTGATGCTGTTGTGTATAAGTGAGCTAGCAGCGGCTGGAGTCCGATGTGCACATCCAGAATCTCACCACATCCTGTGCGACTGTCCGTTGTATGACATCCAGAGACAGTCACTGGCGTCCGTTTTTGCGCGCATCGACAGCAGCCAAATGTCTGTGTGCACTAGTCTGTCAAGCGCCCGAGAGAAGACATTGCAACAGAAGGCGACAAAAGCTCTGTTGAAATAGCTACGCGACACGGACTTGAACAAGCGGCTGTAACTGCAATGTCACACACCGCGAAAGACAAGACTGGACTATGACTGAGTGTGCGCGCGTGTGCTGCCGAATTTGCTGTGTTTATCTCTCTTCCCTGTCCGCTCTCTATCTTTCATCTCCCCCATCCCCCTCCCATGCGCAGGGTAGCAAACCGGCTGCCTATAGGCTGGTTAACCTCCCTGCCGTTCTTTTCCTCCTAATTTCCTTCCTTCCTTCATTCACCGTAGTATACATTCGGAATTAAATTTTCCACATCTATTTCCTTCCCCCCCCCCTAATTTTATGGTTGCATGTCTCCGAATATAGTGTCTAGCATTCTTTAATTTCTTTTTTGTTTTAAGTCTGTTCAGTTAAGATGTCTGTGCCTGTTCAACGGCTTCATTACTTGGATTTTGACTGACAAAAAAAAGGTTTTCAAAAAACATACAACGCAGAACAAAATGCTTGCGTTGACGTCGCTGACTGAGCCGCCAGATTGTAGCACGAGCAGGATGAGTAAAGCCGGGTCCGTCACGCAAATGTTATCAGTACCATCGGCGACAAGTGAAACCCGAACAGCGGCGAGCTATCGAAATAGTGTAGTGCGCCCCCTCCGGTCATCTCCACTGATGTGCGCGCGCATCCGGTTTGACAACACTGCGTATATGCGTGCCAGCCCATAGTGATAACTGGACGGCGTGCACTACACCATTGCGAATACTTGCCGCTGTACGGGTTCCATTTGACGCCGATAGAAAATGAGAGGCGAAGGAAGACATTTCTTAGGGACGGGGAGGAGGATTCAACCATATACGTAATGCACGTTCGTGAGTGTGCTTTTATGCGTGCGTTTCAAAAATTACTATGTGGTTGTGGCGCCTAACTGAAGTTGCCTCTTAGCCTACGCACTGTAAACGAGAAACCTGTCGCTTGCACTGTCACTGGAGGCGGCATAGAAAGGAGCGGGGGTACGGTAGTACTGCACCGAATTTGTGTGTAGTATTTCAGTAATTTGCTAACAGAATCAGGTTCAACCCGTGGTGTAGAGGGGGCAGCACATCGGGGCCATGCACCCCCCCCCCCCTCACACACACACAATTTTTGTTCGCCATGACATACAGAGCAAAAACAAAAGCAAAAAAACAACCATTTCAAGTAAACTTACTGTATATACTACCTTCAACTAATTTCAAAAAGGTCCCCCCCCCCCGCCCCCACCAAAAAGTTTTGCCTACGCCCGCTGCAACAGTGAATAATCTGCGTCGACGTAATCGCAGTCGCCATGCTGCATGCAGGTGAAAACTATACACTTACTACGTAAGCTGCGTGCCAGGCCACATGGAAGCCCATCAGCGGCAGTAACCACGGCGTGTTCTTTAATGTGCACTTCAATGTGATCATTTCAACGGTTCAAAACGACAGAAAGTAAGGCCAGTCGGAGGTAGTTCACAGTGAAGTTGGGAGTGCAGACGTGCACACAGGTGAACCAAACCAGTTATCTTGCGTCTGTGTCTGCACGCGTTCGATCATTTCGTTACAATAGTCGTTTTTCAACAAACGGCGTAGAACTCGAAAATCTGACGGGATACTTCAGCCATGCCGCTCATTTCTTGCATTACCGCCAGTCTAAAATAAATTAAATCAAGTCGTACCGAAGCGCAAGTACAGCCTGGATCACACTTGTCCAGAAGCTGCTGGTCAACCGCCAACTCTGTCGCCATTTTTTTGTTGTTGTTGAAAGATATGTATATACCAACGCTGTAGCGATACCAAACATGGTCATGCCACATGCTTGGTCTCGGTTATTTAATCCAAGCATAAACGCGTGCGCTTCTAGAACGCGGGACATTAGCTGCTGACGGCACCAACGTCCACGGCCGCGCGCTCTACCGCTTCAGTCAGGCGTAATTCATACTAGAGAGTTTTAGTACTGCGTACGTTGCGTACGTGGCGGCGTTGCGTACGTAAGGACGCCACGTTCTTCGTAGTGCGCATGCGCAGACCGCAACGCGCACGTACGCAGCCGCTCCTTACGCACGCATGAGATGCGTGCGTGCGTACGTATGAGGTGATCGCGCCGCTCTCGAACACGTTCGCGACAGCGCGAGACTTCGTTTTGCAAAATGGCGGCATCGAAGGCAAGCACCGGCCGGCTCTACTTTTCCATCGCGTATGATTTGGCGCTTCTGCGCGAAGTAAACGCGCACAACCCATTTCAAGATCCCTCGCGGTGAGGAGGCATCGTGAAGAACATGTACCTTGCTCTGGGAAAAGTGTTTAGTGTGCGCGCTTTGCGCGCAAACTTAACACTTGGATTGGCTCACATTGGCTGTCAACAACACGTGCTTCTATTTTGATCTACCAGATGGCGCAACACGCTTCACGCTCGTTACGTACGCGGGTACTACGGCGTACTAAAAGCTGATTAGTGGCAAACGACGCCACGTAAAGCAAGGCGCTTGCGTGATGCGTACGTAGCACCATTCCGCAGTACTAAAACTCTCTACTGTCCTCCTTTGTGGCTGTCTACGCTGCGCTGCACGGAAATGCTGTAACAGGCGCAATAAGAAGGAACGCCGAGCGAGATGGGGAGGGGGTGCAAGAAGAGTCGCCTACCCTTGTTTTAACGCCTCCGTCCGGCCGCAGGAGAGGAGAGTTCGTGCATGACGAACGAGCCGTTCGTTTACGGAACGTCACGTCCATGACAAGTGGCCTACTCACCCAGTGAACCACGGAGCAGCCGTCCAGTGCCACCCTTTGTTCTTCGCTTGCGTCTCCCGTATTTTTGTGTCTGCACCATTATTCGGAGCACGGCGGACTGAATGCGCACGCCGCTTCCCTTTCACTACACTGTTTTTAGCGGCATGCTTATCAGCGTGAGCACAACACGTTTTCGTTGAAGGGTCCCTCGACAACCTCTGAAACTACAAAAAGACCGAGCGCGTTCATATCTTCTGGCATTTCCCGCATTTTCGGCACAATTCGTGACGCCAGCAATCTAGTCGCGTGACGTCATCAGGGAATAAACTCTGGATCCTGCTATGCCACGCCATCGCAAGCCCCCTACTGCTCTGTCTCGCGTGACTCTCATGTGCGCTGTTAAATTCGTTTCGTGTGTTTGGACTGCGCAAGCGTACACAACAGCGGGTAGCCACACGGGTAGCCTCGTGGAGGGAGGAAAGCTGAGGAGAGGCCATGGGAGAGGCTCTCGCAATGCAAGCTGCAGAGCGAAAACTGCGGCGGAAGTCACGTGCTTTTGCAAGGGGGTTGTGGGACAAGGTGGGCACGCCAGCGTCTCGTGTCGTCTGCATCATCACTCGTATGACCACGTCGTTGATAGCCGGCTGGAATTCTTAATGCGCATTTTTATGCAGCTGTAGCACTCCAAAGATGATGCATAGTGTCAGAAGCCTACAGTGAGAGTTGGTCTTCGCTGTTGCGAGTTTATTTTATATTGCTTGAAGTCGAAAGCGGTCGTTTTTGAAGCTCGTGACCACTTCTTCGAAAATGAATGGCGCCGCTGCTTCGCTGTTTTCCTTCGGCACTGGGCTTGCGTGATTCAGCAAAGGAAGCCCATAATTCGAACACGAGAATGGCAGCGTCCACGGCTGTTAATGCGAGAGGGGCGGTGAGCCGTTCTCGTGTACGACGGTCACAATTAATTATCGGAAAGCAGTACGTGGCCCACACGTCTGTTTTCACCGGATCTTGTCGAGTCAATAATTAGGCGTGCCTGACACATAAGGTAATTTATTGTTTGGATTATCGCCTCCTGTTAAGATTTTGCACGCGCTGACCTCATCTCTGGCCAAGTTTTTTTTTTTTTTTTTTTTCGGTATGGTCACAGGCGGCTGACCCCCACACTGCTGCGAACGATATACTCTGCACACGTATCGTGACACACATGGCAAAGAATGATTCGGAGGTACTTCATCTGGCTAAATAGCAAGACAAATTAGATAACATTTCACTGTTATACTGTGTTCCGTACCCCCCAACTTACCGCATCTGCAGAAGAAAACAGCCTGTCGTTGCGATTACCCGGCCGATTCGCGCCGTTGCCCTCTGTCATTCAGCGGATTAAACGCGAAGTTCAAAGCTGCAGGGTTATTGTAGATTCACAATCTGAGTCGTAGTGAGACTGCGAATGGCACACAGGCACTCCACAAGCGAGTATCACAGCACGTTTGCTGATAAAAGGCACAAAAGTTGCTCTTTTCCGGCTAATCTATCAGACGGCGGTGCCGCCCGACGCGTCCGAAATCGGCTCGCCTCCGATTCGCTGGCGCCAGTTGCGCATGCGCCAAGCTTCGCAAAATGTGACGTAACGGCCTCTCCTCGGCGTATTCCTTCCTCCATGGGGTAGCCCGAATGTGCGAAATCCAGACAGGCTCGTCGCTTACCGGTGACCACGTATTTTACTAATACCGGCGTCACACGGGCACTTAAATCGCGATCAGGGTGATCCGGATCGGTTTTCTTGATCGGGATCAACTTTATGGCTACTGCCAGACGCCTCAAGCTAATCCGGTTCGAGCGGATGAAATGCACCAGGTGGCGCTTGCGCGCCCTAAAACATTCCTACTGATAATAAGTAGCAATGACAGCGTTGAAGTTAACAAGGGGCTGAGACAGGGATGTCCTTTGTCCCCGCTGTTATTCATGCTGTACATTGTAAGGTTGCGACATCAGTCGCCCAAACAGGCTCGCGCGATGGTTGAGCAGAAGCTTCCAGGTCTATTTTATGCAGACGATACTGTCCTATTTGCGAACAGTCAAGACGATATACAGCGGCTGGTAGATATATGCGAAAGGGAAGGCGAGACTCTAGGACTAGAATTTAGCGCAACGAAATGTGGATGGATGGTATTCAATGATCACGAATACCAGGCGGTCTCAATACAGGACCAAGAAATACGGAGGGTAAGTGAGTACAAGTACCTATAGAAGTATGGGTAAATGAGGGAGATAGATACATGGAGGTACAGGAAGAAACATCGGCAGCAAAGGGAAAGAGGAATGCTGCAATAATCAAGCACAGGGCGTTATGGGGATACATTAGGTACGAAGTGCTTCGAGGTCTGTGGAAAGGCGTAATGGTTCCGGGGCTTACATTTGGGAACTCAGTGGTGTGCATGAAGCTAGAGGTGCGATCAGGAATGGATGTAAATCAAAGGACTGTGGGACGCTTCGCCTTGGGTGCTCCCGGGAGGACGACGAACGAGGCTGTAAAGGGAGATATGGGATGAACAGGCTTAGAAGTAAGGGAAGCTCAGAGCAAAACGAGATTTGAAGAGATGCTTAGGAAAATTAAGGACAGTAGATGGGTAGGGAAAGTGTTCAGGTATTCGTGTAGGAAGAGCGTGGACACAAATCGGAGAAAAAGAACTAGGAGGTTCATGTGGGTGGGATGGCAACAAGGAGCAAAAAGTCAGAGAGGTGTCGAGGATTTATTGGATGACAGCGATAGAAAAGAAACGGGCTCTCATTAACTACCAAAAGGGCAAGAACGAAATAAGGCGGGAGAGGTTTCATGATTATTCAAGGGTAAGCGCTTTACTGTCGATATCGGGTTGCCTTAGAACGCGTAGCCACAAAGCGAAATTCAATTTTAAAAAAAAAAAGGAACAGTGTGCATGCTGTGGGGGAGCTAAGGATTCCGATGGAAGATTGTTTTGATTGAATGCGGCGATATTCACCCAGGTATACGAGTGGGTACAAGCCTACGTGAGGCTTCGGGCTTTAGAAAAAAAACATGGAAAGCTGAACACGTCCGCGATAGAAGCAAGTAAGATACGGTTAGAGTATTAGTGGCAGAGAAGTAGAGATAATTAAATGACAGAAATAGTGGGACAATGAGGTCATTCTGCCTAAAGAGGCAGAGATATGGAACATAAATTCACACTTTCCTTTGTTATAATAAGATCCATTTTATCGAAGTAGATAAAGCACTAGGCCAACATAAAAAGAAGGTTTTCTTTTCATTTTGTTTTTCTTGCGAGCCTGGTGACACACATGTCACCGCCCCGGTATAAAGGGGACGCTCATAGCATCCATCCATCCACATGTCATTGACAAAAACTCAGCGAACGATATTTTTATAGAGCCCTTTATCCTCCATGTTATTGGTGCAAGAACCGGTCGAAGATCAAAACTTTGCGTGTCGCTATACAAAAGCAATTTCATTACTATATCATACGATGGAGTTTTCCCTGCCCTTACCTGTATTGGTACGTGAGATGATCTCCACTTTTATGTCTGATGGCATCTACTCGAAGCCTTCAACTCACAGTGAAGCGGCAATATCGTTGTACACGTCCGAGTTTCACTTCTGACTCCACAGGTTCTCAGTAGCTCTTGCCAGCGGTATATTACTGTGGAGGTCTGTTTGTTTGACCTCAAACCACAGGTACGCTGCGACGTATGTGGTCGAAAAGCTGGCGACACTCATAACACATTTGCTTCGAGGTGCTCCAACTGCACCGATGGTGCAAGATTTGAACCTGTCGTCTGCTTCTCCCGTAACTACACGAGGTCAATACAAATCCTAAAATATGCAATACTTGAGATATTTTTCCCAATTGATAACAGTTTAAAATTCGCTTTATATAAATATATAACTGTTTTAATGCGTCTTTATTTAACTACACTCATTTTTTTTATGCTTTTAAGAAGCTTGGCCAGGGGGCGCTGACAACAGCAAAATCGTGAGCAGAACGATTGAGCAGAAGCTTCCAGGTTTATTTTATGCGGACGATATCGTCTTATTTGCGGACAGTCGAGATGACATACAGCAGCTGGCGAATATATGCGGAATGGAAGGTGAAGCTCTTGGACTAGGATTCAGTGTAACGAAGTGTGGATTGATGGTATTCAATGATCCCTGTGATCAGACGGTGTCCATACAAGGCCAAGAAATACCGAGGGTAAGTGAATACAAGTACCTTGGAGTATGGGTAAATGAGTGATAGATACATGGAGGTACAGGAAAAAGCCTCGGCAGCAAAAGGAAAGAGGAATGCGGCAATAATGAAGCACAGAGCGTTGTGGGGATACAATAGGTATGAGGTGCTTCGAGGTCTGTGGAAGGGTGTAAAGCCCAAACTCCATAAGCGCGAAAATGCACGCGACAGCGACGAGCGACGCGACGTAGATCGGCGTCGCGCGATCAGTCGCTAGCGCAGGCAAACCTCATTCACGCGACGGCTTCGGCGAGCGAATCCCACTGTTGCTGGCATGAGGCCGTCAACTCGCACCAAGAAAACCGCGTAGCGAGCGGTTTCCAATTTAAAAATAAGATATATTGTTGTGTAATGGAACGGAAAGTGTTTATTATTGCCTTGCAGCACTTTTTTATATGCACATGCGTAATAAACATTGCGTTATTTCTTGTTGCGCATACGTGACTCGGGCAGGGTCACGTGCACCTATGTAGTCTTCGTCTTTGCCGGTTTTTCGCTATTGGCTACTTGAGCCCAGCACTTCCGGGCGATGAGCGACGGTTTCCAAATCTGGAGAACCTAGCGATCGCGCGAAAACGAGCACGCGACACGTCGCGCGAACGCCCTGTTTCGTCGCTCATAGCGTCGCTCGTCGCTGTCGCGTGCATTTTCGCGCTTATGGAGTTTGGGCTTAATGGTTCCAGGGCTTACTTTTGGGAACTCAGTGGTGTGCATGAGGGCAGAGGTGCAATCGGGAATGGATGTAAATCAAAGGACTGTGGGACGCCTCGCGTTGGGTGCTCACGGGAAGACGACAAACGAGGCTGTAAAGGGCGATATGGGGTGGGCAGGTTTTGAGGCGAGGGAAGCGCAGAGCAAAATAAGGTTCGAAGAAAGGCTAAGAAATATGAAGGAGAGTAGATGGGCAGAGAAGGTGTTCCGTTATTTGTATAGGAAGAGCGTGGACACACAGTGGAGAAAAAGAACTAGAAGACTCACTAGTAAATATACGGCTGGTATTGTGAGCCATATGTCAACAAAGAGCGTTAAGGGAAAAGTCAGGGAGGCGGAGAAGATTTACTGGATGGCAGCTATGGAGAAAAAACCGGCTCTGAGTAACTACCGAAAGGGCAAAAATGAAATAAGGAGGGAGGCATTTTACGATAATTCAAGGGGAAGCGCTTTACTGTTTGAAGCGAGATCGGGTTGCCTTAGAACGCGTAGTTATAAAGCAAGATTCAGTAAAGAAGAAGAACAATGCACATGCTGCGGGAAAGATAAGGAAACGGCGGAGCATGTTCTGATTGAATGTGGAGATATCCACCCAGGTGTACGTTTGGGCACGAGCCTACAGGAAGCCTTGGGTTTTAGGGACAGCAATGGAAAGCTGAACACACCCGCGATTGAAATAAGTAAGAGACGGTTAGAGTATTGGTGGCAGAAAATTAGAGAGAAAGGACAAAAATAAATATTGGAAAAATAAAATATGGACAGTGTGCCGTAAATGGCAGAGAACTTAAGCTGAAAATTTACCTTTTTTTCCATTAAGATAGAATTTATCGAAGTAGAGGCATTAGGCCAACATAAAAAAAAAAAGAAAAAAAGTTTTTTTTTTTTTTCCGAGCCTGGTGGCATACTTGTCACCACCCCGTTATAAAGGGGACGCTCATAGCATCCATCCATCCATCCATCCATCCATCGTCACATGAAGATAAGTCTTGATCCTAGTCATGCCCACCGTGGTCATGTTTGATCGCGATGAAAGGTTACCGTGCAGCAGCACCTAATCCGAATCGTGGTTAATCCGGAGCGGCACTGATCGCTACTGAAAATACCCGTGTAACACCGGGTATAATAAATAGATGGCGAGGAGGAGATAACTTTAAGAAAGGTAGGGAAGACGAGAAAAGAACCACAGGTCTGAACAAAATTCACGGTTATAGCACGAAGCACGGACAGTGACTGCATGGCTTTCGAATATCGCATGACTCGTAACGTGCGAGAGATGGCGCGACACGCAGGTCTCATACGCCTTCGCTGCCTATTCTGTAGCAGCAGCAGTAGTAGCGAAGCGACACGGCATACGCACGCGTGAACCCTTCCTCCCCCTTAGCAACACGGGCCAACCAGATTAGCAAACTAATGCAACGACAGACATAAACTAGCCTTTCACTCGAATTCTACGGCGACGACATGACGTCATGATGTTTCTGCTTCAAGTCACGTGTACACTTACACAAATAGTTCTTGGGCGGCTGGTGGCGAGGTTGCTATACCTTGCCTCACGAGCTCTGGCAGTGCGGGTCGCTGGGCCCGACGTTCAGCAAGGAAAAGTGGGACACGCTCCTGCGAAGTTCCGTCTTCGAAGATCAAATTTTGGCTGTCCAGCGTGCCCGTCGTGATCGAGCCGGCAGGCTAGACCTGTCGGTTCCGTCGTGGGATTAGCCAGGTGCCCGTTTTCTCGAGTTTTGCCGGACCAAATAAAGTTCATTCACTCACTCACTCACTCACGTGAGTCCGAACTCATTGGCGTCGGCAGAATTTTGCCTAGAGGGTGCAAACCTGTGTTGTATCGGGACTTACATTAATGGGGTATGGTGCGGGGGTGGGGGGCGGCAGTGATGGTCTTACTTGGGGAGAGCGGGGAGTGCTGCTGTGGCTTCCAGGGGGGCAATCGCCCCTTTTGTACCTCTCTGCCAATGCCCATGCCCGAACTGTTGAAGCTACCTATCTGCCTTGAGATGGCAGTTTGAAATGAACGGCCCCCTCAACAGATTCCCCCCTTTCTTTCATAGCAAATATTGAAACTTCGACATGACACAGAACAGGGACGTGCATTTAACTGCATGGTGACTCCGCTAGTACAGGCGAACCCAACTATATTTAACCCAGGTTAACCGATTTATCCTTCACCTCGAACTATTTTCAATCATCGCAATGTCGGCGCATGAAAACTTTACAGCTACATCGAAAAAAAAAAAAAAAACTGTCGGAACACTACACATGTTAAACATTGGGCAATGGGAAACACCTCAAAGGGGCCCTGCAAAACTTTAATCAAGTAGCCATGGAATGCATTCCCTAAAGGAGCTTATTGCCTACTGAATTTACCACCGCAAAAAATTTTGGGATCCGTCCTGTAGGAGCATTGTTACAAAGATTAGTTCACAGTTACATTACAATTACCTCACACAACATCCCCTATACTTAGCATGATTGTCTGTTGAAAGTCATTGATATTGTGTCGAACAAATTAAACAAGCCCTTAAATGTACACTTCTTCCCTTCATTTATAATCATGCGTCAGTTTTGGGATGTCAAACTCCAACAATTATATTGTTATCAGGAATCAAATGCAGTGATGGAAGCGACATTTTGCTTTTTGGAGCAGATTCTGGAGCAGAAAAAATGGTGCTTTGGAGCAGCCTTGAGTGTCTTCGGAGCAGAAAAAAATGCTATAGCTAAAGGTTGCTAATGGTGTTTTCGGAGCAGATGCATGTTCCCAATACTCTTGAAATCTACAACATCACTTAAACATCTAATAAATATTTATATTCATTATTAAAGATGTCATATGCAAGTATGCGGCTACTACTATACAAGCAGTATAGTAGCATTATTGGCGTATATCATAGGGGGGTAGAAGTAGTCTGAACTTTTCTTGTGTTCAGGCTGGGGAGCACAGCTCTTGCAAGTGTCCCCTTTGAGATTTAGCATTAGCAGATGATATAATTGAGTTAACAGTTATGTATTGTGCAATCAACTTTTTAAAAGGCTTTTTTATCTTTTACTGCGTACCTGTGTTAAACGCCCCTCAGCTGTGAGAACTATGGAAATCAAAAACGGGTGAAACAAAGAGTTTGAATAGAACAATGCAATTGCTTGAGCTCGAACCCTATGCTCATTTTTTTTAAATTTTATTTGAAAGCATGATTTAATTCATATATAAATAAAAATACGAATTGGACACAGTGGCCTGGTATTAGTCACCCCTTGAGATATTTATGGATTTACGCCACTGAGTAGCATACTAGGATGTTAGCGTATACAGCTTGCTTTTGGTTTCGCTTATGCTCACGGGATGGTCCCGTGGTTCAACGTTATTCTTTTGAATTTGCCAACACCATTTTGGAGCAGGTTTGGAGCAGCAAATATTGCACTTTGCAGCAGCATTTCTCTTTTGAAGCAGTTTGTAGCAATTGGAGCAGCACTTCCATTACTGCAAACGCAAGTAGATGAAATTCCAAGGAAACATAGAAACTAAAAAAAGGTTGACATCAATGCACGAAAAAAAAAATATGAAAAAGTTTTAATGTGATATTAGGTGGTTAAATACTCTATTTTATACAAGCACAGTGCAACGTGTGTGATGTGACACAAGCGCTAGAGTGTTTCGCAAGCACTATTGTCGTGTTCCTCTCTTCGTCCCCATAGTCAGTGCTCACTCTCCAGTAAAGATAAATAATGCATAATCATAGTTGCTGTCACCCATCCTATATGAACTGGCACATCGTATTTTCTCGCAAGTCGCTAGGTACACCCCAAGTGAAAGATCATAGGTCGCAAAATTTTTGCGACAACTATATCTCCACTTTGTATGAAAGCACAGCCTTGAAGTAAATGTTCCAAGCTGTAGTGGTTATTCTCACCTACACAGCTGCATACTATATTGGATGCGTCATGTATTAACAGAGCCAAAACCCACTTTAGCAGTGAAGCCCTGATATTGTTAGCTTATGTCGGAAGGTGTGCATCTGCTATATTCAACTACTCTCCATACAGTTAGTACACCCTTTCCGTCGTTTATGCGAGAGGTCTCTTATAAGCGGGGTACCTCATATGCATTTTCTTATCAGCCCGTATTTCACTGTAGGCCCACTGGTGTGTCTTATACCCATTTGTCTCTTATAAAGGGGTTCGACTGTGTACTTCATATCAATGCGTCTTTCCTTTCTTTCTGAGGAATGATACTTGAATAGGTTGTAGTAATGCAAAGAGTCAATGAGGCCCCGACTCCATAATAGTGAATGCCTACTTTCAACTATAACATGCCCTATGATTGCTTAGGGACATAACTTATCCCAGATGTTTTTTACCACAACCTCATATCTCTCAACTAACAGAATAGTGCTGGAACACAACATTCTAAGCAGTCTTCACAAACAGCAGCAGCCCTCTGAAAGGTACTCAAGTTAAGAACCAGTTACCGGTAGAAGTAACCGGGTAGAAAACTGGTTACTTCTACCAGGTACTTCTCCCTGCGTTTTACTGTTCATCTAATTCTTTCTCTCTCTCTCAAGTCAAGTAAATGAAAAATTAACAAGGCACACAAATCCTATTTGCTGTCATTTACTATCTTTTATTACAAAAGAAAGAAAGAAATCAAGGTCACTTCGTACAGCACAATTACGAAGTCCTCCCACCTCAACACTCAGGCTGATGGAAAGCTCCCGAGTTAATTCTGGCGAATTGTACGAGCCTGTCGTACATTTTGAACACTGCGATATCTCAAAACGAGAATTATCCTAAAGGAGCTCTACTGGTACACTGCGTTCCGCATCCGCAACACGACAGGCACTGAGGTGCAGGGAAGTATGCCTTTCTCGGTGATTACCATGTCAACAAACTGGGGTGCTGTAACGTCATACATGAGGTTAAGAAAGCTGAGACATGGCAAGTCCTTTAGGCCGTCGGTCTTGAGGCTAGCAGGCAGACTTGACACAAGCTGTGAAGTTGGCCCTGCAATGAAACAAAAAAGAAATCTCACAAACAGTTAAGTGGTACTCGATTCCCCACAGCGTAAACAGTTATGGAATTTTTTCTACGCTTTGCAAACATTTTGATGCTATATGACCAGCAATCAACTTCTGATAAAAATTACTGAAGAGAATAATAATGACTGGACATGACAATGACAACTTCAGACCAGACTGCCGAGTTTGTTTGGTGATCCCAATTACTGTGAGGCTGTCTGATGACTCGTAAATCTACAGGCGCCTCCGGAATAAAAAATGATTGTTGATTCCTCTTGCATAAGAATGGTTTATAACATGAAAACGAAACATGCCTCCACAAAAGTAGTTGCAGCTGTGTTATCTTTCGGCGGCAAGTACACCACATCTAAAGAATCACTACCTACACAAATACCCCAAATCATTAGCATGCTTCATATGCACTCTGAACACATCTCTAGACCCAATAACACTCAGGACCTTTAATTCTAAATATTTCATATACATGTAGCATTCACCAAAAAGTGCTGACCCTGCCGGAGAAAGAATGCTCCCTAAAAAGTGCAACCAAATCTTCCAAGCACCAGCTTTCTCTTGACCTAACAGAATACAGTAGACTCTCATCAAACGGAATTTGAAGGGACTGGGAAAACGTGTTCCATTTACCAGGAGTTCCATAAACTGAGAGGTGAACTAGTTTGTGGCATTCAAGTATGAAACCAATCATATCAGTGCCAGTTGTTCCATTTAAGCAGCAGCTCCGTTTGACAGATTTCGGTTTACTGAGAGTGCACTGTAATTGCATTTTCACACAGATGAGCTCTGAGCACCAAGTGAGTAGAAGTTTGTCAAAACAGGGTATGTCGTTTTACAGCACAAAACATTCAATGCCGGAAACACCAGACCTAGCTCCAATAGCAAAGTGAATGCGTTCATGTCTCTGAAGCAGTCAGCACCAACGCTTCATCAAGCAACCCAGCATAAACTGAGATAATATAGTAGGGGTAAATTCTTCCTCACCCAGTTCATTGAGCGCAAAGGAATCGGTGATGACCCTGTCAGAAAACTTGTACGTTTCGCAGCACACTAACACAGGTACATTCCTTGACTTGGCAACCAAAGCTATTTGGGAGGTGCCGATGTGACCCATCACATAACCGTTGGCCAAAAGAGTACTGGCTCCGAGCACTACTTTTGTCACCTGGAAGAATGCAAAAAAGCACATGATTAAAATAAACAAAGACCACACCTCATATTGCCAGTTTAGCTGAAGGCCACGTATGCCTTATTACCAATGCCGGTACTGAAACATGCCGTAGGCACAAGTCAGAAGCCTTATTAGTGCTTAGTCACCAAAAGTCAGAAGGTAACAGCTGGATACCAGTCAGTGAGAAGTAGTAAGCTATAGTAATATAACAGCCGCAAGAAAAAAGCACAACAAGCACAGTGGATAGAAATACCAGCTTCAATTTTGATTCCAAAGCAAGGCAGCAAATGATAATTCCAACAGCTATGCCTTTCATCAAACAGATGAAGGAAGAACTACATCATGCAATATGCCTGAGGTGGTGGTCATTGATTAGTGGCTTTCTTGAACATAAATAGATAGTGTGACAGTTTGAGACATCAGTGTGAATCCTTCCACAAGCATTCTAAACATTCTATCGGAAAAAATAATCAAGCTAGATTAGTACTCCACACTAAACTTGGTAGTTTATTTTTAGAAAAAAATGTACCTTAAGCCTACGAAAGAAAAAATCAGGGAAGTCCTTAAACCTTTTCACCAGGCATGTTCTTAAAACTGCCAATAGTATCAATATATTTTTGCTAGAAATAAACCAATAAATGTAAAACTTACCTCCTTCATTATATAAGATACAGCAGTTATAAGGACATAAGTACAGTTGATTCCAATACTGGACAAGTACTCCAACATTTCTCGACCTGCAGCAAAGAAAAGTGTACTTAGGCAATGCACTGTCTGGATCACGACTTCGAAAACAAGAAAATAGGGAAACCTGAGCAATCAATAAACTTTGCAGGGTTTAAAGATAATGTCGGTACCGACCTCGAAATTGTGGCCGGCTGTCGACGACAATGACTCTGAAGTTCTTCCCAGACTCGTGCGCTACCTTGAGCACACTCTTGACCAATGATGAGCTGCATTTAAAAATGAGATCACAGATGATCACAAAGATAAAAGTGAAAGCAGTGATGAGCATGCACCCAATAACTCACAGCATAGTCAGCAGTGTGCAACAGACTAACCAAAATCAGAAAAGCAAGCGATTACCCCACAATATAACCTACAAACATTACTGCAACTACACAATGGCAACACGAGCTTGAGGAAGTGCATGAAAGTATTGTAAGCGTACCCAGAATATATTTTACATTTATTTCACATTTATTCAGGTCTCACACGTCAAAATGTGTTAGTCTCAACCATCAGGCTACCAAGCTTTGTGGAAAAGCCAATCTCTAAAATGGCAAGAGTTCCCCAAGTATAAAATGGGCCCAACTACATTGCAGAGTCCAACATCGACGACTTCGATGGTGGGCTTCTCGATTTTATTTATTTATTTATTTATTTATTTATTTATTTATTTATTTATTTATTTATTTATTTATTTATTTATTTATACACTACAGGGATGCTTGTCCCTAAGTCAGCACTTCAAGCAGTATAAAAAGACAGGAAGTATCACATGGGCTCAACTACATTGCAGAGTCCAACATCAACGACTGATGGTGGGCTCCTAGATGTGATTTATTTATTTATTTATTCATTCATTGATTTATTATTACACTACAGGGATGCTTGCCGATGGAGTGTCAGCACGCCATCAACCATGCTGATGACGCACATTTAGCTCCTTGAAACAGTGCTTGTCAGTTCTAAAATGTTTCAGAGCACTGCAATTCTACCGTGTGCGATAGTCTGAAAAACATACACACATCATCATCAATGATTTCCCACTGCCCAACAGAGAAAATTTTGTGTATATAAACACAGCCTATACTGCGAGTCCTAAGATTATGTTTTCATTAGGCTTGCACAAATACTTTTTTCTCATACAAGATCAAATCAAACATAATGGCAATTAATATAGAATATTTTAGGAACCAATTTAACCAGTAGCATGATTTGAACAGCAGTAGAATGCAATGTATAAGCTGTAAATTGCATTACGTTTTCAAATACACCATACTCGGCCTGCATGAGCTCTGTAAGCTGCATAACATGTTTTCAGATTTTACAAAAGAATTCGCTTGAGCGTGTAAGCAGTGCACCCATTCTAGTGTGGTTTCGCAGCAGCGCGAATTTCCCCTGAAAAGGTGGTCTTGTGCCATAACGACCCAAGCTGCAATGAAACTACCTTCTCAAGTGGGTCTCTTGCGATAAAGTACCTCTTGTTAATTTCGAATACTGCAAAATATCAGAAAGTTGCATCAAAGCAAATTCAAGCATTCACTTAATGTTTGAACCACCCAATTATTCATATAGACCTAATTATAATTATGTCATTACTTAGTTATCAAAAGCAAACTTTTGCCTCACTTTGTAATCGTGGTTTTATTTATATTCCTGAAAATGCTGTGCTTTACAATGAAGCCAGGAAATATTATTATGCCTACGAAAAATTAGTCATAGTGTAACGTGTGACGGTCATTCTGAAGTAGTTTTTACCAGTTTCTTGGGAACAGAAAGATATATAGTATTCTTTTACCCATCATATAGGGCTCTGTTATCTATTCAAAAAAAATAAATCTGACAATTACCAGCTTGTTAAGACCAGATGCAATATGGCCATCAAGATGTTGGCTACAGCGAACCTGCCGAACCCACACTCTCACCATTGTAAACACAAGAGGGAGAGGGAATGAGTGCTCAAACATTTCGGTGACACTGGTGGACAGATTTTCTTCGCAAGAGCTCGTTCAAAAGTTATTCTAGACGCTAAGCTAATG
Organism: Rhipicephalus microplus; assembly: GCF_013339725.1. Lineage (NCBI taxonomy): Eukaryota > Metazoa > Arthropoda > Arachnida > Ixodida > Ixodidae > Rhipicephalus > Rhipicephalus microplus. Next base: position 155,475,114 of record NC_051171.1, on the reverse strand, counting down.
GCAAGAGTGACCATCGTGCACTTTAGCAATTCTAGTGACCTCACGCAATGCAGAGCAAAGTGACTAGTCTAAATTTGAACCACCCTCTCATTCGCAAGTGTTGTGGGATCATTCCAGAAATTATGAATACGGTATTATTGATATTGTTCAAGTGTGAAATGGATGACCGATTGTGGTCTATGAACTGCAACGGAGTCACGTGAAAGAAATGATGATCGACAATAAGTGCGAATAAACCTACAATTTACAAATGTAAGCTCAGTTTGCGTTTTTCTTTTTCATAGTCACAAAAACGAAAGGCAGGCTCACAAATCTTACATGTTTGGTGCATTTGATCGCACATGAGCTCACTACTTCGAATTTATAAAAATTAGATGTGCATTAGAGTTGGGGAAACTTTAAATCAAATTTAGTAAATACTGAACACCAGTTGGCTTTTCCACTGGGAAGCTCTCGCAAGGTACGTGCAGCATGCAAGTTCATCACTCCACTTAATTAACAGTGCACTGCGTAGAACTACCGTATTTACTCGATTCTACCGCGCCCTCGATTGTAACGCGCACCCGATTTCCACCGCGAAAAAAAAACGTAAGACATCGATTGCAATGCGCACCCATTTTTCTCGCTGGCCCGCACAATCACACCAGTCGAAAAAACGACTCCTTTCGGGAGCGTCTTCCATTTAAATATGAGGTACGGGCGAAGCTTGTGCCCATCTGACGTGTAACAGAGCATTGCCGTCACTGTAGTTTTACCGTGAACCGATGTCAGCACGCGAACTTGCTTCGCCCCCTTCTTCTCGACGGTTGTGGTGCCAGGCATGTCGAAGTGAAGAGGCGTCTGATCGCCATTCCCGATTTGCACAAGCAGATAGCCGTTGTTGCGCCGCAAGTTTAGGACGAACCTCTGAAAACTGTGAAGCTTTTCATCGTACTCTCAAAACTTTTCGCATATGCATGTTCCCCTTCGGAGGGTAAAGCCTTTCCTCTTCATAAAGTTAGTTAGCCAGCACCTGCTCGCTTTAAACTGGCTCCGCATTAGATCATTTTCTAAAACTAATTGCATAGCCCGCACTTGGAGCAGTTCTGTCGTCACGGGCCGCTGTGCCACTCGCTGCTCAAGCACATACTCGCCGAGCAGCTCTTTAATTTGTGGAAACCGACCCTGCTGTGGTCCCCTGAAGCCTTTGCGTGAAGCTTTGCTGTCGACAATCTTCTGCTTTTGTTTCCGCCGGTCCCGCACGCACGTTTCGGGAACTCGAAACGACCGCGATGCGGCCCGATTTCCGTCCGTTTCTGCACACGCGATGACTTTTCTTTTAAAAGCGGCGTCGTGGTGCACTCGAGTTTTTGGAGTCAGCCCTTCCACGCCGTCGATGCTAATGCATTACTAGATGACGAACTCCTCAGCACACGTACGAAGTGCCGCACATGGGAAACACATAGGCAGAAATGGCCGACGCGCCATGCCGACGCACGGGGGGGGGGGGGGGGGGGGGGGGCATTTTGTGTTTGCCGATGGCAATAGATTGACCCTAATTTTTTTGTTCGTACTCGATTCTAACGTGCATGCGATTTATGAACTCGCTTAACCGGAAAATAAGTGCGCATTAGATTTCAGTAATTACGGTATTTACTGGCTGTTATACCTAAAACCATAAGAATTATCAATTGACAAAGGAATGGCATTTTTGTGTCTATAGTTTGAAAAAGAAATAAGAAAACTGATGTTTCATAAATTTCAAGGCAAGAAGATAGTCTTACCAGCAATAAGTCAAAATAACGTCTTCATTCATGATTTTTTGCTGGGCCTCTACTGTAATCTGACGCTTCGCCAGACAAATTTCTTCGTACACAAATTTCTTAATCCATTCCACTAGACTGTCTTTTACCTGAAAAACAATAAGACAGAGAGAGGTTATCGAATAGACTGAAAGAAAACAGATTACCATGTCAGCATGTAGATGTTATTGCTTCACGATCTTTGTTAATCCAGCCATCACATCAAAAGCTAATTTGGGGCACATAAACAAAAAAAACGCTGCATATTGTCGGTGCTACATTCGTAGAACATTTTTATCTTCACTGACTACTTTTTCATTTGAAGTCAAATTAATAAAGAGACTCTCAAGAAAGCAAAAACATTTTTCAACACTGAAAATCCAGGCCAGCAATAAAAATTCAAGATTGGCCCTGTTTACATGTCGTATGGTATCCACATTGTTACACTCAATTCACAATTCAATTCATTATAATGCTACTAACAGCACAGCTGGTTCCTAAGTACAAGAGCAAACCACGAAACGCCTTGTGTAAGACTCTTCTGTAAAAGCTGAGCATCTTTACAAAAATATTACTAAGGTGAACAATGCCCAAGCAGAGAGTTTAGTAAGAAGACATATTGGTGGCATGTCACAAACGACTCCAATTTCCGGAGCATCCGCGGGCCCCACCTTCCAAGGAAGGGCGCTTTTGTGTTGGGGGGACGACATCGGGTGACCCAGCGTGGCGCCGGCTCGTCTACCCTGCACCGGTACCGGAAGGGGCACCGGCGATCTAAACAAGGAAAATTACTCCCAGATGAGACGGGAGCACGTGTACGCCACTGAGGAGGTTTGAACTGCATCGCAAGAGCAGTTGACGTACAGCCAGCAACAAGTGCGGTCGTCGGTGTCGCGAGTCTCGCGTAGGCGACGAGCACGGAGTGACCTGCGCAACGTATTGAGACGGCTGCAATTCGGGGCACCCTCGTCGTCTACCAAGCCGGCGAGATCTTCAATGGCACCCGTCAACTCCCCTACGTGCACCAAGAGCTGGCCTGGTCCGTATGGAACTTTTTATTGTGACTTTTTTTAAACTGTTAAATTATTATAACCAGCCTTTTTTTTATTTGTACTTTTTGTGCACTGCGACGCACTTTGAAATTTAAAAAAGCGCGACCAATGATCATTCTGTAATTATTTCCTTGTAACCCTCTTTTACGATTTCCATCTTGTTGTTATTTTATTAATGTTCCGCATATTTGTCTTTTGTCTGTACCTCTTGTAGTGTTCTTTTAGAGCATAGTTTGTTTCATAGTCGTTCTTCCCATCGCGTATCAGTGTTATTCTTCCTCTGTTATTTTTGTTAACGCCTGCATTTGCCCTTGTTTCAATTAAATGCTAGATCATTTTGCATAAAGTCTCTGTGTCTGCTTATGAGTGCGTCGGTCAGGCCCACACATCACCCCACGTGCGACCCCGCACGGGTCGACCAACCCGCAAATAAATTCGAAATGTGCCACTTCGAGGCCTTTCAGGCGTCGCAGGCCGAAGCGTAAAGTGGAAGCCTGCGGGTCTGCCGCACGTCGGTGTTGGATCGGCGGGGCCTCACTCGAAGTGCGTGACATTATCTGGCGTCCGCGCGACAGGACTGGCCGACCACGTGGTGGTGTCTGGGAGACTGACGTAACTCTGAGCGTTCAGTATGTAGCCGTTCTGTTATTGCATTGTTGGTTGACAACTGTGTATAGTAATGGACGACACGGTGTTTGATAGGCTTATTGAACAGGGCAAAGCCTTTAGCTTTGTAGGCAAGCAGTTATACAATTTCGTCGAAAAAGAACGAAATAGACTTAAAGAGGAGCGCGATGCAGAATGCACTAGGTACATGCAAAATATGCAAGTCGAGATGGAACGTGAAAAAGAGCGGTCCAGACTCAGAATAGAAGAAGCGAAAAAGCGCTTGAAATTAGGACCGCTCACTACGCAGTCGGACGCCTGCTCAGGCTCTGGAATTTTCAATAGCGCGACCGTCCATGCCCCGAACAAGTTGGCACAGTCGTACCATGAGTACATTGAGAAACTGCGCCTGAAGATTAAAAGCAGGCGGCGCGAGTTTGAGGCTTTTGATGTAATGCATAAAAGATGCAAAGATTCCGAATGTGTAGAGCCGCCAAAGGCCGGGCAGGCCGGTAGTGCTTGGGAGGCGGACTGTAGGTTCATTCCTGAACATAATGTGTTAGCTGTAGAAAGCGCTTTTGTGGCAAAAGTGGCCAATGAAAGCTGGAGAAATGGTGACGAGGAGCTGTGCCGACAGGGTTCGAATGGTACAGAAAAACCCTCTGTTGGTGACTCGCCACAGCCACCATGTATGTTCGTCTCTATGGCAGCTGACACTGAAGTCCGCAGTACTACCAGATCGGCAGGCGAGAACCCCTGTAATTACATTGGGTCAGAGCCATGTGCTGAAGTGCATTGTGGACTGAACAGTACAATTGTAGATAGTTCTTTCAGGTGCGAGCGTCGCAGCCCTGAGGAATCCATTTGCATTGTTCAGGAGCCGGTTAAGCTGTTCTCAAGTGAGGATAGCATTGATTCAAGAAGAAATAATCCCGGCTGTGTTCACAGTGTATCAATTCAGACCAACCAGAGTAGTTATGCTCAAGATTTGATGGAAGCAGATGCTCCAAAAAAGGGTACAAGGAAATGTGCCAAACGAAAAAAACGCCGAAAAGTACAGAAAGCAGCCAAGGCTGCTGTAAGAAAACCCAAGCAAATGAGAGGCCCCAAACGTGACACAAAGCAACGAAGGATTCGTTTGCGCGTGGTGACATTCGCGAGGCGAGCCCGTCCCCATGCCCCAAACCGCCCGAAGGGTAGAGGGGTGAGGCAGGCGATTGTACCTGCTGCTCGGAGGAGCCAAACCCCACCACTCCATTCTTGTGTTCGAGGAGCGGAATGCGCGGGGAAGGAGTGCATTATGCCTAGACGACGCGACGCGGTTGCGAAGCCCATTTCCGTAGAACGCGGTGTTGACGATGGCTTGCTGCCACGGGGTAGACTAACGGGAAACAGGCGTTCGTGTAGCGGCCGTACACGCTTTTCTCTGCCCCGTTTGCTTCGAACGGCTCCCCCAAGAGCGCGACCACCTCGAGCGCGGATAAGAGTTATGTATGTGTACATACAAACGTAAACGTAACCTTCAAGGCTAATGAGATATTGTCTGAAATAATGTTCATTTCTGTCATTTGAATTTGCAACACATAAAAGGGTTCAGAGAATGTAGGGGCTGATTACATGAGCCGAGTCGGCGATGAGGAGGCCTGAGTGTACTTAGGTTCAATGAAACGCAGATGATCGCGTCGCGTATAGCGGCCTTTGACATTCGCTTTATTTGGTTTCTGTTAAGTTTTTTGCATACATGGATACTTCATACCTTCTTAATTTCGTCTGAAACCTTTTTGTATCACTTTGATTTAGAATTGCTCGGTATTTTTTTTTTTCTCGTGGCATTGGAAGAATTATGTGTTGTGATTATCTTGTGATCAGTGTCATGATGGCCCGAAGGGGTGCTTCGAATGCAGCTCCCTCGATTCTAGCAGTGTGTGTTTCTTCGTGTTTCATGTGTGTCCGTGTCATGGTGCGCGGGGTATGACATTCATCGTATAGTGACCGTGAAGGTGTGGTGTGTCGGGTGTTCTCTGCCGTGTCGTCCACGTCAGCGAAATGGTGCGCGAAAAAAAAAAAAAAAAAAAGAAACGCGTTGGTGGACGACCGGAACACTGAAAGCTTGCGAACATTGCACGTTTGTGATTTTCTTGAATATTACACAGCAATATTCTTGAGAAGGGGGCTGTGTCACAAACGACTCCAATTTCCGGAGCATCCGCGGGCCCCACCTTCCAAGAAAGGGCGCTTTTGTGTTGGGGGGACGACATCCGGTGACTATAACGACCCAGCGTGGCGCCGGCTCGTCTACCCTGCACCGGTACCGGAAGGGGCACCGGCGGTCTAAACAAGGAAAATTACTCCCAGATGAGACGGGAGCACGTGTACGCCACTGAGGAGGTTTGAACTGCATCGCAAGAGCAGTTGACGTACAGCCAGCAACAAGTGCGGTCGTCGGTGTCGCGAGTCTCGCGTAGGCGACGAGCACGAAGTGACCCGCGCAACGTATTGAGACGGCTGCAATTCCGGGCACCCTCGTCGTCTACCAAGCCGGCGAGATCTTCAACGGCACCCGTCAACTCCCCTCGTGCACCAAGAGCTGGCCTGGTCCGTATGGAACTTTTTATTGTGACTTTTTTTAAACTTTTAAATTATTATAACCAGCCTTTTGTTTTTATTTGTAGTTTTGTGCGCTGCGACGCACTTTGAAATTTAAAAAGCGCGACCAATGATCATTCTGTAATTATTTCCTTGTAACCCTCTTTTATGATTTCTATCTTGTTGTTATTTTATTAATATTCCGCATATTTGTCCTTTGTCTGTACCTCTTGTAGTGTTCTTTTAGAGCATAGTTTGTTTCATAGTCGTTCTTCCCGTCGCGTATCAGTGTTATTCTTCCTCTGTTATTTTTGTTAACGCCTGCATTTGCCCTTGTTTCAATTAAATGCTAGTTCGTTTTGCATAAAGTCTCCGTGTCTGCTTATGAGTGCGTCGGTCAGGCCCACACATCACCCCACGTGCGACCCCGCACGGGTCGACCAACCCGCAAATAAATTCGAAATGTGCCACTTCGAGGCCTTTCAGGCGTCGCAGGCCGAAGCGTAAAGTGGAAGCCTGCGAGTCTGCCGCACGTCGGTGTTGGATCGGCGGGGCCTCACCAGAAGTAAGTGTGTGACATGGCAGTATGCACTGATGCTGCAAAAGCCATTTGTCAGTGCATGTAGCACATACCACAAGTCGTAATCACAAGTATTCAATGCCAGAAACACAGTTTTTACCTTAACTGCAGTGTGAAAAATACTATTGCACTCTCAATCTCCAAGAACAATGAAATCCTCGCACTTACATTATGAATACTAATCACAAAAGACTGATGCATGTACCCTTAAATTTGCAACACAGAAGGCTTGACAGATATTTCTCAGTAGAACTGTCCAAATAACAAGATTTGGGTGTGAAATGAATTCAAATGATGAAGTTTGAGTGTGAATCGAGGTGAATATTTTCCTAATATTTCTCTACTGTAGTGAAGTGAAATTACAGAAAAGAGTAGCAGCGAACCTTTAAGCATATCCTAAATTTTATTCTAAAAAGAAAGTGTCGCAAGAGAGCACTCGAGCGCCGCCACATTGAGCTTATCAGAAGGAGCATTTCTCCGCCTACGAATTTCCCACTTCAGCTTGGTCCTCCATTCAGAAACAAGCGTACAAAAAGCAAATGTATGAAGTTCGATTTGAGGTCTCCGATTGACCCCATCCTCATTGCTCCAGCATGCGTCACCATTGGTCTAATCCTCGATGTTGGAGAGCATCATACGCATCTTGCGCGTCGTGAGGTCACGAGTGTCTGTTAGTGACATGTTCGCACTCGTTAAGCGCACACAGCTTGACGATCACTTGTATAATTACACTTTACTTTGGCATCTGCATGTAGGGCCTCAATGACCAGATTTCGCTAGCGCACCGCGCTCATCGCGAACATCACAGATGCACGTCTTGGAAGTGAGAGTTCCACTTAGGGTGCTTCGGACCTCGTGATGAAGATCATAGCGAGATGGCTCATTGCGATCGAGCTAGGCATACTTTGAGACATCAGGCACCGTGGCCATGGACAATGCAACTGAACAGACTGCTCGGCACCATGGCCAGGCCCGATTCTGCTCACGGTGCTGTCCTACGAGAGAAATCGGGACATTGCAAACAAGGACATCGTGCTAAGGGACATACAAAAGCGAAGAAGCTGCAATGTGGCTCATCGCAGGCAACGAATCGCATCACTCCCTGGATTCTAGGTACAATGGATGGGCATTTTATGCATTGGCAATGGTGCACCTCCAGCAAAGGTCGTCACCCGGCGACCACTCCGAGCACCAGTGAAAGCAGGGGAGGTGGGGGCAGCTTTGCACGTCAGTGCCCCAATACGCATGACCAAGCACACTGCATGGCAATTTCCCGTTACGTTAAACTGTTATATCACGAAAATTCAAATAGTCCGCGCAGTAAAATTCTGATGCAAATCAAATCGAATAGTGAGCACTATTGAAAAAATATATGAAAGCTTTACTATTTGCACACTGCAAGTTCCAAGTTCATATCACATTAAAATTTGGTATGTGTCATTAATGCAAAAGTCAACAAGGCTGTGAAAGCTCGTACACCTATATGGAAAAAAAAATCTGGAGCCCGTGCCCTATTGGGGAAAAAGGAGTCAAGCAAAGCTTCACACGTGTGTGTGTATGTGTGCACCTGACAATCGTTTCCTTCCTCCATGCCAGAAATGGGACCGTCATCCACATGCTTGGCAGTGCAACACCTCAATTGCTACAAGCAATAACAACAGTCGGGCATTTATATCAAGGCAACATTGAACGTGGCAGGGCGAAATGACAAGTCCCCTCGATAATATTGGCAAAATATCAGATTCCCATATCAGAAACAGCTGATTGCTGAAGCGCCCACGATCGAGGGAACATCAGCTATTGGAAAACGACGCATACAAATACGCATTTTAACAGCACATTTTCGGGGGTCACATCTATTTACACTTGTAGCCCCTGACCTTTGCGGTCACACCTACAATAACAATGACACCTGCAAGGCAATACAAGATTCAAATGAAACTGGGCAAAGTGCGTTGGCAGGCTAGTTGGTTCGCCATGCTAAAGTTGGAAGGGCATGACTGAACGTAGATAGAGAAGAATGCATGCGTGCGCACACGCACACAGTGCACCGACTTTCAACTGAAATTATTTCAAATTAAAAGCATGTTTTGCTGTGGTTTTACGGCCAAATATGAAACTATAAGAAGATTTTAGGAATATTTAACACAAACTATCGTATTTCCTCAAATCTACGCCAACACCAATTCTGAGCCGACCCTCAAAAGTCCCCCCCCCCCGAAACTTATCTCGAATGTAGGCTGAGAGAAACATCGAAGACAGCACAAAGAGAAGACATTTATTAAACCTGAAGATGAAACAAAGCAGTTGGTTCCTGTTGCAAATAACTCGAGAAACATGCAGCCTCTAGTCCTGTTGAGTGTGTTTCTTTCACGTTGTTTTTTTCGTGCTGCTTCTAGTCCCCTGCCGTGTTCATTGCAAGTCGTCGTCCCTGCTTCTTTTGTTGCTGACTTCTTTGTCACCGTCTCCAAAGAGTGCGTAATTCTAGATGCCATCAAAAGCGGGTTTAATATGCCGCACTTCTTAAAAGAGCACACAATCAAAATTTCAAGGCTGTCCCGTGCTGCAGCCGCTCCAGTGGCGCATACTTTTTTTATCCACTGCACAGTCCCGCCCGGCTTGAACCTTGGGCGATGACTCCACGGCTAAGACAACTTTCCTTTTATAAGTGGCATTGCCTGCTTGGTGCCATTGAGCTACGCCACCCACAGACCACTCACAGCAAGACTCGAAAAAAATGACAAATGGCTCGCCTCAACACTCTCCACAAAGATCAAAGCGGCGACCAGGTGTTGACATGGCTACCAACGGCAATCACATCTATAATACCGACTAGATGGCGCTTGTGCACCACTTTTCTTCATAAAAAATAGCGAGTTTTTCAAAATCCTCGAATCTAAGCCGACCCTGCAGTTTGATGCAAAAAAATTTGAAAAGAACTATCGGCCTAGAATCGAATAAATATGATACATATAGATTTTGCTGGACATGTTCTGTTACAACAGCACAATCCTGTGATTTTTTCAAGACCGTGGTAGGAATGCCGACCTTCTTACCTTTTCCACTGGCTCTGCATCTTGAATTTCAGAGATTTGGGCCTTCAGAAACGTCATTGCGTTCTGCATGCTCATGCTCAGAGGCCTGGCTTTATTTAAAAACCTGCGTAAAATAACTTTGTTTAGAGTACACGTATAACACAGTGCAAAAAGGAAATAGCAACACTGGGCTTGCCACTCCGGACAAATTGTGGTTTATTGAGCACACTTCCTATCTTGTTCGAGGTGTACTTTTTTTTTTGTGCGAGCAACCAGTGACATTGTGTTTTTGAAGAAAAACACTTAATTTTCCCAAACCTGATAATAAATAAAAACTCATATAAAAATAAGGTAATGGTTGAAATAAAGAGTTGTAGAGACATTCAATATCTAAGCATGAATTTACTTGCATGAATTGATAGAGGCCGATGAACTGTCAGCCAATTAATGAAAATTAATAAAATGAGTTCATGAAAAAAGTCAGGCCTGTGCGGAAGGTGCAGCCCAGTTACAGCAACAGCTGGAAGAGCGGCATTAGTGGAACCCCACGTAAACTCTCTTGTGGTTACTAATACAAGTACGCCTGCAAGGCAGCCTCTACGCCATAAATCATCACTTTTGTCGAGTAGGGAAGCATCTGCTACGCTATTATTCATCATTCTGTGGAAAAGCGAGGTATCCGCTATGAATTTGCAAGGCATTAGGTGCAGCACGTTGTTGATGCAGTGGCTGATGACGATAAAGAGTTATGCCTGAACACTCTGTAATGAGCTGGAAGCATTCAACGACCTGCTCGTTCTGCAATTTGCACCATGAGACACCTCGTTGTTACTTAGCTTTTTTACCATGCAATATTACCGTATTTACTCGATTCTACCGCGCCCTCGATTGTAACGCCCACCCGATTTCCACCGCGAAAAAAAAAAAACGTAAGACATCGATTGCAACGCGCACCCATTTTTTTTTGCTGGCCCGCACGATCACACCACTCGAAAAAACGATTCCTTTCAGGATTGTCTTCCATTTAAATATCAGGTATGGGCGAAGCTTGTGCCCATCTGACGTGTAACAGAGCATTGCCGTAACTGTAGTTTTACCGTGGACCGATGTCAGCATGCGAACTTGCTTCGCCCCCTTCTTCTCGACAGTTGTGGTGCCAGGCATGTCGAAGTAAAGAGGCGTCTGATCGGCATTCCAGATTTGCCCAAGCAGGTAGCCGTTGTTGCGCCGCAAGACGAACCTCTGAAAACTGTAAAGCTTTTCATCGTACTTCTCCGCAAAAGTTTTCGCATATGCATGTTCCCCTTCGGAGGGAAGAGCCTTTCCTCTTCATATAGTTAATTAGCCAGCACCTGCTCGCTTTAAACAGGCTCCGCATTAGACTTTTTTCTAAGACTAATTGCATAGCCCGCACTTGGAGCAGTTCTGTCGTCATGGGCCGCTGTGCCACTCGCTCCTCAAGCACATACTCGCGGAGTAGCTCTTCAATTTGCGGAAACCGACCCTGCTGTGGTTCACTGAAGCCTTTGCGTGAAGCTTTGCTGTCGACAATCTTCTGCTTTTGTTTCCGCCGGTCCCGCACGCACGTTTCGAGAAGGACCACGATGCGGCCCGATTTCCATCCGTTTCTGCACACGCGATGACTTTTCTTTTAAAAGCGGCATCGTGGTGCACTCCAGTTTTTGGAGTCGGCCCTTCCAAGTTGTAGATGCTAATGCACTACTAGATGACCAACTCCTCAGCACACGTACGAAGTACCGCACATGGTAAACACATAGGCAGAAATAGCCGACGCACCATGCCAACGCACGTAGGGGGCGGCCATTTTGGATTTGCGATGGCAATAGATTAACCGTAATTTTTTTGTTCGTACTCGATTCTAACGCGCATGCGATTTATGAACTCGCTTAACCGGAAAAAAGGTGCGCGTTAGATTCGAGTAATTACGGTACATATTTTCACATGGTTCCTTCCCCGCATGAGGCCTCTGCAGCATCTTTTTGCGAAAGAGTTTCGAGCACCGACATGGCTCTGAGGTAGAATACTGGGCTACCGCACGGTTGTCTCAGGTTAGAACCCCGTTCCATTCTGTTTTTCTCATATCGTTTTTTACAATAAAAGTTGTTATGAGATCACAACAAGGGCGCTGTAGTTGTCCACTACCGCAGCCAGTGTCTGTAATCATTACCACACAAAATAAGGAAAAAAAAAATGAAATAGGAAAGAAATGTCCATGACAGAATGGGGCTCGAACCTAGGTCCTAGCCTAAAGCCCAGTATTTTACCACAGCGCCATGCCGGTGCTCAAAGCTGCAGATTACATAAACCCTATACAAGCATTATGTCGGCAAGGAATTGCATTCACATACTTAATATAGCGAGGTAGAAAAGTAGAACAACAACCAGGTGACACAGAATGCGAATTGTGTAACCAGGCATCACATAGTATGAATTGCGCAACGAGTGGATCGTTGAAAGCTTCTAATCCATTACAAATAGCTTAGGCATAATACTTCATCAGCATCAGCCACTAAATCGATTAAAAGTGTAGTGGGTACCTTGCAAGCGTACTTGTATTAGTAGCCCCAAGAGAGTTTGCAACGGGTTCAAATGGCACTCGTCTAGCTTTTGCTGCAACTGTGCTGCATTTTTCGTGCAGGCTCGGCAATTTTCTTTATCTCGCACAATAGCGGTTATGTGGTGGTGGTTGTCTGCATGCTGTGGTAGTCTACGTGGTGGTAGTTGTCTGTCACCGGTGGTGGCAGACAACTACCACCACGTAGACAACCACAGCACGCAGACTACCACCATTTTTGGATCATAGTTGTCTGCCACCGGTGGTGGCAGACAACTATGACGTCAAAAATGGCCCTTGTTGTCATCTTATAACAGCTTTTGCCATAAAAAGCTCATGGTTTTCTTGTGAACAGCTGGGATCATTGCGGCATCTAGTGTAGCGAGTCTCTAACACATGCCTCTAAATGGCCTCTGTGATCTGGATCAGCAGCACAACAGGGCATTGCAGGAGCTGAATGCAAAGGCCACGTAGAATTCAGCCAGCTTAACTCGTTAAGTGCACTTAAATTACCTGAACAAGTTCGCTGAAGGGGCAGGCTGTTTTCTTTAGGGTATGTGCCACCAAGATGGCACATACCCTACATATAGGAGGAAAAGGAGGAATAAACTTTATTATAAAAAACCAGCAGGTTTAGGGAGCCGGGCCTAAGCCTCCCATGAGGGGACGTCATGGGCTTGCCTCGACACCGCCTCACGGGCGTGCTGGGTCGCCCAGGTTTGGCCGTAAAGAGCGGGGCTTCGCAGAGCCTCATGGAGCTTTGACATATAGGAAAAATGACACTATTGCCACATTGACTAATCTTAGAGCGAGCTGCGAAAGCACATTTGCGTGCTCATTCACTTGCAGGCATTGCAAATATAGGAACACCGACAGTTCCCTTCTGTATACCTACCAAAAGTCGGCTTCACCAAAAAGCAACGACGCTGCGCTGTCAAGCACAACGCAGTGCAGTCAAGCACACTAAGAACAGCAAGGAGTCACTATTATGAGACGCAGTACGAGTTTCTGGTTATTAGGCTTGTGCGAATAGTACATTTTTTATTTAAAGCAAATAGCGATTTGGTTCAAATATTTTGGATCAAATTGGAAAGCTTTATGTCACATATTACAAAAAAAATGAGCATACTCGTCCTGACCAAACTAACCTGCACAATATGTAAGCAACTTTGAGTAGTAGCAGTATTTGAATTTCAGTAGAACGCTAGCGGTTAATTGGTAATATACGTTGAGCCTTGAAATTTATTATACCTGTAGCATATAAGCCGGTATAACAAGCTTTTACACTTGAAAAAAAAAGATGATGAATCAATGTCAGGTTAATATGTTCATTTCACTTTGAAGTAAAGCTTTGCGACAGTGCGAGCTGTTGTCTGGAAAGGTGCATTTGTGATATATCACACCTCCACTGCAGTGCAACCATCTTTACCAGGAGGTTACATGTGGACTAATGTCCACCTATTAGTTCCCTTTAAATATTTGACATATTCCCAATAACTTAAATTTGAATTGAAGCGAATTCAAACATGTTAATACTCATTCGAACATTCCGAGCGCTCGAATATTCACTGAGGTGCTTGTGCACCGAGGTGCTTGTGCTGCGACTAGAGAAACGAGTACCTGACAAGCCTACCTACCACCAGGCTGTCAGGGCTATCTGAGATGCTGTTGCAATCTGAGCCCTTGAGATCAGCTGTAAGAAACGCATGCATCAGTTTGAAACTAGCAATATTTTTCTTTTTTAATGGTCAATAACAAGTTCAAAGAATTAAACATTGACTGCTTTTGGGTACGTACCCTAGACTGCACCATCAGTCATAACCTGTTCTTTTCATCGCAGGTGCCGTGTAGTGCATGAAAAGAGGCCCGAGCAACTATGGTGTACAAAGTTCTCGTTGCATGCACAGATAGGAACTGGTGACAATAGAAAATTTTCTATTTACTCGATATTTTTGTCCAGTCTCTCCCTGAGGTCCTGGGACACCCTTTTGCTGGCATCACAAGTGTAGTCCTCTATCAGCTGCGATAAAAAGAAAATGAAAACATAAACTGCAATTTTAAATTTGTTAAATCACACCATCTAATAAAGCTGATAATTATAAAGTTTCCTAAAATAAAGATAAGCTAGAGAGCACTCTGGCACTGCAATTGTCCAGTGACCATGGGAATGATGGGCAGTACATGGATTTGCCTTGTCTTCGCACTTGCAAGCAGCGAGTCACACTTGTGGCTTTATTTATTCCTGCCTTTCGGTTTTGTCTTGAAGGAAAGAATGAACCCTTTTGGACTTTGTGACCCGATTTGAAATGGTAAGCCTAAAAGGTTAAGGTGGTTAAGCGCAACCGCTGAACATTTGCCGATTTTTGTTTCGCGAGAAAACAGCTCCAAGCTACACGAACACACACGGAGCCACAAGTACTAAGATTAGACGAATCTGTGCTCGCTTAAGCATCGTGTGTTCACAATAACACCAGAGTTCCCTCTAGTGTATTTATAGAAAACTGTATGGTCCCAATAATGTAATTCTACAGAAAAAACATTAGGAAGCTTCTATTGCAGTCTACTGCGCAAAGGATACCTCCTCAAGCAGGTCATTGTGCAGTACTAGTGCAGAATTAAAAAAAAAAAAGATAAGCTACCAATGCTTTGAAGTGCCAGGCTTGCTACTCAACATAATTTGTTTCAATAAAACATTTAAATGCTAAAAATAGAATCAATGTGATGAAACATTTTTATTCTGAAAGCCTGTCCTTAGGGATGAAATGTTGTTATTAAACTAATGTGCTTCGTGCTGTTTCACACATGCATGTTGAGTCAAATCTGTCTTTCTGACCAAAAAATTGCCCGCAGCTTCCCTCGGGGGAACACTGAGGAGGATGCGGAGCATATAATTGGTTAACGGGGTGTTAAAGTGCGACTTACTTGGGTCGATGGCTAAATTGGTTAACGTGGTTGTGAAATGGGGTGTTAAATTGCGACTTACTTGGGTCGATGGCTAAATTGGTTAACGTGGTTGTAGGAGGGGGTGTTAAATGAGTGAACACGTACACACGCATGCGAAAGGGCGGCGCTGGTCGAAGGGACGTCGATCATTGTGTTTGTGGATTCGTTGGAATTCATTTCACCGCGACCTTGGACGTCGACGCGCCGTACAAACCAACCGACGAGCGGCAACTGAGCGAGCGAGCGCCGACCTTGAGTATATATACAGCTCGACGGCGCATGCACTGTCAGCTGTTGAATGTTCTCGAAGCGCGACGCCACATGCGCGTCCACTGGAGAATCAGGAGAATTGTAGATGTCGAACGCGGTGTGTAGAGGAGGAAGGGTGCACAGATGGTGGAGGAGTGAAGCGCGCGCGGTGTGTAGAGGAGGAAGGGATGCACAGATGGTGGAAGAGTGGGCGACGGCGCATGCGCGCGCGTCAGCTGTCGAATGTTTGAGAAGCGGTGCGGACGGCGCACTACAAGGCGCGAGTATAAGATGCTTCGCATCTAAAAAGCTGTTCTATCGAAGACGGCAGAACTTTAATCGCATTAGTATATACCAATCTGAAACAGGGCGCCAGAAGGCTGTTTTAGTGTCATTGGTGAGATAAACGGTCTTTCACTTGTTTTTTGAATAAACTGAAACACACTGAACACCATTTCACTGGACTTATGTACTTCAACACTTTAGCTTTGATTAGGCTTGCTTACTGATGAATTCACGAGCCTTTATTTTTATTCCACTGCCAGAGAGAGAAATTAAATTAAACATAACGCCTCCTCTTTCTCTGCGAGCTAAAGGTACGTTATGTTTTTTTTTTTTTTTCCTGCACGCCAACACAGTTCGTTTTGAATTACTTGTGCCCCACTTGTAACACAGTCAAAACAGCAAATTCTCAGCTAGCTGCTATCAATTTGCATCCTTGAGTGCTGCAAGACGCAACCTTTTTCACATGAAACAACGAGGCTGTTATATTTCTACAACCACCACCTTTTGCCTCTTTTGTTAGTCTCTTTCTTTCGGTGTATATGCATGTGGGCAGGAGTATTCCAAGCTGACCAGTAGTGCCGCCCGCGATCTCCGACGCCAGCGTAGCTCTTGCCGACTGGTTCGCCCGCGGCGACCTTCTGGCGCCGTGAAGCTCTCGTCATGTGGTTCCCCGTCCTCAGACTTCTCCAATCGGCTCCCAACTTTCCTATCTCCTTCTTCTGTTGCTTTCCTGTCTGATTTCTTGATCTAACTATATATTTCCTATATTCTTTTATATCCCCCTCCTTCCATCCCCTACAAAGCGCCGAGCCGTGCTCCTGCAAAAGTTGCAGAAAATAGTGCCTTCTTCTTTTCCAAGCAACCACGCATTCATTCCTGTGCTTAACCTCTCTTTCTCCTTGCCCTTTGCTTTTACACCTTTCTCTGCCTCCTATTACAGTAAAGCATAAATCTTCTTCTGGTCAACCTCCTGTTGACATCTCACTTGCCTTTCTGTATAAGACAAAGACGCAACTAAACAATCATAACATTCATCTGTCTTTCTGTTTTCCTTGAAACAATATGGCATGATGTGTGGTTCAAGGCAAAGATTGTTCAGTTACCAATCTGAATGCTGCCAGCATGGCAACACAGCGAGCGTTCGAGCCGATGACAACGCCCTCCGCAATCTGGAGCCCCGTTCGAAAGACGGCTGGATGAATGGAAGAACCGGATAAACTGAAAAAACACAAAAAAGTGCAGCCATATGAGAATGCCTTCCCAGGACACTTCGGCCACAACAGCTCTAACCCACAGCTTGGGGCTCCGTCATCACACCCCAATGTTTTGGAGGCACTACTAAAGTACAGTAAACAATAGCACATTAGTACCCTTAGCACATGGACTAATTAACCGTTGCCTTAACCCAAAAATACTTCGTGTGCATCACCATGCTACAAAAAATTTTTGCAGTGAAGCCATGAAAACCTACCACAGTAGTATCTCACTGAACAGAAGCCATTTAAAAGTATAAACTGCAACCAAGTTGGTTGGTTGGCTTTATGTGATTTGCTGCTCTTCTATACACCACTCTCAGTTTATCAAACTATTGTTAAATAGAACATAGTTTCCCGGTTCCTCGAGGTATTGTTTAAAGATATTCTACTGTAGCACTACAAAAAACCAGCCACCTATGTCAACTGCTTAAATATTATTTAAAGACTGTTATTCATGACTTAAGACCATTAACATCTTTGCACTACTGGAAATATTGCTTGAACAGGATGTACTATCGAGTACAACCAGTTTAGCAAACATGAAGTAATGCAGTAATTATCACTTAACTACACTAAAACTTCTATTTCATGAACAATGAAATATCAGTTATAACAAAGTAAATGAAGTATAGCCTTGCAATAGATAAATTGTCAGAAATATACCTTTACAACAATTTTCCTGATATACAGTAAAACCTATATATATAACTAAGTTGACATAGTCCCAGAAAAATTCTTCATAAAGAGTTGCTCGTTATGTGCATGTTTGGTACGAAAATTCAAAAAATAAATGCACAAATTAAACAAAAAGCGAAGGAACTGAAGGCGGAGCTAACTCAAAACACTTGATTAGTGGTAAAAAACAGTTGTTATTGAAACAGCAGTTATATGGACACTCTCGGCAAATTTCTGCCGTCGCCACCATGTTCCATAACAAGTCCAAATTGATAACATACTCCCACGCATCATAAATTTTACAAGCGGGTACAAGCGCGCGAGCGCTGTTGAAGCAACGATCAAATGAGCCGGCTCATCTTTATCGCCTAGAGGGTGCATATGATACCCCCACTCGTGTTAGATCTTTGTAACTGCTGCCAAATGCTCAAATAGAAGGAAAACCACTTGTCTTGAACGAGCACAAAAAACGCGCGGGGGGGAGGGGGGTGTGTCGATCGAGTAGCAACCGTAAACTTTGATGATGAAAACCGGGGCAACTTTTCTAGATTATCTAAGCAAACATTCGCTTTATCAAGAATGTATCCAGCTGTTACTTTGTTACATAGAGGACGCAAACCCATGCGCTTTTATGGAGTAACGGAGGGAAATAGAAAAACTTTAATATATAGAGGAATTCGTTATACAGAGGTTCAACTGTAATATACTTATTTTCACGTAAGGTGCAACTTCATCATAATAAGGTTTTGAGCGTATTTTCAGAAAAGTACGCTCTGAAGCTACTGAAAGGTGGACAGGCTTCACTGTTTTACACAACAGTCCGAAGGAAAGTGCAGAGAGAGGCAAAACCGTTTTCGTGGAAGTGAATAGTTATTCTGAATAGTCTGCATTTCGATGCTTGAGAGTCGCATCAATGCTAAATTGAAAGCTTTATCGTGTAACAGCTAGTTTTCTTTAACCGCTAAGAGAGGAGGGGCAGCATACCCATAAGGCTTCAGGTGGTCCACTGTTCCAGGGTTTTGATGCAGATGAGAGAACAGCCGCAAAACTTCATGCTGCTTGTCTTCGGTTGCTGGCTTTCGAACGGCTTTCTTTGCGGGAGCCTCTGAAAAATGAAATATGTTTTGCAGGGTCATTATACTTTGACACCATAAAATGGTAAAAAGTCGACTAAGCCTGCTTAGTTATGGCCCACACACTCTGGAGCATAAGCTCAAAAAGAGCAAAGCAGGCGTAAGGCTTGTTTTTCTCGTTTCCCCATAGGCTCGGCCGCCTATGCAAACAAGTAAATGCTGAAAACCCCAATGAGCATGCATGTATCAAAAAGCACAGGACGCAGTACGTGCAGTGCGTCAACAATGTTGTTTGCGACATTTTGTTGCCATACAGATGCACTTTTTATAGGACAGACCGACTTCTATCTTAGGAGCCCATTGTTCCTTGTTCAGCTGCGTCCCCATCTTTCATAATTGCGAGGTGCTTTCACGATACCGTCACAAGATCGAGCGTGAAAGCATCGAAGCCTTCTACATTAAGAAATTAAGAAGAAAGGAATCATGTGTGTCAGTGAGCCCCCCTCACCATCCTCGAAAAAGAGATATGTTTTCGAGCTGTTCACTAGGACCATTTCGGCTTGTGGCAGATTCATCTTGCATTTCATCTTTATGTGCATGTGATGGTTTTAGTCTTGCTTCTTTTTTCAGCTATATATTTTTCGGTGTATTTTTCAGAATGACTGGCACACAGTAGTTCGTCAGCGCTCACATTGTGTGGTCGCTTCTTTCTTCGTTCCGTTCTTGCTCTGTTTCCCCCTCAGTCCACGTGAGCATCGTATAACTAAGGAGATCTTCAAGCTGCTCTGTCACCTTTATCACAGTACAGAGCACAGAGAAAATTTTGTGAAAGCCAACCGAGCCAAGCTTGATTAACCTCCGTGCCTTTCCTCTCTATTTAATCTCTCTCTCTCCCTCTATCTCTCTTGTGAAAGCCAAGCCAAGAATACAACTCACTTATTCCGATGAAGACCCATGCAAGTATTCTAATATGTGAAATGCTAAACTGCAGTCGGCCCCATTGGATTATGTCCGTACTACTTTTATACGGTCAGCTCACTATCCAACGGCTGCAGTTCAAAGGGCTTCTCTGCAGACCCAACTACAATAGGAAAGAGGCAAGACTAATCACAGGATTGACATGCCCTCTTAGCTTAGGCACCAGAAGGAATATAGCGAAGGTACCCACCTAGCTGATGCTAACTGAGCCAAACAGAGAGGACGTCTGTGTAAACAGGCGTGTTTCTTTCCTAGGCAGATGGTTAATGGGACAGCTCAATTTCATCTAACTCCTCCAATAACAAACTGACTGGAAAAATTTATATTGAAAAAATGCTGTCTGGATGGCACCAGACAGCTTCCAGCATTGAGGCATTAGGCTGAATTAAAAATCGAGCTTGACGACTCACAGATCACAACCCCGTAACAAAAGGAATGGTTAGCATTCATTCATCTATCTATACTCGTAAACCGAAATCTGCAGAGGGACTAGGCCATTTCATGACCATCGCCGCCATAAAACTCCCATGTTGCTTATACATTTACCTAAGACGCCTTGAAGGCAAGAGCCATCTTCTTTTCGCAGTCGATGTAGCCATCTTGTTATCGTAGCCTCTCCCACCCTCCTCTAAAAGCTTTCCACACCTAATATGGCTTCGCACTGCCTTCGTTGTCAGACTGACAATGTCATGTAATGACACCATCATTTGATGTCCTTGTATACGACATCAAAGTGACACGATGGCCGTACAAATATTAGTTACACCATCATTTCATGTCCTTGTATACGACATCAAAGTGACACGATGGCTGTACAAATATTGGTTATCTGTGAACTCATATGTTCACGTCCTCACGTGACAATTTCTTGCATCACTCGTGTTGATGCCGATGCTGAGGGTCAATTTTTACATTCGATCAGGCATCTGAGGCATTTGAGCTACAAGATGAGAGAAATTACCCTGTGAGTGAGGTGCTGGTTCCTGTTTGCCTTCGCCATCTGCTTTCTTGGAAACTGGGTGGTGCGAAGCACCCGCAGCTGCAACCTGCTTGGCAGTCGTGGGTGCCTGCTCTGCTGCCTTGCTGGGCTTTTCGGCCGCCTTTGCTGCCCGCTGGGCTTCTTGCAATGCTCGCCTCTGCGCTTTGAGCTCCGCCTTGCTTTTCTCACCAACGGCATTTCCTGAAGGAACGCACGTCATTCGCATGAGAGAAACGCTGCAGAGAAATGTTTCTGGGACCCGCAGAAAACTACCTGTGGCTAGCAACTCATCTTTTGAAATGGTAATCTCTTATTCAAACAAGAAGCAGGTTACGTAAATCAACCATGCAAGTCATATGCACAGCTCATAAGTTGCAGTTGCTGTTTTTGAAAATGCAGCCATCATACAAATCAAGCATCACTCCAACATCATTTTGTTTGTTCCCAACAATTTTTACGCCTTATAAGTAGAGCTGTGCAAATAGCAAAATTTTGGGTGTTAAGTAAATTACAATATTGAAGTCTGATTTCAAATCAAATATTCGTTTCAAATATTTCTCAAATATTTCTAGGATATATTTTAAATACTTCAAATCAAAATTGCAGAACGAAAGTTCGAGACGATTCTGAAGCATATTCTTGCAACATGAAACCATTGAAAGTATATTTTTGTTTTGTTTTTGCTACACTGATGAAGTGCTGGCTGGGTGACGTTTCATAGTCATCTTATCAAAAATTAAGCTATGCAGAGGACTAATTGCATTTATGAACATAATTTGGTGAAACCTAATCGTTGCCAACAACACTTTACATGGGAAAGGCAAATATGGTATTTCCTCAGCCTCTTCTTTTCTTTCAGCTTTTGTGGAAGACCAAATGATGTGGTAGACATGGACTGTGCTCCCTTCAAGCCTGGAGTGCAAAATCTGCCAGTGAACATCTGAAATATTTGATGCTCCAAATTTTCAGTGTCCGATTTTTTTTAACATCCTGCCCAAATTTCAAGTTATAGAAACAGCATTAATTGAGCTTCCACTTCTGCCACATCTATCATCTCCATACTGAAACAAGCATTTTCTTAAGTCAATACACTTACAACAGAACTTGAAAGGAAGCTTTGCTGCAGTACAAAAGTGTAATAAGGTGAAGCATACTAAAAATCTGAAGGGGTCACTGTTGATTAGACATTATCTGTATCTTTTCCGTCTTTGGATGTTCAAATAGTTTGAATAGTAAAATTTCAAAGTGAATGTGGTCAAATAGCAAACATTGGATGTTCGAATAGTTTGAATAGTAAAATTTCGAAGTGAATGTAATCAAATAGCAGACACAATTGAATTTTTTTTTTAATTTTGAATATACACACTCCCCCACTAATAAATTCAGATGGGTCTGTATCTTAAGCTTTCAAATGTATATTCTGCACTTGAGGCACACAGTTATGTAAGTTATGTCATGTAAAAGTAAAGAAAGTGTACAATTTAATATGGAGATAGGATTCAACATCTTTAGTGACCACATTCTGCTAAAACCCTTATTGAAGGCACTTTCCCTCTCTCTTCCACAGTCCTCTACTGTTTTTTTAAACATTTTCTTAATGTATTTTGTTTTCTATGCCAACTATACTGCATACAATGCATCCACCTAGCACTTTCTAGTGGCCATTCACACAAGTGCTCGACATTGTGCAATACCTGGGAACATTTTCCTTCAGCACTGCACACAGTGTTCTGTGATTGGCTATTTAGCTTATCTTATTACTAAACAACCGTTGCTGCCCCCGCACAGTGAAGACACATGCAAACACAAACCCGCATACAGAGAACTTCACGAACTCATGCAAATATGGAAAGCACAATGCAAAAAGCGACAGTAACAGCACACAGTAACAAAAATTGTCCAGACTAAGGCTGTTCAATCCCTGCTAATCAGAAGGCTCCTCATCATTTTCTTTTATATTTCGACGCATAAATAAAAAACTCACCTTCACTTTTTTGAGCAGCTAGCCTGGCAGCATTTTCAGCTTCCTTGGGGCAACATAAAAAGAAGAAACATTAATGAGGTGATCTCAGCCATACCATAGGCGCTTCACATGAAAAACTCTGGCAGGTTAAAAATGTCCATGGTCCAATACATTAAAAAAAAAAGTGGTGGCTGTTAATATGTTTACACATGTACACAAGCTGCAGTAGTGGGAATGACACTTGCCCATATGTTTCATTCAGAACAGTAAGTGGTTTTTATATGCACACTCATTAAGGTGTGAAAACTGAATAACCCAAATAAAGGAAGCACATACGTAATCAAAGTGCACATAACTTTCAAATACCATTCTATCAGAAGAAAATATTGAAGGCACAAAACTTACAAAAGCTGCTTTTCTTTCTGCCTTGAGCTGCGCTTTCGTTTTCTCTCCAGCCCCACCCTGTGCTGTGTCGTTCGTTAAGGCGTTTCTGGGCGCTGCGCTATCGATCTCTTTTTTTGGTTGCGCCAAAGGCACTCCGCCAAGCTTGACATCTGCTTGTTTCTGAATGACCTTTGCTGCCTTTTCGTCCACTTTCTGGGGATGCTTGTCACCACTTATCACAACGTGATTGTTCACAGCTTTCACCGTGACAATGTTGTCCTTGTTCTTCTTACCAGACTTCTTCGAGCCAACGCCTTCTCCCGACGGCATTTTGCCACCAGAGTTCTGCGACACAACACTACAGCTTACACCGCTGTCCTTCTTTCCAAAGTCAATCACACTCGTACCGCATATGTCGACCACTATCTCACGATTGGGGCTGGGCGAAGGCTCCTGGAGGGCGCGGACGATTTTCTCGCCGACGGTGGACTCGTCCTTGGGGTTCACTAAGGTGATGCTGATGGAGCTCTTGTCCAGCGATGCCAGGCTCTTCACAATGGCGTCGGACAAGCTGTCCAGGTGATTCTGGGTGAGAACGTTGGTGGCGGTTGCAGGCTGGGAAGGCTTTGGAGAAGGTGATGCTGCCGCTTCTGCATTCGGGCCTTCGGACGAAAGCGGTTTGCCTGCTGGCTTGATAGAGTGAGGGCAGATCAGCTCAAAACAAGTGATTTCCTTGAGATTTCTGAGCTTACAACAGCCAGATTCGTGCGTTTCGACGGGCTTGTCTGGCACCGATTCCACCGCCTGATGCTCGAGCTGCTGCTTTGGCTTCTTCTTTTTCTTCTTCTTCTTCTTTTTCTGACCTACTGCTCCCTCAGCAAGCTGCACTTCTTGTGGTGGATTGTGGGCCGGTTGCTGCGGCAGCACTTTGCTGAGCACCACTTTAGCAATTGGATGTGTACTGTTCTCGTTTCCTTCCGTGCTCTGCTTTTTGGTTACAGTAATCTGTATCGGCTGCACTTTGGCCTGCTGTAAGCCAGGTTGGCTTTTGTTGGCCTGCAAGCTATCTTTTGACTCTGGGTGAGACTCCTTGCGAGCTGGCTTCTTTTTTTTCTTTTGCTTTGTTCCGGAAAGCTGCAGCAAAGGGTGGATTTTTTGTGTGAAACAGGGAAGCATGTGAAATTTGAGCGTGCAAAAAGAATAATAATAATGTATAACCAAGGGCTGTGTTTGGAGAATGCCTGAAACACTTTAGGGCATTTCATAGACACTGGGGTAACAGGCATTGGTCTACCTGCACCTGTGATCATGCAATGAACCATGCAGAAGTTACAAGACAATGACATGCCAGAATTCACCTTACACATAGTTGCGATAGATTTCTTGTGGCATAGTCATTTGGGGTATAGCCTACTTCACAGTTGATGATATTATTAATGCCAATTGTTGGCCAAAAGCGCTATTGAACTGGTCATTGAACAGTTATATTTTCAACGCCTCCGACTTGAAACATTATATTACGCAACAACACAAATGGCATAGGTCAAGCCAGAATATTATACTTAGGCAAGTTCTAGAGGGTGTGCCTGTACAAGTGGATCAAGTAAAATTGAAAAATGAAGTGCTGAAATCATAAAAAAAAACATTATCACACAAAATAGTAAATTCGTTCTTACGACATCTAATAGGCATGCCAACACGCAAAGCCGCAGTTATATGGCTTGCATAGTTTGTTAGTGCAAACAGAAACACAGCGCAGCAAGTATAAATGGGTGATTTCATGCGCCGAGCATTCAAATGGCAAACACGAAAGCGTATGAACGCTAGTTTACCGATGTGTCCATGACTGCTGAGGGGAAAGATAACCCCGACTTGTGATGATGAAGCTGGACTGTCAAAGAAGTACCATGCCATGAACGACACACAAACTGCGAGACAATACAACGCAAAGCAACCGCAACCCAGCTTTACATGAAAAAAAAAGTGTCACAAAACGCGGAAGCCTAGAAACGAAGACAGGTTTCTAAAATCACAAGGCGACCATATGTCAACTGCATTTTCGAGTTCGCCTATGCTGTATTAAGTTCGCTAAAGCAACGTCTAGAGCAAGCGAATATCCATTTGTGGACTTAAAGATAGCCATAACTTCACCAAAGTTACTTCGAATACGCCGTACAAACACGTTGTCAGAACTGCCAATAATACACAACTGAAATGAGTGCCACATGCGAAGTTCTAACTTATGTGCAACCACGCTGTCCTGTAACTGGTACGCTGAACAACGGCACTGCAGCGTCTAAGTAAAAGTATGCAAACGTAATAAGCTTTACTCTCATCTATGAACTCGAACATACAGCTTTTCAAAGTCTTGCAGGAAAAATACGGCAACTCACTGACGTTACTCTTTGAGTATCTTGCAACAGCAGCGATCGGCTACGGCGGCCATTTAGAATAGTTTTTATTGGCTATTAACCATGCTTGCTTCGGCCAGCTTCGGCTCGCGCGTCGGCCAAATCCACTTGCTGAAGCGAAACTAGCATTACTATAGTGCGAGAACTAACTGATCATGCTGCTAAAGACGTGCATTCTTCATCCCGACCTATTCCTTACGATGGCGCGCAGTCCATTGAGCATGTGCCGCTTGCACGCGCTTATTATTACATTCAACCATTTCTTCGCGAAGCAAAGTCACTTTTACTGCACACATAGAGATAATCACATGTCTACGCCTGCCAGCTATCTATCTATATTCATCACAGCAGCTCAATTGTATGATTACAGTACGATTGAAAAGCTGTACATATTGACCTGTCTGTCACTCAATCATCTATGCATTCATATATATCAATCTGTCGATGAATTATTCATCCACGCGCTTATCTTGCCGTCTTGTATTGGTGCATCGTTCCGTTCACTTGGTTCAGCCGCTGTTAGCATGGCATAAGCCACATGAGCGCAAGCCCAACAAGGATTGACAGGTCACAAAATCACCAGAATGGCAGTATGTCATTCGAAACACAGGTTACGCTTACGTCATATATGACACGAAGAGATTCCTTCGTGATGTGCGAGATAGATGTCGTCATGGCATCCGCTGCATCGCGCATTGCTTTGATAGGCATAGAACACGGAGGAACCTTTCCTTCCTCCGTGGCATAGAATAAGCGCGTACGATGACAATTGTTGGCCTAGTTGGTACTCTTAATGACATGCTTTGGCCGCAAATAACACAACACACAAAGTAAAGGAACACACAACGACAGGCACCGTGCACATGCCACTTGTCTTGGAAGTCTAAAATAAGACTTTATGCCGATTGCGTACTATACGAACTCATTAATTCTGCGGAAGATCATCATCATCTTTCACAATCACTCATTTCTTTCAGCTCTTGGCGTGAAACATAGCATACGAATGTCAATTGCATTAAAACAGTCGTCAAGTGATTTACCAATGCACAGAATCCGTTTTCGTTTGATTATTACTTGGATGGCATACAACTTAAAAGAGTCTCACAATGTAAATATTTGGGTGTGATTCTGACAAAAAATCTTTCCTGGACCAACCACATTGAATATATTAACGCGAAAGCTCTAATAAAGATAGCTTATTTGCGCCGCACTTTGGCTAAATCCCCCAGTGATACCAAATTACTTCTGTATAAAACATTGATTCGCCCTATTCTAGGATACGCATCTGTCGTTTGGTACCCTCACAAACAAGGTGACCTAAAAATCCCCGATAACGTTCAACGTAAGGCCATCCGCTTCATATGCCGTAACTACAGCCACAACTTCTCACCAACCCAGTCAAAAATAGTTAATGGGTCCAACTGGATGTTCCAGTTAGGAGCAATGGGTGGCAAAGGGGGCTAAGTGGGGTTCAAATGGTGTCTAACTGGTGCCCAATTGGAAGTGCATGCTGCAATGGGACTGTCCAATTGGACTTCCCATGTAGTGGCTTCTAACATTTTAACCAACTCTGCATATTTGAAGTTCTAACAGGATGACCTGCTGTCATGATAGGTGGTTCCAGTTGGTTGCAATGGGACTCAAATGGACGTCAATGGGACCCAAGCTGCAATGGGAGAGTCCAATAGGACACCCCAATTGCAGTACATGCATAACTTTGAAGTTTATTTTTTACAATTCTCTACCTGAGCAGTATTGAAAGTCATAAATGGAAATCTACGGTGATGCATCCAACCCTCCATATAAAGCAATTCATTTATGTGTGTTACCCAAACAGAATTCGAGCTAGTGCTTCAGCTTGGAATCCCTGAGCTCGGTCACTTACTTAAACCTTGGATTAAATTAAGCTTGTTTACAACACTTGCCTGGTTTACAAACAACCACTGTATCAGGGCATCTGATTAAGCTTTCCATATATGCATCATGAAAATGCAGCAGTTAAAGTACTAGTACACATTGGAACCGCACCTTCTACTGTTTGCAGCATCACAATGTACCAACGATGTCTTATTCCCAAACTAGGGAATATGGCTAACTACCAGTGAGCACCTGATGTCACGTGTTTATGGGCTACCTGTCACTGCATATAATGCTGCTGCAGGATATGACTGAATTTTTTTAATATTCATACGATAGAAAAGGTTATGCAACTAAGAGAAAACAATTAGATGTTCTCACTAACAAGATATCCGAAAGAAGGTATGAAAGGCAACAATAACATTGAAAAAAAAGAATTTTATTTCAAGGCAAACAGGATTTAAATAGCACAGAACATATTTTGGTGTAAAAAAATTTCTTGGCCAGTGCTGCAACACAAGGCGTACAAGATACTTCAAATATTACAAATACTTATAACAGTAAATTGAATCACAATAAAAGGAATTTTAGTTCCAAAGGAGGAAAAAGGCATTGCCATACAACTGGCATTTCAGTAAAGCACTGAGAAACAGGTTTCATACAGGTTAACAGTTTACACGTGAACAGCATGTCTTTACTTATTTAAGGATGCTTAAAGGTCAACTCCGGTGGTTTTTCGAGGTCAACGAATCTCAATCAAATTCGCTGGGTACACTCTTACGCACATTCCTGTCATTTATGCCAATTACAGGCTTGAGAGATGCGCAGATTATTTGCAAATGAATTTTAAAGATTGCCTCGAAAAACTCGCCTCGCTTGCCAGAATTATTGGCAACACTGTCAGTGCGATGTCAAGTTTGTCATGTCAACGAAAGTGACGCAGGCGATGGCATCGCTACTTTGGCCCCTACATTGTTTATTGTGCTGGCCCCAAGACGACAGCGGTGGTGTTTGGCACGACCATAGCACGGGAGAGCTTTCTTCCTTCCTCTGTGGTGTTTTGCCGGTGCTTCGCTGGTCTGGCTTTCACAGTTTTCATACTACGTGCCGGCAGAACCAGTATACGGCCTCCAGTTCTTAACAAATAGTACATCATATGCAGACCGGGCGCCCGGTCGGGTTTCGGTTTTGCACCTTTTGCTTATTAAAATTGTTTTCGAATTTCCTGAGCATTTCAGCTATTGGGCTCGTGACAAGAGTGTCTCAGGAACACAGAAACACCATTACCTTGACATGGTCGAAAAATCGCTGGAGTTGGCCTTTAAGGATGCTCACAGTGGCACAATGAATTATGTATGAATGACAAGCACACATTCTATGCATAGTGTACAAGACTGAACTTGTATGAAAAAGAATAAAAAGCGTCATGTAATATTGCAGTACCCCGACACACACACTAAAATAAAGAATACAATAGCAGTAAGAATAAAAAAATACAGCACCCACTGAATAAATATAGGAAAACATTCAGTACACAATGCAAATATAAAACATTAATACACACAAAAAGAGACATAATAAATTTAAAGAAATTCAGACCCACCGATCTCTTTTCGGTAATATTCAGATACCTAATACAATATGCAAAACACTAGACTTTAACGAAAAAAAAATATTTCCAAAAACAATCAAACCTAGAGAGCAAGCTGGCTTACAGACAGATATTTCACAATTTGTCACAGCCATGTGGTCAATCAATTTAATCTGCACAGCACGATAAATCCCTCTATATCAGTGGTCTCAAATATGCAGCCGGGAGGCTCTCATGTGCGGGCCCACACATAACCATTTTCACTGCACATTTAAAAACATTTTCTTGGTATGTTCATGAGCTACACAGGCATGACTGCTCTAAAGAACAATTTTTATGAGGTACACCATGTTGTCACCATGCATTGAAACATAATCGTGAAACAAAAAATCATCACCATATCCAGAAAGTGAATGATGTTAGGTGAGCTTGCTTGGAGATGATCAGGTCACCCGCGAATCCTCCGTACAAATCTTCTATTACCATATATAGACGTGGCAATGTTATATATACATAACATACTCAATGTTTATTAATTTACATTTGGATTCACTATATACTTTTTGATGAACTATATACATTATATATACTCAAACGGAATTGTTTCAATGGTATGAGTCATCATGACAAACATCTTGCCTACTAGAAGAGCTAACTAGTCACGGGTGGCGATTTCACGTCGATCGCCTCAAGGCATTTCAAGGGCCACTCACATAAAAAAAACGCTCATGTTTTGAGGCATAGTGTGCACTAAACAGGGTTCCTTTAAAACTTACACAGCATAGGTTCTTCACTTCAAATACATTACAATGTAAAGGAACTTGGAGGGAAGCATACATAGGAAGCTCTTTCGAGTTCCACAAACACAACCACCTTTCTGATTTCAGAGCATTCGACCAGTGATGTATTCGCTGCCTTGTGATTTACTTTCAGCACATGTGACATGGCCACCAAGTTGTACATCACTGGACTGCAGCTTAATTTCCTTGCAGATATATATGCTTTGTTGTCGCTGCCATGGTATATTTCTTCAACAATAACAAAATGCCCATTTTGAAGTTCAACAACAGAGCTATTGGTCCTCTTGTTAGATGCATACATGCTATCAGTGATAATTGATCCCTTCGCCAACATTCTTCTGTATTTGGTGAACTCAAGGGTAGTGTCATGTAAAGATGGCTGCAAACCTGCTGATGCACGTCGGGAACCGTGTCCGAAAAAACGGTAGCCACCACTACTAAGTACGCTTTTTTGCGTTTTTGTGCCATCAAAAGACGAGCAGTACTCTGCTACACTTGGACTGATAGCCTGCCGTTGAAGTTCTACTACCATGCTTTCCATCTGTAGGACTCGGCAGACTTGATGGGGAATTCCGTTAGCTGCTTTTACAGCTTTTTTTAGGCTGCCGTTCCCAGCTTCAAATGGGAACGCACTGTGTGCCCAAAGTGGTCCCCAGTGGCGCACACTCTTTGCTATATGAGTCAGTTGGTGCATGTTGAATGTCATGACTGACTTGCCAAACAGCAGTTCTGCACGCACATGAAACTCCAACAATAGCCCCTCGGCAATGGTGAGCTCAGTTGGGCTGATTGCACGCTGCAACATTATGTGCAAGGCTTCAACTAGGCAAGCCCAGTGTTGCATGTATGGCTTCTCAAGAATGCCATGCAAAACAGGGACACTGTAACAAAGTAGCCAGCTCTCAAGTTCCTTGGCCTTCCACCATTTCCGCTCTTTTGTCGGCCTCGGCAATCGCTTCACATCCATTGGTGGCTTAATAGACATAAGCCTGCGGTCCACTATGTGCTGATGTCGGCTTATTGAACAGGCACTATCAGAATTGAACCACAATTCTAGGAACTGGCGCGCTACCCCCAGCAAGACACAGTGCATATAGTCTGGCACAAAGCTCCACACTATGTTAAAATGGGGCAGGTTTATCAACGGTGACACTGTTTTGACTCCTTGCACAGGCACCCCCCCCTTTCAAAGCAATCTCCATGTCATTTAGCATTTGGAGCTCACTTCTTTCTGTGGGTTCAACTTCCTCAACTGGGTATTTAGTTGCCCCGCCAGCTCTCTCACCTCTTTGGAGACACCAATTACATCCAAAATACCCATTAAATTGGGTTACACCTTGCATCGGTGCCCTAGCAACAGAATCTACACTTGAACAGATACAATAGACCTTATATTTTTCAACCCTTCCTTGACGTTGTAATTCAACGCCATTCTCACACAGCTCGTTCATTTTCTCAACAAAAGTACCTTGGAAAAGTGCCATGTTTGGCTTTTCTTTCCAGAACCACAATGCGGCCAGGACCAATTTGGACATTCTTTGCTGTGGAGGGAGCTCATTAACAATTAGCTGGATGGGCCAAATTGATGTCCCACTTGATTTGAAAAGCGGGGTCCCATCTGCATTCAACGAGAAACTGATTCTTGGTCCACAGTGTTGAGATTCGGCTACAAAAGTACGATACATTGTACCATCCCAGATGTCTGAAAATGTCCCATTCGTCGGAAGGGGCTTTGTTAAATCAAGAAGATCACAGTCCTTAAGTAGCCTTTGAAGTTGCGACTCCACATCGAGAGTGACAAAAAAGGGGGCATCCGAAAGGGAAGACACAAAAGTTGTGTGACTGCACTTCGAGCATTTCAAGTAAGAATTTGTCTCAAGACTGCCAATATGCGAAAAGCATCTCGGACAAAAAAAGAAAAAAGTCATAGTGGTGCCAGTTTCGCTAAAAAGTTATGTAGGTGATACTGTGAGTGAGGTAATATAGGTTTATCAAAAATTCTGTTAATTAAATCTATTAAGCTAGTTAAACCCAAAAGAGTCAAATTATTCTTCACAGCATGCTTTAGTGCCATTAGGAGAATATCTCCCTTCGAAAGAACCACTTTCTCAGTGACAAGTTGTGTAAAAAGGTCTCCAAAGCGTGCCTTGCAAGATGGATCAGGCTCTGTCACTGGATCTGCAGCAGGCTGCTGAAAGTAAAAAAAAAAAAAGCTTTCGTCAATGAAGCTATCACAGAATTCAGTTATAGTGAACCGTGATAAGCCCAATGAATATGAGCAAACAACTCTGTTATTGATCAGTACAAAATATCATGCCTGCTAGGCTGATAACTTTTACAGACCAACTGGTGAGATATTCTTTAAAATGAAAGAGCCAGTGATCTTGAAATGAATCATTCACCAAATCACCGCTACGTGTCCCTCTTAACAGTGCCCAATTTACACAGACATTTTCCAGTACATAAAAGAGCCTGTGAAAGTAGTGCCCTTAAAACCTGACCATAAATCTAGTTATTTCCAGTGAAAACAAACACACCATGTCATCATCTAATGTGAGAAAATCTCCAGGGAAACCTTGCTGTGAAGCATGGTCACTTGAAAAAGCTTCCTGTGAAGAAAAAAAAAAAGAAGCATTTAGTGCCACAGTAACCCAATCTGCCTATTCTAGTTAGCTGTGCTAGTTCACTCATAGCACGTAAATTACATGACAACAGACAGTGTTAAGAACATGGTCTGAAAACCTGTTGCAGGTTGTTCCCAGAGTTTATTGTCCCAAGTGATAACTCGTCTTGAACTGATTATGCAAGAGAAAACCACAGTGCCAATGCACTTGCTCAAGGCTATTCTAGTGGATGTGAATCTTCCAGCTGCACATATTTGTAGAGTGCAACTAGTGTGTAAAAGTTACCTCTTCATCCTTATCAAACAGTGACGAATCATCTGCGTCAGAAAGGCTTGCAATGCCGTCTTGAAGTGGAGAGTCCTAAAAAAAACCAACCAAAATTTATAATTTCCCATCGTAATACATAAGCATAAAATAGCATGTGTATGCTTACTAATTAACTGATAAGCCTTAGTAAAATAACTTCATCTGCTGGGGCGTGAGGCTCGCGTGCAGGAAATTCTGTGACGGATCAGCGCTGTTCCTCTGCTCTTGTGCTTCAGGGGCTGCAGCAGGAGCTTCCATAGCACTGCCAGCTGACGAGCCTAACCGGCCTCCACTTGACGTTACCTGTGATAGAACAAGTGCGCCGATATAGTAAACGGTTTATCGTATAGAAACAATAGTTCTCGTAGCATTCTACTACCAGCTCAATTTACCGGCTCATTATCGGACTCGGGGAAATCTTCTTCACTTTCCGGACGTTCGGAGCCCGGACTAGCTATGTGACTATTCCGGCTCTTCAGTGATGTTGTTCGACTTGGTGGATCTGCCCTTCAGTGTCGCTGTCTGCCTCATCACTCGAAGAAGGCATGCTAGGGCTGGCACCCTAGAAGAAAATAATGAGATTTGGACTTAAATTGCTGCGCTAAATTAATGAAAAAGAAAATGCACTGATAAAAATAGCAATTTAACACGGCCGAGCACATTCGATCATTCGCGGGCAGAACTATAAAGGGTGGTAAAAAGGAAGACCGTAAAACACGGCGCAACGATCGAAGTCGTTGAGCAACATGCAGATTAATGTTGTGGACAACCGCTGATCTGATACCAGCAGGGCCCGGATCAAGCTAAAACCCCGATCGAAAGTGCCCATCCATGTTGAAAATGATCAGAACTTACGGTCGGCGGGCAAGCGCGTGCGGTGCTCCTTGGTAGCTGGAACTGAGACTTGGGATTTAAATAAGTCTTGTAGGGTCCTCTCTTTCTTTTCTTCGGACCGCGCTCCATCGCGAGGTCTTGAAGCAACAAGACGGCTTATTTCACTCCGGGACCGAAGTACAGAAACGGCGATGTAAGCGATAGACAATGTGCACCGGCTGCCTGCGGCCACAGCGGCTGCCATATTGCATAGACACCCTGCAGCCAGCAGTCTGCATGTGAATTGATTGAAACAGCGTAGCGTTAAACAAACATTATAAAGTAAAAAAAATACTTATAAAATTATTCTGATTTTTGTTTACTTATAATGAAGAATAACATTTTCATTGACAAACTATCAGATCCGCAGCTGCGGTCGACCCTTGTTGCTTGCTGTGTGCGACCAGCGTTTGACCAGCTGTAGCGCACGTGTGTAGATGTTTTCTTCAGCATTGCAAGATGATTACCCACGTTCGAGTCCGGTACGAAGATGATAAAAAATTGGAACGGTGCCAATAGAAGACGTTAAAGATTTCTTCCCCCGTCACCAGCAAGACTTCAAGTCCAAATCCCTCTATTTAGTCAAATGGACGGACGACAGTGGAGACAGCGATTACTATAGGGCCCGGATTCTGGCACTGGGAGGTAAGCCTGCTTTTGTTTGATATGTTGCCGGCGAAATGCATTCTCTTTGGCCTGGCTGACTGCTAAGCACTGTTCACCGTTAGTAACTACAAAGTATTTTATCGATAATCTCCACTAGCATAGTTCATTTTGTTAATTTACCGCGTGCAATCGCAAATAAGTATGGTGTCATTATTAATTTATGCATATACCTGAAAACTCTACGGAGATGACGCTGGTATTTACCTGGCCGCAGAGAGATACCAACAGCGTCGGGTATATCAGCCTGGAGTATATAAGGCCCTTTTGCGGTAGGACGCGCCTTTGTTTGTGGCACTGCAGCTT
Source organism: Rhipicephalus microplus (assembly GCF_013339725.1). Taxonomy (NCBI): domain Eukaryota; kingdom Metazoa; phylum Arthropoda; class Arachnida; order Ixodida; family Ixodidae; genus Rhipicephalus; species Rhipicephalus microplus. The sequence continues at coordinate 155,440,683 of NC_051171.1, read as the reverse complement.
TTATACCTAATGACAAGGTCTATACGCTACTATTTCGCTCGCGGCATATGACGTTGTGTTACAACGGTACTTAAGCATTCACACGAGGTTCGATGGTTAATTTACAATGCAATAAAACTAATAAAAGTGCATGCTAGAGATCGTGAAATGTGCACGCGTCAGAGGATGATGTGACACTAACTCAGTAAATGTTAATGTTGCAATCCGCCCTCACGTTTTCCAGAATCGGAGGACTTCGCGGAGACAGAGGCCAGAGAGAGAACGCGTATTCCGAAGAGGGTTTATTCGCCGGCGTCTTCGGACTACGAGAATGAAGCGGAGGTAAATTATTATCTAAACCTCCTACAAAAGGTCCTGTCAACACTTGTGTAAACAGTGTGTAACAAGTTATTTTCTATTTTCGCCCAGAGCCCTATCAAAGAAAAAACGAAAAACAAAACAACAAGTGGTGCAGAGGCACGCCTGCTTCAGCTTTTAAAAAGCAAGAAAGAAAATATGAAGAGGCAGGCGAAAAATCAAGATGGGCCACATTCTAAAAAGCACCACAAAGAAGCAATGGACAGTGGGCGCCTTCAGGGGGCTCATGAAACCATTGATAACCTTGAAGAGCAGGTAGAGAAAAAATCTACCATCATTCGCCAACTGCGAAAACAAATGAAGAAAAGACAGGGAGATGGCTCAACTCAGAAGACTGAACATGGAGCTTCAGGACAAGGTTATTTCTGCACTGGAAGACATGAAAGGTATGAAGCAGAAAATGTCTTCATTGTACTGATTTTGTGCTGTGAAAGCATTAATGCCATTCTTCTGACATTTAGCAGTGTGTACAGCTTGTTACCATAAAACGTTCGGCAGTCTTTAAGTGAAGATATTTCGAGTTTAGACTGCAAATGGCTATTGTTTACAGCTGTTTGATGAAATTTAATGAAAATATTTTGTCAGCTCTTTTTCCTCTCTGGGCAATGCAAACAGCACGGCACCTCATGTATAAATGCAGGCTGCAGAATTATGAAAAGGATCATGGATGGCAGCCAGTCGAGCCCCTCCGTGTCTGAGGATCTACAAGACACCTTGACAGAGCGAGCCCTTCGCCCAGGTTCATCCAATCCGCAACCGAATGACAGTGAAACAATGGTATTCTATCTGGAATGTCAATAATGTGCAGCTGTCCAAATTACAAACAACTGTTCTTTTGAAAGCATGTTAAAATAATATAAAGCAAGATTGAGCATTATAGATTACTTGTCATAGAAGTTTGTCTCTGCACAGCTGAGCAAGACATTCCAAAAAGAGTTCAGTGATCATTATAGATATGTGTAAATTTTAAGCAGAACTTATGAACAACCAAAAAAAATGAATTTCGTTGTCAGCAACACAACTTACTAAAACAACTTCACTAACGTACTTGTTGGACAGAAATATTAAGGAATACACTTGGCCTTGTCTGCTGCTGTTTTAGCCATCTCGTGCTGCGCGGATTCAGCACAACCTCACTGAGAAGGTGCAGGCACTTTGTAAACTGGTCTTGCACAAAGGCTGCACTTTCTCTCAATGAATACTGTGGTGCTGACACCACCATGTGCAGTTCATAGAAAGAATGCTAGAGTGCAGCACCACAAAACTGGCTGACAAAGTGCTGGTGAAATGAATAGACCTTTGTTGTTTATGATATGCAATACAGGTTGCACTGCACATGGATGCCTTCAGAATGCATATGTTCCGTGCAGGTGGACATTGGACGAGGGCTTATGGTCAAGAAAGGTGCATGGGAACATGTGCAGTCCCATCATAAGGATTCCTTATTTGTCAAGGACCTGCTAGTCACCATCTGGTCGAAAGACAACCTTAAGGAGCGCTCCCTGCATGGTTGGTTATAATACAAAAGCATAGTGTGTGTCAGTTGGTAACGGGGGAATTCGTTGTTGTGGATATCTGTTATGCAGGAAAACATTGTCCACGGTACCCTAACCGTCCACGCAAGGCTCCCCTAACACCGTGGAAGTTGGACGTAATGCGTGGTAAGTGTGCAGACAGTCTCTTGGAATGCATATTGAACCAATCTTATTCTTAGTACATGAAATCACAGCAAAGCTCGGTTGCAATTGAGTCTATTTTGAAGCCACTACAAACTTTACTGTCTGCTTTGACTTCAGTTATGAACACAATTTTACATAAACTATGTAGTTGTAAAAATGTGACCCAACACCTTGCCTCTTACTTACTATTAAATTCATTTGTTTTAGTCAGGAGTGCAGGCAGGTGAAAGTCTTAAGTCTCTTAAATGCACTGGTAGTTCAAAAAGATAGTCGAAAAAAAGAAAAGCCAACAATAGAGCTAGTGTGTAGACTGCCAGCATTTTTTTCATCATAACTTATATCTCTTTCATAAAAATGACAAAAAAAGAAATAGTGTTCTCTGCTTTCTTCCTGCACTATATAAATCCACACAGTTACATGGTGCGAGTGGAGAGCTGTGAAATGTTACTTTTTTAGATTATTTTTGTGCATGTGCACGCTAAGTTCGCAGTTTCCTTTTTCTAATAATGCTGGAACGGAACACTTTTGCTAACTGGAGAATGCTTTCTGTATTGTTCAAGCCTGTGCTGCTAAGGCATATTCTAGGCCATTCAGCATATAACACTTCATTGCATCAAGAAATATGACTAAAAGTTCAATTTTGAACTTTTGTGTTCTTAAAGTAATATCGATGCTATTAGTTCTTTAAGCAGCTGGTTTCTTCAAGGCTATTTATTGATAATTTTTGTTGTTTCAGACTGCTACAGAGCACGTCTGGAGCATCAAGGCGTGCCTGCAGGAGTACTGCCGTTGGCAGTCAAACAGATGAACCACTTCATTGTTGAGAAGCTTTCAGATATTGAGAAGCTTGCCAAGCGGTAAGATAAGTGTGTTCTTTGTGTCAAAGGACTCCCCCCCCCCCCTTTTTTTAAGAGAAACTTGGCCATATTCATCTGCTTGCAACATGCATGTACAGAAAGAGACTGAGAAAATTTGGAGGCTCGTCTGGCATTTTGGCGCAGCGTGGCGCAATATGGTTTTGGCAGCTCGGCGCAAAAGCGGGGAATTGTATCAAATTCGCGTAATTGGCACAGCTGTTGTACCCCTTCAACATGCATAGCTATTTTTATGTTAATGTTTTTATGTTAAATCACATCTAGACTTGGAAGAATGTAAGCCATTGTGTGGCTGACTAAATGTATAAATTCTGCAAAACATTTGCAGGGCGAAGGACAACCAGGGCGTTGCGGAAGTTTAACAGAGGAGGACCATTGGTGCATTTTCTAAATAGTGTAAATATTATGGAATGTGTGAATAAATTTTCATTCTTTCATATTTTTTTTTTCTCTACCATTGTTTTTATCTTGTATGTGCATGCATTTGAGTGTGCATTAATGTCACATTCACACTAGGTAATCCAGCCTGTGCTGTTTCCACTGTGTTGTGAAATTGCAATTAATGAAGTGCAGTGTGATGACAGCCAGCCTTCTACAGGATTGTCATTTTCTACTTGCATCCGCAGAAATGTGATAATCATGTTTATAGGTCAGCCAAGAGACTGCAATTACTACACTACTACTTAGCTTCAGTTGGCTCTCTCTGTATACCAACCACTGGCTGGCTGAAATGCAGTTAGCAATTTAGCGTCAACCAAGTGCTTACCAGAAACTAATGGCCAGCCATATTAAATTGGCTTACCAGGTAGAATGGTGACTGGCTAAACACCAGCTTTTGTCACTGGGCCAATCATCTGGATACATGCAGTGCAGCTTGGTCGAAGACCAGAGAGTCACAACGCAGACGAGCGCTTGTCTGTGTTCTTTGTCTAAGTTCGCGCTGCATGTATCCAAGTATGTATCAACTAGCCCAACTCAACCTTTTATTGAAACATATGGAATCATTGGAGTCTCAATTACCATCAAAGTGCTGACCATTTGCAACAATGTGGGAAGTCATGTGGTTACCAGCCACATTGAATTTGCTTACCAACTAGAATGAATTGGGGGCTGTTTGGAATGCCAGTTACGATCAGTGGGCCAAACATCTGGAACCACAGGATTACCAGTTAGCTTCAACGGGTTAGTCTACTGAGACCTGCCGGGCAACCACGTGCCTACCATTAATTTTCAATGGGTTGACCATTTCAGGTCAACGGGTTTTCTATTCACCACCAGTTGGCTTCAACAGGTCAGCCTATTCACACCAAGTGGACAACCACCAGTATACCATTTAGTATAAATGGGTGGACCATTTTAGGTCAATGGGGTTTCCTATTGACCACCAGTTAGCTTCAACAGGTCAGCCAATTCACACCAGGTGGACAACCACCTGCATACCATTTAGTATTAATGGGTTGACCATTTGAGGTCAATGGGGTTTCCAATTGACCACCAGTTAGCTTCAACAGGTCAGCCAATTCACACCAGGTGGACAACCACCTGCGTACCATTTAGTCTTAATGGGTTGACCATTTGAAATCAACGGGATATTTAATTGACCACCAGTTAGATTCAACGGGTTAGCCAATTCACACCAATTGGACAACCACCAGCGTACCATTTCGTTTTCATGGGCTGGCCATGTGAGGCCAAAGGGGCTACCAGTTTGTCACCAACCAATTTCAAATGGTGCGCACCATTGCAACTAACTGGCAATTGCTCAGCACCAGCCACACTTAACTGGTAGCCAATGGGGTCCCCTGTTGAACCAGTTGCATTGAAGTGGTGAGCCACTTGGATCCCCCTTTGGAATATAAGGGTTTACCCATTGATTCGAACGGGATAATGTTCAATGGGTGGCGAAAATCCTACTGGTCCAACACCCATTGATTTTAAATGGAAATTTTCCAGTTGGACCCATTGAATATTTTTGACTGGGAACACACGCTCTGCAATCACTGAACATTGTACCATTACATTCTCGTTATTGCATTGAATCTTTTAAACTGTTATATACAGTCAACAACTCTTCACCTGGCATCTTTGGTGGTAACTACATCGCATTTATGGAAGAATCTTGCACCCGCAGCTCCCACATCTTGAACATAAAGCCTTCATCTGCTCGTACTAACACATTCAAATTTAGTTTTTTTTTACGTACTATAGACCTCTGGAATTTTCTACCCGGCAGTATTCGTTCACTATCATTACAAAACTGCATTGATGCCGCTATTGTGCATTTAGAAAATAGGTAAAGATCGTGTTTGCAATACCATAGTGATTTAGAAGTGTGGCAGCTTGGGCTAGTTGGTATGGCATGACGATAGTTATAGCGCGAGAACAAAACGACGACACAGAGACAAGAAGGACACGAAAGCCACGTGTCTTTCGTGTCCTTCTTGTCTCTGTGTCGTCGTTTTGTTCTCGCGCTATAACTATCGTCATACCATAGTGATGTTTTATGTACTGCTGTAATGTATTTCAGTTTTATTGTTGTTGCTATGTTTGTATTAGTTTTGTATAACTCATCCACCTGTGCTATAGCCCTGCATTAGGGCTGCAGTACATTTAAATAAATAAAAAAATAAAAAGTGCCGCTTGTGCTTGTCGTTGCGAGTTCCTTAATTTTACATTGTGTTTGCGTTTTTGCAGAGGCGTAAGCAGAAGCCCCCTAGCTCAAATAACATGGTAGATGTGTTATGAAGTCATTGTTGGCAGACATTGCGCTGCTCTATCTCCGGGATTGCGTGATCTTTTTTTTTTTTTGCTATTGGGGAAGGGGGAAGAAATACTTTGGCACGACGGAATTTTCGGACGGGCTCCCCAAGTAACTGCTACGCATCAAACGCCACGCAAGTGTACCCGCCCACATTTTCGCCTCCGTCACAAAACCCAAAAATTATTTTTACCAAATGCTTCTGGCGTCAAGTGCGACGGCATTTAAAGACCACACAAATGTGCGTAGGCCACATTCGTGTTGAACTGTGAAAGCACGGCGACGGCGTACGAAACATTTCACGAACGCTTTGAAGTGTTGCCATATTGGGCTGTTTACCGTCGTCATTTTGTACTGCACGGATGCTTGCATGCGAAGTCAGAGTCACGTAAAATACACGTAACTGATTAATTATCTCCGTAAATGTGGTGCCCACGAATAAAGAATGAAACAGTTTGTATGCATCACGATCTTGACCATGTCACAGCAAGAGTGGCGTCATTCGACATCACCTTCAACTTTGCCAGACGCAGGTGTTTTTAATAATTAGGTATACTTCACAAAACACACTGCGATAGCAGCAATCTTGCGAACATTCGGTGCAGTAAAATTTAATATAAGGAAAAAAAACGAGTTCTATTTTCTGTACTCTGCTATAACAAGCGAACCATTCGTGCCCCCGAACCCAAACGAGTTCTTGATTGCAACTCTTCTAGCCGCGTTCTCAGTAGTCCACGGCCTTGACTGATGGGCCACGAAGTTGAGATCGGCGCCCACATCCGGACAGTCGAGGTTTAGCGTCGGTGGAATGACCCATCGCGAACAGCGAGTACCGTGAAAGCGCTTTCCGTGGCACCAGCAGCTCCCAAGAGGTGCCCCGTCGATCCTTTGGTCGCCGACACAGCAACTTTGCTACAATAGTCGCCTAATATTCGTCGAATCGCTGCAGCTTCAGCGGCATCCCCGACCGGCGTCGACGTGGCATGAGCGTTCACGTAACCAACATCTTGGACGCCAACGCAGGCGTTCTGCAGCGCAGACTCCATGCAGGCGAGTGCACCCTCGCCGTCAGTGGAGGCTGCCGTGATGTGAAAGCATCTCCAGAGAGTCCGTAACCTAGAATTCGGCGTGGATGTTCGCTCCACGAGCAATCGCGTGTTCCAGACTTTCCAAAACGAGAATGCTAGACCCTTCGGCTACTACGAAGCCGTCCCTGTTCTTGTCGAAAGGCCTCGGACGCTTTAGCAGGGTCCTCGGCTGTGCTTAGAGCTCGCATCCGCGCAAAGGCTGCAACGCCAATGGGATTTACGCTAGCCTCCGCGCCGCCGCAGACCATGACATCCGCGTAGCCACGTTGTATAAAGCTAAACGCGTCGCCAATCGCGTGTACACCTGTAGTGCACGCCGTCGCAACCGAGTGATTGGGCCCTTTCAACTTGTGCTGAATGCTGACTATCCCGGACTGGCATGTTCGTGAGGATCCTCGGAATGAAAAACGGGCTAATTTTACTGTAGCCTTTCTCTCTAAATGCTATTCCGCAGTCGACAACGTATTCCAGGTCGCACATGCAGTTGCCGATCGCTACCCCCGTTGCCCTGCAGTCACCTTCCGAATCGGGGTGCCACTGGGCATCGTCTAGAGCTTCTTTAGTTGCGGAGAGGGCGAACGCAGTTGCCAGCGAGGTACTCCGAAGATCCGACTTGGAGACGAACTTATGAACGTCAAACGGAGACGGGCTCTGAGAGGCATTGGTCGGAACGCGGCCCGCAATCCTGGAAGGAATGCCATCGTACTCTTTTCCCAGTCGAACTATGCCGCTGTGGGACTGCGTAAGCCGGCTCCACGATGTCTTGGCGTCGGCTCCCAGGGGAGTGACCATGCCCAGACCCGTGACGACGACTCTTTTCGGTTTGTCGCGGCTGCTGCTGGCGCCTCTTCTTCCGATCAGGTCACTGACAGGCCGGCCCAGCTGTCGCCATACCTGGAACAGCGTGCACGATAGATCACGTGTTCAAACGGCACGCATCGCAACCAACTGCACGTTCAATTCCCCCCCCCCCCCCCACCCACACTTTTATTTGGGAGTATTTGTCGCAAGGTTTACGACGCATAAAAAGTAATACAAAGGCTTCTCTATCTACGGTGCAAGAACAGCGACTTATGCTGCAAACTTGTCAATCAACTAACGATGTAGTTTTCAGGTACAAAATATATCTGGGTTATCTTGAGCATTTTATAAATTGCTCAGTGTGATCAGCAACGCCTTCCATTCTACGAATAGAACGTCGGATCACCTCAACAAATAGACACATCAATCATTTTTAAAAAGGTTAGTTATACGCCTGTGCGAGGTGATATTCCGTTGTTTACATTTACCGGAAAGCGAGCGACACAAGTCTGCGGTGAATCTAGGTATCAAAAGACTGCATATAACAGGCGTCCATCAATTGGAAGCCCATGATAATAATCAAGTTCTCACGTAAATCATATCAGTTTAACGCTGCATCAAATTAGCAGTCTTCCTCCACTGAATTTTAGCTCTCAGGCAAAACAGTATAACTGCAAGCGAGTACCAACTACATCATCTACCAAGGCATTGCGCTCATATTTCTAAAGGATAGAAGGTGCCAATCACTTGCCGTAGTTTGCAGTGGCATTGTAGTTGCTTCTGTGGTGAGATAAAGGCGCTATAAGTTGTTAAAGCATGGAAGTTCCTTCGCCGCACGCAATCAACAGCTGTATGGAGCAGCGCGAAAGCACCCCGGTCCGAGCTAGCCGAGGGAATGTAAATTTTAGGTTGCCAGAGTGTACAATCGAAACCGAAACTGAAGTTCGCATGCACCGTGGAAGAAGGCTGCATGTAGCTATCCCCGAAAAAGCCCTGCTTTCTGACATAAAGTAAGTTACTGTATGCTCTCTGCGTGAGTGCCGGCTTTAGACTAAAGAGCATATTTACAAGTAATGTCAACGCCAGTAGTTTTGCGCTACATAACGTCCTCTTAAGAAATGTTTGGGACAGCGAATTCGCATTTCTCACATGCAAAAATTTTTAGATGGTCAGCAAATGCTGTGACCAAAAAATATTATGCGATTGGGTAACCACTGCGAAATTCTCATTAAGTTTTGCCCAAAACATAGCAGTTTCTGACGACAGATAAGATAACTGCAAAGCGAGTGGCGTGTTTACTCTTTTTTTCTTCTTTTTTGCGTTTTAGAAGTTTATGTAGAAGTTACACATTTAATGCAAGGACAAGGCTCGTGGTAAATCCAAGGCTTATGGCAGACACTGTGAAAAACTTGAAGGGAACAAGTAAAAAAAAAATGACACAGCAGAGCGTTTCTCAAACCAAGCAGCAAAACAAAAACTCACTTTCGTTTTGTTTCTTCTTTAATTTGTGTCTATGCAGTCACAGGAAGTCGGGACGTTGACCGAGACAATCCAAGTGCTGTTTTCGCGCAGGGAACACCTGCGGAGTGGGCGTAGCGTGCGTCGAGTCTCGGCGCGACTAGGGTCCTTTTAAAATTAGTAGAGAAGTCGTTCTTGCGCGCCTGTTTATCGCAAGAGAACGGCGATGGATACCGACTTATGGGCTTTCGGATACGCCTTCACCGTGGCATTGGGAGGTGTCATAGGCTACGTGAAAGCTGGTGAGTCCGTCGAGGAAGTTGCGTCTCTTCGGAAAATACGTTGGTTTGTTTATGCTTGATTTGATCGTGATTGCTTTGCAGGTAGCATACCATCATTGATGGCGGGCTTGGTGTTCGGCGGCCTCGCCTTGATTGGCGCTTACCAGACATCGCAAGACCCCCACAACTACTACTTATCTCTCGGTGAGTGCTTTCGTATTCGCGATAGCGAGCTTGCAATGGTAACGCATATCTTAGCGATCGCACAAATAAAACGTAGCTTTTTATTCTCTGAGATGCGCAAGATATGGGTAGGTAACCGAATAGCCTTTGTATCAGACGTGCAGTGATTGCATTGCGACAAAAATTTGGCTTGTACTAGCTGTATACAGCGTTAGGGCGGCTAGACGTGCATTCCATTAGCGCCGGACCTTTCTGCTCTCTCCTTTTTTTTCACTGATCAGGGTTTTCCAAGTTTGCGCTATTATGTACCCGATTTGAATGCATTACATGAGCTGCCTATGGCGACTGGCTGTGAACATCGGCAGCTTTTATTTTGTAGGAAGTTGAATGTGCTCTATTATGTGCATGCTCTCTTATAAAGAATGGCACGATTGGCATTGCACTTTTTAACCTGATTATCGCCTTTTTTTTTTCAATTCTCAAAGCTGTTTGACGAAGTTATGGCTTGGTGTATTGAATACTGCACATGCAAAGTGAAGCATGCTAATTGTGCAGCGATACGTCTCTCGTAAGGGCATCTTTGTGTGTCTGAGAATAAAAGCTACTGGACTGAAGTTTTAAGTCGCAACATTAACCAAATGAAAAGAATGGGAGGTGTGTGTGTTGGGGGAGGGAGGGGAGGAAGCTTGTATGGGCTTTACTTGCGTGCTGAAGCATCGCATTATAATACGAAGAAAACGATACCAATGACTACACGTGTGTATAACCATGCTACAGCAAAAAGAAGCTACATAACAGCATCAATAATTTCGTCTAGCATATACCTGTTCATTGCACGCAATACGGCATTCTACTAAATCGCAAACTACCTGTCATGAGAGACTTCCAAGTTCCCACGAAACATGCATTTTTATGCACCACGTGTACCCAAGACTGTTGAAACTACAATACAAGGGTGAAATGATTACTTTTGGTTCTCCTAGGCTTGAGCACTAGATTTTGCCATTAAGTCTGCATGATAACGCATATTATATAATAGACTACACCATCTTTCCGATAGTGAAAACATTTAAGTCGCTTACAGCCTGCATTTCGAACATGGATATAAATATATCTTTTACTCTTTTTACAGCGGTGTCCGGAGTGTTGGCCGGCTTGATGGGCTACAGGTTCGCACACACATCAAAGATTATGCCAGCAGGACTGATTGCAGTTCTGAGGTCAGTAGCTTGGTGTCGTACAGATCTGTGAACAAGACGATGCCAAACTTATAAAGGTGTCAAACTGTAGCACTTAAGTTCGTATGCAATGGTATAAACTACATACCTTTTTTTTTTCGATCTCTAGAACTCGTTGAAGGTAGTCTTGTCAACGTCACTACTGCTGTTAAGAAGTTGCTGTAGAGTCAACCCGTGAGTGTGTACTGATCTCGGCACATTCTTGTGGTATGAAACAGGCAGATTTAGGTTAACTTCAAAGGCACTTTCACATTGTTGTTTACACAACCTTTAACAGTGGGATTGGCCTGATTTTCTACTCTCAAAGAACAGAACTTTTTCAGTGTTCTACTATAAAGTTTCCTCTTGAACATTGTATCTTATGAGCGTAGTCTGCAGTTTGTGATCTCAGTGCAACAGACCAACATGCCTGCATTACTGTTTCAGTCTAGAGAGCAATCGTACATGCATTGTAACCAAGGTGGTGCCATGTTTGCATTAACAGTGTGTTATGTCATTACCAAATAGTGTGTAGCAGTTTGCCTGCTGCAAATAAACTAGGTAGATTAGACTGCAGATCCACCATGTTCATGTGATCGTACTGTACTTTCTTAATCACATTAAACAACCAGTTTTAAGAGTGTGACAAATGTTTGCAGAGACTCACAAACTCTTGCATTGCAACTCATGCACACCGCGCTTTTCGTTGCAGCATTGCCATGTGCTGCAGAATACTGTGCAGGGCTTTTTCGCCACCTGGTCCACCCGGTCAACCCATGCCAGCTGCCAAACAGTGATGCCCCTCTCCCACTTTCTTTTTTCTCTAAATGAAAAGTTGGTTGAATCTAAGGGTTTCGAAATAACCCGCATTTTGTATGAAATAAACAGACACTTTCTGAAACACTTGTTCATCGCACTGAACAAATCAAAGCATTGCATACGTTTTGCCTCTACTGACCTTCTGGCTCTCATCCATGAAAGGACATAGTAGTGATATTGTCATGCTCCGTCAGAGTGGCATTGCACCTGAGTTATGGGATCAGTCAGTCACCAACAACGGACACTTGTAAAATGAGACCTTATATTGTACAGGCCTTGGTAAGCGAAGACTACATAATTTAACTTAGTTACTCTTCATCAGTAATACATGCTTACCTTAGAAAAAGGGGCAGCAAAAGTGGTCGTCTGTTTCCTTTAGCATCCATTAATTGTTTGCCCCTTCTGCAAAAGTACCTAAGCAGCCCAAGCAACTGGCCTCAAGACTTGACCGACAGTACCTGGCAGAGCAGATTACTGCAAGAGCGAGCAATTTCTATTCTTGCCGTTGGGAAGCTGCTAACACTTACATTTTTAATGCAATAGTGTTAAAGAGCTCGTTTTGCAGAAATTCTGGCGTCGGCGTCCTTGGTTGTGAGTGAAAAATCAAGAAATATGCAGATGAAATAAATAATAAATTCTGAGTCTGAGTGAGGATTGAACCTACCATACTGCCATGCATCTGCTCGTAAATACGTGAAAATAACTTCTTCTTCTTGGAAATGCAGCAAAAGTAGCTTTCATGCTTTACAAACACACGCGTCCTGTATACATGCTTCAGCAATACAACATTAAACTATTGCGGTAATGTGTTCTACAAGTGTACATTGCCATTGGGCATCAGAACATGTGATTATCAGAATGACTAGATGGCTTAAAGCCGGTCATTCACTACAAAAGGTACACACGTTACTGCACCTATTTTCTTTATAGGACCTTTTTTCTATACATATATATTTGGCAGAATATTGGAAGGTAGGCTACGTTAGAGTCTGCTATCCCAACACCATGACAGTAATGTACAAGAAAAAAGAATGAAATGGTAAAAAAATAATCAGAGGCACTAGTACATACTATATACATTACACGGCTTATAATGCATGAATGAGAACGGGATCAAATTGCAGAGAGAGTTCGTACAAATAGAGGCAAGGTATAATATGATCTAAAGACGGTTCATTATATTGGTGTCCATTAAAAAATCCCAGAGGGCGCTCACTGCGCGCCTTTGCTTATTGAAATACGGTCCAAGTATTTTTCTTATTGTAAATGGTCGTCTGTTGAGTCGGTTCAAGCAATCCCTCAGTTCAGTGCTTTGTTGATCATATAGCGGACACTCTATAAGAATATGCTCCTCTGATGCATTAACATGACCGCAGTGGTTGCAGTGCAATTCCTCGGCACAAAAGTAGCACTAAAAAGTTCTTGAACTGCTACTTCAACAATCAACGTCGATTTGATGGTTGCTATTAAGTGTCCCTTTAAGGCCATGTAGTGGGTGCATAGCAAGTTCGACGATAGCTAGGCTTGGCCGGCTCCGGTCTCCGTACAGATACGCTGATCATGATTTATCGCATGTACGTTTGTCCGGTTCTTGAATTCGGATGTGTACTATTCTCTGGTAAACCAGCATACAAAATAAACCCCTTGATTCTCTTAGAGTGGGAAGCTTTTCGAATTTATTTAGGTGTGCCAAAATTCACAGCTAACAATGTTTTGTATCAAGAAGCTCGGATACCCACTCTTGCTTGCAGATTCCATATTTTAACAGTTAAAACCTATTTAAAATTTTCTGAATCCACTTTAAGAAGGCGACAGTTCGTATTCTTTGCTGAGCCCGGTATCTTTTTCTATGAGCATTGGTCCCGTGTATATAAACCCGAAGTGCTATTTGTTCAAACACTTCTAGATGCTTTAAATGCTAATATATTCGAAATCATACCGTCTGACAAACTAATCGGCCAAGTGCAAATAGAATTTGACGATATTGCCACGTTCCATTTCCCAAGTTTTTGTTATCGTCCGAAAACACCGCACAATTCTCAGCGCAAACCGCGCCTGCAGTTTTCTAGAAGGTTCCGGACTGTAGTAGATCATTTCGATAAGATCACGCCCACTGTGCGAACGGTACAGATTGTTCTGGAAGCTACGCCACCGCCAGCGATAACGCTAAAACATTCGACGGCAAGAGTATAAATGCCGACGCGCTTCGCCGCTTGTCAGTTGTTGATCGAAGGCCGACGCTCCGTTCGCCGCTATCAGTCCGAGACTGCTATCTGTGCGAGACTGCTGCTGTAATTGGACTTTCAGTTTACCGGGCACAGGTTCGCCCAATTAAACAGTTAAATCATAACACGAAGTCTCCTGTCTTCGGCCACGTCACGACCCCGTGACATCTGGTGGAGGTGCTGCTTCGTTCATGTACCGGACGCCCCCGTCAAGCCGTGAACCCAGCCCACGTCGCGGAGAAGACACCGACACCAACCAGGAGCAGCGAACAAGCCGCCGACAGCAAGGGCTACCACCGGAGTACGGGCTTCTACCAGACAAGGCGCGGAAGACGAAGGCCATGACCGCGACTGCAGCGACTATGACAACCGCAGCGTCCCAGCCCACGATGGTCATGCATCAACCCAGGGAACCACCAATTTTCCATGGGTCATCGTTCGAAGACCCGGAGTCCTGGCTGGAGACATACGACCGTGTGGCCGCCCTCAACCACTGGGACCATGACGAAAAGCTGCGTCGTGTGTTCTTCTATTTGGAAGACACCGCAAGGACTTGGCTTGAAAATCGGGAGTCCACGCTCCGAACGTGGGATGTTTTCTGCGGCGCATTCCTTCAAACGTTCGCGAGCGTCGCTCGCAAAGAGAGGGCCGCTGCTTTATTAGAGACTCGGGTTCAGCTACCAAATGAAAATGCCGCCATTTTCACAGAAGAAATGACCCGACTATTCCGTCACGCTGATCCAGACATGCCCGAGGAGAAAAAAGTTCGTTTCCTCATGCGAGGGGTCAAACAGGAGCTCTTCGCGGGACTGATGAGAAACCCACCGATAACCGTCCAAGAATTCGTAGCAGAAGCGACCACTATCGAAAAGACCCTGGACATGCGCACCAGACAGTATAATCGTCGCCTGACTGCAGACTGCGCTGCTGCTCAAGCCAGTAACTCCGGAGACCTGCGTGAAACGATCCGAGCGATCGTGCGAGAAGAGCTGCGCAAGCTGTTGCCTTCGGCCCAGCCTCAAGTGGATTCAATTGCCGACATTGTGCGAGAAGAAGTTCGGCAATCGCTTCAAATTCCCCACGCACCGCTGCCCGAGCCGGAAGCTATGAGCTACGCCGCTGCACTGCGCCACAACGCTCCTCCCCGTCCACGCCAAAACGCCGCCCCATCGCACTTCCGTCGACATACGCCACCGCCGCCACCACCCCCACCGACGTCATACCGTTCGCCAGCGGCCCAGCGCAGTGCACCGAGGAAGACTGACGTCTGGCGCACCCCTGACCATTGCCCGCTCTGCTACCACTGCGGCGAGGCCGGACACACATACCGCCGTTGCCAGTACCGACAGATGGGACTGCGTGGCTTCGCCGTCAATGCACCGCGTCCACAGCCAGGAGAACGACCACGTGACATCGCCGACTACCTGACAGGAACTCGGTGGACACCACGAAGCCCTTCGCGTTCGCCGTCGCCCAGCCGCCGCACGTCACCGCACCACCGGCAGTACTCTGGCCCAACGCGGGGCCGGTCTCCTAGCCCGTATCCGGGAAACTAAGGGCAGCAACAGGTGGAGGTGCGGTTGCTGTGCGACGAACTACCGAAGATCCTCCGACGACGACGACGCCGCGACGGAGCTTTCCGAACACAACGCCAGCCAGGCAAAGCCCTGACGGCGAAAGCTCATTTACCGAAGGTGGCCTGACGACGCAGCATGGAAGCAGCGGAACAAGCCGACGCAGCCGTGACCCGACGCCACGCCCTAACTGTAATGCGAGACGGCGAACTAGCGACCTCTACGTTCTTATCGACGGCCACAGTGTGACTGCTCTCGTCGATACTGGAGCCGACTATTCTGTCATCAGTGGGTCGTTCGCCGCGAAGTTAAAGAAAGTTAGGACAGCTTGGAAAGGCCCTGAAATCCGCACAGCCGGAGGTCATCTCGTAACGCCTGCAGGAATCTGCACAGCGAGAGTCACCATTAACGGCCGTATTTATCCTACAGACTTCGTAGTCCTACAGCGTTGCTCGAGAGATGTCATCCTTGGCATGGACTTCTTATGCCTCCATGGTGCTGTCATCAACCTAAAAACAAAGTCGATAACGTTATCCACAGAAGAAGCACTACCGCCGCGCACGCCGTCAGGACACCATGCCTTGAATGTGCTGGAAGAACAAGTCACCATTCCGCCTCGCTCAAGCGTCATTATTTCAGTCGGCGCTCCTAAATCACCTGACTTGGAAGGCGTCGTTGAAGGCAGTCAGCACCTGTTGGTCACCCGAAATATTTGCGTCGCAAGAGGAATTGCAGAGCTGCGGGGAGGCAAAGCAACGGTTTTGCTCACGAATTTCAGCAATGAATACAAACATGTGAACAAAGGAACAACGGTCGCATACATCGAAGAAATCGTCGAAGCCACCAGTGCTTTCGCTCTCGCCGATTCTGCGGAACCTGCTCAGAGGAACCAAGCCCCTCCCATAGCTTTCGACGTCAATCCCAGACTTCCGAACGATAAGCAAAAACAGCTCAAGGCCCTGCTCCTGCAATACGAAGATTGCTTTTCGTCGTCATCGAAAATTCGGCAGACCCCAATCTCGAAACATCGCATCATAACCGAAGAAAATGCCAGACCACTCCGTCAGAGTCCGTACAGAGTTTCGACGCGAGAACGTGAGGCCATGAAGAGACAAGTTGATGAAATGCTGCGGGATGACATTATCCAGCCGTCCAAGAGCCCATGGGCATCCCCCGTGGTGTTAGTGAAGAAAAAGGATGGGACCCTACGTTTCTGCGTCGATTATCGCCGCCTGAACAAAATCACAAGAAAGGACGTGTATCCCCTCCCACGAATAGACGACGCACTTGATCGGCTCCATAACGCCAAGTACTTTTCGTCAATGGACCTTAAGACTGGCTATTGGCAAATTGAAGTCGACGAAAGAGACCGAGAGAAGACGGCGTTCATAACACCGGACGGCCTCTTCGAGTTTAAGGTGATGCCCTTCGGCCTTTGCTCAGCGCCTGCAACGTTTCAACGCGTTATGGATACGGTACTGGCAGGATTAAAGTGGCAGACTTGCCTTGTGTACTTGGACGACGTCGTCGTGTTTTCCTCGAGTTTCGACGAGCATCTTCGGCGCCTTGAAGCTGTACTTCAAGCCATCAAGACTTCCGGACTCACACTGAAGCCAGAAAAGTGCAGATTTGCGTATGAGGAGCTCTTGTTTCTGGGGCACGTTATCAGCAAGTCTGGAGTTCGTCCCGATCCACGGAAAACAGCCGCCATCGCCGACTTCCCGCCGCCCACTGACAAGAAAGCTGTGCGCCGATTTCACCATTCCGCCTGTGTGCCTATTATAGGCGGTTCGTGAAAAACTTCGCCCGCATAGCCGATCCTCTCACTAACCTTACCAAGGCCGACGTGGAGTTTAAGTGGGAAACGCCGCAGGAACACGCTTTCCAGGAGCTTAAACATCGCCTCCAGACGCCTCCGTTACTTGCCCATTTCGACGAATTCGCCGAGACAGAAATACATACTGACGCAAGCAGCGTAGGTCTTGGCGCCGTTCTTGTGCAGAGGGCTGACGGACTTGAAAGGGTTATTAGTTACGCCAGCCGATCGCTATCCAAAGCAGAAGCAAATTATTCCACAACAGAAAAGGAGTGCCTCGCCATCATCTGGGCTACGTCGAAATTTCGCCCCTACCTCTACGGCAGGCCCTTTAAAGTTGTGAGCGACCACCACGCATTGTGTTGGCTAGCCACCCTGAAGGACCCTTCAGGTCGCCTCGCACGATGGAGCCTGAGACTTCAAGAATATGACATTACTGTCATTTACAAGTCCGGCAAAAAACACTCCGACGCCGACTGTCTCTCTCGTGCGCCTGTAGACCAACCGCTACCCGACGACCCGGATGACGACTACTTCTTAGGAACGATAACTACCGACGACTTCGCTGAACGACAGAGGGCCGACCCGGAACTTAAGGCCCTAATAGAATACCTCGAAGGCAGGACCGCCGAAGTCCCGAAGATATTCAAGCGCGCACTTGCGTCGTTCTTTCTACGAAACGGTCTTCTACAAAAGAAAAACTTTTCACCGCTTCGAGCTAAGTACCTTCTTGTGGTGCCTTCAGCTCTGCGACCAGAACTCCTGCAGGCCCTTCACGACGATCCGACGGCAGGGCACCTCGGTGTTTCTCGCACGCTCGCGAGGATACAAGAAAGGTACTACTGGCCACGTCTTACCACCGACGTCACTCGTTATGTGAGAACATGCCGGGACTGTCAGCGACGCAAGACACCGCCGACAAGGCCAGCGGGACTTCTGCAGCCAATTGATCCACCTTGCCGACCTTTCCAGCAGATTGGTATGGACCTACTGGGGCCGTTCCCGACGTCGGCTTTCGGAAACAAGTGGATCGTGGTAGCTACCGACTACCTCACCCGCTACGCCGAGACAAAAGCCCTGCCAAAAGGCAGTGCATCCGAAGTAGCTAAATTCTTCGTCGAAAATATCGTCCTACGTCATGGCGCCCCAGAGGTCCTTATCACCGACAGAGGAACGGCATTTACTGCCGACTTAACTCAAGCAATCTTGGCATACAGCCAAACAAAACACCGCCGGACGACAGCGTACCACCCACAGACCAACGGCCTCACCGAGCGGCTTAACAAGACGATCGCCGACATGCTGTCAATGTACGTCGATGTCGAACACAAGACGTGGGACGCCATTCTTCCGTATGTGACCTTCGCATACAACACGGCGGTGCAGGAGACGACGCAGATATCGCCATACAAATTGGTCTACGGAAGGAGCCCGGCAACGACGCTCGATGCCATGTTACCCAACGTCACCGACGAAGAAAACCTCGATGTGAGCGAGTACCTTCAACGCGCCGAAGAAGCCCGACAACTTGCGCGTCTCCATATCAAGAATCAACAGACGACCGACAGCCACCGTTACAACCTTCGACGACGCTTCGTGGAATACCAGCCCGGTGAACGTGTTTGGGTGTGGACGCCGATACGCCGACGTGGACTAAGTGAAAAGCTTCTGCGACGGTACTTCGGACCGTACAGGGTGGTTCGACGGCTCGGCCCACTTGATTACGAGGTTGTCCCCGACGGCATCACGAACTCTCAACGACGCCGATCGCGACCTGAAGTCGTCCATGTCGCGCGCCTCAAGCCGTTTCATGCGCGTTAACAAACTGAACTAGTGTTTTTTTTGTATTATTGTTGTAGCGTAATTTATTCATTGTACTTTCTTGCATTATTATTGTACTTTCATCTTTAGTTAAAGCATCGGGACGATGCCTTTTTCAGAGGGGGGCAATGCCACGTTCCATTTCCCAAGTTTTTGTTATCGTCCGAAAACACCGCACAATTCTCAGCGCAAACCGCGCCTGCAGTTTTCTAGAAGGTTCCGGACTGTAGTAGATCATTTCGATAAGATCACGCCCACTGTGCGAACGGTACAGATTGTTCTGGAAGCTACGCCACCGCCAGCGATAACGCTAGAACATTCGACGGCAAGAGTATAAATGCCGACGCGCTTCGCCACTTGTCAGTTGTTGATCGAAGGCCGACGCTCCGTTCGCCGCTATCAGTCCGAGACTGCTATCTGTGCGAGACTGCTGCTGTAATTGGACTTTCAGTTTACCAAGCACAGGTTCGCCCAATTAAACAGTTAAATCATAACACGAAGTCTCCTGTCTTCGGCCACGTCACGACCCCGTGACAATATCTTCCTAATGAATGCTAAACACTTGCCCTCTAAATATTTGATCGGCTTATTAGAAGAACACCTGTCTCAATGAGGTACTAATATAGTAATAACAGCAGATGCATCTATGAGTGGCGAGAAGCCAGGTATGGGTATTTTTTCTCTCTCATTATTTTGGCCCTTTTCATTACGCCTCCCAGATTACACACCAATATTTGAAGCGGAATTAACGACCGTTATACTAGCTCTTCGTAAACTTCCTGCAACTCATTCGACAGCTGTGATAGCGAGTGACTCGTATCCGTGTGTTCATTTTTATCATCCTCATCGGCATCAGCAGTACTAGAAACTTTTAAATCATTATTCCCAGCAAACATTCGTATAGTGCAAATTGTATGGGTGCCAGGCCATCGTAGTATACGTATAAATGAGATGGCTGACTCACTCCTGCGAGCCTCCCTTGATCTTCCGATTGTCCCAATCATGCCACTTACAGCCTATGTAACAGCAGCAAGGTTCAGAAAACTTTCCCTTCTTGAAGACTCATCCAAAAATTACGATACCGAATCCAGATTTCTCACACCTGCACTTCACATGAAATAATAAATGGTGTCCCATGCGTAAATTGGAAGTCTCTACAACAAAATTACATTGCCGTGTACCACCTCTTAATTTCTACCTAAACAGGTCTGGTCTGGTGTCATCCCCTCTGTGCCCAAGCTGTAATGAACCCGAACATATCGACCATTTTCTTCTCACATGTCACTGTTTCAAAAATCAAAGAAAAAAGTGTTTCGAAATTTTATTCAAAAAACTAGGAATATCACTTACTACTCCTAATATTTTGTCTTTTGGGGCTGCTTCATTAGGACACAGCGACGGGAACATCTGCGGGGCTCTCTGCGAATTTTTATGTAACACAAATTACCTTGCTGAGCCATTTCTCAGTGCTCGATTTTTACTAACCAATCTAACCTTTATTATTTAGGTATTACACTGCAAGTATTTACTCTTCAGAAGAATTTCATATAACAATTACACCTCAGATATTCAACAAATTTCATTATTTCTCTTCTTTCCCTTTTTTTCACACTTTGCCAAATTATTCCCACCAAGTCAAATCAAAGTAATCCTACTTCTCTAGCCTGGATAACCTAAAGGTATTAACTTGCATTAACCACCGGCTCCTTGGCCAATCTCCCTTAGTGGGCTCGAGAGCCACAAAAGAAAAATTCAAGCAAGCAAGCAAGGGGCGGGATATCGCTATCGCGTTCTACTCTTAAAGGCAAAGCTTAAGGGTACCCCCAATTTTTACTTGTGTTATTTTTGCAGATACAACAAAAGCAAAGCTTTCATGTCTGTGCCGCAAGCCTCAAACCGGGCATCGATACGTCGGGCTACTTGTGACACCCCTGTCAGGTGTGGCCTGGCAACTTAGCCCCGCGTGCCTATATTGGCACACTTCACTATGTCTTGGCACTGCCCCTCCTCCCACTGTAACCTCAGGCAATGGCAGATAAACCACAAGGAAAGTGTAACCAGAAACTTGGTTCAAAACCAGTGCGACTCTGCAAGGAAGCACTTCAATCTGAAGTATATATAGACATTTGTACGACATATCCTGTGGCCATTGATAAGAGAAAACTTTTATGCTGATAGGCATATGGTTGCTATTCTGAAAGCAAGGGTTCAACATTAGCAGCAAACATAGTTCCATGACATTGCATTCAACTAAATTGACGTGCCAGTAATCTGGCATTGTCTTTGGCCATAACTCAAAGCCTATGCAGAAGCCATGATCATCAACAGAGGCACTAGTTAAAAAAAATGACTAGACACAGTCCACCTCTTGATTTCATTAAGCTGCACATAAGCAGGTTTTCAAAACAAATAATGAGCTTTTAATTGTATAAATAGATCACTCAAGTAATATTTTTGGCTTTAGGATGTGTAAAATACTGGTCCATGCGAGTATAAATGGCTCGCACACAATAAAACAGTTTTTTACACTACTTTGACTAGATCTGTCCAGCTATCGCAGGATCGTCACAGTAATGAAGATAGCTTTTCCTGGTGAACAAGGGGGAGACGCCGCAGCTTGGCAAGCCTTTTGCTGTAGGCATGGAGATACACGCCCAGAAGCACCAGTGCACCTGACCATACGTACCTATTGCATAAAAAAAAAAATGAATGCAGAACAACAATTTAGAAGTGTCTAGAGAACAAAACATAAAATGTGCCATGCAGTAACTAAGACAATATACTACTGGTGGGTTGTTGCGAATTTAGAGCCATGGCCGTGCACGCCAAACCTTACCACCTGCTTTAAAATCACCTTTTCAGTATATGCTGCCATAGCCTAGAAGGTATGGTGTTGTGCTGCTAAGCCCAAGGGTGTGAGTTTTATTCTAGACCACAGTGGCTGCCCTTTGACAGATGTGAAGCATAAGAACACTCATGTTTTTAAAACATGTCCTTAAGTTATTTTGGAGCTCGTCACTACTTTATGCCTCAATCATATTGTGGTTACAGCACATAAAACCTAGAGATTAAATAGCTAAATAACCTCTTGAATGTGTTCAGATATACTTTCATAAACACCTAACAAATGTTGCCCAAATATTGGCATGCTAAAAATACATGCTTGTAATAAAGGCATTTCTATAATGAATGTACCTCATTCTGGTGACGTTAACAAGTAAGAAATATATTAATAATGAGTGTTTAAAATTTTAACAAGATTATGACACTCTCTAATCATAATTCTGAGTGCAACGTCCTATTGGGGCAAAGCTGACTGTGTTTGAAGGTTTGGCTATCCGCAGCTGCAGCAATGTCACATTTGTTACACACTGCAGCAGAAACTGGAAGCGTTCGAGCACACTGCACACCACTCAGTACATTGCAGGCATCGCGAGCCAAGCAAAATACCGACAACCCAGTTATAAACAAAGCTAGCCCCAGTGCATGTGCCAGCCCTGCATGCACACGATCTCTGACTGAGCGGCCAGGGTGCGTAACGGAAAAAAAAAAGCGGGGGTTGAGAGGCCAAGGGATAGTGGTAATGACAGACCCCGCAATTGTCTTTCATCTTCATTCGCTTTATTGGTTGCACCGACAACACTATTAAATGCAGGAATGGACGCCTATACTCGGCGACAACTTTTCTTGGCGTTGGAGCGAAGGCTACAGAGCCAAATCCTGGACATCCTACCGCCAGTTAATGTAGTTTCACAACAGCACCCGTATTTTCACCATGAAATATAGAAGTGCCTCTTTTATTTTCTACGTGGAGCTATTTGAGACAGGACGCAACTCCCCCCATTAGAATAGTCGTACTTACATTAATTTATTCATTGTGACTTCACGTTTTTGAACGCACGAGAAAGTCCCGCCTTTTTATGTGCACCTCAAATGCTAAGTGGCGTCTACGTCTGCATAAAATGCTGATGGTGTGCCCCAGTCACTTTCCATAGTGTGACGAGACGCACGCCAGAACAAACTACTTCGCGTAGTGCTACATCTGCAGAAGCTCTGCCTCTATAGCTTTCCCGTCAGTGGCAAGAAAAAGTTGTCGCCGAGTATATTAAAAGCTTCACTCTAAAATAAGGTGCTCGTGTGTCCAATACAACTTGTTATTGATTAAGAAGGTGTAACTGTACTTCCACACATAGATGAAAGCAGGAAGCAACATGCAGCAATGACCTCCTGTTTTCATTTGTACAGTATTGACACTTAATAGACTATGCAACCCCACTTCTTCCCTTTCATAATCTATGCCTTTCAACATTTCCTGAAAAGAAAGCCTTTCTATAAAGCTGCATTAGGCTGCCGTTCGTTATTTGGCCCAAAGAGAGATGCCAAGTTGGTGCCGGTGTCATAATAAATACCCTCCAGCCTATTTATTAACTTCACCCAACAAGGTAAGATATTCTCTGAATTTTTACATCCTGCTTTAGTTACCGCTTTGAACAGTGCATCTATGTAGAATTGATGAGGAGTCGTCGTGCATTTCAGTAGCTGTATATAGATTCATTATTGTGAACAAAGAAAATGAAGATTGCCCGGTACGAAGAGCGATAGCTTGCATTAACAATAATTTCTGAAAAAGTGATGGAGAATTAAATAAATTGTTAAGGCGTTTATTAGCCGGCAACGAGCGAGAATATACAATGGCGACAGTCACAGCCAAGCACGGGCTCTCAGCGCGAGCAGCGTCTTTGTTGGGTAGCCCCACTAGAAGGTACTCAAAGAGTTCGACCCATTTCAGGGTTCGGAGGCTTCGCTACAATTACCCCGGGGTCGAAGAGGGAGCCGCCTGGCGACCTAACAGCTTGTTACAATGAGCGGGTCATAATAAGCCTTCAGGCGCTCCACGTTGAGGATGTCTCGCCCACGGCGGCGCATGTCCGAAGATTGTTCAACGGGTTCGATCAGATAGTTGACGGGTGAGGTGGGCTCGATGACTCGGTAGGGGCCTTCGTATTTGGGACGTAGTTTGGAAGAGAAACCAGCTGCAGAGGTCGGGATCGAGAGCCATACAAACGCACCAGGAAGGAACGTGGGCTCAGAAGTGGTGGAGCCATCACGAATACTCTTCTGCCGCTCTTGCTCTTGCGTCGTAAAAGTCTTGGCAAGCTCGCGACACTCTTCAGCAAGCCTGGCTGTCTCGGAAATAGGTGTACACTCAGATGGATCCGGCGTGTACGGGAGCATTGTGTCCATGGTGTGCGACGGGTGCCTTCCGTACAGCAAGTAGAAAGGTGAAAAACCAGTCGTGCTCTGAGGGGCGGTGTTGTAGGCGTAGGTGACGAAGGGCAGTATATTATCCCAATTAGTGTGGTTGGCAGCGACGTACATAGAAAGCATGTCACCGAGGGTGCGGTTAAAGCGTTCGGTGAGGCCATTCGTCTGTGGGTGGTAAGCAGTAGTTTTGCGGTGGACAGAATGGCACTTTGTCAGAATGGCTTCGACGACTTCCGACAAGAAGACACGGCCTCGATCGCTGAGAAGCTCTTGGGGTGGTCCGTGGCGCAGTATAAATCGATGCAGCAGGAAGGACGCAACATCGCGCGCAGTAGCCGCAGGGAGAGCGGCGGTTTTGGCGCATCGCGTTAAATGGTCAACGGCAACGATGGCCCAGCGGTTACCAGCCGACGTCAGAGGAAGTGGTCCATACAAATCAATACCTACGCGCCCAAAGGGACGGTCAGGGCAAGGTAACGGTTGCAGACCAGTGTGCGACATGTGGGCTGACGGTTTACGGCGTTGGCAAGTGAGGCAAGAGCGAACGAACTGCTGCACATAGCGGTACATCCCGCGCCAGAAGTAGCGTTGTCGAATGCGATGGTAGGTTTTGAATACCCCAGAGTGCGCGCATTGCGGATCAGAATGAAAGGATTCACATATCTCTGACCGCAGACTGTGGGGTATCACGAGTAACCACTGCCGGCCGTCGGCGTCGTAGTTGCGTCGGTGTAGGAGGCCGTCATGAATGGCGAAATGGCGAGCTTGACGACGCAAGGCACGCGTGGATGGCATTGCGGATGGATCAGAGAGCATGTCGATGAGCGGGCCGATCCAATTATCCTTTCGCTGTTCGGTAGCGATGATGTCAACATCAATGGCAGAAACAGCAGCCGAGGATACTGAGCAGAGCACATCACCTTCAGGCAGAGGGGAGCGCGAGAGGGCGTCGGCGTCAGCATGCTGGCGTCCGTTGCGCTAGAGCACGCGGATGTCGTAGTCTTGTAAGCGAAGAGCCCAACGGGCGAGACGGCCTGAGGGATCCTTCAATGATAAAAGCCAGCATAGTGCATGATGGTCGGTGACGACATCGAATGGGCGACCATACAAATAAGGCCGAAACTTCGTAAGAGCCCAGACGATCGCCAGGCACTCTTTCTCCGTGACGGTGTAGTTTTTCTCGGCTCTCGTGAGCGTACGGCTTGCATATGCTACGACATATTCAGGGAATACGGGTTTTCGCTGCGCCAGGACAGCGCCGAGGCCTACACCGCTGGCGTCCGTGTGCACCTCCGTTGGGGCTGTAGGGTCGTAGTGGCGTAGAATGGGAGGCGACGTTAACAAATGGCGGAGCTTCGCGAACGCGTCGTCACACTGGGATGACCACGAATTGAAGGGCCCGTTGCTTCCAAAGAGCTTCGTCAGCGGTGATATGATCGTGGCGAAATTTCTATGAAGCGTCGGAAGTATGAGCACAGGCCCACGAAACTACGCAGTTCTTTGACAGATGCAGGTTTGGGGAATTCGGCCACGGCCTGAAGCTTGGCAGGGTCAGGAAGAATGCCGTCTTTGGACACGACGTACCCCAGTATGGTGAGTTGCCGTGCTGCAAAGCGGCACTTTTTCAGATTTAGTTGCAAGCCGGAATTGCTCACACGTGCGAAAACTTCTTTCAGACGTTGGAGATGCATGGAGAAATCCGGAGCAAAGACAATGACATCGTCGAGGTAACACAAGCACGTGTACCATTTCAAGTTGCGCAGAACGGTGTCCATCATGCGCTCAAAGGTCGCAGGTGCATTACATAGACCAAACGGCATGACGTTGAACTTGTACAAGCCGTCTGGCGTGACGAAGGCGGTCTTTGGTCGAGCGTCGTCAGCCATGGGTACTTGCCAGTACCCCGAGCGCAGATCGAGAGAAGAAAAAAAAATCGGCTCCATGAAGGCTGTCAATCGCGTCATCGATGCGTGGCAGTGGATAAACATTCTTGCGAGTGATCTTATTGAGCCGTCTGTAGTCCACACAGAACCGTACAGAACCGTCTTTCTTCGCAACAAGAACAACAGGAGACGCCCATGGACTGTCCGAGGGCCGAATAATGTCGCGTCGGAGCATATCGTCAACCTGATCATTAATTACTCGACGTTCAGCAGGCGACACACGATATGGACGTTGCCGTAAAGGTGGATGGGCACCAGTGTCGATGCGATGCGTAACAATGGACGTGCGACCGAGAGAACTTCGCCCGACATCGAAAGAAGAACGATATTCTTGCAACAGGTCCAGAAGTTGGGAACGCTGTACGGCCGTAAGGTTGTCAGCGATGGAGGGGCCAAATGCATCAGCAGATGACGAATCAGAAGTGGAAACAGCATTGATGGTACACGACCTGGAACCGCGCGTGTCATCGGGTACGTCCAGGATTTGTGCGTCGTTGACTGGTTCCACTCTGCCGAGACATTCCCCTCGAAGCAAGGTAACAGCGTACGGGGACGGGTTGGTTACAAAAATAGCAGTGTTGCCCTGGTTGACCTGCACGGTCGCGAAAGGTACTAGCCACCCTTTCCTGCTGCAAGCGCGGTCAGATGGCGAAACAAGTCCAATGGTGTCGGAGAGACCAGCAAAGTAGACACACACAGCCGTCGTCGAGTTTGGAGGCACTGTTGTATCGTCTTTCGTTAGAATCTTGCTCAGTGTCGGGGGACTGTCTTCTGGCGTCAAATGCGAGAAGGGTGAGAGCTCAATTTCGGCGGCGGCACAATGAATAACGGCGTCATGGCGGGAGAGAAAGTCCCATCCCAGGATGACGTCATGAGAGCATGCCTGAATGATAATGAACTGGGCGACATACAGAACGTCCTGGATGACAACGCGAGCTGTGCACCCTGCTGTAGGATGAATGCGGTGCAAACTTGCAGTACGGAGGGATAACCCAGAAAGTGTCGTCGTCAGTTTTCGAAGTAAGCGGCAGAGTTTTTCGTCCATAACTGATACGGCAGCTCCAGTGTCAATAAGAGCCGATGCACAAACACCGTCCACAAGCACGTCAATGACATTCGAGGGGCTGCTCTGAGGGCTTTCACATTGCGATAGCGTCGCAGTCCTTGCTTCGGGGACTGCGACGACTAGTTTTCCCGCTCATGAGCAGCCGCACTTGGCCGCATGGGGGACAAGGAACGACGTCGTGGAGACGGCGATCTTCGAGATGGACCTGGGCGAGACCGAGGTGACATAGACGGCGGTTCTTCGTGATAAGGACGGCTGAGTTGGCCAGCAACAGGTGAAGAAATCGGAGCCGGCTGTACGCGATGGCAATAACGGGCTACGTGACCGGTGTAACCACAGGCAAAGCAGATGGGCCGGTTGTCGGGTGTGCGCCATCTGTTCACCAGGGTAGGTCTCACCCATGTCGTAAGGGCCTATGGACGGAACGGTGGCTGCATGGTGGACTGAAGCTGAGGTTGAGGGGTTACGTCAACATACGTAGCGGGCATACCCGCTGCAAAGGACGGAGGTCGTGCAGCAGCTTCAGCCTAGGTCAGAGGGGCGGGTGCTTGAACGACTTGGGGCGGCCTGGCGACCACTTGCGCGTAACTCAAGGACGCAGGAGCCGGAGGCTGTTGGGGGTGGTAAGCAGGCATTACCTCCGCTATTTCCTGTTCAATCGCTCGGCGGATGGGAGGGAGAAGGGTAGTAGCCGATTGTTGAACAGCAGGTTGGTGGGCAAAGGGCAGGAGCGAGAACTGACGCGCGATTTCCTCACGGATAAAGGACTTCAGGTCTGCCATCAACGCCACTTGGTCATAACTGGCCTCCAAGCCAGCAAGCGTTGCAGCTCGTGGTGGGGAGCGTCGGGTCATCGAACGCTGCCGGCGGAGCTCCTCGTAGCTCTGGCACAGTGTGATGACCTCAGCCACCGTGCCGGGGTTTTTGGCGAGCAGCATCGTGAAGGCATCATCGTCAATGCCTTTCGTGATGTTTCGGATCTTGTCAGACTCGGACATGGTGTGATTGGATTTGTTACATAGGTCCAGGACATCTTCAATATAGCTGGTGAATGACTCACCAGCCTCCTGAGCACGTTCACGCAAGCGCTGCTCGGCTTGCAGCTTGCGAACAGCAGGGCGGCCGAAGACGTTGACGATTGCGGTCTTGAAATCGGATCAGGTGGCAAAATCGGACGCGTGGTTGTTGTACCACAAACTGGCGACACCGGCAAGGTAAAACACCAAGTTGGTCAGCTTGCCGTCCTCGTCCCATTTGTTGGGGACGCTCACGCGCTCGTAAATGGCGAGCCAGTCCTCCACGTCAGTGTGATCAGCGCCAGTGAAGATGGGTGGATCGCGGATTCTAGGGACACCGGGACAAGGGGGTGGCATTGGAGGAGGCGTTTACTGAGAAGCGTCGTGGTACATAGTAGATGGCAGGGTACGTGATCGTAGCTCCAAAGGCATAGACAGGGATCGCAGCACTCTCCACCAAATTGTTAAGGCGTTTATTAGCCGGCAACGAGCGAGAATATACAATGGCGACAGTCACAGCCAAGCACGGGCTCTCAGCGCGAGCAGCGTCCCTTGTTGGGTAGCCCCACTAGAAGGTACTCAAGAGTTCGACCCATTTCAGGGTACGGAGGCTTCGCTACAAAATGATTAGCAAATATGGCTAATGAACAATAACATATTTATAAAATACTATACACAAGCAAAAAAAATTGTACGGTTTTTACGAACTCTACGCTAGCAAATAAGACACTCATGTAGTCATTTCTAAATGCCAGGCTGTGTAACTATAGTAGGGGCCAGTTTACAATGCTGCATTCCTTTGCAATGTGTGGTATACTAGAGTAGCCATTAAAAACCTGTTTTGCAAGTGTTGGCAGCTGCGTCAACGCTTCTCACTGCGGCTGAACGAGATCAATTGCTGCCACTGCTTCGGCCGAAGAGGCCAAGCTAGTCAAGAGTCATCTCTGTGAATTCCCGATTGTGTGGGAGCAGTGCTCTCTTATTTTTTCAGATATGGGACAAAAATAAAACATTATAACTTACTGGAATGAGAATGGTTTGGCAAACAGCATGAAAGAAAGAATGATGGATATGGCCTTTCGGCAAGTCGTGACAATCACAGTGATGAAGGCATCAGAGATGTTGATGAGCGTGAGGACCAACTGGATGCCAAGGTAGCCCAGTATGGAAAAGATGGTGGCGTAGCCGTAAGTCTCTACTGGATTCTGTGGAGCGGGGAAAACAGGAAAAGCATGCTATGAGTGAAAGATTTAAAAAAACATGCACACACACACAAAAAAAGAAAATAGTACCAAGCTTCGAGTATATGACATTAATTACCCTTATTTTTTTAAAAGCAACATAGCGGCTTTTGTTTTTTTCTCGGTTGTTGACACGACTTCCATGCATTTTCAGTGAAAAAAGAGATACGTATACGCCAGCAGTAGGTTCCACGCTTGACGGTTGGTGCTTCCACTGCATTTTAATATACGAATGGTAGCGGCAGGGGCGTATCTTTCTTGAAGTTATGCTATGATCAGTGCCAGTGGGGCATTGATTAGCCTCACAAAGCATTTCTGTCAGAGCTGTGCGAACAGCAAAACTTTGGTTGCGAAGCGAATTTGAATATTGAAGTACGAGTGTGAATCGAATTGAATATTTTTAGACTACTTTTCGAATACTTCGAAGTGAAATTGCAGAAAAACAAAAGTTGGCGAGAATTCTTAGGCATATTCTTATGCGATATCAACATGAAAGCGTTTGTTTTGGCTAGGTTAACGAAACACTGGCGGTCTGGTGTTTCATGGCTATCTCATCAAGAATGAGTCAATGCAGAGGCAAAAAACTGTTGCAACACTTTCCATACGAATGGCAAACATACTGTAGCACTCAGAAATCCAGTTCCAAAAACACAGCGCGGTTTATTAATGCATCTTCACCATTTTTTCAACTACCTCTTCTTTCTCCTCGGCAGACTACCATATACCAGTTCATGCATGTCCCAAGTGTGTCTTGCCAGAAGAGGAAAAGTGTGCCGCAGATGCTATTTCCTCAGCCTCTCCTTCTTTTTCCACTTCTGAGGAAGCCCAAATGATGTGGCAGACAAGGGTGCGATTCCTTCGAGTCCGGAATGCCAAATCTGCCTCAAGGACGTGGATATAAATAAGGACATCTAAAATTTTGGATGCTAAGAATCTTTGGCTTCCCGGCCTTCCTGCCTAAATTTCAGGTCCAAAACAGAATTGAGCCCTACTTCTGCCACATCTGTCATTTCCATTTTGGAACCGGTGTTTCCTTAATTAGCCACAGTAGCAGAGCCTGAAAGGCAGCTTTGCAGCAATACTAGAATGTGACGGGGTAAACTCTGAAGGTCCCGCTGCCAATCTCGTATTGACTGTATTTGTCTTCGCGAAGTTCGAATAGTTTTGATTAGTAAATTTCCAGTGTAAGTTGAATCGAATAGCAAGCACTATCTGAAATATATTCGAATATTCGACACCCCCTTTTCTAAACATCATTTTCAAAGATGTTGCCATCCTTGAAAATAATTTTTTTTTCAAAAAAAGTGAACTTCATTTTATTAAGTGAAAAATTCAGGGAAATTCAGAATTGTGCTGCTGCAAAAACGATGTCTCTGTGTAGTTTTGTTCAATAGTTATGTTGGTTTTTGCAACTACTAGTAGGCCTCCCTGAAACCAACTGATATTTTGTGAAAACAAAACCTACATTTTCATTATTAAAACAAACATATTGCGCCCCGTAGCAATATGTTTGCAATTAGGTTCATGGGAGACATTTAGATAAGTTGGTAGGAAAGTATGTTAAACCTTAATAAGATTGAGCAATGATAATAATGGCCATTTTTTTTTATTTCAAGTTACACTGATTGCCATGTGGAGGTGCACAAAGTGACTACGTTCTTACACTGCACCGATGTTTTGTACGAAATTATTTCTTCGTCACTGCAGTGTCCCATATTGTTGTCTTACAGAATACAACAATATGGCTAAGTTTCAAGTGAAACAAAGGCCGAGACACAAAGCGTGAAAAGCTGGTGTCTGCAATCGAGTCAAAGCTGTGGGCACAATGCAATACAAGCACAGGGGAAAATTTTACAAAGACACACTGAACAAAGAGAATAATGTGTATGCAGAGCTCTGTTCAGACTATATATTTTGTGGGCATATGTGTGCTGGAAAATTCAAAACACGAATGGATACTTTAATGGGATGCTTTGGCAGTGTGCATCTAAAGATGTCCATGTAGGCCCGATAATTTTTTTTTTTTGTTTGGCCTATAAGATTGCATATGTCGACTCAGCAATGGAAACACTAATGGTACGATAGATATCTTGAGGCAGACAGGTGTTGTTCCTGGCAGCAGCAGCACAGTAGCTCGTCTAAGCAGCAACCAAATTCGCTTGAAGAATGCCAGCCACCAGTTAATGATTGACAAAAAATAAGCTTAAAAAAATCTAGGAGCGAATAAACCATGTAATAGTCAACTCATGGCGCCTAAATGAGGCCCTAGCTATGAGCCTGGTGATTTTTTGAGTCCGACAACTTTCGAATGGTCTACATAAGACGTTTGGAAAATGTCTTTCTTGTTTTTCTCAAAACATCATGTTTGGTTGTTCTTTATTGTGCAAAAACTATTACTTCGAAAGGATCCAACATTTTTCAATGAAACTTCACGTGCTTCTTTATGGAACATTACTCTGTACAATGAACTAGGATAACTGAAAATTACAAACAAGTTTTGATGTTATAAGGTTTCGTCTGTAATGCAACCATCTGAAACTGCACAATTTTTGCTTTTTCGGCCATAGTACACTTAGTACTCATGACAGAACAAATATTCTGGATGATTGCACAGCTTTATCGTACAGCTGCATTGCTGCCAAGCGATTTTCGTTTTGTATCACACGATCCATAATTATCACTCTTTGTGTGGTGGACATATTATGGGTAACTTCCGTAATTCAATTATGATTAGTTTCACTTTTCTTACATAACATACTTGAAGTGTGTCTTTTAACAGCCCTTTTTAAGACAAACACAAGACAATCAGTTCATAATCAAAATATCAAAAGATTTTTGAAAAGGCGGCAACATATATCAAGTGACACTCACTGAGGCTACGTTTCAAAGAGTAATGGCAGGTATCGGCGAAGTCATACTACACTGTAGGTACCTTTAATGTAAAAGGATGGCATGAATGAAAGCTATTACAATTATCAGCAAAGATTTATACTGCAGTCTGATGCTAATGCTAGTCCCCAAACACAGACACAGCTCCAAAGTCACAAAAAAACGTAGAAAATTTGCTGGTGCTATGCACAATTGAGGAGTGTTCTGAAGTAGCTCAGAAAAGTATAAAGAAAAATCAAAGCATATCCACGGAGTGAATGATGATGAGTGGGGTGAAGCGTTCGTTCGTTAATCCGTCTGTGTGTTCATCCGTGCATGCGGCCATGCATCCGATCGCGTTTGAGAATGCAGACTACGCGCGGGTAACACCGACGAGACGCAAGCCAAGGAAGCGAGCACAAGCGCCTTTAACGCATCCGTCAATCTGCTTCGTCCATGCCTCACCAGCGATCCGCCACGTATGGCGACTATCCAGGAGACTGGGAGAGGCACTCGTTCTCCCTTGTACTCAGGCACAGCCGCGCAGCAGCCAATCGCAGAGTAGCGGTACAGCATCATCTAGAACATCCTCACTCAACTGCAGTTTGTATGTTGGATGGATGGATGGATTTATGTGGCTGTACCCTTTAGATCGGGAGGCAGCTAACGCGACCTAGCCGTAATACTTAGTGAACCAACAACTAATTTTTTTTTTCTTTAAATAGTGATATTGAGAACTGGTACTTTGCAGAGAAGGGTTTAATTTTCACTCGTGCCTTGACTTTAGCCACCAATCAGATAACTTCCTTCTAGTTAATTCTACCCGCTTAAAGTCTATTTTGTCCTCCCTGTCCCTAAACCCCAGTGCTTTGAAAAACTCTGCGCCATCATCCTGAACTACAGGGTGAAGCCATTTACAGAACATTATCAAGTGTTCGGCAGTTTCCTCCTCCTCTCCACATGCACTGCATACCGTGTCTACCCCTTCGTATTTGGCCCGATATGTCTCGGTTCGCAATACTCCCGTCCTGGCCTTAAACAGTAGAGAGCTACCCCGAGTATTATCATAGATCCTTTCCTTGGCAATTTCCTGCTTAAAAGTTCGATAGATCTCTAGTGCGGACTTCTTAATCATGCCAATTCTCCACATCTCAGTCTCCATTTCCTTCACTTTCTTCTTGACCGATAGTTCTTTTTGGTTTGGCCCCCTGCTGTTTTCTAAGTATTTTCCCGTCAATTTTCTGGTTCGCTTCCTCTATTTTGTATCGACATTCTTCATGTACAAGTAGCTGAAAACCTTCCTTGCCCAATGCACCTCCCCCATTTCTCTCAATCGCTTCTCAAATTTTATCTTGCTGCTAGCTTCCCTGCCCTCAAATGATGTCCATCCCATATCACCTGGTACTCCCTGATTTGGTGTATTCTTATGAGCTCCTAAAGCAAGTCTAACTATTCCACGTTGCTTAATTTCTAATCTTGCTTGAACTTCTGATCTCATGCACAAGACCGCATTGCTGAACGTCGGACCAGGAACCATGACCCCTTTCCATATTCCTCTCACAACATCATACCTATTGTAATTCCACAGTGCCCTATTTTTCATCACTGCTGCATTCCTGTTACCTTTAGTCGTTACATATATTTCGTGTTCCCTTAGGTACTCTGTCCCATTGCTTATCCATACGGCCAGACATTTGTATTTATCTGTTATCTCTAGCGTAACCTCCTGTATCCTAAGCTCACTACCTTCATTAACATTAAAAATCATGATTGCAGATTTTTCCTTACTGAAGAATCTGAAATGTAACCTACCTCCCTCATTACCGCATATGTCCATCTATCTCTGCAAATCTTCCTTGTTGTCTACCATTAGCACTATATCATCTGCTACATCTGGTAGTGCCTGCTCAATGAGTTTTCCTTGTTTGACAAATGAGAGGTTGAAGCCCAGCCCACTTCCCTCTAATTTGGCCTTTAATCCTTGTAGGTACATCATGAATAACAAGGGTGACAGAGGACACCCCTGCCTAAGCCCCCGTTTTACATCTGTGGGCTTAGATACCAGTTTTTCCCACTTTATAACTACTTTGTTACTTTTATAGATATCCTTTAAACGACTAGTGACTCCATCTTCCACACCTAGTGTGTCCAGTATTCCCTACAAGTCCTCTTGAACCACGCTATCGTATGCTCCCTTGATATCCAAAAATGCTAGCCACAGGGGCCTGTGTTCCTTTTCTGCTATTTCGATGCACTGCCTTAGTGAGAACGGATTGTCTTCGAACCTCCTGTGTTTCCGAAACCCATTCTGCAGTTCCCCAAGCACCCCGTCATCCTCTATCCATGCCTGCAGTCTTTCCTTTATGATCTGCATTGCCAGCCTGTAGACCACTAATGTAGATAGATAGATAGATATGTGGGGTTTAACATCCCAAAACCACCATATGATTATGAGAGACGCCGTAGTGGAGGGCTCCGGAAATTTTGACCACCTGGGGTTCGTTAACGTGCGCCCAAATCTGAGCACAAGACCACTAATGTCACTGTTATAAGACGGTAGTTGTTTATGTCAGCTTTGTCCCTTTTTCCTTTATAGATCATGCTCATCCTGCCAAGTTTCCATCCATCGGGGACTTCACTATCGATTATTATTTTGCTCACTGCCTCTCTCAAAGCCTGCTTAGACTTCGGACCTAATGTCTTTATCAGCATAATTGGAATGCCATCTGGGCCTGTTGATGTACTACTAGGCACCCTTTTCTCAGCCCTTTCCCACTCTCGTGAAAATGAAGCCATGGCACCACTTGATTCGTCCTTGTTTATTGTGGTGCATAAAGCACTTCTTTGTTGAAGTTTTTCCTTCACCCTTGTTCTTATATATTCAATAGCTTCGTCCCCTTCTAGCCTAGCTGTAGTTATAAACCTCTGCTCTAGGCTTGTCTCATTTCTTAGGGAGTTCAGACAGTTCCAAAATTTCGCAGCTGCATTTCTATCCTTTTTATGTACTTCTGCCAGCCACTAAGCCCCCTTTCTTCTAATATTTTCATTGATCAGAAGAGATTCTTCCATTCTACAGCTTAGAAAGATATCCCATTTTCTTTGAACATCATCTTTCGGTTCGCCTCACTGCTTAGCATGTCTGTGTTCCCTAGAAGCTTCCTGACGTTTTGCTATGGCTCTCTTAACTTCTTCATCCCACCAACTCTTTGGTATGTGTCTTCTTTTCCGGGGCGATTTGTCACGTGCTTTAGCAAGCTCTAGCTTATACAGTCTAATTAGATTCGAGTATGTCCACACTGTGTTATTGTCCTCAGTGATTACTTTCTCAATTTGTTTAGTAGCTATTTCTATTTGCCTATCTGAATAAAAATTTTCCTGTAGTTGCTCATCTTGCCTCCTTCCCACTTTCACTGCTCTTCCAAAACTTAGCTTGATACGTTTGTGATCACTACCCAGAATTCTGGAGCCACATTCATCTATGTGCATTCCCCTGAGCCTATCATACATCCTATGTGACATCAGTGCATAATCTATCGTCGAATGCAGCCTACCTCCCTGTTATTTGCCCTTCACACTTCTCAGTACTGTTGCAAATGATCAAATCATGCCTTTCACACATATCCATGATCATTTTTCCTGTTGGGTCAGTATAACCATCTATACCTTCTAAGTGTGCATTCATATCTCCTAGTATAATTATCCCGCACTCTCCTCCAAATTCCTTAATGTCCTCTGATATACACTCCACCATTGCCTGGTTCTCTCTGGCTTTCGCTTCTGTCCACAAGTACACCAAACCAAGGAGTGTCATCTGCCAAGCTACTTTTCCTTTTAACCACAAATGTTCTATGCAACCCTGCTTGACTCTTTGCCATCCCATACTTTTATGTACGAATGCACCCGTTCCACCCCCCTTTTTGCTGCCTTCTGTTCTATTGCAACATTCCCATACATAGTCCGGATTGCAAGGTGGTTGCTCCATGTCCCAAAGATGTGTCTCTACAACCCCATATACCATCAGCTCCTCCCGCCCTAACTGCTCTTCTATAACTTCCCACTTTAACCTATTCCTGCCACCCTGCATGTTAATATAGCCTATGTCTGACTTAGCTCGGCCCTTGTGCTTACATCGATTTCTTCTCCCACGGACTCCATGTGGCTTGAATATTTGTGCCCCTTTAGAACCGTTTTTGGCTACACTGTTGGCCTCAGGGCTCTGGATCCCCCTAAAAAGCTGTGGCTTGACGACCCATCCTATTACCAACCCTCCTGCCCGTCGCACCACTGTAGTGAAAGTCATCCTGTACAAAGGGGCGAGCGCCGGGCTTGTACACGTCTTGGTTCACCTCCATTACGCTGTATCAGAGTTTCCGGCTCACACCCTTGATCACACAGTCGGCCTCCACTACTCTCCTTTCAATCCCACGATACTGCCCCCAGACCTCTGGGACTGTGCAATAATCGGTCACATGCACACTCCCAGAGGCTTCTCGGAGCTTACGCATCCCATCCTCGAACTTTCTCTGAAGGTTCTAATCCATGCCCTTCAACACATCATTGAGCCCAACATGAATAATGACAAGATTTTCACCCTCCATGCTGTCCTCTACAACATCCTGAGCTTTGGCCAGTGCATCCACCATGCTCCTCCCAGACTGGGCCTCCACCCTCACTCTCCCACCTTCCTTCACTGTCGTGAAAACGCCATGCTTAACCCTGGTCACGTTAGAGTCCCCCATCTCTAGGACCCTTCTATGCTCCAATCACTGGCTTCCTGTTTGTGATGGCGCCCCTGTTTGCTTCACCTGTTTCTCTCTCTGCCGTCTGTCCTGTGTTCCTGCCCTGCTCAAATACCGCTGCACCACCGAGCTGTATGTTCTTGGAGCCTCCGTGCTGTGGCCAGACACTGTGGCCTTCTGACCTCACTTCTCGCCTGTTCCTTCCCGCCTGTCGCCTTCTCCGCTACCCACGCCTTCCGTCTCACACCGCTCGGGGCCGGGGCAAAGCGCCGTTAGCTCCTTTACCCGCTGCTCGAGCTTGGTCCGACGTTCCTGTTCTTTTCGAAGGTCGCCCTTCATTTGCTCTAATAGGCTTGCGGTAGCCTCCTCCCGCTCATGCGGCGCTCCGAGCTGTTTTCGGAGTTCTATCCTCTGCTCCCACATTCCGCCCTAGCCTCCCTCTGAAGCCCCTCGATGCTAGCCTCCATGCGCCGCACGGCCGCCTTCAGTGCCTCACACAGCCTGCACACAAAGCCCGCCTTCTGCACGTCGGCCAAACTCGTGAATGCTGTCTCGTCCAAGTAGCACCAGCGCTTGCATTCTTCGCACTGTACCAGCTCACTCTCGCCCATGGTTTTCCTAGCCTCTTTAGCCATCGCCCGCCCGACCATCGGACCGAGCGCCCGACAGCCCTAAGTTCAACCCTAACCCCGCTATCCAGCCGCCTCCGCTAACTCTCCTACCTCAACAACTGTTTGAAGCTGCCGCCTACACCACACACACACACGTCAATTTCGCTAGTAGCCTCTCACTAGGTCCCTTTCGTGTTCGGCTCTAGCTATTTAACAACTAACCGGGCGCCCCAAACTTCTTAAAACAGCCGCCTACCCTGTTCACGTGGTCGGCGTCACTGCAATGTTACCCGTGTCCCACACCTACAGTACTCTCAACGCAAGTTATTGATTAGGAGAGAAAAAATAAGAATGG
The DNA here is from genome assembly GCF_013339725.1 of Rhipicephalus microplus. Lineage (NCBI taxonomy): Eukaryota > Metazoa > Arthropoda > Arachnida > Ixodida > Ixodidae > Rhipicephalus > Rhipicephalus microplus. The sequence goes on along the minus strand of NC_051171.1, from coordinate 155,402,627 downwards.
TGTTCACAAACACAAATAAATGAAGGAAAACTTATCTCTCGTTGTGCGCTGCTCCTGTATCAACCGACTTGCTCGACCTTGCCACTTCTATTTCTGTGAGACAGCGCCATCTATTATACTGTTCGGGAGATACTGCCTTCTTTTCTTTCTCGTCTCTTCTTCTCTCGGTTACGCGTGATGCATGACAAAGTTAGACTAAGAGGAGCTTCACTCCTAAAAGAGCGCCAAATGCGTTTCTTTTAGTTGAGCAGCTCACATGTAGCAGCAACAGAAACTGCAGTGACTGAGTGAGCAAATGTATCATGCTGTTACTATTAACATGGTACTTCGTGGATACCGAAACTCAAACTTGTTTTTGCAAAACAAGTAATGTAATAAATTTCTTGAACACTAAGACATTTACTGCCATTGCCAGTGAACTTTGTACACATTTATTATAAGCCTACAGCTTGCGGGTGCACTGTTACCCACCTGTGCAAAGAAGATCACAGCTGGCGTAAAGTCCTGCATTGCCACCAGGAAGAAAAGCAGGATCACAGAACCAATGGAGTAGGAGAAAATCATCTGCCGCAACGAGATGACGAGTATTAAGCACAAGTCGCGAACAATCAACGACAAAACATTATCAAATCCAAGACCTGATCACTGCAGGTTCAGTGTTACAAAGCATTAAGTGCAAGGGCTTTAAAAAAATGTCATGGCTGCAGACTCCAGATTAGTTTTGGCTACCTGTAGTACCTTTCATGCATTTATGTATTCATGCTTGAGTGGTTTGCAGGAGTGTGCACTGGCCTGATTGGCACAGGCGCACCCAACATGAGTTGCAACATCTTTTCCATGCTCAGAGTGGCACCAGCAATGTAAAGTAGCACATAACAGAGTCAAATTAACTAAATAAGCACTTTTTTCAATTACTCGAATTTTCTGAAGCAGTTTACCATTTGTAAATGTCATGACATCATCACTATCCCGATCTGAGGCCACTTCAACCATGACCACCGTGTTGAAAATGTACATGATTAAGATGAGAACAAACAGCGCTGGACCGCCGTGGTGGTCTAGTGGCTAAGGTACTCGGCTGCCGACCCACAGGTCGCGGGTTCGAATCCCGGCTGCGGCGGCTGCATTTCCGATGGAGGCGGAAATGTTGTAGGCCCGTGTGCTCAGATTTGGGTGCACGTTAAAGAACCCCAGGTGGTCAAAATTTCTGGAGCCCTCCACTACGGCGTCTCTCATAATCATATGGTGGTTTTGGGACGTTAAAACCCACATACCAACCAAACAGCGCTGGACTTGGGATGGTGAAGGAAACGTCGAACGGAGGTGCTGTCTTGCTTACATTGCCTTTGTTGTTTCTTCTACCATCCCGTGTCAAGCCCTGTTCGCTCTCACCTTAAGTGGTTTGTTGAGAAATGAAGTTGAACAGGGAAACGAAAGCTGCAACTTTTTCACGGACTCACTATTTCGGAGTTTGGGGTGCCGTAAGCCGTCATTGCTTTCTCCTGCACGTTGCCAATGACAGCATCAAATAGCAGAGCCGTTGATATCATCATAACACCTGTAGCAGACACAAAAGTAAACGGATTAGTTGTTTAACATCTTATGGTAGTTGATATGCCCGTGAAAATTAGGAAGTGTTCCTTGTGTGAAAGAGTGGATCGCACAAAATAAGTACATCAGTTACACAAAACAAGTACATAAGTAACACAAAAGTTATCAGGTTTGTGTACTATATAGTAGGAACATTGCAACGCACTTGTGTGCAGATGGTCACTGGGCAGGAAATGTCACTGGAGCCTACGTTTTGGCAAAAAAACATTGTCCTCATCAAGTCCTCTTGTTGGATCCAATATGAAGTTTGTTTGTCTAGTTGATGTAGTAAGAAAAGGATACATTACAGAAAAAGCATAAAAGCATAGCATAACCTTCAACTTAGTGTAAAGTCCATTTTTATTGCTGTTATTACTATGTTTTCTTTTGCAATATTGTTGACGTGAGGCTCTTACACGAAGATGGAGAATTTCGATCCCACTTATCTAGCCATGTATATTATCCATGATCTTTTTGTAGTAAAACAGTCAGATCTCTTTTCATTTGAGAGATCAGAATAAAATCAAGAAAAATAAACATACCTATAAGTGAAAATGTTGGTGACAATTTATTGTCAGTCAGGATAAAGGCAGCCAGTCCAATGCTCATAAGCACAGCAGCTAGCAGGTCGAGATAGTTGTACCTCTTCCCTAGAAAGAGAGAGTTTACACACTTTTAGCACGCTCGAAAGATTGAAATTTATGCAGTAGGATGGAAAACACATGACAGTAAATACCAAATGCGCTGAGACAACTTGAGTACATTGGGGGTTGATTAACAGATACATGTGGCATTGTACTTCATAAGGAAAAAAAAATCAAGCAATCACAATGAACGCAAACACGATAGCAACAGAAGCACGTTGTTTGAAGGCATGCAAGTTATATGCATATGGTGGTCGACCAGGAAAAGCAAAGCTCCGCAGTTCGAGTGAGCAAACCGCCGTAAGACATCTCGGTACTCGAATACTCGATTAAAAGAGGGCATTCAGTTTCGGTTTCGTAAGCACGCGTCGCCATCAACCATGCGAAGCTTGCGAGGCAGTAGTATTTCGGATTACCTTGGATGAGTATGCCACCGAGAAGCACCGGGATTAGTTTGCAGCACTTAAACAGAACCTGGGTCGGGTAGTTTAGGTAACCCAGGGCAGCATTAGAGAGGCCGATGGTGCCCACGGACAGTACCGATAGTAATAGGTGGGTTCGCAGCGGTGCTCTGAAAACGGCGAAGGAAGGCAATCCCATGAATGGATTAACGCGGCGCCTTATCGTAGCCGATGTGAAAAAAAAAAAAAAAAGACTCACGTGCGGCCTTTCTCCATTCGCATGCTTCGCTCGACGAAAGCGAAGATGCTGTACAGCACGAACTGGACAAAGGTCAGGTAGAAGCCGTGTGGCTTGAACCCTTCGATGTGAAACATGAGCTCCTGAAAGATCGTGAAAGTGATCGGTCCCGGTAATTTACTGCGGGTGTCGTACGCACACTTACGATCTGGATCGAATGTCTCTGTCGCGATTCACTAGCGCAAGTTGTGAAAGGGGGTGACGTCAAGAAATTCGGTCCGGACCGCGGTGCTCAAAGATGAGCACGGTGCGACAGCTTACCTGCGTGTATCCGTAACCCAGGAACACGACCATGATGCCGGCCGCGCAAATGACAAACTGGGTACATTTGGAAAAGGGGTGCAAGCCTAGGCAGCACAGTATAACATGCTTACGGGAAGTATTCCTGACGCAGGTATGCTCTGCTAGCGCCATTTTTTTCTCAGAATGCGTTCGTGGCGCACTCATCGTCGAACTGGCACCTACGGCGTAGAGTGGCTCGAGTTTCAGGCGCTACATCAAACTTGCGCTATGCATGTCATAATTTCTAGATCTACGCAGATGTGACCGAGATTTCTTCATAACAAACGCAGCTGCTTCGGCGGAAGCGCCTGTATTCCACACGCGCGGCTTTGTGAAAGCTCAACCGCCTACGCTGGTCTACACATTCTTGCGCGCAGTCCGACGGATTGGTCCGAAAAAATAAATAATAAATAACATGATAAGAAATAAATGAAGAAAAAGCACGGGTCTTGCATGCATGTAAAAATAGAAAAAACAAACGGGCACGCCACGAGCTCTATTTCGTACGCACATATCCATCCCTTTGTAGCACATATGTGCAGGACCACGGAACGGGGGCGTAGCGCCAGAACTTTTTTTTTAGGGGGGAAACACCTCCTTCATTTCTGCATGTCATGGCGGGGGAAAATTCGTGTGGGGAAGGGGCACAAGTTCAGGGAGGCGCACTGAACTAAAGAAATAAATGTCCATGGAAGAAATGTCTTTGCAGCAACAAGGTTATAATTCAGGGGTTTAGAGATCTGAGGTGTGTCTACACCAGTGCATGTTCACAAGAACATGATATACCAAAATAAAGAAGTTAAATGAGAAGAGCACGAACTTTGAAAAAGATGAATGATTTATGCACACATCTCTACCTTCTGGGAAGTGTTACATAGTAGTGAGTCTGACTGTTCTTAGTCACTACAACTTTATTGATATTTTAAGGACCAAGCTCCAGCTGAAGCACAACTTGACAATCAGTTCTACTTTCGTAACGCTTCTCATAAACATTTTCAATGACGTATAACTGCCACCGCCCTTTTCTTTAGGTGTGGACGAGATGGAGAGATGGATAGGAAAAGACGCAACTTTTGCAGTCCTAGTTGGATGCACGGCTCAGCTGTCCCATTCCTTTTTTCGTTTCACCAACAATGTTGTCTTCTATGCTGCAAATTTCCACGTATCTTCAAGTAACTGCAAATCAAGGCTGGCAATACTGCTGCATATTAGTTTTGCAGTTTTTCTTGCAGTGGTCATTCATGTTATTTTCATTGAAAAGCTAACCTGAAGAATTTCCAGCCAATATAAACACAGAATTTACGATTGCAGTGGTATATTAGCCACCATGTGAAACTGCACAACTTCGTTTGCTGACTGCCACCAGTATGCCCATTACCTTTCGACGATACAACACCCAGGAGCGTCATCTCTGAAATCATGTACATCCCAAGCATTTTCAGTTAAACAAGTTGAACACCTCACATGCTGCCATATTGTTAATGAATGTGAGGTCCTCAAACAATATTGTAATAAATATTTTATGAGAAAAAAAGCTTTTGTGCTTAAGCACACACCTTTCTAGTTGACCTTCTCTTCCAGTCATGCTCTTTGCAATATGATAAGTAGGGCTATACGTTTTCAGACAAATAAAAAAAAAATGCCATTGAACACTAGCTGGCAAAATTCTTGACAACTTGGATTTATCCAGTGAACTCCTATATGAATGGTCAACATCACCCTGTCCTACCCATCATTTTGAAAGGGCAACTTCTACGCGGTCATTGATACATACGCCAGTTTGGCCCGAATAAGTTTTACCTCACGACAATTCAGTATCCCATAGACTGTACAATATGTTCAGTGTCGTCAGGTGCCGTGGGCTGCACCTGACGACACTGAACATATTGACTTTATTAAGTATACGTTTGCGTCTATTACAGCAAACTCTTCAGTAATACGCACACACATAGGTGTTTGTAGTTTATATATACCTGTTCTGCATTCGAACATTCCAGACGACTTTAAATATGCTTTGTTTGTTATGATGTTTTCTGCTCAGACATAATTTCATTAAGATATTCAAGTATTGAGAATACAAAAAAAAATAAACACCAAATTTAAGAGAATTGAGGATTTATGAGAAATAAACCTCGATAAATGCCCTATTCAAGCTGAAAAAGGGAACTCCCCAAAATACAGAGCCGTAGATAGGAAGAGCACTCTTATCTGCATAAAAAATTTATAAAATAACACATACAATTTTTTCCCCCTCTTAGCAGAACAACATATGTTGCTGTGCTAATATGTTGTTCTGCTAAAAGGGGGAAACAATTGTATAAAAATTGTATGTGTTATAAAAAAAAAGAACAGTGTATGTATATATATATACACACTGTTCTTGTAGATCATGGCAGCTAGATGAAAACTATTCAGTTCCTTACATCCAACTTACCAGTTAACAAATTATTTCTCAGTGAGACTGTTTTACGAAAGTCCAAACCACTACAAAACATGTCAGTGATAAAGCACACAGAAATTGAAGTGTTTAGTGAAACTTCACTAGGAGCTATGAAGTTGTTTCAGAAGTATAATGAACGAAATATGCATGTTGGAGATAATATTATCGATTTGACAACTGGTATTGCAAGTGATGAATATGGCATTGTTTTCACTGATAGTTTTATACCCCTTTTTATTTCTTGTACTTATTCTATGGAATATATGCTTTTCAAGTAGCACAGCCAAGCACCTAATCATGATGCCAATTGTTGACATCTTTATTGCTTCAGTAAACGAATATTTCAAAATCAATGCCCAGAAGAGTACTGTTGCTGCACTACAATAAACTCATATTGTACCTGTGGTGCAGTGTAAGAATAGTATCACTCAGATCTACACCAAATTTTTATATCTACAAGTGCTCAGCAACATCCTTCTGCTGTGTAATATTGCCAAGCAGTTGTTACAGCCATAATTATGTTACAGCCATAATTATTGACATTTGTATATTTCATAATAGTACAGCCATAATCAGTGGTGTCTGCAAATATAATCTAGTGCATTTGCAGTACCAGTAAATATACATTAAATTAAAGTACTGTTGACCAATAGGATGGCAGAGACTGCACTATCTTCTTTTCTTTTTTTTTATGTTGACATAATCTCTGATGATGAAACAACTGAGCAAAGATGTGAGAGATCAAGCACATTGTTTTATAGTTGCTACTTCTTTCTAACAAATCCCTATCACGACAGACTTACCCTTTTTCCAGTAATGAGGCAACACAGCATCCCTAATGTGAGAACTACACTGACTATCAACACAAACTAAAACTGTGAAACCTTGTGTTTATTAAATACAAATGACAACCTGGACACAACCTGTATGAGATTATAATTCCAGTGTCCTTGTCCAGATATCGGTTGTTTATATATACATATACATATATACATACTATACGATAAAAACATTCATTAACAAGCAGGCAAATATACAATGCAGTATGTATAGCTAATACATTATGGTGAAAGATGGCTTTTTTTTTTTTACAATGAACTGTACAAGTTTAAGGCAAAGGTGTGCCAGTTAATGAAATAACATGAAAGGCAGTGATCAGCTGCTATGTATCTTGTCCAGAAACTTGTTGACGTCCATGCTTTTCAAGTATTCCTGGAAAGAAGAACGTATTTCATTTGGGTTAACTAGGGAGAGATAGTCAAAAGCCTGTTCAAGCAAACGAAACTTGTTTTATACCTCATTTTTGGCCTTTTTTGCTTTCGCCCCAGCATTCTGAAAAATATGCAAAAAGTTGTGCAGATCATTATTTTAAAATCTCTCAAAAGTATGCCATGCAACATTGTCATATAATAATATTGTAAGGTTTTAATGACTGCAGAAGCAAGACATTTGTGCATGACATTTGTGCATTCAAGTTAAAGTTGCATCTTTGGACCAAATTCCTGCATCTGTCACTTGGTACAGTAATGCCTCGGAAAGGCATTGGTGCTGGGTTTCAATCCCAGGCCGAGACAAAAATATTGTATTTTTTAATGAACTAGGAAGTATCTTTCGTGATGAAAACTCGCATGGAGTTTCCTTGTGAAATCACGCTATGAACTAATCGAATTGTTTTTATTCTTACGTTCTTACTTACGTGTGGTGTTCCCTTTCTTTTATTCTTCGATGGACCAGGGCCGGTGATTCCTCCTGAGCTGTTTCTCAACACTTTGTTCACGGCTCCAGTCAGGCTAGTCCGTATTGATTCGATTGCCTTGACGACACGTTCGCTGGAAGCCTCGTTAGAGGCACCCTCGCTGCTGTCCTGCGTGAGTTCACTGGAAACATTACCAAAGTCTAACACCCTCACGTGATTCTGTGACGTTGTGCACTTGGAAGCTACAGCCACAAGAGACTTCAGCTGGGGACTTTTTTCATTGGACAAGCGTTGTGAGGCGCCTGGTGGAGTTTGCGGCTTGGCAGTCGAGTGTTGCTGCCTGCCGACATTGAGGGAGCTTGCCGCAGATGTGAACGGCTGTGACGTGGCACTGTTGCTTGTAGTCGCAGTAGACTGACCCTGTCCATTCTGTTGCAATGATGCACCGTGTTTTGTCATTTCTCTCATACGCTTTGCATTCCTTAAACGGTTGCCCATCAAGTACCTGTATTTCGGATCCTCCACTTCTAAAATAGGGAAAGGAAAGAAAAAAAGAAAGAAAGAACAGTATGTCAGTCTTGATCACTTGTTCCATGCATCAGGGAACAAAGAACAAATGGAAAACAATGAGCGATGTCAATGTTAACTTTTATACTTACAGTCAAATACAACTTCTCATGTCTACGGCAATTCCTCCTCAAAGGTAATTGCGTACATGTCTGCACCAATAAGCTGGCTTTCTAGACTGACATCATGCTTCGAACGGCCAATCACTTTAAAGAAAGTGAATGCGAGCCAGTTGGTACCTATCCACAGTAAAAACAGCTCGAAGAAAACACGAATAACAATTCACTTGGGACCAGCGCTGCAGTGCTGGTCCTATGTGAATTCTTGTGCGTGTTAACATTGCCCTGCTTTGAACGATGGGCCGATCACGCCGCCTCCACAGAACGTCACCAAGTGCACGAGCGGAACAATTTCTCTAGTCGCGAAGGCGATCAGCTGCTGAACTTCAGTCTTCGAGGTGGGGCCTCTCTAGACTTCTTAAGTTTTATCTGAATATATAGGAAAAAAAAATCTTCAGACTATCTGCTGCCAAAGCGAAATCTGCGGGATAACGAAAAAGCTGACAAGTGGCTGAATCTATTAAAGGTGTCTTTACAACATCGTGCCCATTCGTTATCCAGAGTTTGCTGCATAATAATTCCACAACAGGCACATATGTATCTGCAGTGAGCATCAACAACACAAAATAACACACACTATTAAATTGAACTGAAGCTGATGTGCTCATTCTAAGCCATACAGCTAGAAACTCCATCATAACACTTAATGTAGAATGACGGGTAATCCATTATGTACCACATTACACACCCACAGTCCTCCGTAACAGCCTGTGCATCATGCTGTTCTATATTAAAACACAGTCCATTGTTATTGCTTTGGAAAGATACAGCTTTCAATCTATGGGTTGTACGTTTATCACCATCACATTATATTCAGTCAAATAAAATATTCTTAAGTACATAATGATATTCTTCACCACAGATCATAAGAATGTTCTCTGCACCTTGAGACAAGAACACCTTTCGAAAAATGGTTCCCTCCGATGAGTCAACATGTGGTATCAGTGTGCAAGTGCGGAAACTTGGAAGATATTAGAACAAAGAAAAGTAACTAATAGTGTGAACAGTGCTTTAAACAGTGACAAAAATACTGACCATGCAGTACTGAAGACAACATCGGACTATAACACCAGAGGTCTTAAATAAAAAAGACGAAATTGAACCTCGCCTTTGAAAGCAGACGGTGGAGAAGGCTGCGAAGGCAGGGGCTCCCTAGGCTGCAGCAGGGGCAGTCGTTTCTTGGCTACGGGTGCCCTGCCCTGTGCCATAACCGTTGTGGTGCTGCCGTTCATGGTTATAAACTGGCAGTTGGAAGACATAGGGACATTGGGCATCACAATGCTGAAGGAGCCAAGCTGGGGCATGCCCGTGACCATCACATTTGGGTAGATGATGTTTGAAATGCTTGACGCTGCCGAATTGGCCAGCATTGAAGACGGTGCGAGTGTCTGTGGTTCAGAGGTCACGCTGTCGTTGGTGCACAGCATGACTTGGGTGCCGTCAGACATAATAACAATGGGGGTCTGAGCGTTGCTGGAAGCTGCAGGCAGTGGTAGTGGTGGCGGTGGTGGTGGCGGTGCCATGCTGAGGAGAAAGTAGGTAAGAATAGCTGGTCAAGGCAGAGAAAACAGAATGTTTAGTTATGCTAAAAATGAGTAATACGCAATATTCAGGTCGATGTGGATTGTTGAAACAGTATTTCAGGGGCCTTGTAGTGCTTGTTTCATGACAAGAAGATATTTAGTTTGAAAGAAAATCATGTTTTGAATGGTTCGCCTATCATTAGTGCAATTCATACCAGCCACCTCCAGGAATGACCTAGTGACGTAGCACTCGTCTTCTGACTGACAGTCGGCGCTGCAGTGCACAGCCCAGTGAAACCGGGACTTTTGTTTTTCTCAAGAGTAATGTGCAGAAGTTCTTTATTCCATAAATAAACCCAAATGCTCAATTAATTCTTTCTTGTAATACATTGCAATGTTCTTTTCTATCATGAGCAAACTGTAGGTTTACTTTGATTTCTTGATAACTAAAGTGCTTTTCTGCATAATATAAATATTTTTGAGGGTTTCAAGCACTAACCTCTGGCATGGTATGTTATCTAATTTTAGTGTCCCTTTAAAGAAGCCCTGCAACACATTTGTGAATGTGGCGAGAAAACATTGCCAATCTGTCATCAAGCCTCCTATGAACATGCAAGCCAAATATTATTGCACTGTACATAGCAGGCCTTCATAATTTCGTGACAACAATGGCAAATAAGTGCGTGCTTTTTCCTCGGCAATATCCGCAAGCAGAAAACAGGTGTGACAGGTACTGGTTGGTTGATTTCGTCAGTAGGGTAGCAGAAAACAATTTTAAATGGCACGCATCGTCTCGTGTTGGTATCACAGCCATCCACAGGGTGCTGGCACACGTCGGAGGAGCACACGTGTGTGCCAAATGTAGCAGTCGGCATAGTCAAAACAAAAAAAAAAAAAATTCAAAGCTACAAAAATACCCAGCAACACAACCTTTGGCCATCACAACACCTCCTTGGCATACAGCAGCCCTGTGTAGCCACCAGCACGCTCGTGCACTTGTTTCGCGTGATAACTCCACTCAGACCCGAAAGATTCAAAAACCCTTTGTTGTGGTAGCTTTGTAAGGCAACCAAGTGCAACCGAACGGTCGTTCAACAATAACTTCAATCTGCAGGGACACGTAATGGTCTAATTTTTCGTTATCACCTTTACGCAACACCTAAGAAGACAATCTGGGCACCAAATGGTAGGCAGATGCGATGAACGTTATGGAACCTGGTTTCTAAATTTCCAGCACACCAAACGTGCCTACCAGCCTCAAAATTCATGCCTAGTCACAGCACTGTTTCTGAGTCTCCGAAATTCTCCGTCATTTCTTTCCATATTTGCGACCAGCAGTAAGGTCAAGTCTCAACACCGAAAATGTCTCCTTTCCAAGTTTAAGTTTTCATTCGTATGTAGGACGCAAAACATCAAACAAAGGTGTGTGTGGCATTATTGTTGTTGTTGTTATGTCCACCATGTCCTAGCACATCAACCGTACTGAAGCTGCTTCTAATCATGAGGATACTACCATAGCGTGACAAAAATTCCAATCAGAAGAAACAATGCACAACACAGTGACGAAAGTCGATGGCCACTCTTTTCCAAGCATGCTGGTCACATTTAGGTCAAGCTTCACTGCACAACGTTACGATTGCATGCTATGTGTATAAGCTGTGAAAATGTGAAACCAATTACGCTGACTCGTTACGATTGCTGTCAATAAAAAATCAAGCTCACATGGGCAGTCTATTCACGTTCCAACTAAACCATGTCTAAAGCAAAAACCTATCAACTAAGACATTATGAGCGCAAGGCAACATTCATTTAGTAGAAATGAGTAGTGAGTAGTATCCTGTAGTATGCATATACAGGGTGTCCCACATAACTTTAGCCAAAGTTTAAAAATATGTCGGAACACATAATTACGATGCAACCAGATGCATGTTGCTCACCATTGCCTGGAGTTAGTCAGACTACTTTTTGTGTTCTCACTTACTGTCTAATTAGATCTGTTTAATTAATTAACTAACTTTTGAAGGAACAAAGATGGATAAAAAATTTTAGTGAGAAAGTTGTAGATCGGTTTGCAAAATGTCTAAATAGATAGTTTTGAACTTTATACTTGTTAAGTATTAGAGCTTCTCTGCTAATTACAAATGCGCGCGAAATACAAAAAAAAAAACCACATGACAAACTCGCTCGCACGTCAGTGCGCACGATGATTCTAGTGCTCCCTAACGTTCCGCATACGAACAACACGCTTCCCTCGCACCGGTTCATGACAGCGATAAGCAGTCACAGCGGTTATCGTTCTTGTGGCCGATAGCAAAACATGTTCATCGTAAAGCCACCACCATCGTTGCGGCCCTGCCGAGACAGCACAATGGGGCAAATGCTATGGTCGTTCGTACGCAGAACGTCTGAGAGCACTAGAATCATTGTGCGCACTGGCGCACCAGCGGGTTTGTCACGTGGTATTTTTTGTATTTCGTGGGCATTTGTAATTAGCAGAAAAACACTAATACCTAAGATATATAAAGTCCAAAAGTGTTCAATCGGACGTTTTGCAAACTGATCTAGAACTTTCTCATTTAAATTTTTATCTATCTGTTTCTTGAAAAGTTAGTCAATTAAACATATCTAATTAAACAATATTTGAGAACACAAAAAATATTCTGACTAACTCCAGGCAACGATGAGCAACATGTATTTGGTCGCGTTGTAATCGCCTGTGCCGGCATATTATTAAACTCTTTCTAAAGTTACCTGGCACATCCTGTATATATTGCTGCGACAGGTTCGCCACATTCAAGTAGCCCGCCACAATCATCGTCACCAGCACCAGCAAGACCCGGCTCGGCTGGCATGCGCCACGCGTTCGGACGTTCAACAACGAGGAAGAGGAAGTTAGTCAGATCTGTGCCACTCGGCTACTCGAACTTGACGACCATAGTTTTTAGAATCGTGGGCACAAGTTCGCCCTAATAAAGACGCTTGTTTTTTTAACCTGTCGGCGTCAGCATCGCTACATTTCTGGTGGAGTTGCTGGGTTATGAATCGAAGCCCCACGAGCTCAAGACAGCGTAGCCCCGATGACCAGCGTATCAACCCCGTGGAAGTGACTCCTGTACACCAGAGGGCAAGTCGCCGTCTTCGAGGTGACTCACCTGAGTTTGGTCCTCTTCACTTCATACCAAGGGGAATTCAAACGATGGATGCCACCACTATGACTAGCCAGGTAACACCGGCACAAGTGTTCATTAGCCAACCGCACCAGCCGCCAGTTTTCCACGGCGACTCGTACGAGGATGTTGAAGATTGGTTGGACCTGTTCGAGAGAGTAGCGAGCTTGAATGGATGGGACGAAAGAGAGAAGCTCCGTCGCGTATACTTCGCCCTGGAAGACTTCGCGAAGACATGGTTTGAGAACCATGAAACCTCGTTGTCTACCTGGGATGTATTTCGACGACAAGCGGTGGCTACGTTCGCGAACATAGACAGGAAAGAAAAGGCGGAGGCAGCTCTTCAATCGAGAAACCAGCTAACAAACGAGAGTGCTGCTATGTACATTGAGGACATGGTCCGCCTGTTCAAGCGTGCGGATTACAACATGGCTGAGGATAAGAAGGTGCGCCATCTAATGCGCGGAGTGAAGCAAGAGCTGTTCGCCGTTCTCGTCCGCAACCCTCCGAGCACGGTTGCTGAGTTTTACTCGGAAGCGACGGCCATCGAAAGAACACTGGAACAGCGGGCTTGGCAGTACAACCGGAATCTTAACTGCGCATCTGCACAGGTATTTCCCGGAGGCGTGCGAAACGACGTTGAAGCCCTGCGAGAGCTAATTAGATCAGTTATCAGAGAAGAACTGAGCAGACTGCATATGCCCCAGACTTCAACTGCACTATCTGTTACGGACGTTGTTCGTGACGAACTGAGGCAGGTGATACGAGAGCCAGAGCGTGAGCTGCAGCCGGTTCGACCTATCCGAACATACTCTGAGGTTGTCAGACAACCCACGGTACACAGCAATGCAGCAGTTGCGATGGCAACGACTCCTCTCCCACCTGCGGCACGCAGCGCACCTCGTCCACGGGAACCGACAGCTACCTATCTGCCCCCAGGAGCACGTAGCACACATCACTATGTGGAGCGTAGGCCCAGGAAAAGTGACGTCTGGCGTGATCACGAGCGCAGGCCTCTGTGTTTTCATTGTGGGGAAGCGGGTCATCTGTACAGATTCTGTCCTTACCGACAGGCTGGATTAAGAGGCTTCCCGTCATATGCACCGTGCCCCCGAAACGGCGAACGACCAGCGGAGATTGAGGAGTACTTGTCGACGCGCCAGAACTCGCCAACTCTACGCCAACACCGGTCACGGTCACCATCGCCTATGCGCTACCGGTCATCCAGCCCACGTACACCTTCAAGGCTGCCTGGTCATCGCTCTCCAAGCCCACGCCCGGAAAACTGAAGCAAGCGACCTGTGGAGGTGAGGCCGCTGATAACGTCAGTTACAAAGATCCTCCAATTTGGTTTGAGGGTGATGACGGTGTATTTCCGGTAGATGGGTGCAGCAACGAAAACGTTACTTCAGATTTGCGGTTGAGAATGGAAGGATGGGAGCTGAATGCCTTAGTCGACACCGGTGCTGATTATTCAGTGATAAGTCACAAGATGGTGAAAAAGCTAAACAAAGTTGTGACACAGTGGAGTGGATCGCAGATACGCACGGCAGGCGGTCACATTATTACGCCCCTTGGCAGATGCACTGCAAGACTTGAAATACGGGGCTTTATTTACGTGGCCGATTTCATTGTGCTGCCAGAATGTTCAAGAGAACTCATTATAGGAATGGATTTTTTGCGAGCTAATGGCGCCGTAATTAACCTGCGTAGGTCCAGCGTGTCGTTTTCGACTGAACGAGCTATACCTGTGGAGGAATCTGAGGAACGACGCCTAACTGCTCTACGCGTTGTTCATGATGACGTAACTGTGCCGCCACGCTGCAGTATAATGGTGCTCGTAGAAAATGATGCATTGTACAACCGCGAAGGCATAGCGGATACAAATGTAGGACTGTTTTTGAACAAAGGTGTCTGCGTAGCTAGGGGTCTTGTTCACTTGACGAATGGCCGTGCAGATGTCCTACTCACAAATTTCTCCAATGAGCTTCAACACATCGCTCAAGGCACGGCTATCGCCTATTTACACGACTTCTGTATGGCGACCGAACTATGCAGCTTAACGACATCAACCACTCGACCAGTGGCCTGCAACATCGACACATCCGTGACCGTCAATCAGAGCCTTCCGGACAGTCAGAAGAAACAGATTTACGCGTTGGTAAAAGAATTCTCTGATTGCTTTTCAAGTACCTCGAAGGTCCAGCGCACGTCAATCACGAAACACAGAATTATAACGCAAGACGACACGAGGCCTATATGCCAGCATCCATATCGGGTGTCACAGAAAGAACGGGAAATTATCAAGAAGCAAGTGGAGGAGATGCTTTCTGATGATGTCATCCAGCCTTCGAATAGTCCATGGGCGTCTCCCGTAGTACTCGTTAAGAAGAAAGACAACACACTTAGATTCTGCGTCGACTACAGAAAACTGAACAGTGTAACTAAACGAGATGTCTACCCCTTGCCACGTATCGACGATACACTAGATCGGTTGCGATCCGCAAAGTTTTTCTCCTCCTTAGATCTGAAAAGCGGATATTGGCAAATAGAGGTCGACGAGCGGGACCGTGAAAAAACGGCATTCGTAACACCAGATGGCCTCTACGAATTCAAAGCGCTTCCATTCGGCCTCTGTTCCGCACCAGCGACGTTCCAGCGGATGATGGACACTGTCCTCGCCGGATTGAAATGGCAGTCATGCCTAGTGTATTTGGATGACGTGGTGGTACTCTCTGCAACGTTCGACAAACATCTAGAGCGACTACGCACAGTATTGGAAGCCATCCGGTCAGCGAAATTGACGATCAAACCCGAAAAATGCCACTTCGGCTTCGAAGAGCTGCGATTCCTTGGACATGTCATTAGTTCCGAGGGTGTTCGTCCCGATCCCGAAAAGACAGCCGCTGTTCAGAGGTTCCCTACACCCAGAGACAAAAGTCAGTGCGTCGATTTTTGGGTTTATGTGCCTATTATAGACGATTTGTGGAAAACTTCTCAAAGATTGCGGAACCTCTTACAAAACTGACAAAAGACGACGTGCCCTTCACGTGGGAAAGCGAACAACAGAAAGCTTTTGACGAATTAAGGAAACGACTACAGGGTTCACCAATACTTGCCCATTTTGATGAGACAGCCGACACAGAAGTCCATACCGATGCCAGCAATGTCGGCCTCGGCGCCATCCTTGTCCAGTGGCAAAATGGTCAAGAGAAAGTGTTAGCCTATGCCAGCCGCAAACTATCAAAAGCTGAGGCAAACTACTCTGCAACTGAAAAAGAGTGCCTCGCAGTCATCTGGGCCATAAACAAGTTTCGACCCTACCTTTATGGTAGACCGTTCAGAGCTGTCAGTGACCACCATGCTCTATGCTGGCTGGCAAATCTCAAGGACCCGTCAGGTCGACTAGCAAGATGGAGCCTTAGGCTGCAGGAGTATGATATTACGGTCGTGTACAAATCGGGAAGGAAACACAGCGATGCCGACTGCCTGTCACGCTCTCCCGTCGATCCAAGTGTACCTGAAGAGGACGACTTCCCGTTTCTAGGCGTTGTCGACACATCCAAAATCGCTCAACTACAACGAGATGACCCGGATTTGCTGGCACTTATACAACACCTGCAGGGTCTCGACGTTCAAGTCCCTCGCATATTCTCCAGAGGGCTCTCCGCGTTCTGCCTTCGAGGAAGTGTCCTTTACAGGAGAAACTTCGAACCTAATGGTGAAACGTTTTTACTAGTCGTGCCCACAGCCATGCGAAAGGAAATTCTGCACGCATGCCACGACGAGCCAACATCTGGACACATGGGTGTGAGCCGAACATTCGCCAGGATTCGCCTGAAATACTATTGGCCTAAGTTGCTCGCATCAGTGCAGCGCTACGTGAAAACTTGTCGTCAATGTCAACGGCGCAAAACTCCACCCGTAAAACCAGCCGGACTTCTCCAGCCAATAGACCCTCCAGATGCCCCATTCCAACAAGTCGGCATGGACTTCCTAGGACCTTTGCCGACATCGCGTGCAGGCAAGAAATGGATAGTCGTAGCCACAGACTATCTCACCCGTTATGCTGAAACTGACTCTCTATACAGTGCGACAGCTGCCGAAGTCGCCAAGTTCTTTGTGAACAACATAGTGCTCAGACATGGTGCGCCAATCGTCGTTATTACGGATCGGGGCACCGCATTTACTGCAGACCTAATGCAATGCCTGATGCGCATGACAAATACCGATCACAGAAGAACAACGGCGTATCACCCTCAGTCAAATGGCTTAACCGAACGCCTCAACAGAACTCTGACCGACATGCTATCAATGTATGTTGATGTTGAACATAAACAGTGGGACGAAATATTACCCTACATAACATTCGCATATAATACAGCCGTTCAAGAAACAACCCACGTTGCCCCTTTCGAACTAGTATTCGGCCGAAGAGTGACCACCCCGCTGGATGCCATGTTACCACTACAGGACGAAAGCAGCTATCCACCTGACTTAGATGACTTCTTGCAAAGAGCCGAAGAAGCACGGCAAATGGCAAGATACCGAATACGCCACCAACAGCACGTCGATTCTAGTCGCTACAACAAGCGACGCAGTGACACACTTTATCATCCCGGTGACAAAGTGTGGATATGGATACCAGTGCGCCGCCGCGGACTCTCTGAAAAGCTTCTTTGCCGATACTTCGGCCCTTATGAAGTACTCAACCGTATCAGCAACGTCACTTATGAAGTTAGGTCCGCTGGACACGTGAGTTCAAGACGCCGCAATCCCACGGAAGTGGTCCACGTAGTCCGCATGAAGCCCTATCATGACAGATCGTCGAAAAACGAGTGAGAGTGCGCGTGTATCTTTTCACTGTCTTAAGCATCGGGACGATGCGTCTGAGGAGGGGGGCAATGCTGCGACAGGTTCGCCACATTCAAGTAGCCCGCCACAATCATCGTCACCAGCACCAGCAAGACCCGGCTCGGCTGGCATGCGCCACGCGTTCGGACGTTCAACAACGAGGAAGAGGAAGTTAGTCAGATCTGTGCCACTCGGCTACTCGAACTTGACGACCATAGTTTTTAGAATCGTGGGCACAAGTTCGCCCTAATAAAGACGCTTGTTTTTTTAACCTGTCGGCGTCAGCATCGCTACAATATATAGGCAGGTATGGTGGTAGAGCGGCCGTAGCGTTGCAAGTAGTCAAGTAGATCCTCTTTGAGAAGTCACAACATGGTTTACTTTGGCGTTTCAGCCAGACCCTGGCTGAAATGTCGGAATAAACCACGTTGTGACTTCTCACGGAGGATCTACTTGACTATACATATAGTTATTAAAGTGTAATGCAAATGAGGAGAAACAAAGTTGATGAAAAGGTAACTTGCCACTGGCATGATTCAAACCTGTGACCTTCGAATAATGTGTTTGATGCTCTACTAATGAGCTACGGTGGTGGTTACCTCTCCGTCCATTTTGTAGGATATATATGTGCAGTAAATGTGGGATCGTCAGTCACTTATATACCCTATGCAGTAGTCACGACTCATTTGGAGTATCATTAACAAATTTGTTTGATCACCCTTTTGCCAATGAGAGATCTGCATGATTAATAAAGAACCAAATGCAATGTTTATTGCCATTGCACTGAACAACGTTAAAGAATGCTTAAAATGTTATAGCGAGGCATTCGCCACAAATCAACTTCAAATACAACATTGCACTGACCTCTCTGTTTGGGAGAGGGCCTGTCGACGCTCTGGTGACAACACCGAATCGATGACATCCGCCAACGTCATGCACTGCTTGGGCGGGGATGACCCTGGCGGGTCAGGGATGGAGATGCAGGTCACTGTCTCACCGTTTTCGGTGGCCTTCGAAACAACTTGCACGGTGGGCTTCGGTGGTGACTGCACTACTTTGGGCACACACGCTGCGGCCTCCTTTATCAACGACTTCAGTGGTAAGCTCACTGGAACCCTGAAGGTCGTTGGTTCTTGAGGCACCTTGAAAGGAGATTTGTTAGTCGGCAGTGGCGGCAAAGGCAGCTTAGAAGGCACCTCTGCTGGATGTTGCATGGGTGCAGCTTCGTTAGTAGACTGGTTGACTGGCGCTACCTTGGCCGTTTGCGGGATTGACTTAGGTTTCGCTTGTGTTCCCAATGACACTTTGCTCTGTGTGCTGCTTTCTGTGCTTTCCGTTGAGCCTCTTGTGGCTGCAGAGGGAGGAGGATGTTGCGCTTGCTTGCAGTTTCGAGCATTAATTCTTGGAGATCGTCTCGGTGGTGTTGCCGATAGTGCGATCTCTGGTAAAATGCGTGGGGACACGTTTGGCGACACGTTCGATGGCTTGCTCGGTGACACGTTCGGCAATACGTTTGGTAATGCGTTTTGCGACACGTTTGGTGACAAATTTGGGGACGCGCTCGAGGACAGATTTGAGTATGCATTTGGAGACGTGGTTGGGTACCTGTGCATCAACACATGTGGTGAAATGCTTGGAGATGAATGCTGGGACCTCTGTGGTGATCTATGCGGTGAAACGTTTGGAGATGAGTGCGCTGACCTGCGCGGCGAATTCTGTGGCGATTTGTGTGGTGACCTGTTTGCTGACTTGCGTGGCGTGGTGAACAGGCTCATGAGCTGCGGTGTTGTGGGCTGTGACTGTGTTCGACGAGAGTGGCTCGGTGTCTTGGGACTGCAGTTTTCCTTCCGCTGCCGAGACTTTGAACTACTCTTGGAGGGTGTGACCAGGACTCCGTGAACCTCGTTTGTTGTGTCCAATTTATCTGCAAAAACAAGAGTTGAAAAGTGAATGCGGGGAAGCGTGCGCTTAAAGCCCTGATTTTGTACACCTGAAATGTCACATTTCAGTGTCCATATTTGCAATGTAAAACAACATCCCAATGCTCAGCGAATGAAAAACAAGGCAAAACGACTGCTAAATGTTTCCGATTCAGCCTTTGACAATGAGAGCTCCATCTGAACACACAATTGGCTGTAAATAATTCATGCCTAAATAAAACCACATCCGATTTTCGACTCTGGGACACCTTAATACATGAGGGGAAATTCTTGGTCAAGTTTTCAAATTTTTATTGGACAGCCATGGACCAGTAAATAATATGGTCGACTGACTTTCTCGAAGAATGCACAGAAAAACTGCTGGATTTCTTGTAACTACACACAAAAAATAAAATAAAATTGCACATGAGCTCTGCAACCCCACTTTTTAAGCACATTTTGTAATTTTTCGGTGTGAGATACAGTTGAGCCTTTTTATAAAAGACACTGATATAAGAGACAAATGGGTATAAGAGACACCAGTCTGCCTATAGCAAAATACAGGTTGATAAGAAAATGCACACGAGGTACCCTGCTTATAAGAGACATCTCTTATAAAAGACAAGACTGCTGCCCAGAGCATGCCTCTTATAAAGGGGTTAAACTATATATGCAAGATACCGTATAAACCGGACTATAGGTCGAGTGGGAACATAAGTCGACCCTTCAAGTTTAGGTTACCGAAAAAGAAAAAAAAGTAGAAAACCCAAAATTGCCGAACGACATTTATTTGCGAATGGGGCAAACCACGCCCCGATCATTGGAGCTCCCCTCAACCACCATCGCAACTGTTCCTATTCATCAGACGAAGCACCACTGTCTTCTGAAGACGAGAGTTTGTCGCTGGCCGCCTCCCACAGTGCGTTGTCTTCCGTGCCATACAGCGAGTTGCTGATGGAACATTTCTCAAAAGCATTTTCCACCATGGAACCTGCAAGGAACGCCAGGGGGAAAGCACCAAGCCACAAACAGTCGCAAGCGGAGGCCTCTGTAGGCGGCCCGTCGGTGTCTTTGGGTTGTCGCCGGACATCCACTTTTGGTACTCCAGCCGCACTTGGTCCTTGAACGGCTTGTTTAGCACAACGTCGATCGGTTGGAGGGTGGCTGTCATACCACCTGGTGTCACGGCGAGGTCCGTTTTTCCATCGCCCAGTGCGCGCTTCACAGCGTCGGTTAAGTGACCACAAAACGCATCTAACACCAGCATGCTGCAAAGACGCAGCAGTGCACTTAGCTGACGGCTCCAGACTACCCGTATCCACTCGAGCATCATGGCCTCGTCCATGTATCCCTTTTTGTTGACGTGAACGACAATACCGGGCCGAAACACTTCTTTTGGCATTATCTTACGTTTGAAAATGATGAAGGGCGGAAGCTTTCTACCATCTGCCGTGCATGCCAGCATGACGGTGAAGAGCGAGTGCTAGTTGCCAGTGGAGAACAGCTTCATATCTTTGGCGCCACGCTGCATGATCATGGTCGATGAAGGCATGTCAAACCACATGGGGGTCTCATCGGCATTGTCAATCTACCTCATCATGTAGTTGTTCTGCTCCCGAAGCCGGTTCACAAAGCCCTGAAAGTTTATAAGCTTGTCCTCGAACTCATCTGGAAACTTCTGACAGATGGATGTGCACCACCGGAAAGAAAATTCTTTGCGTCTCATGAATCGATGCACCCAAGAGTTTGGTGCACAAAACTCTTCTCTTGTGAGCTCAGTTTCTCGAGCGAGTTCCACAGCTTTCTTGCGAATGATATCCACGGTCACTGGCAGCGAGCACACATGAACTTCCCACACAAAGTTCCTTAGCGTATCCTCCAGCAGCGCATGAACCGCACTTTGTCCACAAAATGACATTTTCCAAGAATTGCACATCTGCAGCTTCCCTTTCTGCACCCTCCGATAGCGCAGGCTTTTTTCTGATACACCAAAGTGGCGCTGAGCAGCCATATTCCTATTTGCTTCTGCGAACTCAACAACCTTTAGTTTAAACGCAGCTGAGTACTGCCTCCTCGTACCGCTACTTATATTCAGTGAACGAAAAAAAGACCACTAAAAATGAAACACAATGCCAAGCAGAGCGAGAACTTAGAACAGATTGGAGGAAAATTACGAACACAAAAAAAAAGGACAAGAGAGAAAAAAAACAACCTGCTATTGGATTTGAATGCGAATATAGCTGTGTCCAACTTCTCATGCATATGCAAGCCACATGTTGCCAGACAGCGGTGCACTGTCGGCTAGACGTAGCTATATAAGACGAGGGGCGACTTTAGCTCACTGTTTTATTGAAAATACCTTGACTTATATTCTGGTTTATACGGTAATATGGTATATATGTCTGGTGTTAATGAGATGAGTTTGAGATGTGTGTCAAGAGTCAGGCTTGGTATGTGCAATGGAAGCTGTTAATGCCCCCAAAATCGATATTGCAGTCCAGTCATATTCTGGGCAACACTATTGCTTACAGTACGCTACCACTACACCAACGAAAGAAGGCCCCATGGAGCACTGGATGGAACAAGAGGCAACAGCATGATTTTTCTACACATTTGAAGAGGTGTTAAATTACAGTGGCCAATATCGCAGCTTTTGGTGACGCAGTCTCAAACCAATCAAGTGGCATGCTCCAAGACAACACACGACCGCCACCAATTCAAATCACGCGACATTTCCTTTTCCACGTTAGCAGTGACGAAACACTTGGTGCATGTTTCAAAGTGTCACATTAAAAGTGCTTTGTCGTAATTATTGAGTTAGCAGCCTAGTAGACAGGCAAAAAAAGGGAAAGGGAGGACATTCTTTTGGCATGCCCTTATGAACAATTTCGTTAAGAGTGTTAGTTTTGCAGATTGCTATGATAAAAACTTTAACGTACCACATATTTGTGCCAGGGCTGCTTCAAAGACAGGATCATTCTCAGTTTTGTTCAATATCTCCTTTATCAGAGACTCCGGCATGGTTGACTCCTGAAAAGCACAACATAAGCTGTAGCGTGACAAGGCACAGCTGCACCTGTTACAGGTCAGAAAAACAAGTAACAATGAAGGTATGCACATTTTCAGCTAGACGATGCAGTCCTTCAAAACTCTGACCATACTGGACAAAATGAAATTGGTTTACATTGTGTATGCTCAAGTACCCTGATGCATACCGTAGCCCATCGGAGCTTTAAGGGCCCTTCTATCCTAGTTTGAGCACTGCAAATACAAAAGCCCGGCATGTAGATGTAGCAATCATGTCTACAAATGTATGAAATGGCCTTACGGCATGAAAATGGTTGAAATTTCAAACAAAGAAGTGCTAGTCTTCCTTCTCAGCAAAGCAGTTGATTGATTGATTGATTTGTGGGGTTTAACGTCCCAAAACCACCATATGATTATGAGAGACGCCGTAGTGGAGAGCTCCGGAAATTTTGACCACCTGGGGTTCTTTAACGTGCACCCAAATCTGAGCACACGGGCCTACGACATTTCCGCCTCCATCGGAAATGCAGCCGCCGCAGCCGGGATTTGAACCCGCGACCTGCGGGTCAGCAGCCGAGTACCTTAGCCACTAGACCACCGCAGCGGGGCACTCAGCAAAGCAGTGCTAGTGAAAGTCGCACACTCACACACAGTACCTGAAGAATCACAGATAGTAAACGCAAGTCCTTGGATCACCGCTGTGCGCCATTGACACTGTAAATACACCGTGAAACAAGACATTGACAGAAAAAGAAAAAAAAAAAAGTAGGCAGGGCTTCCTAGGAATGCTTTCTTGAATCTACAACACACAAAAACACAAAATCGGTACTCAAAAATAATGGTAGTTTAAGCCACTCGGAGACGTTGTAGCAGTCCTCTGAGCCAGTCAGAGTAGGCAATATGGTGAATTTAATAACATGGCTGAGCTCCCCAGTGTTCTGAATAGTAGAACCCTGTACAAGGGAAGAGGTCTTTAACAGCCATTGAATGCACATCAGATTGATTGTGGGTAAGTGAGGCCAGAGCTATTTGATCACCTGCGAGGTCAGCATGTCTCCGGTGTCAGTGGGAGTTTCTTCAGCAATGGGCTCCAAACGAAAAGCTGTTCCCTCGTTGTAAGTCCCGTCAGGGCCAACCACAGCCTGGTTTATGTTCTCGGCCAGCTTTGCCACAAATGGATAGTTGTGAACCAACTCATCAAGCAGGGCCTGTATGGTAAGGACACGAGAGGTCACTGTTTAACAAACATAATGCACCCTCACATAGAACCGAGAGCTACAAACCATGCAAAAGATAAGGTCATGGGGGGGGGGGGGGGAAAGAAGTTTTCGATACAAGATATCAATGTGTATACCGCACAATGATTACATTAAAAGCATTCAAATCTTCACAACACTGACCCGGTACAGTTGCTGGCAAAGAGTGAAACAATAATTTAATACAGCATTTATCGTTATATTCACTTAGCACTGAAGCACCGCGCCCACCATGATGGTCAGTATGTGACAATTCAACTAAATTTCCTTTTCCCCTCTTTCAGCAGCATTGCCAATAACTGATAATTAACAAGCATCACAATCACTTTTTACCACAATTCTCTGCAAGGCAGCTCCGTCTGCAATCTGGCTTAACTTCACTGTAAGGCTGAACTGATTAATCAGGAAACAGCACCATGATTTAGAAGCATGAAAATTTGGGAGAGTTTGCACTGATTCATAGTGGTATTTAAGAGCGCATAATAGACAGATTACAAGAGTGCCTGTCCATGTAATCTGTCTTTTGTAATTTGTCTGTTGCATGGTCTTAAATAGCACGATGAGTCAAAATTTATGTACACCACACACTTTTTTCGTAATGTTGTTGAATGCATCATGTGGCTTAGGTACAGACACGAGGTAGTATGGAGCTCTTTCCGATTTCTCAGCCTGGAATGCCCAGTACTGCCCAAGGTGCTGCTTATGCCAATGGTCACTAGCCGAGAGCAATGTCTCATTCCGTTTAGGGTAGTATAAATGCAACAAATAGAAAAGACCTGTGTGAACGCTGTACTATACAGTAAAAGCTAGTTAATTCGACTTTCACTAATTCGAAAAATGGGATAATTTGACCACGTTCTCTAGTCCTGGTCAGCGTTGGCATTGTTTAATGATATCAAAACCAGCTGCTAACTGGAACCAGTTGCAAATAGAATTCACTGGAACCAGTTGAGTTGTAACTGGTGCCAGTTGCTAACTGGAATCAGTTGCAACTAGAATCAACTGGAACCTGCTAGTTCCCAACTGGTACCGGTTGCTAAGTGGAATCAGTTGCAACTGGAATTAGCTGGGACCAGTTAGTTCCCCCCCCCAACTGGGACCAGCTGATTATCACTCAAAACCAGTTGGGTACCCAGTTACACATTTCAGCCTGGGAAGCTACCGTTAATCCAGTCATATCTGGCCGCAACTCGCTTAACTTGGATGACCTTCAGAGCACCCTGACCGAAAAGGGCGGCAAACATGGTTCCCTGTAAGTGCACCAGAGTAAACTCTAGTGTTAGTGGTTATGGAAGCTGCGACACATGGCGCTTCAGCCAGAATTGTTACGATGGCTAGTACACAGATTAGTTTAAACCTCATTCTTACAGCTATGTTCAGCTCCGTGTGACCTGGAGCTGCTTTCTTACAAAGGTTCAGCAGTTCCATTTCCCCACCTTAATATCTTTCCGGCTCAGCAATTCGAACAGGCTCAGACTGTTTGCAATGATCCATTCTTTTATCCGAAACAGATGCCAAAACACAACAAGTCACAAGCATGTTAAAAGTTGTAAACACATAGGTTAGGCGAATCCATGTACTATCCATCATCCACAATTGCAGCGCCAGAGTTCCCCCAGCTAAATGTACTGGGAAACTCTATGGCCACAAATGTGTGACGCAAAGGAATGAAAACAGTGTTCACAGACAGCCAAAACAGCCATGGATTTTCAGGAAGGCATGGTCACTATCCACAATCACAGTGTTGGCACGTTATGAGGTGTGTGTTTAAATTGGGTTTTATTATTTATTATTATTTAGCAATACTGCTAGCCCCAACTTGGGGCCATAGCAGAGTGGGTGTACATAGTACAACAAAATCAACAGTACAATACTGCAGTCAACACAGAACAAAGCACTTCAAACAACATAAAAAATGTTTCACGAAGAAAAAAAAAAAAAAAAACACTAGTCAGATATAAATTTTTCAAATGCCTCGATACTGTCTGTTTCAATAATTTTGCTGTCAAGCTCATTCCATTCTTTGGCAGTGCGCGGAAAAAAGGAATACTTGAAAGTATTATTATTGGGCTGGAAAGGAACGACAGTGTGTTTATGACGTTGTCTGGTAGAGTAACCGGAAGAGAACTTTAAGTATTCACCTGTGTTACTATTTATTCAACCATTAACTATCTTAAAGAAGAACAACAAACGAGAAATTCTATTTCCTTCTGAAGTCCGTTTGAATCCCGCTTTGGCAACTAATTCAGAGACTGATGTTGGGCCGTATTTCTTGGATAAGGACACGGGAGTATCGAGCCGCATTAACAGCTGTTTATTAACATAGTAAACCAAATTGCAAATCATGAAAATTGTGGCTTTTGCAGTGCCTTTATGCAAAATGATTTTTGTATTCACATATTTCTAAAAAAATTATAGGGTATAGATGTGATAGGCATTTACTGATTGTATCATGATACTTTCAATAATTAGGAATTTGGTTAATTTGGTCAGTTTTTTTGGTCCCGTGAAATCCAAATTAACAAGCTTTTACTGTACCTTCAAGACAGGAGTTGACAAGAAGATGGAGACTGAAATTATTAGCGGTGAACAAGCAAGCGATCTCACAGATGCCGATGCTTCAAAGAATGGGCTTGCCTTTACCAAAGGCGAAACAACTGCTTTCGCTTGTAGTGTTTATGTGTAGTAGCATGTAGTTTTATTCCTAAAAACTTCAACTTTCTTAATTTTACTACTTAAAACGTGACATTTGCATAGATACCTCCGGTCAAAGAACAGCATAAAAGTGAGCTACGCATGAATACTGCTAAGAGAAGCAGTTTGACCAATGTGAAATGCTATTAATGTATGCAGTACCAGGGCAATAACAGAACCTCGTTTTGGATAGGTAGCATCAACAGACATGACCCCAAGAAAGCAAAACAATAGAAAGCCCTACAGAAGGCAAACATCAGAACAAATTTAGTTCACTAAATCACTATAAAAAATATGCAGAGCACTGCAAGAGAGTCATACCGAAAACTCCCTAGACTCTTCAGTTGATGAGTTGGTATTCCCAGAGTCTGCGGCTGGCTTGGAAGATGGAGAAAAACCAGCCAAAAGTCGACGCCTTGGGATGAGGCTGCAAGGGAGAAAGAATAGGAGAAAAGCGAAATGAGATGGCCAAGTTCGGGTCGCTGTGCAAAAGTTCAATGTAAGAAATTGGTCAGCCTTTATCTTTACTAGAACAACTTGACATGCATACAGACATAATCATCATCATCACCCAGACTGCGCTCGCTGTAAAGCAACGTCCTCGCCTATTATTCACCAATCAACCCGATCTTGTGCATACTGCTACCAGGTTATACCTATAGACTTCTAAATCTCATCGGCCTACCTAACTTTCTGTCTTCCCCTCGTGTGTTTGTCTTCTCTGGGAATCTAGTTAGTTACCCTTAATGACCGGTGGTTATCCTACCTACGTGGTACATGCCCGGCCCACATCCATTTCTTATTCTTGATTTCAACTATGATATTCTTAGCCCCGCTTCGTTTCCTGACCCACTCTGCTTTCTTCTCGTCTCTTAAGGTTATTGAGAATGAAGGTTAATGAGAGTGAAGCAACTAGAAAAATAAGGATAGGATGGATCACATTTAGCAAACATTCTCAAATCATGAATGGTAATCGACCACTAGCCCTCAAGAGGAAGGTATATAACAGCTGTATCTTGCTGGTACTTACCTATGGTGCAGAAACCTGGAGACTTACAAAGAGGGTTCAGCTTTATTGAGGTCGACGAAGACAGACAACAGTAACATCAAACCAACAACAAGCAAGCTGAATGCAATTTCGCCTTGTATCTGTTTATTCGCCTAAAGCAAATGTTTGACCAAAGCAAAGCATATGAAAGACACAGCAAAAAAAGAACAATAACAGCTTATCAGCACAAACATGGATATATATTACACAAGCTACAATGCTACAGTATCACACAATTCAACTTCTCAGGTCTAGCAAAACCTACTTAGTGCCACACTTACAACAATTACTTATAACAGCCAATCACTTCCTAAAATGAAAAACTGCACCAGCTAAACTTTCAAAGCTGCCCTTTTTTATTTATGAATTATGTGGCTCAAAATGCTACATCGCTTACTATTAGTACTGCCAATAGCCCAGCTACAAATTTTAGCTTCTAGGCAAAAAGGTTCTTTACATTTAGGCAACAATGCAGACATACCAGAAATAAGGTATTGGTTTAATTTTATTATTATTTGTTTTATTTTACCTGTTCTGCATAGCAATGATACCTGAGCAAGTTTGTCAACGAGAAACATCGGCAGGTGTTGATAAGCTACACGAACCTATAGAGCGAACCATACATTTTTCTGAAGAGTTTGCTTCTTTTTTTCCCTTTAATTTGCAGCTTTACGCTACTCGTGGCTTAAAGAGACACATAGCCAAATAACAATTTATGGCAGAGTAAAAGGTTAATGCATGATAACGTCTAAAACTGCAATATTATCAGCAGCAGTGCCCTTCTTACTGAGAAATTAAGATAACTCGACGTGTGCCACGAAAGGGACATTTTGTAAATGATCCCGATGACGTGAGAGCGTCCGACTACAATTAATCAGTGTTGATAAAACTAGCTGCAATAAAAAAAGAATCTTTCGTGCACCAACAGGGTTATTGCTCATTTACATAACAAAACTTCAACGATTTTCAAGGACCTTTAAGCTATGCGTGTGAATTTTCAAGGACCAGATGGTCTGTTAGAAACCAACTGACATATATTCAGGGGAGGATCGAAATAAGAAATTCATAGAAAAACAGTAGCATCGCTAGAGAAAACATCAAAAACATGGCTCTGATAACATTTTCTTTCTAGACAACATTCAATCACTTTCCTAGAGCTGCAGAGTTGCATAGATAATCGCTTGCAGTATGGCAAAGGATGCAAACTATTCAGATAGGCAAAGCCAATTCTTGCTGTTCTTCCTGAATTTTCATATCAATGTCCACTATTTTCCGCTGCGTGGTGTTGGCAGCCTTCCTAAGGCTGTTTAACTTGATGATGCACGTCAGGTCACTAGTTTCCTCTGTCTCTCCTGCATACGTGTCTGCTGATTCCTTAGCAGTAACTTCTAGTTTCATTTTCTTTCCTGTAAGCACTTCAGCCTCTTTGTCGATGCAGCATTTTTCTGTTTCTCGTCTTCTTGCTCCTGCCTTTTGGGAATTCGCAAATATGTACACTGTTGTCTGACGCGGTGGAGGTAGTTGTTACGGTGCTCGGCTGCAGACTCGCTGGCCGTGGGTACAATCACGGCCACGGCAGTTGAATTTTGATAGAGGCAACATGCTACAGCCCCGTATAGTGTGTGTGTGTGATGACAGTACATGTTGGAGAACACCAGATTGTCAAAATTTGTTAGAGCCTTCCACTATGGTGTCTCTTCCAATTATTCCTTGGTGTTGGGATGAAAAAAACCTAAATATTATAAGATATTGATGTTCTCAATTCTATTAAAATTAGCACATTACTTATGCCACCTGCTACATTTACAGCATTACAAATAATGGAGTAAGAAATGTGTGACAATGTTTATTTAAAAAAAAAGAAATTTAAGGATATTCAAGGACTTGTGAAAGTTCCAGCACTTTCAAAGCCTTGAAAACAAACTTTTCAAATTCAACGGGTTTTAAGGGTTTCAAGGAGCTGCATTAACCCTGATCGAGAGACATAATGAAATGCTACTTCTCCGTTTGTTTGATTTATATAAAAAAGAACCACTTGGCATTACTTGGGGAATGGTTCAAAAATTCCATTTTTGCTTTGTTAGGCTGGATATGTCATGCCATTTAGTGAGGCCCAGTTGAACCAAGCTGGCAGAAAATTGTTCAACGGCTGTTGCTGCTGAGGCTCTTGTTACTTTCGCTCTGCTGCTACTGGTGTCAACAGCAACACAGTCAAGGCGGGCAACATTGAGCACAGCAACGACACCAGAAAGACTGATTTCAGGCGGGTCATTAGAAGTGCACCAATGCGATGCTGACTATTAAAACGTGAATTTATTTCAAAATAAGCCCCTCCTTGGCCCAAAAGTAGCACTATGAGGTTTCCGGACCACCATTTTGACAATAAATGTATACTTAATATTTGCCTTTAGTGTGCCTTTAACGGCACTAGCATTTGATTTTTGTAACACTTTGTCCACCCTGTGGAGTTTTAAAGAACTCATTTAGAAAATAAATGAGTATAACACAAAAAGTCAGAACCTTTTTCGCCGAGGCGAGTAGAAGCGCTCGGGGTCGAAACGAATCGCTTTCACAGGTGTCGTCAAAGACGGTAGCAATGATCTCGCTTCAGACAAGATGGCACGTGGTGAATCGGGATCTGGAAAACGGCTCGGCAGCGGCGGCACTCCGGTGTTTTCTGGCGTCTCGAAAGATGTTGAGTTTTCTGCTGATGGAGGATGATCCTGCACATGTTACATTTTTAAGAACTGTAACATGTTACATTTGTTTTATTGTAAGCAATATTCTACACTGCAAGCAAATGACAACTGACACCCTGGCAATGTGTTGTAAAATGAAACAACCGATTATTGACGAGTGCAGCTGATTACCCAGAATAAGTTTTGCATACACAATGAGGATGCCGCGTATGCAGAGCTTTTAAACACACAGAGGTAGCATTCACAGTGACAAACTTTGATTATATTATATTTTATAGTACAAAGGCCATTTGATGGCCAAATAGCACCAGTTCACGAGACAAAAGATGTGAACGATGATTGTGGTTGTATATGAACCTTAGAACTCTGCGAGCTTAAGGTTAAAAGTATTAAAACGATGAGAGTGACATGAAATGTGTGCAGTAAGAATGAGTGGCAAATGGTCGTGATAATGCAATCATGGAGAAATGGTATGAGCACAAATGCTTCGACAACGCTCGTGTCCAAGGGCCACGAGACAGGTGCTTTCACTATCGTAGTTATCGCACGACCTCTGTTCACCGATCATGCTGAAGATTACCTGGGTATACGTGAAGACTATGCACATCATTTAAATATGCAAATAATGAATGATGTTTGAAAAACAGACCCCTACCTATGAACATTATTGGATGAAGTGACACTATTTACTATAGGTAGGGTAACGGGAAGTGCTTCCTTTCAAGTTTGTGTGATTCTTAACATTGGATAAAAATGTGAAGCACAGCAAGTGGATCACCGCTAAACAGACGGTATGAGTGTGTACCGTGTGTGTATCCTGTTCTTAGCCTGGTAGGTGTTACTTCTGTGCGGCGAGACAATGTACAGGCGACCGATTACCAAGGTGTGGTATGGTAATGAGTAGTTTTGTGTGTGCCCATCCCACGTGCTCTGCCAATAAGCCTCAAGCTTTCGTTTAAGGGAGAGTTTTGGGCCAACTACAGGAACGGAAACACAGTCAATCCCGGATATATCAAACCCGAATATATAGAATTATTGGCTATATCGAACAGTTGAAAAATTCCCTTGAATTTCCCATGCAGAAGTATAGAACGGGTGCACCCATATATCGAACTCCCATACAGCGGGATCACCACTATATCAAACGCTGCGCCGTGCCGAAGCCCAGAAAGTGCATTTTTCCTAGGGAATATTGATCAATTTTAGGCCACGTTCTAACAAATTCCGATCCTTTTTTGCGCCCAGGCGACGAAAAAACAGTGTCATTTCATCGCGCCGATCTGGTTCGTTGCGCGGCACTTGCAAGTACATCAGTACGTTTGATGCGCGATCTGCAGGTCTTAGCACGCGAGCATAGTGTTTTACAAAAGACCGATTGCCAAGGCCCTGAAAGAGAATGCGAAGTGACTCGGTGATCTCAGAGCAATGTTCGCATGTGATTTGAATTCTCTTCCTTGTTTGTTAGCACACAATGGCATGCGAGCCTGAAAAACATGGCCTTCGAGATGTGCAACCTTGTGACGTATCTTTTTAGTGTTTTCGATTTCAGAACGCGAGTCTCGGAGGCTACGCTTTTCTTTTTATCATTTCGCATCAAAGCCGCTAAAAGCAGCGGCTGCCAGCTACAAAGCCACAGTGACATCGATATCGCCAACATGTCGACAGTGAGAACTCCGACGAACTCGGCGTTGCGTCTTTACCTTGTGGCCTTCTCGCCTCGTTCCCGATAAATCCTTATTCAGGAGTTGAAGTGAACGTTGACCCGCACATAGCGATAAAAATTATGACCGGGACTTGGAGTGACATCAAGTAAAACACCGTCGTAAACATTCCTTGCGGGCCAGGTGAAGACTTCGAGTGCGTCATGGCCACTGAAAATGGCATACGATGCCTCAGCGAATTCTGCGACTTATCAGCGTTTCCAGGCACCATCTCGGACAGTAACAACTTCATTGGTACAGATGACGACGTTTCTGACTACATCATTGCTGAGATTTCGGCTGCCGTTGGTGGTGCCACAGAAATGCAGCCGTGCGGTTATGAATGTGCCAACGCCTTCGCTTCCACCGCTAACCAAGCTTTTGCCGTGATACAAAGCTTGCATCGGCGTTCTGCGTCAATCAACGTTGTGGCTGAAGGAGCTAAGTTCGCTTATTTGAAAAACTTCAATGATACTGGATCACTGGAACTTGACGACGTGCAAGAAGCAAGACAAGTTTACGGACTAAATAAAGGGTGGTAACCTTAAGTTCGCACCTTGTTTTTGAGCGAACCCTTAGGTTAGCTCTTGTAATGACTTCTGAGGCTTGAAATTCTTCAATTTAGGTCTTACATATGCATGTCTTGTATTTCAAATTTTCGATATATCGAACTATTTCGCGATCACCTTTGAATTCGATATATCCGGGATCGACTGTAGATGTATTGACAGCAGCGTTTTTAAAAGCAAATGCAGCTAGCTGGTCTGCCGACACGTTTCCTCGTATCTTGCAGTGCCATGGCACCCAGCACATTTCAACATGCTATTTGAGTGTGCAAACTGCCCTTACAGTTTTATATTACTGCACTTTGCAGTTTTAATTTCTTTAATGCATTTAATGGCTGCGAATTTCGTATAAACCTCTGCTCTGAAAATGTTTTTATTGGGGGTGCAGAGCACTGACATCTGAAAAAGATGGTCCGACCGCTGTGTGTGGCACAGAAGTGCAAAACTTTGAGGCCTCTTTTAAAAATTCTGTACAACTGTACTAGCGCTGGAGTTAAAGGAAGTATGTACAAATATATGCAGTAGGTGCATTTTTTTGTAACTTCTATGAAAAACACATCGCAGTCTATAAGCTCCCACCGCCACGGCGGGAGATGTAAAGAGAGAGTCACCAAACGGCGATCAAAAAGGGGCACTCTTGTTTTAGCAGCGAGGCCCCTCGCAAGAAGCGAATACAACTGTTTCAACGAAGGATCACTTCGTGGATATAGTTAAGTTTGAAATATAATGAAACCTCGATATAACAAACCTGGATGTAACGAAATATTGGCTATAATGTAGTAAACAAAAAATAGTCTTGCAAGAGATATAGTTATAGGAATAAACCTTTATAACGAATTTTCAGATATAACGTACTGATT
Organism: Rhipicephalus microplus; assembly: GCF_013339725.1. Taxonomy (NCBI): domain Eukaryota; kingdom Metazoa; phylum Arthropoda; class Arachnida; order Ixodida; family Ixodidae; genus Rhipicephalus; species Rhipicephalus microplus. Next base: position 155,369,277 of record NC_051171.1, on the reverse strand, counting down.
TTTGTGTAAGATGCAACTTAGTTATAATGAGGTTTGAGCGCATCTAGCGTGATTGGTGGTGACAATAAAACGTGTTGATAACTGCCCCAATTAATTGCACAGGTGGCTTTTGGCGGTGCAACTAGAACCAACCACTGACACGATTATCAAAGAGAAAGGTGGCGTGACTGCCCACAAGTTTCTCGGCTGCATGAAAGCGCTGTTTATTCATGTGTTATATGTCAGAGGGCTGTGGACACTGCTTACAAACATGTTGATGTGATTGTTTTTCAAGATTTGCACATCTTTTTCATGATTCAAGAAATTATAGAAAAATAGTTCTTACTGGTGTATGTTGCGCTAAAGACGCTGCTGTTGTTCTTGGAGACGAGACAGCTGACGTCATTGTCGAAGCGGGTGCCGATGAACTTCCGATCACACAAGATGCTGACACAGCACAACCTGACACTGCACCAACTATGGCTGCTTCCTCGTTTGCCGGCGACGGCCCTCGCGAACTTCCGTCTACGTCAATTTCCTCACTGACTTCCGTCTGGGTTTCTGCCCCTGCATCCGGCGAAACTTCAAAGCCTTCGCTCATAGGCTCCACACAGTGCACGGGCTCGTCTGCCGGCTCATCGTCGCACTGATCCTCATGATGGCCATCCTTGTCCGTCCGCTGCGTTACACGAAGGATCGGAGTGGGGTTCGTGCATGTGGCTGTTTTTCTCAACAGGGCTGCACATCTCGTTGTTTATGGGACTTAATGGCCTTGCAGCTGAGGAATGGCTGTCGCTGCTCGCTTCTTGCGGCCGTTTGCGAAGGTCGATGCCCGTGTCTCTCACAGGCTCCTCGTCGCTGATGTAGGGGTGCCTGGGATACAGCGGTCTTGGAAAAGGGTTCAGATAAGTCAGAAAAGGGTCGTCGAATCCTGGAAGCTGTGAAGGGGCAATGTGTCCTGGTGGCGGAGGGTAGTAACAACCCAGTGCTGTGGACTTTGCTGAGTTAGAATGGTGAGGTGCCGCCTGAAACATATGAACATAAGGCGGAGGGGAGAGGGAGAAGAAGCAAGCAAAAGCAGCAGCGTTAAAAAGGCAGCACTTAAAATGAGGCTTGCAACCTAAGCAAATTTTTAGTTTTGACAAATCGTTTTATATACATATTAACAATGTGCTAGGTGCAAAAAAAAAAAAAAAGGTGATTGAGAACCTGAAAGGGAATACCAGCAATGAATTCAATCTGCCAGTCAACAATGAGCAGGCACTACTACTTGGTAGCACTAATACAACGTAACGTCACAATGACTGAAGATGAGCTGTGCAAGGGGCATCCTACACTAAGAGGTGACATGCTTTATACTTTGTCCAGATCTCCTCAAGATACAAGATTTCTATTTTTCTAGCACTAAACAAAAAAAGATGAAAGAAACCACAAAGGGCTGAAAGTGGCAGTTCTTATGCTAGCCATTAAACGTTAGTTCCGAACAGCACATGCATTTGCAATAAAAGTAAAAGTGAATACTGTAGTACTTGGCACTGCGCCATCACTCCAATTCCTTTCAGTTTGTATCTCTTAGAGCAACGAACCTAAGCAATAGCCACACAGCTCAATTGGTCGCTAATAAGAACTTTACTTTAAGTGTCATTACTCTTAATGATAGAAAGGGATGGTAACTATTTAGCAAGCACAGAACATAAACAGAGTGTTGAATTAAAGTGATGTTTCATGCTCTTTTTACTGGTGCATAGCAGCGTGTGCAGTTGCCATTTATTTTGTTAGTGCCAACTTGTTCGCTCTTGCTAATTCTTTTTTTTTGAATGCTACGTATTTTTGCTACCTTGCAATATTGCCTTCAGGCACTGCAGGGAATTTGAATAAGCAAATAAATAAATTAAAAAAACGTGGCTCATCCCTCCATCATAGGAATCAGTATAACACGAAAGTGAACAGTCTCTTCACAGGCGTAGTTGACTGTTTATTGCAAGTTTATGTATGAGGGCTCGCAGAATGTCTAGTGGTGCTTGACAGCTATAGCACTGTTTCACGTGAATGCACCCATGCTGATGCCAAGAGGCACATCTCCATTCAGACGACTATCTATAATTAAGATTTAACCCTTGCGGTAGCTGAAGTGTAGTGGACTCTCAGTAAACAGATGTCTCTTAAATGGAATCGCCACCAAAAAAAAATCACCGAGAAGCAAACAAGTTGGCAGTAACAAAAGAAACGGCAACTGCACACGCTGCTATGCACCAATAAACTGAACATGAAACATCACTTTAGTTCAGCAAGTGGAACAAGTGCCTCACTTTGATCAGCTCTGTACTTGAATTCTGCAGCCCTGCTCACCTCCCAGTAAATAAAACTCCTGCTAAAACAAATTTTCCTAGTCCCTTCAGGTCCTATTTATGACAGCCTACTCTAGTCGACTTACACCGGCAAATACTACATCTTGTGCAAGGCTGCTACCATCAATAACATCATTCATTCAAAGCCTAGTTGTTTAATATGAAAGAAATGCCAAGGTGTGTGCTCCCCTGTTATTAGGGTAACCTTTGCCTGCACTCACGCACATACAACACAGTGCTTCAGGAACACAAGAGGTGCAAGGCAGAGTTTGTACCTTAGAGGGGCACTGCCATACTTTTTCAAGTAATCGTCTCGTGGCTTCACTAAAAGAGCTTATTGCCCCACGAAGTGACTGCCGCGAAAATTTTGAGAATTTGTTTAGTATAAGCAGAATTGCAGGGATTTACCCCAAGCTTCAAGGGCTTCCTATTTCTTTTTTTTTTTGTGCAACACCTAGCGCACTAAAAGCGACAATGAGAGGGAGATGATGAGAAAGCAAGAAAATGCAACCCTATATCAGCGTGAGTCATGACTTTGAACACTTTTCATTTTTTTTTCTTCAAGCGCATGGCTTACTTTCAGTATGATCATGAGTGCCCATGCAGGCGCACGGCAGCATCCCATGCCGGTCACGACACACCAAGCTGAAATGAGTCAACGGCGATGAACTTTGGTATATTGTGCGGTAATTTGGGTATATGGCACCTTTCCTAAGAGGGAGCAATTTCCTGCTAACTTTAAGAATTCTAGCAATTTCCAGGCCATACTATGCTACGCTACGACGTTTAGCTTGCGTTTTCTCGGAACTCTCGACTACCGATCAGCGGTACTTTCTGACCATGCTGAAAAAGTGTTGAAAGGTCCTCTTAAGCAGAGAACCCAAAAAGGCATTTCGCTACCAGCATTTATGGCTCTTACATCACTTGTGAGAGAGATCTAAGGTGCATTTGTGAAGCCTCTAGCAGGAGTGTCAATAGAGCAGTGGGTTCGACTCCCAGGTCATCCCAATGAACCAAACTGTTTCTTAGGCCTTAGTCATTTGTTTGTGTACATATTGCCAACATCACTTCATTGGTGGAAATGACATCAGTGAAGTCTTGGCAGACCTCAAACATAAAATACTTTTGCGTTAAAGAAATCTGAGGAAACAAAAGGAACTACGCACTCCCAGGTCCTTCTCCGGAGGCTCGAACCTTGCTAGGCCCCCGGGAAGTTGCTTTGGGGGCGAATTGTGCTTGAGCACGCTGGCAATAGATGGCGGCAGGAGAGGTAAGGGCGGGATGTGCGTGTGAACGTGATAGCTCAACGTGTCCCCACCGGAATGGGGATGCCGTCGTTCCTGTTGAGGCGAGGCTGAGGAGTGGTGCAGTGGAGGGTATCCACTCGATGTCGTCAGCATCAACGGCTGGGCTGATTGCTGGTCGGTGCGGTATGGCTGCTGGGGCAATGCGTTTGTACCTGCGCGATTGACACAAACTGCACTCTCGCTTCGAATTTATGCATCTGCTTCCGAAAGGATAATACCAAACAATGTTAAAAGAACACCAAATTAGAAGCTGAGTTTACTGTGTCAAATAAAGCTCCTGTATAAAAAGACGGTTCTGAGTATTGTTATGAAAGAGGTGTCGGGACATGCCGCCACGCCCTGTGACTGTGGCGACCTTGGGTAGCGTGGTCCTGGCTGGAGCCATCCGAGTGCCGGGAGAAGACGAGAGTCGAGGAGCCGGTGTAAATGAGAAGAAAACATTTATGTACAATATTTACATGTTGAGAGTAGCGTAGAACAGCATGGAACAGATGAAGCACACCCGTGCGTCTCTGCGCTCGCGTTTTTATATACTGCCTTCCCAGGATTCACTGCGAGGGAAGACAAATCAGTTCAGGTCCCTCCGATAGGATTGTCCTCCTCCACTCCGACCCGGTGCAGACTCGTCCGCCGAACCAGTTTCTAGAAAAGTGCAAGGACACGCACACCCGATGTCACAGGAAGAGCAATACGGCACCACTGGCTTAGCTAGCTCCTTAGCAGGCCCCGAACACAATGCACCAAGGCGCGGTCGCTGGTCCAGGAATGTAGAAAGCGTGCTCTTGGCACAAGTCCACATGCGAGACCCATTGTTCGGTGCACCACCCAAAGGAGGAGGCGGAAGCACAAGTTGCAAAGGTCCCTCCGGGTAGTCGGGTGGAAAGGGTTTTTAGGTCCGCGGGCCCGAGCAGACTCACCGCACCACTATTGTAATTTTAAGCCGCCCAGGAATGTCGCTCCCGGCATAACAGTAAGTAGAAAATTCGGCAAATATTGATAATGTATTTTATTTTGATGTCAATTTTTGCATGGCCCGCCTACTGACATCAACAGTAGCATCAATTAATCAAGCTTCAATACTTCAACTTGCACCAAAACATACATCAGGTACCAAAATATACAAATGACCGCTTTCATGTCACCAATGGAAGCAGGAGTGGAGCGGCTATGAAAACGTCACAACATCTTGCACGAGCACGTGAAAGAAGCTCATGCCACGTTGTGTCGTCAGGGTTTAGTAGAAACAAAAATTAGCTTTTAAAAACATGTAATTAATTTTTCAGGACCCTCTCATGCTTACCAGAAATATTTTCTAGGCTCTTGAAGGCCTAGCTTTTTGCTTGAAAGAAAAAAAGAAAATATTTGTCTCAGTGCCCCTTCAAATTATTTTTAAACATTCATCTGTTACAACCCACCCTAGAGTCCTTACTGGTCAACTTAAACATCCTCTCTAATAATGCAATAATGATCATTTAGTGATAAGTATAGACTCAATGTAAGGAATTGCACGAGGGGCATCAAATTCGTGAAAGCAGTGCACATATACAACAAGAGTTTCATACCTATACAGATAAACTAATTATGGTAAAAGAATACAGGGACTGGCATTATTATAGTTTTTGGTAGAAATTAAAATCATGAGCAGGCAGACGAAAAAAGATAATTTCCTCGATACTAAGTTCTTATATTGGTTTGGGCAACGCAGCCAAAATTGTAGTACATCGAAATTCAGACAGAAGAGACCTTTACATTTTTACAAGATGTGCACTCATGCTTCTAACACATAGGTACTTAAAAAAAAGTGTAACATTTATGCTGCTTAGTAGTGTAGTAATTTGAAAGTGCAAAAGGAAATTGCATCAAGTAGGAATCCTTAGGCCAGAAAAAAAAAAAAAGATGATTAACTCACTACTGCTTGAGTGGGCTTCATTTCCATTTGTAGGGGCAGAGGCAGGTGCCTATGAAAGGGGCAAAGAATGAGTGAAAGTTCTTTTGACAAAGCTTTGTTTTTGCACTAAGGCTGCTTGGTTGTTCTTTTAATGTACAGTATACGGATCTAAATGTGATCTAAATTTTTTTTGGCATAATGACTAGTGTGCGCAATCGCTCAAGATGACCACGTCATGTCATGATGAATCTGGTCTCTAAAGATAATGTTGGCCATACTTTGCGCGTTCCAAGCCAGAACTACGCCAGCATGTCCCAAACTGAAGACGGCGGCATAGAAGGCATGTGAATTACTTAGCCTTTAAATTGTCCCGTTTCAATCCATGAATAGCGTACTAGTGTTTTCAAAAATCTGCGAATGTCGTGCCGCTGGTGACTAAAGCTGCTTTACTTGCTGTAACCAAAATAAGAAAAAACTCAGTGCAGCCAGTTATCTTTGGTAATCCACTCATTTAATCATCACTTCTGTAAGAGCTGGAGGGTGGGGGGATGTGGAGTGTAGGGGAGGATTTGTAAGGTACCCACATTTCCCAAATCGAACAAAAATATGCCAGGTCTTGAGTCACCTATATTGTGAATTTGAGAGATGCATAGTTAATTAACTGCAAGGAATGAATGTGATTGCATACACCCTGCTTTGATAGTAGTGCAACTTTCAACACAACAGTTAATGTATGGAAAATGCAAGGCACGTGCTTGAACGAGATGATTACCCAAATGATTTTCAGTTGAAAGCTAAATCTGTCTTGGCATAGGCACAGCATTGTGTGGGTGTCACTGACTCAACGATATAACAGAACAAAATGACGTGGACGCAGTAGCTCTTTGCAACATTGTGAACAAAGCATAGATTTGAATTTCATGTGTACTAAATGTACCTACAAAAGGAACACTCACATTGTTTTCTGGTTGGGTAGACTGCAAACGAGCTAAAACGTCATTCAATTGGGCCGATAAATTTTGAAGATTTGGCAAGAGATCGTTCGTAGAGGCACTTCCACCTAAAAGTAGATTAAAGAAAAAAGAAAAAGGCAAAGCAAAAGTGAAAGGAACACAATTAACAGTTATATATATACTCGAGTGTGCCACACATGTAGTTACTATATTTCAGCAATCCTTCAAGCAGCTGATAAGTGACAGTCATCAACAATTTACTGAAGAATCGGCATAGAAATATGCAAATACATAAAACTTTGTGCAAATGCAGCCATTAACATGCTAATAGTTTCTAACAAAAACAAATGGTTGCACTATAAATTGTTTGTAATAGCAGGACAAGTGTTTAAATGCAGCAGTTAAAAATGAAACACTGAGCCACACCCTCTTCTAGCAGTGTCAGACACACTTCCCATCCATACCTGTCTTATGCTTGTAGAGGCATAGACAAAATTTTTTAGGGGGGGGGGGGGGGTCAACAGCCTTTTTACAAATATTTGTGTGTTGTGTATGTATGTGTGCACACAATAATACACACACAAAATGTAATAATTTTACGGGGAGTTTGAACCCACCATATAGATTCTCTGTCTGTATCTCAGTGTACTTGAAATTTTCAGCTTACAAAGCCTGGAGAACTAACAAATGACGCTTGACATGTGAAGGCTAGTTCTTTAGGCAATAGTTTAAAAAAGATTCATTACATTCTGACAAGTCCTGAAGCAATGCACTGCAAATAGCATGAAAGCATCAGTTAGAGCAACGTAATGCACTAATGTACCTTCCTTTCAGAAGCCAGAAATCAGTCCTGATCGACAAGTGCTCCATAAAAGTGTTGCAGCTGCTGAAGTTTTAACACTTTTTTAGTTGCTCATTACAAATGTGTTTAGCTGACAGTAGCAAGTATAAATACATCCTGCTGTACAGCAACGTATAGCCAAAACTGGGTGGAGGATACAATAATGTTTAGGGAGAGAAGCAAAGGTACAACAACAGTGCGCAATATACTAAGGCATTGAATTCCAGACTACTCTCATACGACCAAGCAAGGTCATTCTTCATTGTCCCTGATCATAATATTACATTGGCTTACCACTAGGAGCCATATGGTGTCTATGGTAATGGTGAAGCACATACCATACCCCTTCGAAGTGAAACCGTGCAAGTAAACCTAGCGTAAGCTGCAAAAAGGAGATTTTCTGAGAGACAGCTGATCTTTTTATTGTTTATTTTGCTTGAAAGTCACATGTGATTACTAGTGTGACATCACTAACACTCTTACCATATGTTCTTCTGATGGAGGTGTAATACAATCCTTTTTATGCTTCTACGGAGCAATGCATACATACAAGGAAACTACAGCTCATCAAAATAAATATAACTATTTTTCAAAGCCCCCACGTTAGATTGGTAAACACCATAAATCAATTAAGTTTTTTCACATCCCACTTGCACATCTACTTCTTATATGTGCTATAGTTCTGACTGCTGCCATGGCAATAAAACATGCACATCGTGCTCGCAGTAACACAAACATGCGAAATTCTATACATGTTAACCATAAGGATTCACTTGAGAGGAATTTCACTTCACATATCGATTTGCACGTACAGTGGGAATCGATGATATGCAAAGCACGAATGAGGAAGGGTGATAGGTCACTTTAAAATCAGCACAACGTTAAGAGACGGAGGTAAATTATGCCGTACATGACTTTCATGCCATGATTATCATGTTTGGACGTTTCACTTACATTCATCGTCTATTCACGTCACGTAATACCAAATTTAGTATATGTGGAACTAGTGAAACGGCCACGAGAACGCTATGAGCGTAGCATGTAGTCATGTTTTACATGAAATGCATTTTATGATTATCAGGTTTGGACGTGTCATTTACCTTCGTCGACTATTCACTTTCCCGTGATACCAAATTTGGTATATGTGGAGCTAGAGCAACTGCGGAGAGTGCATCATGAAGGGCCCAATATACTCCAACGCAACGTTGATGCACACACAGGCTGGGCACAGCGACGCGACTAGTGTTACTTACACAGCACCGCGTCTGCCTCTCTTCGTGATAGATTGCATGTGTGTGCTCGAACGCGCATGTGTCAAAGCAATGCAGCGCGGCTCGCGCCTGCAAGGATATGGCATATAGATCCACACTGAAGGTCAGTGGGCAGATCCACTAATCTCTACTAGGGGGATATCGGCGCCTGGCGTGGCATCGCCGGCATGACGCAATAAAACGAACGGCTACATGCACGCGCTGGCTCACGTTGAAGTGTATTGGCGCTTTAAGTGTGGCATGTATTAATGTTTTTACATAACACGCATCTCATGATTATCATGTTTGTACCAGTCACATACCTTCGTCATTCATTCAAAGTGACGTAATACAAATTTTTGGCACATGAGAAGGTAGTCAAACGGTCGCGAGCGCGTCATGAGTGTTGGGCGCAGTCATGTTGTTACAATGATCTGCATGCCATGATCATCATGTTTGGATGTGTCATTTACCTATGTCGTCCGTTCGCGTCACATAATACCGAATTTGGTACATGTGAAGCTAGCGAAACGGCCGTGAGCGCATCATGAGCGTAGCCATGTAGTCATGTTTTTACATGACAGGATCTCATGATTATCATGTTTGCACCAGTAACATACCTTCGTCATCTATTCACGTCCCGTAATACCGAATTTGGTTCATGAGAAGCTAGCGAAACGGCCACAAGTGAATCATGAGCATGGCATGTAGTCATGTTGTTTCATGACATGCATATCATAATTATCATGTTTGCACCAGACACATACCTTCGTCATCCATTCACGTCCCGTAATACCAAATTCAGTATATGCAAAGCTAGCGAAACGGCCGTGAGCACATCATGAGTGTGGCATGTAGTCATGTTGTTACATGACACGCATATCATAATTTTGATGTTAGGGTCTGTCGCTTGTGTTCACCATGCAGTCATGTCATACCATACCAGTTTTGCAACATATCATGTGAATGAAACGACCACAGAGCAGCAAGACCATCACATGTAAATCATGACATTTATGACATACATGTCATGATTTTCATGACATGGCTAGTCAGTCATGTTCGTCATACAGTCATGTTATATTATACCATGTTTGGTATCGATACCATTATCCAAACGGCCAGGAGAGCTAAAAGTCGTAGGCGGCTAGCTAGATAGATAGATACGCTCAAAGTCACCGAAGTTCGCCAAGAAATGCTTCGCATTTAAAAATGAGGCAAACATTTGCTATATGTCACTGAATAATTCCATAATGCGAAGCAACAGTAATGGATGCAAGAAGATGGGCAAGGTCACCAACATACCTTGGGTTTGAGTAATTTGATAGCCAGCATCGACAAGTTGCATGAGGTTTTTGCCACCGATGCTCGTTGGGTACTCTCTCCCCCTTCGCACGTACTCGGCGTATTCCTTTAAATCAGGACTTTCTCTTAAAAACGTCTCCCAGGTAGCTTGGCACCCTGTGGATTTCAGGTAACCTGCGAAAGAAAGAGAACATAGCAGCGTGCAATACGAAACGTGGACACTAAACATGCCTGCGATAGAATGCCACCCACCTAGAACCAAGCGGGCAACTTCAGATGGCATCAAGTAGTCCATGATGCCTGACGTTATCGTGCCCGAGGCACGTAAAACTCGACGACCAAAGCAGCTGATCACACCTCACACGTCCTGCTGTGGGACAAGAAATGACGCCGATTACGACGTGCGTTCACAAATTACAGAGCCTGGCCCATGGGAAACGCGATGAACTTGATGAATATGCTTCAGGGCTATCTCTTTAATGCACGCTTATAGTGAAGATCGGATTAAGAGCGTACAAATACGACCACACATGCGCACACATTCTGCTGTACCGTCGGCGTGCCCTTAATTTCATTTAGGAGCTCGTATGACAGCAACACCAGAAGCATTTGGAGATAACCAAATGGTCAACAAAACTTATGTTTCCGCCACATGTAAACATAAGAAGTGCTCAGATGGGACAACGCCGAGGAGCTGTAAGAGATTAGTAAGCAATCGGAAGCTAACTAAAGGGCCAGCTTGGTATTACGTTGAAACCAGGTGTCTGTTCTCACCACATTTCAGCAAACTGAAGGTCACCGACGACGCAAAATCAACAAAACTCGCATGTTTCACGCATACATCAACCGAAAGCACAACGGGACGAGTGCTTGGGATAGAAACGCGCGTAAAAGCATGAGCGGATGTGCACAATCCACTCTGCGAGCCAGAAGCAGCCAAAAGCATGCATGCCTCTAGCGGCGTGCACAGTAAACACAGGTAAACGACCACCATCGCAATTTTTACCTGTTTCCGAGCAAATTTCGAGGAAAGGGTACCCGCCCTGCGTAGTTCAGGACAGTGTTTAGGAAGGATTCCGGTCGCTACGTCGTGTGAGACAAGAAAAAAAACGCCTCTCTGTTGCCCAACGCAGCAGCTGGAAACGCATTGCGGTGCGCGATCGCAAAAGTCGCCGAGAAAGCGCGCTCCCTTCCACATCTTGCTGCTGTTGTCGAGATCAGCGCGCGCCTTGCGATGTTAGTCGACGGCTCGTGTCCTGTGCGCGCTTAAAGAGGAGGCAACGCGCGGCAATGATCCAGCAAGAGAGGTACGCTACGACCAATCGCCACGGTTATTCCGTGCGATACTCGCCGTTCAACCCGACCATCTTCGCCTGCGCGACAGCGCAGAACTACGGCATTCAAGGTAGAGTGACACCGTCACTATCCGCATTGCGCCTCTGCTTTTTTTACAAAATTTTAAACGATTTGCTTTTCTTTTTTTATAAGGACGAGGGGACGCTCTTTATCCTCGATTATGTGCCGGGAACGCCGATTCGGTTGGTGAAAGCTTTCGAATGGCCGTACGGCCTTTACGACGTAACCTGGAGCGAGTTGGAGGAAGACGTTGTCATCGGAGCTGGCGCCGACGGGAACATAATATTCATCGCACTGAACCGAGCTAACGTGAGCAGATTGCTTTATTTGAGACGTTCAGGGTGAGGCTGGTGTCCGCGTATAATGTAAGGAAAACCTTGTGTGTTGCAGGTTCCTCGGCTAATACTGAAAGGGCACACCAAAGAAGTAAGTTGCAGCCGTAGTCTCACCTGCATTTCGTTTTTCTTGTGTGTACTAAGTCGAAATGTCGCCTCTGCAGGTGTATTCCATCGACTGGAGTCAAACACGTCAAGAACAACTTCTCTTGTCAGGGTCCTGGGATCATCTGGTCAAAGTGGTAAATATTTAATAAATGCCAACACCTCTTGGCGTGATCGCTGCGACGGTAATCAATTGGCGCTTGCCCGAAACTTCAATCGTGCAGTGGGACCCGGAAGCGGGCAACCTGCTGTCAACTTTCACTGGTCATACGAACAAAGTCTATGCTGTAGCCTGGTCTCCGCGCATTCCAGGACTGTTTGCGTCTGTTGCAGGTGAGCTGCCTACCTGTAAAGTTACTCTACCAAAGTGACAATATTAAGATTGTGATCTCAAGGACTTGCTGTGCAGAGCTGGGTGGCATTCTCATCACAGACTCGCTGTACCAGTTGAAATTCTACCTTGTGTTTTGAGTAAAACGAAAGCATTAAAAGATAGCAATGTTTTTTCACGTAGCATCGGTATAGGTTTGGGAGTGAAAAGCAAACACACGAAGCTACATGTGCATTGCACAATCTGGTTTCATGTGGAATGTTGGACATTGCAGAAGCAAGGAATTCGTTTAAAGTCAATCGGGTAAAAAAATAAAACAAAACAACACACCAGCATTGAAATGTTACGTAGGTACCATAGTGCTGTTACAGATCATTTCATGGTGCCTAGCCACACTTTTTAGCATCGCCCCAAAAATTGTAGTTGTGTGTTGCTGTAGTCTGCTATTTAAAGTAGTTTGTCTATTGAAATGAATGTACAACAACATTAGTTTTGGCATAGCCACTTGTGCAACAGTATAGTTGCATTCTGTCACATCAGGTGAAACAAAATAAAAACAACATGCTTAATTTGGATCTCTAGAGCACCTATAGATGCATTACATGGGCAATGCAAAACCGACATGAGGCAGAAAAAAACTTGCAATGGTTCCGAGTGCAAGCAAGTTGCCCATTCAAAATGTACAACCCAGTGCGACTCGCCAAAGTTATGGCAGCTTTGCACTGGTGGGGCACTAGTGTTGCAAAGCCCGAAGGAAGAAGAGCAGGGCCTCCTTGTTTCTCTTTATTTTTCCCTTCATTTTATTTGTTTCTTTTATGTATTTTTTGTATCTAGTTCTATTTACTTGTCTCTCTCGATTTTGCTATCCTATTTTCTTCCCCCTCTCTCTCTCTGCCTTGCTTTATATTTGTGTCTCTTTCTTTCCATCTGCTTCCTTCTTTGTCCTGCTCTTTTTCATGTCTGTTTTTATCTCTTTCTGTAATTTATTTCTTTTGTCTTTTTATTTTTCTCAATAACTCTCTCTTTATTTCTTGCTTTCTCTTTCTATATTTTCTTCATTTCTATCTCTTTAACATGCTCCACTTTGCCAAGCTTAATTTTCAATTACGCTTTCACCTGCTGTACTCTGTACGCTCGTTAGCAGGGCTTGCCCATTTCTTATGGCGCATCCCGCCTGGAGAGTTTTGCACTAAGAAGCACAAGTTAGAGATAGCTTAAACAGCTTTTAAAGAATTCGCCAGAAGTTGTTGCACACTATTTTTGTGGTATTATTATTATTTACCAGTATTTCATTGAGGTGTGCACTGTAATTTGATACGTCTATGTACAACTCTCTTTGACAAGTAAAACAGAAATGGATAAATATTTCAGCAGCATGGGTCGTAGGGCTCGTTAGCTTGCCTGTTCAGGAGGAGAAAGGGATGTTTATTTTGAAACAGTACATCGGCACTAACCCCACTTCCACTTTAGGCAAGAGTTTTCCTCATTCTAGAAACCCTCTGGCCTTCACTTGTCAATCCTTGCTCGTTTTTACGTGGCGAGTCGAAAGTAATAGGTTGTGTATGTTTTAATATCTTTTGGCATTCTCACGTTTGTCCAGGAGATGGATCTCTCTGCCTGTGGAATCTCCAGCAGCCTGCACCCCTGGCTGCCATACCGGCGCACAGTTGTGAAATACTCTGTTGCGATTGGTCCAAGTATGACCAGGTAGTCTTGAAAAGGCATTATTTTATCATTTTGTATGGTTTGTTTGTATAAATAGCTTCACATTTCCTTTGTAACCATCTTTATTTCAAAACTACATGCCTATTGGGGCATTCACTTTTGCATCATGCTGCTATGATGTTTTCCAAAATTATGCTGGTTGAGCACGAGAGGGTTACAACAGAAAGCACAAAACCAAGTAGTTCGAACCCGACTTGCTTTTTGTGTAAAAGCGAGCAGTACCATAAAAGAAGTGCTTTCGATGGTCTTGATTTTTGTGTATGTGTGCCATTTCTTACAATGCAAGCTGGTGGCCAATGTTGTATTAAATGTACTGCTGCTGTCAACTGTGTTCTCAATGAACATGCGTTTCCTCGTGGTAAGGAGTTGACGGAATTCGTGCACAAGCCAATATATTTTAGGCTTTGTACAGTTTTGCTTAGTTTATAGTTTACTGTGTTGTAGCTTTCCAAAAGTATTACTACAGTCCTAAATGTCAATTCCTAAAGTTAGCATTCAGGTAAATTATGAACGAAAAAGCAGGTTTCAAGATCTTGAGGAATAAATACCAGCATGACTGCACTGCAAAGATGGTGCCTGTAGCAAGTAATAATAAATTTGACACTTCAGTTTGTGTACTCTATAATGGGCACACCCTGAAGGTTGCCCTCAGTGTCCTTTTCAATCTTTTCTCTCCACACTTTTTTCTCAACAGCACATCCTGGCAACAGGTGGCATTGACAACTTGATTCGGGGTTGGGACTTGCGAAATGCGGCCCGACCGTTATTCGAGCTCCGTGGCCATGGCTATGCTGTTCGGAAAGTCAAGGTACGTCGGAAAGTCTGCATTTTCTCAAGATATTTGTTTATATTTCTGTCTATACTGTAAGCCTTTTCCAGGCTGTTAATAATGAATGGGGAATTAAAGCACACAGCAACGTCGGGTAATGTCCATTGTTCGAACAATTTGAATCAACAAGCAGTTCATTAAAAAAGTACTAGGTACATATACATCAGAAAATTGTTGGAACAATGCTACCAAGTTTCTTTCAAGTGAATTGAGTTCACCTTTAAACAGAGTTTGCAAACTTCTTGTTTGTTCAAGTGTAGACATTCTTGTGAACTGTGCAAGTTGTCTGACTGCACCGTACAATGTGTACTATTGACAGCCATGCATGCATTGCAGTTTTCACCACACAGTGCATCGGTCTTGGCTTCGGCTTCGTACGACTTTTCAACCAGGTAAGCTGGAAAATAGGCAATCGTGGATTCACATTGCTATACTAGGTAAAAAAAATTTTTTTTTGGAATGCTGTTTATTAAATATGCGCTTTGTTTTGGGCCATACCAAGAATGTTTGGGTATAATTTTCTCTCTTTTTGCTGTGAGCAGGTTTATATAAATGTGCGCAAAAGATGTTAAACATTCAATAAATGCTCTACTTTACTACATTGCCAAATTTCCAACATGTGCAGAGGCTGCAGTTTCTTCCTAGTTTCATTTTGTGAATGGCATGTTTCCAAATTTCAATAAAGGCACATTCCGTTACAAGTAAATAGGTGGAAAACCATTTTGCTTTGCCTGCTCTCTGCAACTTTGGCTTTATTGCAATATATGTAAACCTGCTGTTAAATTCATCTTGCTAGACTTTGGGACTGGAAGGAATCTACTGAGGCCCTCCTTATTCTGAAGAACCACAAGGAGTTCACATATGGATTGGACTTCAATCTCCATGTACAAAATCAGGTAACGTACTCTCTCTGCTTCAGTAATTGTGCAATGTTACCCATGCCAAGGCCTTAGCAGCGTTGTAGTGCTAGCAGAATAAAGGCATCTATCTCCATGTTGGGCAAGCATAGTTTTTTTCGGAAAAAAGGCTTGAAAAAGTGGACTTTCTTTGCACTGCGTGTGTAGTTGCTATAAGACTGTGAGCCAAAACCCTACGAGGCTTTTGTTAGCACAAGATTCTGCAAGAAGCATACATAGAGCACTCTGAAATGAGAGGCGAGCTGCTACTTTTGTGCTTCTAATGAGAACCTCTCAAAAAAAAAAAAAAAAAAAAAAAGGGCAGCTGCTTATGGTTTCAAGGGCATATATGTATATATTCCAATTTTTAAACTGCAGTTCAGATGTTTAATGTATTCCAATGCTTTACTCACTTTGATAGTATGTTGGGCACATTGAGCTTTTAAATCAAATCTGGAAGCAAAATGATCACCCTTGGAATCTATGCCCATAGAGCGAAGTGGAAGAGGTTTAAAAGTTCAGAGGGGCCCCATAATGCTTTTCTTGGTTATCATAGAATGACCTTACTAAATTGGAATTCTGCTGCCTCGCGAATCTCCATTTGCAAAATTTTTTCTTATCCTTTGCGTGTAAAGCAGAGTTATCGCATAAACCAAACTTTTCCTTTTTTGTGCTGTGGAATGTGGAAACTGAATGAGTAGGAGCAGTTAGGGGTCGAAAAGCCGCCCACATGATTCATCAGTATGCACAACTACTTTGAGTGTAGCGACGTAACCATGAGCCGTAATAATTTTTAACGCAATGGTTTTAGCGGGCATCTTTCGCAGAAACTCTGGTATACGGGGTTGTGAGCAAAAAATCTGCATTGTTTGCGAGCTGAAAATTGAGAAAAATGCAAATAAACGATAATCTTTTGTTTGAGTGAGAATCGAACCAGGCCATCTGCATGGCAAGCACGGGTTCTATCATAGAGCCTTGTCAACGCTTGAAGCTGCATCGGAGAAAAACACTGTTCAAATGTCGTGTACTAAGAGAAGCCTCCTTAACACATGTAATAATGCATGGCAGAAGCATAAAATCTGCACCGGGAATCAAAACACGCGAATTGTGCAATGAGTGGGTGTTTTAAAGGCCCACCCATTACAAAATGCTCAGACGTATGTAATCATCATCAGCGGCAGAAAAAAAACATGAAAAAAAAAAAAGCGATGAGCCACATAGCTTTGCGGGTTGCCTTAACAGATGCAAAGTAGGTCTTCGCCAATTTGCAGAAGGATGAATTATGGCATAGTGGTCACTTCGCAGCTGTGCCCGTATTTTATCTGTTCATATGAATTACAGTAAACTATTGCATGTGATCACATGCAATGAGCCTGTAATGTGGATGTGAATTCTACAAGGCAACACAAGTATTCAAGGTGTAGGTTCAACAGGACAGCATGTTATGTTATGCCCTTATTCTCGTGTTTATAGTTAACTGATTTTTTTTTTTTTATGTAAGGATAAGGTGACTGCAACACTGTTCGCTTCTAAGGATATGCTGTCTCTGAAGTTTTTCTTTTAAGCACTAAGCACATAATATTTGTGTACTGACCATATCAACAATTCAATGGCACGAAGCTTCTAGTAATGTTTGTGACGTGATGGAGTGTGCGCATAAGGAAGCAACACACTTTTAATCACAATTTAAGACAAGCTGCCTAAAACAAGAGTGTATTGGGTTGAATCATGTTACTAGTACCAATGATAAATGGGTCACTGCACAATGCAAAAATTTTAGCAGTGGTGGGGCTAAGGCTTCCGTGTTGCATGGTTGAAACTTTCTTCAAGTTGACTCTACGATTTCCCTCTGTTTCGAATAAGTTGCACACAAATCAGCATGTTCATTCCAGCATACTTAAAACAATAGATGGCTATCACAGCCAATTCTCGGCACCATCGTAGGGTTTAATGTTAACTAGAAAGGACTCTGGCGGTGTGATTGTTCACCCACCATGTGAACATGGGTAGCACACGGATTCGCCTAGTCTTTGTGCATGCAATTCAAACGCACTTGTGGCTTCGTTTATTGCCGTCTTCTGGTTTTGCTTCAAATAAAAAGGCGGACTGCTGTGAACTTCGTGCCCCAATTTGAATTGGCAAGCCTAAAAGGTCAAGGCAGTGAGGTGCAACTGTTTGCCGATTGTGGTATCGTGACTAAAGTAGCTCCAGGTCAGGCGAAGCCAAACGGTGCCGAAAGAACAAACATTAGACAAATTTGTGTTCTGTCATTCCCATGCCTCGCTGGCTGAAGCTCTGTGCGTTGCAGCTCCCATGGACACTAGCACCAGAGTTCCCTGTAGTGTACTTATAGGAAACTCTTATGGGCACACCTGTGCATCAATTACGAAAAATCATTCTTTGTGGTATTAACACACTCTGGATCACTTATGCCCCGCCGCGGTGGCCTAGTGGCTAAGGTACTCGGCTGCTGACCCGCAGGGCGCGGGTTCGAATCCCGGCTGCGGCGGCTGCATTTCCGATGGAGGCGGAAATGTTGTAGGCCCGTGTGCTCAGATTTGGGTGCACGTTGAAGAACCCCAGGTGGTCGTAATTTCCGGAGCCCTCCACTACGGCGTCTCTCATAATCATATAGTGGTTTTGGGACGTTAAACCCCACATATCAATCAATCGGGATCACTTATGCGACATTAGCCTTATTACACTGGACATATGAGATAGTAGACTTGGCACCAACAGCGATTACTACTCAATGTATAATTATTTTTACGAGGTGGTTATGAATAACGTGTCCATTACAAATTGAGAAGATTCATCCTGATGGCATAAACACAAGACACTTGTGAGCAGTTCTACAGCATGTGGTTTATTATAGCATTCGTTAATTTGCAGTGGGCAAGGAATGTCTATACATGCCGCACTAATCGTGTGCCATTT
This sequence comes from Rhipicephalus microplus, assembly GCF_013339725.1. Classification (NCBI taxonomy): domain Eukaryota; kingdom Metazoa; phylum Arthropoda; class Arachnida; order Ixodida; family Ixodidae; genus Rhipicephalus; species Rhipicephalus microplus. Next base: position 155,350,892 of record NC_051171.1, on the reverse strand, counting down.
TTTTATAGATTGCAGACTGCAGCTGGGACCAGACCATCTGCATCTCTCAACTTCCAGACAGTCACAAACCCCAGTGAAGAAAAAAAAGACAAACAAACAAAAACACTTGGTGTCAGAACAATTCAGCGAATAAACTGCTATGGTACAGTGTTAAGTAAACTGCCATGTCACATGCGCCAATGCTTCTGGCAAAACGTCATGAAATATCAGGTGTATTGTAGCCACACACCCTGAAATAAAGGAACATGTCAAAACGTTGTGAGTGTTGTCTTGCCACTGGCAAAGAACAAGATAGCGTTTAAATTATGAATCAATTCTTCACGGAATATTAAAGCACAATAAGAAAAATGGATGGAGTAATCAGTCGAAGGACGAATGGTCAAGGAGAGATTCCCTTTCTTCTTCCGTGCTAAGATAGTAAGGTCTGAAAAAGAGGCATAAGAAGAATTATGCATGGAACTCATTCATTGTATTGCTTTGAATGAAGGCAATTTCTCAGTCTTGAAGTGAATGTCGCTGCCTAACATGCCTACAGAATTCAACTAAGATTCTTGAAGAATTTGTACAATGTTGCTGAAAAGCAGTATCTGATTTAACTTTGTTATGCAACTGAGCTACACAGAGATGCTAGCTAAAGAAGACCAGTGAAGGCCAATAATGATTTGTTTTCCGTAGGTACGTTTTGGAAGAGAAGGCCAAAGTGCCAAGCGAAGTATAAGAACCTGCTTTAGTAACATGATACGAACTTCTTTTGCTTTTTATTGGCTTTAGATAAAAAAACTAATATTTGTCGCACTAAAATGCCTCTCTTTTCAAGCTATTGCTCAGATCAACATCGGCTCCTATATTAGGCAGACATCCTGTTCCTGTACACCCTGCCAGTTCACAAGTTCCGCAACTTGCAGTCACATGACTGAAGAATAGTGCTGTCTATGACGGATCCAGAACAGTCTTTTCTACTGAGGCAACAATTTGCAACTAAATTCGTTGCTGTCTACAATCGATCCAAAACAGCCTTTTCTAACGAAGCAACCTTATGCTATTAATGTGGTGGCAATACTTCCGCGAGAAGCTGGTGTGCACGGGTCTTTGATTTAGCTAAGCAAGCCCGTGTCCATAGCGGGCACTGGGTACTCACGTGCCAAGGTTCTCCGCCTCCTGCATGGTTTCTGGGAGCCTCAGGCCTTTCGTTTCCGGCAAGGCCAACGTAAAGATGCCAGTCACAAGAGACAGCACTCCAAAAACTATCATAGGCATAATAGGGTGCACCTTGCCCTATTCAGAGAGGAGCAGCAGTAATGTTGTTGCAAGCAAAGAAGATTACTGTACAAACTCGTATGGTAATCCATACTGCATAGATTTGTATGTATACACAATGATGGATTGTTTGGTGTGAAAAACCACATGGATTTCCTTGAAGTGGGCTAAAAAAAATGGTTGTAAATATTCCTTTTCATGATAGAGATTTGCATGAGACAATGAAAGGTAAATTTTATAGCATAACACCTTATGGCGTGAGGTTGCCTTTCAGTTTTATCATCTTTAGTTTTATTTTCATTTGTTTGCATATAATTCAAATACCTTTGCAGAAACCAATTGTGACGGGAAGCTTACAGGGTGGGGGGGGGAAGAGGGGTAGTATCGTTGAACAGTCACTCAGGGGGGCCTGTTCATTCGCTAGATTTAGCACATGCAGGCGCAAGACATACTGGAATGTACAGCAATTAAAGTTCTTGGCACTAATCAAGAATGGCAAGCTTGGCACAGTGTTTGGAATGACGTCATGTGCATGTGCTCATGGACACAGTAAATCCCATGAAATTGATCGCTTGATGATACAATGTTGTCTTTTCTACTGAGGCAATCATTTGCAACCAAACTCATTGCTGCCTAGCTTCACACCTCCCTAAAGCTTGGCACCACTATTGCAAAGCTGACCATCAGCTTCGCAATACATCCTTGCGTTTCAGTTAGATACATCCTTGCACCTCCAGTGCAAGGATGTATCTAACTGCACCTGGACGAAGCCTTGCAAGACGTCGCTACCATTTTCCGGTAACCCATCGCCAAAAACATTGCTGCCACCACTGAGCTCCTAGTCGAGATCAGCTGGGTACCCAAGCGGCTTGTGTACCCAAGATGTTGGGGCAGTGGTCCGGCGCATATGTGAAGAAGCCTCAAGCACATGTGTGCCAGAGTAGCTGCGGCCGAGCATAGGCATCTGCAAAAACAATGCTGCCACCACTGAGCTCCTAGTCGAGATGATCCTCTCGCACGACCTTCTGCACGCATGGCACAAATATGGGCTTTTTTTTTTTTCATTGGCTGCCATTTTGTGTTCTGTCTTTTTTCTCCCTTGTTGGTGTGCTTCTTTTTTTCTATTTCAGTAAGCTTGTATCAACTAGCCCTAGAACAAGTTTTAATAGGCTATAGTCATTTTCCATTATGCAAAGGTGTATATCCACTACTTGGTATTGCCACAGAAAAAGCAAGCCTGCACAGTGCAAAATATATAGCAGTGTCGACAACTGGAATAGGTGGTAGCCATAATGCCAGTTTAATATAATGGCACCAAATTAACATAGCTGAATTTTTTATGTCACCCAGTTTGTAGCCAAGACAGCAGATAATTTTATTGCTGGGTACCCAAGCGGCTTGTGTACCCAAGGTGTTAGGGCAGTCGTCCAGTGCATATGCGAAGCATCAAGCACATGTGTGCCAGAGTAGCTGCGGCCGAGCATAATCATCCACAAGGACATTGCTGCCACCCCTGAGCTCCTAGTCGAGATCAGCTGTCCTTAGCATGTCACATTACCCATGACATCAACCACATTACCCTCACGGCGAGCCAAGCTGGACCTGGCCAGATGATCAATACACCGGAGCACGAAGGCACCAAATTCACAACATCGTGGCTCCACGAACAGCAAATACGCCACTTCCAGTGAAGCAGCACAATGTAAAGCTATACTAGATGAAAATGGACAGTAGGCAGGAAAACACGCCGTCGACCAAACCGCTGCAAATTCTTTACATGTATGATGTGAAACTAGAACCAGCTCTCTGGATTGTTTTCACTGCCTTGAGTTGCAACTTCGGCACATACAAAAACCTTTTTTTGTCTTGGGCTGATAACTTTGTCATTATAATGAAAGACACCTTACTGTAATCAAATCATTTCATGTTACCATCCATGCTTGTTTTAACATTTTAAGTTGTAAAAAAAAAGACGAACCAATCTATATGTGACAAGACGCTACAGTGCTGCAAACACGTGTGAACTTTTTAAGGCTTGCATTTGGGTACCCACAACTACAAGGCATGTCTGCTTGCATATTTAACTCCGTGCATACTTAAGCTCTTGGGTTTCCAAGTGCTTGCGTACACAGCGATATAACTCTCGTAATATATTGCATTGGTGCATTTTGTTTCACTTCATGAGAATTAGTCGTCTTCACAAATAGAAATATCAACGTGCTCACCAGATCGTATGCAATGAATGGAGATGCAATAGTGCCTATGCGAGCACTCATACTTCCAATTCCGATGGCTGTATTGCGATGAGAAGTGGGGAACACTTCAGCCGAATACAAGTAGATGATGGCAAAGGACGCCGTGATGAAACACTTGCCGATTGTGACCAGTGTTGTGGACAGCCATGGCAAATCTAGTGGAAAAAAAAAGGGGCAGTTCACTACCACTTGTTCTCCCTTAGCAGGAGAACACTTATGAGCAGATTTGCAAGACAGACACCGATAGTAGCACTGGGCATTACCTTGTAGCTTTCTTTTCATGCAGCTAAGTGCAGGTATCATTAGAAAGTTTCTAGCTTGCCAGAAAAGTTGTTAAAGCTCGCAGATTACAGTTACAAATGTCAACGTATTGTGCGCGGATGCCATTGTGCAAAGATGAATTCAACCAGATGTATGCATCTACTGTCGCCGTAACTTTGCTGCTAACATAAATTTATGGCAGTTGTAAAATTGTGAACGCCATGCCTTCACAGTCTTTTTTGGCAAGAGCACTTGTTTTTAACAGAAAAAATATTGTATGTAACTGCACCTGGATGAAACCTTGCAAGACGTCGCTACCATTTTCTGGTAACCTATATTGTGAAAACGTCCCAAATGTATATGAGAATGACAATCATACGGACCCTTTCTTCACCAAAAGTAGCCACTGCACGCAGCTAAACGTGTAGCCGTGCTAGTTGGGTCGTACACATGCACAGTGGTTGAATGCAAAACTGGGGAAAGGCAGGTGGATGAAGAAAATGCCAAGGGAAGTGCTAACTCGTGACTAAAGTTCACATTACAAGTCACACTGCTCGCTTATATAAGCAAAGTTGTACACACCTGTGATGTGAACTGTGGCGTGCACAACCTTGCATTCTTATACCTGTGCACAGTATGCACAAAATAAGTTCTAGTGATTACAAGTTGGCCCTTTTGTGAACTCTTCGTGTTCCGTCCTGTCCAGGAATTCACGCTTCTGCATTCTGCCAGCTGCTGTTCATTTAAACACACTCTCAAACGAACAGGACGAACATTATAGGTGATAATGCTTTGACAGCGAAGCTGTTCCAGCTTCAATGTAAAGTGTCTTTTGTGGCTCAAAACTATCGTCATAAACCGGCATGTGCTCTCTTTGTCCTGTTCTGCTTCGCTCCCATTACTTGTGCGGCGATTCGTCTGGTGTACAGCAAGGGGATTAGAGAAAGGAAAAAAAAGGGGAAGAGAGGAAATCCTTGCGAAGAAAAAAAATTCATCACGAGGCAACGGGACTCAAAGCGTAGCATATAAAGATAGAGAAAAAGAGGCTCAAAGAAAGAGAAAGAAAGAAATAGACAGAAAAAGTAGAAACAAGTGAGAGATAGAGATAGATTAAGAAGAAGAAAGTGAAAAGAGAAAGAAAAAAACATAAAATACAGCAATAACAAAGAAGAAAGATGTGAAGAAAGAAACGGAAGAATAAAGAAGGCTGCCTAGCTTCACACTTCTTTAAGGCTTGGCACCACTAGTACAATGCTGCCCATCAGCTGCGCTGTCTTTTTAGCCTTGCACCTACAGTGCAAAACATCATTCACACCATCTTACAAGACTGGATTTTGCATTCTGACAATGCTAAAATGTAGCTGCCAGTTCTGATTTATACATTTTTTACTGCATCTTATTCATCCGTGACAGCATGCTACATTCTGTGGCTTGAATGCTGAAGAGTATATAAATCAGCCTCTGTACCCTCTGGGATAAAAGGCACGATGACACAGAAGAGTCCAGCCAGCAGCATAAAGGCAGAAAGCATGATGCGTCGGCCGCCGTATTGCAGTGCTAGGACAGCCAGGAACACTCCCGGGATCTCGATCAGTGACAAGAGCCCGAAGTTGTGAAACGTCGTGCCACCGAGTGTGTCCGCGCTGAGGCTTAGGCCATAGTAGACCATGGCATTTACTAACCTAAAAAAAAAAAATTTGAGACAACATGAGCCCGGGTGTTCAGCGACAATCCTGGAACTTATATGTTTGGTTTAACGAAAGATGAGAAGTTCTTGACGGCTTGTTTGTTTCTTAGATGCAACCAAATGTATACAACAGATAATTAAGCCCACAAAAGTATAAGGGACATTAATTGTCTAACTGTAGCATAGAAACTGTGACATAAATTGGCTAAAGCATGCACGCACACATTTTGAATATAAAGATAAAGTGCTACTCGTGCAACACGTAGCTCCAACGAAACTATCCTACGTTTACCATTGCTTGAGGCATTTTGCTATTGTTGTCCTCGCTAAGTACATCAAACAATTTTCAAAAACATCTCATGATAATAATGTGAACTAACAGATAATAATGCCAAGAAAGTATAGCGTATGTCATAACAAGTAATTGTAATGTAAATGTAAAGAAAGAAATGTGTACGAAAAGAAAACTTGTATCTGGCAGGATCCGAAGTTGTGACCTTTGAATAACTCATCCGATGCTTTACCACTGAGCTGCTGTGGCGGTCATCCCCCGTTCCTTTTACAGGGCATGTATGTGAATTTAAATGAGGGAGAGTCAGTCAGCGCCATCTGTTGCCATGACGGCGAGTGTGGAACACTTTTTCCTGTCTGCTTCGACGTCACCTAGCACGTGAACTTATTGCGAACTGGCAGCTGACCAAGTATACACTTAGCTCGTTTTCTTTGTCATTACGCAATGCCAAAAGACATAAAAAGTGTTCCACACTCACTGCTGCGGTTACTGGCGGCGCTGCCCGATTCTCCCACGTTTACACACACACACATGCACACACACACACGCACACCATAAAGTGGATGGGGGGATAGCCGCCATGATAACTCGGTTCGCTGGGCATCAGACACGTTATTCGAAGGTGGCTGGTTTGGTCCCCGCCCATGGCAAGTTATCTTCTTGTCTACTTTTCTTCCTTCACATTTATACTACAATTACTTCTAATAACATCTATTATACTTTTCTTGGCATGACTGTTTGTTAGATCTCGTAAATATGCCATCACTACAATGTCTCTCATAGCTTGTGTCACTTTGGAACATTACACCACACAAACAAACTAACGGCTTCTTGTGTACTCCCTTACCTTCACCGTGAACTGTTATGAGAGTCTGTAGCATTCTACACGAATGATCAGCAGAACACACTGAAAGTGCCTCACCAGTTTAAGCTCACGTTGAGAGTCCGGAAACAAAGACGTGCAGTCCTGAACAGATCAACCAGGGATGAAGATGATGGTTCACTGCTTGTCTGCGTCGTGCTGTGGCTGCATGGATCTGTGCAGGACCCATTGCAAGCATGGCCAGAGCCCTGCAGGTCAGATTAGAATTTCATGTGTATGTAACATGTGTCCAATGTACTGGGTTTTTCAAATAACACTTCAAAACTCTCAAACACAGTGTTTCTGAGCCGAGCTGTAGGAAATGTGGCACCTTACAGTTACTTCGCTAATATCGAAGATAATGTTAAAGAGATACTCAAGAGAAGCAATGTATCACTTTACATTCATAAATTCTACTTCAAGAACTACGATGTTGATAACTGCACCACCATATTTTTGTTGTCGGAAAAAATTATGGCCAAATCATTTCTAAATTTCCTGCTTAAATCTACGACATCACGTGCAGAGCTCTATGCACACGACTTCACCGATTTCAAAATGTATTTTTCGTATTTTAGTGACATAGGTCAATGAAATTTCTTCAAACTCATTATGAAACTAAGTAAAAGTCTATGGTCTTCTCAGAGGATAGCACACTTCATTTTCGCTGACCAGGATCTTTGTAGGACCTAGCAGGCACTGCAGCAATCTATGTTGCTCAATGTGGGAGGCCACTCGTAATTTCGTTCCACCCATTCCTGCGCTTGCTAACCATTTTCACAATGCTTTCGGAATTGTGAAATATTATTTTGCCAGTATGAGAATAGTCATTTTACTCTTTAGTGTCCCTTCAAGTGGTGCATGTTCCAACGAAGAACATGAGAAAATCGAATAGAACACTTTGGCATACACATTCTAGACCACAAATTTCTGCACATTTTCGTCAACAGTCTTTGCAATAGCTTTAAGTCTACTAAATAATAGTGGGACAACTTTAACACTTTAAGCCCCTCGACTGCTTGGTCCACATTTACAACACATTCGATGCAAGGTGATCATTTGAAATACTGGGAAAACTATATGCATGCCTAGATCCTTTCAAGTTTGATTTCCTGCTTTTCTTTTTCAATTTTGCCTAACAGCTACCACCCTCATCGAGTCTCTGCTCTCCGACTAACACTCACCAAGTTGGCAATCGGAGTCCTGTTGTTCCATCTGGCAGCTCGATTTATAATGGCAATTGCTTCAGCTTCCTTTTTGTTGTGCAGACACCATGCTATGCTCTCAGGCAGAAGCCTACGAAAATGAAGACAAATTAAATAAATAATGCAGATTTATTGCAAACACTGGACTATACATGAAGGAAATCTTTATGAAGAGGCGGGCTTGTGCAAAAAACATCAGTACACTGGAGTAAACTCTTATCAAGAACTATGACAAATTTCAACCCCAAGGGCATGCTATAGAAACTGAACATAAGTGCTAACATATTGAAGCAGAGTAAGTCATTAAGGAACCCTAATTTTACAGCTAAACAAAAATTGTTAATTATTTGCAGTCTCTGAAGGACTACTGTGCAGAAAAGAACCCAAATAATGTTTGTTACCGATGTCCAACTAGTGCCAAAACTATGAAAATTAGGACGTGAACATCATATATTACAGTAGTTTACAAATAGAAAAGATTCATGTACACTGCAGAGCTTACACAGAATTACACATGGCAACCAGTAGAGCGACTGAACTTGCAAAGTGAACTTGCTCGTGTAACATAATTTTTATTAATACTGAGTGTGGTAGCACAAAGAAACAATACAAATGTGTGGTAGCACAAAGGAACAGTATACAGGAAGGGCACATGACACACACAAACTGCTGTGCAAGTATCGTCACGTGCCTTTCTTGTGCCCTGTTTCTTCGCGTTACCATAGATGATAAAACTGCTAGTTGTGATTGATTGATTGATATGTGGGGTTTAACGTCCCAAAACCACCATATGATTATGAGAGACGCCGTAGTGGAAGACTCCGGAAATTTTAACCACCTGGGGCTCTTTAACGTGCACCCAAATCTGAGCACACAAGCCTACAACATTTCCGCCTCCATCGGAAATGCAGCCGCCGCAGCCGGGATTCGAACCCGCGACCTGCGTGTCAGCAGCCGAGTACCTTAGCCACTAGACCACCACGACGGGGCATGCTAGTTGTCGTGTGATGTCAGTCAGTGTAGCCTGTAGTGTGTATTCATTAGCATTATGCTTTCACAAACACACCACCCTTTCCCATCATTCTGGTAGGGACAAACCAATATTTTACCGAGCCAAAAACTTATTCATGTAAGTACCAGTAGTAGGGCAAAAGCAGGATCGTGGGTGCCGCTAGGGCCATGGAGAGGTGCCTCCAGTCGGGCAGCATGTACGCAGCCACCGCAAGCAGAATCTCGCCCAGAGGGAAGGCTAGCTGGAAGAGCAGGACGCTGATCAGCCGCCTTGATGGCCCCACCAACTCCACGGCTGCAGAAACAAAACTACAATTACCTAATTATCAAATTACCTACCTACCTACAAAACTCTCATTTGTCTCAGTTTTGGATATGGTTGCACGATGTGGAAGCCCTATGGGGAATGCGATGTGAAAAACAAATTAATTCATGAAAAAGCTGTGCAAATTTTGTATGCAATACATATGATAGGGATCTTTTTCCATCAAATCTTCTTCCCCAGCTAGGTCTCACTAAACTTGTTAAGCATTGCCAAATTAAATGCCTGAAATTTCTTAACACTCTAATAAATTCTCCCTTCCTCAATACTATAGACAGCTATTTTAATTTCTCCTGACCTTTATCTACAAGAAGCAACTTTTAAGTTGAAAGCCTTTAGTGGCTCCTACTCGCATCTGTCCATTTGTCCCTCTGTGCCCTGAAGCAGTGCCAGCTCACACACTCTCAGCAATCATGTGATGGTACAGTGATGCATAGCAACACTTGCACATCCACAGCTGTGGCCTCTCCCCCATAAATCACGCGATTGCCGACAGCGAAAAAAAAAGATCAGAAAAAAAAAAAACAGCAACAACAAAAAAAGGCCAAGGCATTGTCATTTGAATGGCCACTAACTTTTGCCAAACACACTTTCAAATTTACAAACTATCCTTCAATATTTCAGCCCTGCAACGAAGTGCTTGAATATATCTTTTTTTTTTCAACCATAGAAGCCTGAAATTTGTTGCTCGGAAGTGTTTATTCCTTACCACTTAAAGAATTTCTGGAAGAAGCCTGTGCAAGAATGTTTGTTGTTGCTGTTTTCATGCTTACCCACTCCTTCAATAGCCTCTTTAAGGTTGCTGTATGTAAAAATAAAAAAACAAAAAATAAAAACTCTTCTGAATTTTATGTGCCAGAACTGCAGTACAGTCATGAGGCACCCCATAGAAGAGTGCTCCCTATTAATATTTATCCATCTGGAGTCTTTCAGTGTGCACATAAATTCAACTACACAGGCACTTTCTGCAGTTTGCCCGTACCGAAATGTGACCACAAATTCTGAAAGTGACAGGTGAGCCCCTCTCACCCATCTGGCATCTTTGGAAAGATACAGCTAAGGCAACGAGTTAACTGCCATTTGTAGCAGAAGTTAGAAAAAAATGACACAGAGGTGTATGTCATTTCCTCTTCTCAGTCAAACTACTGTATGCAGAGCAGCAGTGGGCGCGCTATTCACACACTGCCCTAACACATCCCACAAAACAGTGGAGCATTCAGCTACGTTCATTCTTTTCAGCTGCATCAGAAAAAAGGTGAAAATTTAGCAATCATTATTTGTCGGCAGTATTATTTCACTTTTTGTGTAGATCAAACCTTAATCAAACGACTTCTGGTAAATAGTGAGCAAAGTTGGCACATGTACACAGCTGCTCACTGTCAAAGAAAACATCATAACGCTTGGAGACGACTCGGCACCACCGACGGTCGACGGCTGCAACAGGTTTGGGCACCGTCCGAAGCGCTCTTTTGATCCCGTGAACGGTTCACTTTGCGAAGATTTGAAAAGCAGCAGTAAACGATAGCAAAAGACAAAAATGCACCACTTAGAGCACGCACTTAACCTTCGTTAAACTTGCAGCTACCGGCCTGCGGTGGCGGCGAGCGGCCGCCGCGCCCCCCGATATTCCTATTAAATCACCTTAGTGCTAGGCCTACTACAAGATTGCTACACGGCATCAATAGTGTGTTTGCGGTGAAGCAAGCTTGCCGTCGACAATGAGGCGTCTAGCGAAAAACGAGCTCCGCGGAAACTTCTCGCCTGTAGTCTGTAAACTTGAAGATAACAATTAGTTTACAAATACACGGAGACGATATCGTTAGCATAGCATACTTTGTTTTACTGGACTGCAAACACGCTGAAAAGTGTGCTAATTTTTTTATTTCATCAGCTTAGTATTTAAGGAGTTCAAAAAAAGAAAAACTAAAATGTCTCGTCTAGACTACAAAAAAAAAAAAACCTCACATATTTGGCTTTCACATAACATGAAAATCCACGGATTTGCGAGTCAGGAAAATTTTGAAAAGAAGTGGTCCCGAAGCAGGAGAGATTGTTACAGCTATGAATACGAGTTTTGTTAAAAAAAAATGGTCAGCAGGCAATTTTCACAACTTAAAGCAAAGAAGTTAGAGCACATGCCACAATGCGAGTAGGCTCATTCCAAAAATGGCGAGTCGTACACAAATATTTTTCACACAGATACCTGGAACAAACGAAGAAATAGTGTTTCCTCACCTAGGACGAAAGATGCCTGGTAAAGGGCGGTTGATCCCATGGCAGGTGAATATGCGCGTCATCGTAAACTGAAGGTAGTTCTTGGTGAACACGGTGGCCCACGACGTCAACAGGAACACAGGCGGAATGAACAGGAAGCACATCCGGCGTCCGTATCTGAAAGCGCCAGTCCCGATAACACTACCAGACAGGCGCGATCTATGCTAAAAGCTAAAGAGGAACTATTAAACAGCCTCCATGGTGATAGCTCAGAGGAGTCAATTGCCATTTCAACAGTACCTATCTACTATGGCCGCTGTTCTGCATTTCTCTATCAATAACTTTTTAAACGCTAATGCCTTTTCGGCCTTCCTATATGTCAAAAGTGGCCATAGTGGTGGTGCATTCATGTTATGAATACTATCAGATAACCTTGAATAGTAGATAAGGCCAAAACAGGATCGAACATGATGGATTGCCAGAAATTGCTGGCCCAGTTTTTCCGATATTCAACATGTGGTGCTAAAGATGGTCAAACAATGTCTAGTGCTGTCGATCGTTGGTTACTTTGTTAGCTGCCTGTTGGCTGCTGGCTAGTGTGTGTTGGTTAAATAAAATAGTGCGGTTATTTCAAAGTACAAAGCATGTACATTATGGCAGCAATTAATTGAGTAAAGTAAAATATTAATTAAGCTGACTCGCTGGTTGATTAACGCACTAGGATTTATTTGTGCAGATGAGTATACAAGTCTCAATACTAAAGAAAGTTGATGTGCATTTGTACTTGCCGGTCAGAGAGATGTCCAAACAGCACCGATGCAACCATCACGCCCACCATAAATAGAGATTGCGATGTGCTAGCTAACCAACCATCTTTGCAGACTAGGTCGAACTGGAAGGCAGTGTAGAGAGAGGGAAAAAACGAAAGAACGCATCACATACGATGCACTTGCGCTTCAAGGTCCATATGCATGCACACGTGCTTCATACCATGATTGGGCGAGAGGAGCTGAATAAAGTAAAATAGCGGATGAATGTCTGATGACCTTCGTTCATCAGTGCTATAATCATCGTGGCTTCACTTTATATCAAGGTAAAAAACTCGCACATCATTTTACACAAGAATTGTTTGCCGTATTTCGCTAATTTGCGAGACTCGAAATTGCGCGCGTTTACGGATGATGGCTGATCGAATAACACATGAGTGATAATCTTCATGTAACGAAACAGAGCTGGGTTGTTGCTGCAATATTCACACGCAATGAGTGCACTCGCCTTTAGAGTGTGGTCTGCTCTATTCTGTGTCATATTAATTAGGCCATGAGTAAATAAGGGGCATAACAATGTGGTTCTATAGTTATGCATTGGATTGCTGGGCGCACAATGTTCAACTACGAGTGTTATCGAAGAGCAAATCAGTGATGTTGCCTGAACAGCTAAAAAGAATGCTTGAATAACCGAGCAAGTCATGACACTAGTCATGACAGGGACATAGCTCAACATTTTTTTTTGGGGGGGGGGGGGAAGGAGGTGAAGGGGGGGCTGTCAGAGTATACACAATACTTTCGTTAGTTCATACCAACGAAAATAGAAAATAAACGAAAGACTGCAGTTTATACCGTACATCCACATATTCTCCCATAGTAAGAAGATTGCAAACAGATATGACGTAAAAGTGGTGCTTTCTGACCCATGTACGTTAGTACAGGTTTGCCCTATCTCGAACAAGGAGATGTATTCACATAGTCATACCTAATGTGTACCGCACATGGTATACAACACAGAAAATGGTAGAGTACATGGGCTGGCTAGGTAAGTCACACACGTCTAATTATTGATTGATTTGTGGGGTTTAACGTCCCAAAACCACCATTTGATTACGAGAGATGCCGTAGTGGAGGGCTCTGGAAATTTTGACCACCTGGGGTTCTTTAACCTGCACCCAAATCTGAGTACACAGGCCACGTCTAATTACATAGCGCTATATAGCACACTACATTATATATTCCGTCTGTCCGGGAAGTAGTAGGAGTAGCGTTTTTTTAAATTATCCACAACGCTTGACATTCGTAAAGCAACACAATATAAATCTATAGAAAGGCACGCACATCGGTGACAATAGTGCTGTCAAACTCGACTTTCGAGTAGAGCCAGCGATTGCACCGCTGCGATGTGTTCAAGAAGTCCTGGGGTGTGCAGCTCTGCGCCGCCGCCGAGATGTTGCGGTCGTAGCGGCAGCACTGCGCTTCGTCCATGCTCCCGTCGGGGATGGCGTACCTCGTCCACGGCTCGAGGAACTCTGTGCCGTTCCCGTCGCAGCCGTCGATGAAACATCTTGCAGAAAGAGAAAGAACATCCTGGAGTTTACAACAGAATTGAAGCGCATGCCAGAACCAACAGAGAGGAAGAGGGGGGTCAGGTCAGTGCTCTCCCCCCCCCTTCTACTCAGGTGAAGGGGGGCTCCAATCTTCAGCCACCATACTTTTACTTATAGGAACTCTCATGCAATTTTTAATACGCAGGATTACTTATGCCAAAATATGCCAAAAGCATGCCTCAATTGTTACGAAAATGGTGAATCGAGGAGCCTTATCTTGCTTTACTGTTTTTACTCTCGAAAAAACTTGGGACCAAAGCAAGGGGAGGAGGGGGGCGGCGGCTTTGGTGAAACCCGCCGCACCCTCCCCCCCTTCCCTGTAATATAGCCAAATGGTCAATCACTGATTCAACCATTCTGGGGACTCCCCATTAACTTGGAGTACTCCTCAGGGTACTCCATGAAATTACATGATCTATACGTGTTGCGTTTTCAACCCCCCCCCCCCTCGCTTCTTGAGCGATTTCGGGCAGCTCCGTCTAGGAATCAAACTTGCCCACTTGTTCGCACATGTACATCCTGTTTCAAAAAAAATGTGCCGGAAAAAGTCTCAAATACAAGGGAAATGCTATACTTGTTTTAGCTCGCTACGCTCAGAACAAATTTTTCTTCAAATAACTTTTTAATAACATTGCGGATGGGTCATATTGTTGAATCGGCCGGAGCTCTTCCTACGAAAAGCGCTCTGGCGTTTTCGGGTTCCCAAAACGTGGCCATTGGTAATTTTCAGAGTGATGAAATCTGACCATGCTAGGCTGGCCAAACCGAAACGCCGAAGTGTGCAACAGGCACGTTCTTCCCAAATGTCGAGAATGAGGAAGCGTTGTTATATCCAACCACAGATCCACTTCACTTCGTAAATGCCTGAAAGCACGCACGCACGCGTTGCCGGGCGTAGCTTGTAGACTTAAATAGGGTTTTAGGGCCTTTCCACGCGCTTCTCGCACAGCCGCAACGCACGTGCTGGGACCCCTACCACACGCAGGCGGGAGACAAATAAGCCAATTGGCGACGCTGCGGAGGGTGGTGAAAGAGCGTCGCTAATTGGCTTATTTGTCCTCCGCTTGCCTACCGCAGGGGTCCCGGCACGTGCGTTGCGGCTGTGCGGGAAGCGCGTGTAAAGGCCCTTATGTAGACTTGGTGCCACGCCCTCACCCCATAGAGGGAAGAGGGCGACACCGCACGCTCTCTCTGTCCATTGGGAGTGAGCGCGGTGCCGAGCCAATAAGCAGAGCGCGCGCATGTGGTCAGGCCAGGCGCGCCCTCCCTCTCTTCAGGGCTCGAAGCCGAATCTACAAGCCACACTCCGACGCGCTGCAACGCGTACGTGCGGTCAGGCCTTAAAGGGACACGAGAGAGAAATTGATTGATACAATTGATTGATTGATATGTGGGGTTTAACGTCCCAAAACCACCATATGATTATACTAAATAGAAACAATGACTTGGTTTAGATGTGTAAACTGCACTTCGAGAACTCTAACGCCATAAGTTTCATTGTCATAAGCTTATTATTAGCGGATAAAATTAAGGTTCAAATTTCCTTTTCAAATTTCGTGCCGAAATCTTCGCGCGTGGCGTAAATCCCAAAATGTATTTTCAGTATTTTTGCAGCATTGGCTCGATGAAATATAAAAACTTAGTAAGCTAGGTCTATGGCACCCACATGTGACATGTACTTCATTATGTAGGACCACAGCCGCTGTATGAAAGAGCGCTTTTTTATCAAGCGGCCCTTGGTAGGACCTATAGTAGACGCCTTCAAAATTTACTATGTCGGGGAGTTTGGTGCACGAATCTCACGGTGGCGTCTCCACCAGCATTTCCTTTTGCGCTTTTTATAGCTTACCAAGCGTCATGTCGCGGTAAGTGTGGTGTTTTCGGAATTGTGACATTGTACTTTACCAATAACCGTGATATCGTTTTGCTCTTTAGTGTCCCTTCAAGTGTGCGGGCCACGCTTACATCAAGAAACGCGTGGCACAAAGTGTGCGGGCCACGCTTACACCAAGGAACGCGTGGCGCACGCAAGTTGAAGAAACGCAACGGAATTAACACCACTATAACCATTGTTGTGAACAGCGACATCACTCTGGTCGCCTGCTGGTTGCGCTCATCAGCGCTTCAGTTTCACAATCACCGGTGATTTTTGGCCGATTACATAATCTTGCTGAAATATAGGGTCCAATTTTGTGAAAATCTCGATGCGGCAATCGGCGTTTTTGCCTCTAAACAAAGCCTGTGCGTAGGTAATTAATTACACCGAACTGCAGAAATTAGGACGTCTAATCCTGCATCATACTCCAGAACATCACGCTTAAAAAATTCCAGTTTGCTGCGTCATTCCTAGTTACTTTTTTTTTTCTGCGTCTCAAATACGTGCGTGGCACAAATGGTGGAAAAAAAGCTGTGACGCATGCACGCGCTTGTGCTACATTCAATGAAATAAACATGGTCCCTTCATTTCTAACCAAAATTCCAAGCAGAATGTAAATAACATTAAAAGTTACTTGTACTGAACACTAAGAACCCCTTTCGGTAATACCGTCGAAGTGACTCCACGGATGAAGCGCTAATGTTCCCCGCTATCAGGGAAAGGTTATCTACGGAGTCATCAACGCGCAAATCCCCCGACAGTGCGACCCTTGCGCACGAGCTCACAAAAACCAAAGCCTAGCAACAAAGCCGATACTCAACGTGGGCGAAGCTTTCGAAGTGCCACCCGCAGCAGAATATCCGGCAATAAAAAGTATCTCGCAGATGAGGAAGATAGTGGCGCGACCGCTTGCAATTAGATACGCAGCGACAGAACCCTCGCACACGAGAAACAACCGCCCCGAAAAGACACTTCGGAGAGAAAAAACAAACAAAAATAACAGCGTTGATGCAGGCTTGTTGGTACATATCGAAACTTGAAAACGGGTCTAGTACGGGGCACAGCTAGAAAATGACTAAGCGATAAGACAGGGCCGCTGGCAATTTTTTTTCACCGTAGCAATATGCCCTCAGGGAAGAAAAAAAATAAAAAAAACGAAGACAGCATTCCATTACTGCCACATGCGCCAAGATTACAGCCGATATCCGTGCTCTTTCTTCAGCAAGTCTGTGGACGCCATTCTTGCGGATGAGTGACGAGTGAATTACGAGGGCTTGGAAAACCTCACTGGCGCATTGATCCTTGTGTGTTTTTAAAACCATCGAGGGATCAAGTAGTAGCCATTATACACATGCTCTCGTAGTCGGGTGTTTAGCTGCAGCCTGTTTGCGCAGTTCCCAAGACATAACGATTCGTTATGCCACAGCCGCTGGATTAAATGTGTGCGCTTTGATCCAGCGGCCGTAGTTATACACTATATACCTCCGAGTGTCATCCAGTCTAAGAGAGGCACGGAACACCTCATTTCGCCACGCTAACTGCGGTTGTTCACGTTTTCTTTCGAGAGCCCATTCATAGATTTTTCGTACAAACGTTGCAAAATGTGCGCACCGTGCGAGAGGACCAATCTGTCTCTCTCCCGTCGTGCCACGATCGCCGGTCGAATCCTGGATGACCCACCCATTGAACCTGAATGTCATCATCTATGATACGTGGATTTGATGAAGACGAACCCCCTAGTCGAAATCCGAGACATCCCGTGTTCCAGGAATTTTTCGTCGCTTCGAAATTAAGTGTTCCCCTGATATGTAAATTTGTGGGCGGGGAAGGTGCAATTGAACCTCCCTTGTTCGATCATAATGGTGTGCTAGCTATGTAGCCACATATGTTCATAAATATGGGGGAGGGGCCCCCGCTCCTCAATATATAACCAGACCAAGCCCCTCACACGAAGAAAAATCTTTTTTTTAGCGTTGTTTCCGGCGTGTATATAACTTCGAGCGCTGCGCACTATGTATATAAATTTGGCAAAGGAAATTCGACTGCGGAAGGAGACGGGAAATCATTTTACGAACTCATTAATATGCACTTTTCTGTGTTCTAAGATTTTCTTTGATTAGATCTGTTTAATTAACTAACTTTTCAAGGAACGAAGATGGATAAAAAAATTGCAATGAGAAAGTTGTAGATCGGTTTGCAAAACCAGTGATTGGACATTTTCGAACTTTGTATCTGTCAAGTATTAGCGTTTTTCTGCTAACTACAAATACCCGCGAAATACACACACAAAAAAAGAATACCGCGTGACCAACCCGCTCGCGCGCCAGTGCGCACGATGATTCTAGTGCACCCTAACGTTCCGCGTATATACCAACGACCATAGCACTTGCCCGATTGTGCTGTCTCGACTGGGCCACAACGATGGTGGTGGCCTTGCGATGTATACACGTTTTGCTATCGGCCGCAAAAGCGATAACCGCTGTGACTGCTTATCGCCGTCATTAACCGGTGCGAGGAAAGCGTATTGTTCGTACCCGGAACGTCAAAGAGCGCCAAAATTACGGCGCGCGTAGCGCGCCAGTGGGTTTGTCACGTGGTACTTTTTTTTTGTATTTCGCGGGTATTTTTAGATAACAAATAAACACCAATAAAACAGATACAACGTTCGAAACTGCCTTTTCAGACGTTTTGCAAACTCTACAAATTCCTCAATGCAATTTTTTATCAAACTTCGTTATCAAAAAGTTGGTTAATTAAACAGATCTAATTAAGCATTCTTTAAGAACACGAAGGAATAGTCTAACTACAGGCAAAAATCAGCAACATGCATTTGGCCGCGTCGTAATTACATGTGTCGGCATATTTTAAAACTCTGGGTAAAGATAGCCGGGGCACCCTTATAACCCTTTGGGGCGCGCAGGAAAGACAAGGAAGCACATGGTTGAACCTCGTGTTACTCTCTGCTCTCTTCCCTTTCCGGCTTTCTCCTCTATATTCAAACACGTCAGAACATGGGCAGACTAGACTTAGATATAAATAAAACCGTATGGATGTTCACCGGCTGTTACAAGGCTGTAACAGCCAATGATCTCCCAATGGAATAGTGTTCATTGAAGAAAACATCCACAGCATTTTCGAACGTGTGGGTTTGTGCTTCCGATGCGACGTGATCCATCAGAAGAGAAAAAAAAAAAAGCAAACCAATACGCGAAAGAAAGCAAAACAACACGGGAGAGCGGCTTTATTTTTCGGCTACTTCAACTCGTTTGGTGAAGCGAAATCTAAAGCTTGAACACACAATGGGAAAACTGTTCATTCAAGTTGGTTGGTACATCACGTGGCGAACACATCATAATGATAATCATAGGACGGCACTGAGTACGAGATTGTACCACATTCACACTAATGTTTTATATACTGCGCTCCCACTATCCAACTTATACGCGGCGCAGCAACGGTTGAAATCTGTAAGCGCACCAAGGACAACGAAAATGAACACGTCTGTTACCATTCTCCACTAGACCGCAGCATGCATCAGCAAGAATCGAATCGGCACGAAAAGCTGGAACTAAATACCTCGCACAGGCGATTGAAAAGTACGTCGTTCGTCATAGACCCAAGACATCTGTTCAAGTTCAGATGCAATCACGTAATATTTAGCCCACGTGTGACGCTCCATCAGATGAGAGATGAAATCCGCCAACGCACCATACCTGTGGTCGGGCGTGGCCGCCAGAAAGACGTGCGCCAGCTGATGCGCTCCGTTCAGAATGGGCGGCAGGCAGGCCAGCATCTGCACGTAGAACTGGAACCGGCCGTACTCGCCGATATGGTCCAGAGCCTTGGCCAAATCCATAACGGCGACACTGCTAAAATAGTGCGGCGGTCGCTGTTGCCGAGGCGTCAGGCACGTGCCCTGCAGGACAGCTACGACGGAAACGTTTCTTCGTCTCACGGCGTCGTGTTCGATGCTCGCCGAAGGCGCGCGCCGACGATAGCTGCAAAGTGCAGGCGGTGTCCGTGGTGTCTGGTAACTGTTGCTGTCTGCGGAGCGCCGGCTGTGAGAACAGTCACGCCATCATGGTAGGCGCGCAAGAAGCAGCAGCATGCGGCAAACCGAACGCCGGAACACGAGACTGAGCTCGCGCCGCACTCGGTCGCGCGCCTGAGGAAACTGGGTGGGCGACGCAGGCCAACGCTAGCAGCGGCCAAAAGCTACGGCGGATGATCGACAACGCTTATCTCCCGTGCATCGCGGGGCCGCCGGCCGTTGATGAAAGGATGCCGGCGGCGCGGTGTGCTCGAGAGAAGATTCTGCCCCGTCATGCACACAAACGCGATGGGGTGAAAGAGCTCGCTTCGCAGAAATTCCGGTGTCATTGGTTGTGAGCGATTATTCGAGATAGATGCAAACAAAGAACTGCTTGCAAGCACGGGGCGCGTTCTATCACGGAGCCACGCTACAGCTTGAAATCGATTCTCATGTATTCATATAAAGCGCCTTACAAGAAAGTCATATGTATTGGGAGGAGTCTCCTCAGCACGCAGTATTGCCTGGCGGAATGACAGAATAGCGCCAGGCGTCACAGCGAGTGCGACGAGTTTAAAGCTGCCCAATCATTACGGCGCGAAGGTGCTCCTGGCACGAAATGACGCAATATAGTGGCCCTTCCCTGATTCGCGAAATGAACAGTCATGGCGTATAGTGGGCACTGCACAACGGTACTACGGACGATAGTTATAGCGCGAGAACAGAACGACGACACAGAGACAAGTAGGACACGAGCGCTCGTGTCCTTCTTCTCTGTGTCGTCGTTCTGTTCTCGCGCTATAACAATCGTCATGTCATACCAACTAGCCCAAGCTGCCACACTTCTACGGTACTACAGACTTGCAGTAGGCATTCTATGACAGTTTGAAACGGCCTGAAACGTTCCTTTCCGTGCGGCGCAGTTGAAGGCGACATGCATGGGGCCTGATTACGCTCTCGCGTTCCGCCCTAGAAGGTGAAGAGTGCTCGAAGCTTTCCACACGAAAGTTTTAACTTTTAACACTTTCAGTCAGGGGCGTAGCCAGAAAACTTATTAACAGGGTAGGTGGGGGGGGGGGGCGTTCTTATTTTAAGGCACCTCTTCCCCCTCCCTGTACCACCCTACCTGCACACACATATAGCTAAATCCAGTACTAACGAGGTGCGCAAAGGCTGCAAAAAGTAAGAGCTTGGCTTAAAACGTACAGAATTCTAACAACTAAATAAATTTCAAACATTTTAGGCATACTGCTACACATATTCTACATATAGCTGAAAACTCGACATTGTGGCGGGCATGCCAAAACAACCCATTCATTTTTTTTTTCGCGGCAACACACATGCCGCGGGTTTAAATAATGCCCGCGAAATATGTATGGGGTAGGCTTTTCGCCTCGCCCCACCACTTAGGCGACTAGGTGGGGAGGGGAGCAAAGTCGCTTCCCGTCCTGGTGCGCCCGTATAGGCCCACTAGTGTTCCAATAGGGAAAGAGCTGCATCAGACTACTGCTTGGTCCCACTTTTCTACTCTCTGCTAAATGGTTCTCAAGTGATGCCGATTTTTTGCTCTCAGCCGCATGCGAATTTCGCAAACCTTTCCTGGCGGCCATGCATTGTCTTCCCACCAAGTAATCCAAGTGTAATGGAGTGAATTATTGAAAGAGATTACAGGGCTACCAGAAGAGGTACAGGTCATTGTACCTTTTATGTGCTTTATTCCTCAAATGTTCACTGTAAGTAAATACAAGTGCTCAGTCATTTTTATGGTTCTATGTTACTTTGACACATGTTTTTAAACGGTTCTTTGGTTTACACAACAAAAACAATGACTTCATTAAGGAAAACATGGTACCAGAACACTCCGAATAGGTTTCGACTGCTTAAGACTTTTTTAACCTGCATGTAGTGCTTGATGGACAAACATCAAACTCTGGATCTTTACTCAGCAGCATAAAATATGATCACTGAGCTATTGTGGCAAATGGCTGACAGTGTTTAATAATTAAAGAAAAAAAATTATAATTAAAGGGTACATATACAATGTTCTGCCTCTCCTATTTGTCAGTACAGGAAGAATCCCAGTAAATTATGAAGATATTTATTTCACAAAAGCAGTAAATTATGAAGATATTTATTTCACAAAAGCACACTTGCAGTCTGATGGGTAGTTGTGAAACCGCAGGAGACAAATGTGAGAATACGGCTTTGCCTGACTCGTCCATTTTTCGCGGCTTTCTTTGAGTGGATGCTTCACGCTAGGCCCGGTGCAGCTTGGTCCTAAGCTCTCATCGCTTTCTTTCTTTTTTCCACAAGTACACTGGAGCAGAATCCTTTGTACCTTCTCTGACTTTCTTCACAGGTGGGTTCTTTTTGTCCTGTGTGAATGAAAAATGACATCAGTGACATTATGTGTAAGGTACATCAGCTGGAATGTCAGAAAGTTTCACTAAGATGTGTTGTTCACTCATAATGCTGTCAGAGGTAAATATGTGAACAAGAGAATGAAACGGCAGACACACCTCATTTCTGAAAGTGTAGCATCAGATGTCGTTCAAGAACATGGTACGAAGCTGTACAACATGTTCATATGTCATAAAATCTAGTCAACTAGGTATATTGTGAGAGAACATTCAGGCAGCAAGCCACTTCTTTATTGACACTCGAGTCTAAGCTCTGCTGCTCAGGCCCAAGCGGCGATGATGATCATCTACAGGTATACGAATAATGCTCACAATATATTCAAATGAAAAAGGTGGTAAAATGCCAACTAGATATAAGGTATAGTCACTTCAAGAAAGGAGAGATGACCTGCAGGTGAAAAGAAAAGTCAAAAAGATGTACTGTACGCTGTATTTAAGGAAATCATAAGCAGACATGCTCGACTACAAAATGGTGTTCTTAAAGACGCTGAGTACAATTCACTATCATAAAGACAATATGACTACTAGTGTCTGAACTCAGGACGCACATGTGGGCTGCCTCATAATCGATATATCAGAAAAGACAGTACGAAAGCAGGAGACAATGTGCATTACTACGTTGGATACTTGGAACATTTTCTTAAGAGTTTTTTAACTAGCTTAGTGAGTCTACCTAAGCGCTTGATTCATTTTTGAGTCTACAGAAAATGCAAAGAACAGCCAATTTTAAAATAAATCAACTCGCATCATATACCTTGACTCCTTGGGTTCATTAGGTTTAGTTAACTAAAGCATCGCACATGTCATGAGAAATTTTCGAGCGGATATATTAACATGGGGCTTTTTTTGACAGGCACACAAAGCTATGTGGACTAAACTCTTCGGTAGTCTGCTGCTATGGCTGGGTCCAAATAGGGAGGTGAGAATCGTACAACTGTGCCCTAACAGTTGAAGGGACACTAAAGAGAAAAACGATTGTTTGTGTATTATTAAAGTACTATTTAAAAATCCCCCAAACACCACTATTACCGCAAGACGATGCTTGTTAAGCGAGAAATCGAGCAAGAAAAAAATTCAAATGAAGATTGCAGCAACAAACACTGACGTCATAGATTTTGAAGGCATCTACTGCATGGGCGTTGGCAGGATTTTGTCTTAGGGGGTGGGGGGGGTGCAACCACCAGTGTTGCCAACGTTACTAGAATTAGGTCAGTTTCGGAGCTCCCCGTAGGCGCGCACTCTCTGAAGTGGCCGTGGTGGCCGACGCGAGAACTAGTGGCACTGATGTGCCATTTTGCTTCAAGCCGCGCGCGTCGTCTGCTGCAGCGCTAGTGATTCGCGTTCTCGTCGCCGCTCTCGTCAGTCGTGATAACCGAGATTCGCCATTGACACTTGAGCGGTAAACTCAACCACTTCAGAAACGAAAATTTGTAAAACATCTGTTTCATAATCACCACTAAATGTCAGGAGCCTTTGCAATCAGAAAACTAATTATTATTTTTTTTTACTTATTTATTTACAAACAGTGCCCGGAACGCTGTTTTCGGGCGGAATCGGCTGTGCCCGAGAAGCTTGTGTTGGGCGCTAGTTCGCGGTACATTATAAAAATAGAGTGCGCGAAACACAAGACGCCAGAATAGAAGTACACAGCACGAGTTGTTAGTATGCGATCGTCCTTCTATATTGGTGGCTCATCTTAAGCGTAGTTTATTTTGTAATCAGCTGTGCATCTTTCACATTCTTTCCAGTGTTCGTCGGCCTGCAAAATTTCCCAGCTAAATGTCGACTGCGCTATAATAAAAACACTTTTTAGAAATACAGTTTGCTCAAGGTGGCATTTTTTTATATTGTGTAGTTATCAGCCATCTTTCTCGCGAGAGAATTCTATCATGGGGGTATAAAAAATGGTAGTTATCATGTTAACTCTCGAGCGAAAGATGGCTAAAGTATTAGCCATCTTTCTCGAATCATTTCTCTAGGTTATTGCCGAACACTCGTTACATTAGTGATGTCATAATTGAAAGCCTTAGCAAATGAGGAAGCTCAGCAAGGGTATTTTCGATTCTCTCATTCGAAACTGCGGAAAGCTTTCGCTCAAGAGCCAGGATCTCCTTACGTTTCTTCGTTTTTGAGGCAGCCGCACGGGCAAACCTCTCCGAGAGGTTGCGGACCTTTTGTTTTCTGGCTTTCACCACCTTTGCAGGCTTTCTGACTAGCAGTGGCCTCAGAAAGCTAGTAGGCCGCTTTGTAAACACTGTACAGTGTTTACGATGAACACTAATGGTTGTGGGTACAATCTAGAGCTACCACCTCGTTCCACAATAACAGTTTTTTGTAGTAGCAGCTCTTGGTGCAAGATTTCTGCAGCAGAAAAACACCGCACGTCATCCCTGACACGGCATCATCGATTAATTTTTGGCTCCTGCACGCGGAAGACAACGAGAAGTTCATCGCTTCATTGAGCGCGAACAGTGTAGCTGACGAGACGTCTGATCTGCCCGGAGATGCGTCGTCGCTAAAATCACTCGACCGACTCCATGACCATGACTTCCCTATTTCATTTTCTGGCATGAGCTCATCCCTAGCACGTGTGCGTGTGTGTGTGACCTCCTTGTTATTGTAGTCACATGTGCCTTCGATATGCACTCTGGCAGACCGGGAAAAAAAGCGAGGTAATGTCTTTGGCACTAGCGCCCATTTTCCTCGAGGTGGAAGTATTTAATTTCCCATTTATAATGTACTTATGATATTTGACATTATCGTCCGCCTCAAAATGTCACTCACATATAGTGGACTTGTGAGTCAGCCGCCCATCCTTGCGGCACAGCATCTAGGCCCATTTTTAACGCGACAGCGTTAAAGAGTTCGTTTCACAGAAATTCTCGCGTCGGCGTCGGTTTCGTTGGTTGTGAGTGAAAAATAATCATCTTGGGCGCAACTGGAAAATTGAGAAAGCTGCAAATATAAAAAATTCTAGGTCTGAGTAGGGGGTCGAACCCGGGCAGTTTGCGGGGAGAGCAGGAGTTTTACTACACAGGCACGGGTGTGCATTTTAGAACCTTTTTATTGAGAAATAAATAAATACATATTCATAAAAACCATATTGGTCTACTCGCACCACTTTGACGGTTTAAAAATGGTTCATTTTCACCAATTCATAAAACACCTGCATACGATTTTGAGGTTATATAAACGTTCGATCTATCTTGCGCACATATTACTCATTCAATGAAGTTTCCCGTGCTGATTTTGCTTTAAGATCCATGTGGCTCACGGCCATGCGTTTTATCCAGAGACTGTAAAGGCCCAGTAATTGCGTCATATTATATGGAACACCAACCTCATTCTGTATTGATATATAACGTAAGCCATGAGGTGTTATCGGCAGATATTTCTTCAGGGTCTTTTGTACCACATCCCAAAAGAATATCGGATCCCAGCACTCACTCACAGCATGTTCAACCGTTTCCGGCTCGTTACACAGAGTGCAGTTTGTGTCGATGCCAGACACAGCCAGGAGGTAGCACACCGGGCCCGTGCCCCCCCCCCAGGAAATTTTTTTCGCGATAGCATAGAGAATAACAAATGACCATTTCAAGGGGGTGCCTTGCCCGAAATAAAGCAGGTGCCCCCCGCCCAATTCCCCCCTCGAAAAAAATTTCTGGCTACGCTTTGCTTGACTCGAGTAGATGCGCTGGAAGCAACAGTACCTTCAACCAGTAGTGGGGCACAACCCAACATCAGCCTCCCAATACTCGTTGAAGGACGCGCTTCTTCATCATTCCGTAAATAAGATGAAATAACAATACCCAATTACGCAACATACATGCGATACCCCCCCTCCTCACTCTGCGACGCCTTTACTTATCTTCTTTCCGCGGGAACATGCGGGCGGCTTTTTTTAAACTCATCGCGATCCCAGGGTGGCTCAAAGAAATGATGATCAATGTCATTTCCGTAGCCGCTTTTGCGGCACGGGGCACAACAATAAGGCATTGTTTATTGGCGCTCTTATCACATGTTAGAACTCTTTCGTAAGAGACGACAGTTCACTAAATAATGACGCGAAGAAGCAACCAAGCGCCGAAAACGTGTTGTCGTGTCTAAGCGGCAACACGCGCGCCGCGAGGCGCGGCGTGGTATGTGAAGCAAGACGGAACAGCAGCGCCATTACCGTATTTACTCGATTCTACCGCGCCCTCGATTGTAACGCGCACCCGATTTCCACCGCGAAAAAAAAAAAAAAAAAAAACGTAAGACATCGATTGCAACGCGCACCCATTTTTTTTCGCTGGCCCGCACGATCACACCACTCGAAAAAACGATTCCTTTCGGGATTGTTGTGCCCATCTGACGTGTAACAGAGCATTGCCGTCACTGTAATTTTACCGTGGACCGATGTCAGCAAGCGAACTTGCTTTGCCCCCTTCTTCTCGACAGTTGTGGTGCCAGGCATGTCGAAGTAAAGAGGCGTCTGATCGGCATTCCAGATTTGCCCAAGCAGGTAGCCGTTGTTGCGCCGCAAGTTTAGGACGAACCTTTGAAAACTGTAAAGCTTTTCATCGTACTTCTCCGCAAAAGTTTTCGCATATGCATGTTCCCCTTCGAAGGGAAGAGCCTTTCCTCTTCATATAGTTAATTAGCCAGCACCTGCTCGCTTTAAACTAGCTCCGCATTAGACTTTTTTCTAAGACTAATTGCATAGCCCGCACTTGGAGCAGTTCTGTCGTCACGGGCCGCTGTGCCGCTCGCTCCTCAAGCACATACTCGCGGAGCAGCTCTTTAATTTGCGGAAACCGACCCTGCTGTGGTTCACTGAAGCCTTTGCGTGAAGCTTTGCTGTCGACAATCTTCTGCTTTTGTTTCCGCCGGTCCCGCACGCACGTTTCGGGAACGACCGCGATGCGGCCCGACTTCCGTCCGTTTCCGCACACACGATGACTTTTCTTTTAAAAGCGGCATCGTGGTGCACTTAAGTTTTTGGAGTCGGCCCTTTCACGTCGTCGATGCTAAGGCACTACTAGATGACGAACTCCTCAGCACACGTACGAAGTGCCGCACATGGTAAACACATAGGCAGAAATAGCCGACGCACCATGCCGACGCACGTAGGGGGCGGCCATTTTGGATTTGCAATGGCAATAGATTGACCGTAATTTTTTGTTCGTACTCGATTCTAACGCGCATGCGATTTATGAACTCGCTTAACCGGAAAAAAGGTGCGCGTTAGATTTGAGTAATTACGGTAGTTCACGCGTCAGCCGCTCGTGCCGGCACGCGCGCGGAGCTGCGAAACTGACCTGGTTCAAGTAACGTTGAGTGTTGCATCATGGCGAGAGAGAAGGGCACGCACTGGTATGACTGGGGGGGTTGCTCGCGTAGCTTGAAGGGGGCAAGTGCCCCTATTTCACACCTCCGCTGACACTAATGGTCTACTGGGTCCTATCTAGGTTCTAATCGATAAAAATGAAGTACAATGTCATCTGTGGGTGCTATATATCTATCAAAGGAAGTTTCAAAAAATTTTATCAAGCTAATGTAGCGAATATTTCGGCATAAAATTAAAAATGAAACTTAAACCTTGATTTTCTCTGGTAATAATGAACTTATGATAGAGAAACTAATGGTATAAAAGTTCTCAGAGTGTACTTCGTCATTCTAAACCAGGTCACTGTTTCTCTTTAGTCTTGAAAGGATTAAGAATTAGTTTAGTTGGTCTATCAAGTATTGCTGCAAATATTAGTGTCAGTTGTGATCTGGTGAAACAGATACGAGCAGAGACACAAGTGAGCATAAATATGTAGATTGAGATGATGATACGGGTGCAGGAAACTTACAAGGAGCTTCTTTTTCACAATCATCTTCTGCTCGACAACTTTAAGCTCCTTTTGCCTCTCCAGTCGCTTGGTCAACTCTCTGTAGCTCTTCTTCATTTCATGGGTTGCTTCCTGAAAACAAGAAAAGAGCCCTTGAAAATAAGGTGTAGGCTACAAATGTGAAAAGCATAAGAACTGATTGAATGATCGGGCTTTAACATTTTAGTGTGCTAGGGCGCATTCTATAACGAAGGGCTTTAGGTTGATTCTGACTACTTGGAGTTGTCCACAAGCACTTAAATGTGAGCACAATAGCCGTTTTGCAATTTTATTCAATGTGAAAAAACATGTGTGAACATACAAGTTTGAAGCTCATTTGACCAATAGGGCACAGAGGTGGCTAAAGCAACCTGTGCGTCACCGTTTCTGCTTTGCTGCTCGTTGCTTTTTAGGGGCGAAGAATCTTAGGGTCGAGGCTTGTCCATCCACATTTGTGTCTGCCATAGGGAGTACGTGGATGTGAGACACCGAAGTGGTTTAACAATAGACTAATACCAATCATAATTGTGACAGAGGAATGTAAAACACCTGGAGGCACAAACCATTTATACTATCTAGTCAGCGACTTCAACGTACACATTATGAACCGTAGGACCTAGCCTTGTCATCGGTTATTACTGTCCACTGTCATGGTGTATAAAAAACTGTTGCTATAGTCGAAACATATGTGTGTGTAAAGACTTCATGATAAACTAGCAACAATCATAATTGTGATGAAACAATAGGAAACGCCTAGAAGAACAAACTCTTTATACTAGTCGGCGATTTCAATGTAGACATTATGGACCTTAGGACCGAGCTCCGCCCACTTGTCGTCATTCAATAATAATATCTGGGGTATTACGTCACAAAACCACCATATGATTATGAGAAACTCCGTAATAGAGGGCTCCAGAAATTTTGACCATCTGGTGCTCTTAAATGTGCACCTTTTCAGCCCCACCAGAATGCGACCGCCACGGCTGGGATGGAACCTGCGACCTTCGGGTCAGACGCAGAGCCGCTGATCCACCATGGCAGTCCCATCATTATTTATTTCAAGGGGATGTGTGGATTTTCTTATTTCATTTTAGTGTGTCTTCTAGGGTAGATTGGCATGTTATGAACATAAAACTCGGTACTCACCTAAAGTGAGAAAAAGGGCACAGTTTATTTTTGGATTCTGTGCCTTCATTACATTGACGCTGGAGAAAGCCTGCCATCGTTGAATGTTCAATCGCTTTGAGGAAAGTAAAGTAGAGGATCCAAGTGACTAAATTATATTGAGTCTGGATTATTTTGGATGAACGAAGAAACCTAAATATGTTCAGAGTGCTCAATTCAGATCAGATCAGGATGTAAAGCACCTGGAAATGACCAATCAGATGTACGAAAATAGTACATGACACAGTAGCTCCAACTTGCCTTAATCACATCCTCCGGAATATCAGCAATGGATTCCTTGTGAAGGGTTTCCAATTTGGGTCGATTGAAGGCTCGGTCCAACAAAGATGGGTGAGTTTCCAGCTTCTTGGCAAAATCAAAGTTTTGAGCTGCAAAAGAGTAGACAAACAGACATTCCGTGCAATAACTCAGTGAAACCCGAAACAGTTAGAATACATTATGTGGCTTTCTCGCTAAGGCGTTTTATTAAGGCACGGTGCATGTTTGACCATTAGCAAGTGTTTCTGTCATTGCAAAGGCTTGATGCAAAGGCTTAAGCCCGGAAATCCATGGTGTGCGAAGCCTTTTAAGTGTGCCTTTTGAAATGTCAAGTTAACAAATGTTGCCATTATATTTTAATATATTTCATTCTATGTCCATTTCAGTGCTTATTCTCATGTAGCAGCCATGAGAAGCAATCTTCAGGTGAAACCTTTCCCAGTGCTTTTA
Organism: Rhipicephalus microplus; assembly: GCF_013339725.1. Taxonomy (NCBI): domain Eukaryota; kingdom Metazoa; phylum Arthropoda; class Arachnida; order Ixodida; family Ixodidae; genus Rhipicephalus; species Rhipicephalus microplus. The sequence continues at coordinate 155,321,075 of NC_051171.1, read as the reverse complement.
GAACCACTATGAAGTGCAAACCAGCACTATGTGTATGCTCATGACATTTGCAAACGCAATCGCAGAAAGCGAAATACCTAAATACAAAGTGTCTGCAGTACCTTCCTCTTTGGAGTCCACAAAAAATGTGTGGGTCTTCACACGCCCGCCACTATTATCGAGAAGATGGAGATTGGCTCTGAGTCTTTCAATTTTCTAGACAGAGAAGTAAACAAGACTAGTTAGCATAACAAACCGATGACTACAGCGAACTATTAAAACACGAACAATACTGAACAAACGTGGCAGCCATTCCTGGTACCCAGAAAAGAGAGGTAGAAAAGATATACTTTATTCTCTATTCATGAAATACCCCGCAGCACCCGAGAACATTATCCCGGGGGGTTACATAAATCAATGACGTACATCATCGTACGCACACAAAATACATCAATAACTGAAATACACCTTTGTTCACACACATAATACGGTTATTTTCACACATAAATACATCTTCATTCAGCATACAGCACGAGATTACAGCATTGAAAAAAATACATCTTCATTCGCACTCAGTACTTGCTTATCAGTTAGCTTATTCCACTGTTTAATTGTTCAAGGAAAACAAGGAAAAAATGAATTGGCATACATGTTCGTTTTAGCTTGGTATTCCAGGATCTTGCAACTATGATCAAAACATTTTGATATGTAATGAGGTTTGTGTAGGTAAATGTCTCTATAGTTCCAGTTTTATTATTGTAAATCAAATAAAGAAACTTCAAATCTCTGTTTATGGCGGCGGTCAGAAAGACACTCCCATCCTAGCTCAGCCTTCATTGCAGTACAGCTCTCCCACCTTCCATACCGTCCCAAGACGAACCTAGCAGCGCGATTCTGGATTTGTTCAAGAACAGCAATGAGGGTTACCTCGGCAGGATCCCACACGACACAACTGTATTCCAAGATAGGTCTAATACAAGTAGTGTATGTCATGTAATTTAAATTCACATGCGAACATTGCAGGTTTTTTTGTATAAAATTTAAGGCCTTACCAGCTTTTGCTATGAGAGTGCCCACCTGGGGCCTCTATGAACACTCAGATGATAGTACCACACCTAGATACTTATATGTACTATCTTGCTTCAACTGTACATTGTTCAAATGATACCGTGACTGAAATGGTTTCATCTCTTTAGTAAATGAAATATGCACACACTTTGTTATACTCAAATTCATTTTCCATTTGATACACCAGCTATGAATCAGTGATAAGTCTTTCTGAAGTTCTGTTGCATCATCGGGATCGAAAATGTTTCTGTACACAACACAGTCATCCGCAAACAACCGTATTGAAGATTAAAATTCCTGCAGAGATATCATTGACATACTTTTGCTTCGGTAACACGTTTCGTGGTGACGTAGTTGACATCTTGTGTCTGCATAAGCTTGAGCTGAGCCGGCGTGAATTCTTCCCCTTTCACTCTGTCGTGGTGCTCGCCTCCCTGAAAATTAAACGAGGGGTCACGACATGCACTATGACAGAAATGACTACGCATCGTCTTGTGCACTAACTTACATCGAGTTTGGCGTTGACCATGTGAAAGTAGAATTCATCCGGATTTCTCGTGAGCGCTCGCTGGCGCAGTCGCTTTAGTCGCTTTTGTTTATTCTGGTAGTCCCTGCGAACGAGGAAATGTAACACACGTGTTGTTGGGACGCACGTTATGCACAGGCGATGGTGACAATAACGGCTCTGATATCAACCAGAAGATTACCTCGCTCTGAGCTTGTAGTCTTTCTTTTTCTCCAGCACACCAAGGTGACGCCTGGCCTCGGGCTGTAAAGCAGGGGGATCACGTACAACGCTCAGTACTCATGTTTCATCCGTAAGACAGGCGGAACGAGAATCTATATTTACCTGCTGTCGCTCTTTGTGTATCCTCTGGCCTGCCTTCGCTGCTTTTGCGAATGAAGACATCTTTACAGCAGTTGATCAAGCAACGTAATCAAGTCAGAAACACGCAACTCAAGAGAAGAAGTAGACAGCAATCATACAGCTGTCGTGGAAATTTTAATGTTGCACGCCGCCATACTTGTGTAGCGATGACGATGGGTACAAAGAACTCCAAAAGGGCATTAAGTAACCGAAACCGTAACCACAACCGGGAAATCTTACGGCAGCACAATGTATGTGTTATTGTGATACAACGTTTAAACAAGGTATTGTTACAGCAATAATATATAGCTAACATGAATAATTACATGTCTGCGGCGTTTAGTGTTTACACGCTTGCTTCCAGCAAAACAAATTGCCTTCAAGATCTTTTTTAGGTAAGGGTGCGTGCTTTGCACCGCACAACTATTGTCTCGAATGGCATGAATAGGACGGCTTGTGAATGCCTATACTCTTGGTCACGGAACCAGAAGCAGATAACGTCTTGTTCGCAACTCTAAATTCTCAATCGTCATTCCTCGCAACAAGACCAGTAGTTCTTGTCCTGATGACACTGACGATTGAAACGAGACATGCATCTCGAGAACAGTGGTTGAGTTTATTATAAAGTCATCACACAATAATTATTTGCAGAGAGTACGCAGATGAGTGTCTCAATTCTCAATAAGATAAGTTTACAATAAGGCTGACGCGGAAAAAATGAATAGCAGTGAAGCAAACACGCACGATGCTGCAGCACAGCTAGCAAGAATAACTCCACCAAAAAATGAAAAGAAGAAAAAAGCATACTATAAGAATAGGGCATTATATGCACAAGTACGAAAGTAATGCATTTATATTCACGCATAACGAATTCAAGGATGGTGATGATGGTTGAAGTTAATGGTATAACTAATTCTTAATTTTCAACGCTGAAAACGAGGATGTACTTAGTCGGAGCTACATTAGAGTAGAAACGGGGGCGGCGCAAGCGGGAGGCGTGGGGTAGAGTTACTGTATATGCTCCCTACGGGAGCATGTAATAACTTAAGCTCCAGCCACTGTACTTTAGCGTAGGGTAGCGTCCAGCCCGTCGCCCCTCCAAAAATTTCGCCTGCCCACGCTTTGTCCCTCCAAGAGCAAACATAGTCAAACGACAACGCATAACTACACGCACCAGCGCTGGCATTAAAACAGTGACTTAATGATATAAAGTTGTGCCCAGGAAAACGACAGTGTGACCATATGCAATAGACTATGACACATACATATACCAGCATTTTCTATATAGGGAAACTAATATTTATAGCCACTTTCTGGGAGAGGACAATAAAACATGTTGGCTTAGAACGAGAGAAAGAGGGAGGTAGGGAGGGGGAGAAGGAATATAGAAAATATAGGAAGGTTAACTTGACTGCGTCATTTACTACCCTACACAAAGGGGCAGGGAGGAATGAGTAAAGAAAGTAAAAGAGGTACAGAGGAGAGACACCTTACACACCACACACAAAGTGCGGGGTTTCAGAGCCGGTCGGTCAGTGACATTGCTTTCAAGTTTACTGCAGGAGGCCTCGTGTGGCTTTTTGCGCGGATGTGCAGTGAGATCAAGCCCCCAAGGTCTTTTCTTGGGTATAGGACCGATCATAGAGTCTCCTCAAGGTACACCGGAAAGACTGGCGAGCTTGTTTATATTGGGGACAGTGCGCAAGGGATGGTCAATAGTCTCAACACAGTTGCTGTTATTGCACTTGGTCACCCATGCCAATGTTAGAAAACGCCACACCAACCAAGAGCCGATACAACATTGTTGCGTTACGTCACGAAATCTTTGATGGCGATTGTAGTTCGCTCGATATATCAAGGGCAAATGTTCTATCGCGAGGACTAAAGAGACAGCGTGAAAAAAGAAAAATACACCACTGTTGCGGCATCAGTGATTTATAGTGTCGATTCTCCGATTTCCCCTTTTATTTATAATTTTATATGCCTCTTTAAATGTAATTTATTAATGCGTTTCACACGCCATCTAGCTCTTTATTGGTGTCACTTACGAAATGTGCGTCACAATCACAAGATTACCGTCATCACCAAATTCTACAGTCTTGCTATTAAAAGTTTACTACCGAAAAAGTGTTGACACTTTGAGAGCATACTATCAAAAGACATCACGCAACTATACATAAAACGTTTTATCAGAATGGAATACAGACGAATTTTATCTGGACAGCTCTCTTGGCTTACAATCTTACAGAAGGACGTTTAATGTGCAGCTACTCGTTCTCGCTTTCCGGTACGAAACACGAAAGATACGGCAGCTAAAACCGAATTAACACCTGCAAACGATGCACCAACACCGGTTTGATTTCAAGTTTAACTAGAACATCAAACAAAGCGCGCGCGAGCGCCCGTTTGTCTCGAAGGAGTAAGCGAAAAGAAAGACGAAGCGAATTCTCGTCGAAGGCGGCGCACGCTCGGCGAGCACAAAACGCAGAGCTCTGCGCAAACAAGAAGCATCCTCGGCCGATCGTGCACGGTAAGAAACCTCGCCTCGCTTCTCTATTTAAGTTGTGACGCCGCATCACTCCCATTTCGACGTCCCAAAACGCGCAAAGGCTTATTGAATTCCAGACGTTTCGCAGACACTTAATGCCGTCGGTGCTAACGGCCCTGGTCCCCCGCTGGAATTAAGCGACGCCGCAGTAACGCAGCTCCGCGCAAAAGCGCCTTGCTTGTACCTTTATTTCTGCTTTTCGCACCAAGGCGCATCAGATGGAACCGTTCACAGATTTCTGATGTTAGAATAAGAGGAGCCCCGCGTAAGAGCGTTGCTGGGGCGAATCGCAACTAAAGTTTAACGAAGGCAACGCGAATAGCAATGTTCCTAAACGAGCTACCCTTTTTCGTTCTTTGTTTGCAGACCGTTATGGCATGGTGCACGATTAAAGAGGCGCTCTTTTGCGAAGTACGTGCTTAACTTCCAGCGCAGCTCTTGGATCGGAAGTTAACGACACTCCGAAATAAGGAGAATCTGTGAGTATACGTTTTATTTGCTTGCTGCCGTTGTACCTTCATATGACAGTCGCGTGTCGGCATTATTATCTTCTTTGTCTTTTTCTAATGGATAAGCAATTCATTCAGTAATTTGAAATCTCCCAGTCCACGTTTAGCACTTGGCTTTAATTTCATTAATTACGATGTAAAAATATTACTGATACCATTAATATGGCCTATCAACTTTAAAATTCCATTATAAATAATTTTAACATATGGTGTAGTATAGCGCAAATTCAACGGGGACACAGAGGACACCAAGGTGTTGTCCTCTGAGTCCACATCGAATTTGCGCTACTATACACCACATGTTACAATATCTCACCAACTAGCCCAGCTGTCAAACCTATTGGACTCCATTGTAAATGTCTATTTTATATATTATATCAAGGTTATGTTACTATGTCATTAACATACACTAGAAACATCGAGAGCCGTTATGAAAGGCTTTCTCGCGCAACATCATCTCCGAAGCACTGACAGTTAAAAGCAAAGTTTTCTGATGAGGTAGATTCATAAAAAAAAGAAAACTGCCGGCCACTAGATTCCGGCAGTTTTTGTGCGTATTCGTAAGCGTTAGTACAAGTCATACATCACGACTAGTTTGTATGTAGACTTCTCTGCCGATGCGAACAGCTTACATGATCGCGTCCGCCAGCCAGCTAGCGACATAAAACTAGTCAGCAACCGCGATACCGCACTGCTTTCATTATGTCCCTTTTCGGTTCGGTAACGCTTTAGCAGACTATACGTCACTATGAAAAACCTGATATATTAGAGTCGAATTGCTTATGACTTCCAAGAAAAATACAGCGTGTCTCTTCCTCGCTTCGCATGGATGAAAAATCTATGAACACGTGGTGCCACTGTAACCAACGTGTTGACAAGTGGCACTGTCTTCTTCTAGAAGGCAATGTCTTGAAGACAAAACCACTAGCCGAAGCGCTGGATACGGTGGCACTCACTCTTCAAGGGCTCTTTTATCTCTGCAAGCTTTCATCTTCCCCTGGACTTCTGCCTTATTTGGATTTCTTACTTTTTGTTTCAGACGCAGGCGCGAGAAAGACAAAGCGCGCAGTGCGGACCAGATCCTACACACACACGTGACATCCGCCATGAGCCGAGGAAGCCGAACGGCCACGCAGCGCCTGCGACTCGAGTACACCAAGCTGCTCCGGGAGCCCGTGCCGTACGTGTCGGCCCACCCGCTGCCGGCCGACATCCTCGAGTGGCACTTCGCCGTCAAGGGACCCGAGAGCACGCCGCTCGAGGGCGGCGTGTACCACGGCAAACTGCGCTTCCCCGCCGACTTTCCCTTCTCGCCGCCGTCCATCTACCTGATCACGCCCAACGGACGCTTCCAGTGCAACACCCGGCTCTGCCTGAGCATATCCGACTACCACCCGGAGTCCTGGAATCCGTCCTGGTCCATGTCCTCCATCCTGACCGGACTGCTCAGTTTCATGGTGGACGAGACGCCCACGCTCGGAAGCCTGGACACCACGGTCGAGCAGAAGCAGAAGCTGGCGCGCGAGAGCCTCCGCTTCAACCTCGAAGACAAAGTCTTCTGCGAGCTGTTTCCCGAGGTCGTCAAGGAGACCCGTGCGGCCCTAGCCGCTGACGCAGCCGTAAAGGGGGACTGTCCGCAGGTTCCCTGAAGCTACCGCTTCTTCCTGGGTGCTCCCGCATGTCACATGTTCCTTAACCTCCTTATTACTTCTTTACGATATGTAGCTGATTATGTACGTACCGGTCAGCAACGTCCTCTCCCCGAACTTAGACCTCTGTTTTCGTGGGGTTGATCGAATCGTCAAGTTAAAAAACATCAGGGGATGTGTTTTATTAACGATGAGCCCAGAGTTCGCAACACGTTGACGCGTCAAGGAATATGGCCGATAGAATTCTTACTTCGCATCGCACGTCACTCCACGAGCTGGTCACAGTGCACTGGGGAATCGTATGACAAGTGGGACGACTGCTACGCGGGTCTTCGCAACGTGCAGCCAGTTGCACGAACGCAGCTCGGGAACTTTTCAGGAGGTTAAGGAAATTGCCCATTAAAACGTGCCGTGAGCGGAAACGTCTTTGTTGATTACTCAGATAAGCGCGAGTTCAGGACACGTGGCGTCACGCCTTTGCGGAAGAACGAATTTCAAAAGGCCCCTAAACAGGTTCTGAAGATACAAAAAAAAAACAAAACAAAGAAAACAAGCACTTTATTCTCTCTCGGCGTTTCGGTACCGGTCATTTGAAGATGCGTTCTTCCTGAAGGGCGCGCAGAGCTGAGGCGAAGCGTGCAATGAAATTCGCGATATACATGCTCAAGCGGAACAATTCCCAGCTATATGTAAGTTGGGAGAATGCCGCCTTCTGTAACACCAGCACCACCAGCATAATCAACAAATTACAGTGTTGTCAAGAGCATAAATTTTGGCGTAATTTTTGGTAGCGGTAATTTTTCGGTCTGCATTCCATGACGAAAAAGAAAATGGTCCACCAATTACAAAATAGTTCGACATGTTTATTCATCATCATCAACAGCACAACTATAAACAAAGTGAACAGCTGGGTATATAGGTTCGTGTGTTGCCCTATACGAAAGCATAGTGGGCCCTTCGCCGATTCGAAAAAAGAATAATTATGGAATAGTGGGCACTTAGCAACTGTACTATGGGTATTCAATGATACTCTAAAACAACCAATGTTGCGTGCACACTCATCGGTTTTATTACGTTGACGTGGCGTACTCTTGAAGGATCACCTAAAGCATCCTCCAGTTTTGTTATAACTTTAAGATATTTAAGTGCCTAATGTATTAGGTACCTAGATTAATTGGGTATTTAAAGTGACCTCACTGCAACTCAACTGATTTTTAATTAATTTACGGAATATTAAATAGGTGTGTGAGTTGGTTTCGTTTCATTTGGGCTTAAATTCGCCCCTCGATTCATTATGATTAGGTAATTCTAGCTTATACAAGTACTATGGTAAAGAAAATATAAAAAATTCAACTACTTCTCAGCCAATCCTTTGCATCGGATATAAGTTATGAGATGAGGAGAAAAAGAAGGGAAAGTAGAAAGAGGGCAGCGTCGAAAGGCCAAGTAAAATGACTAGATAAAGACAGGACACGCGCTCAAGACAGGAACAGCGCATGTCGTGTCTTCATCTCGTTTTTTGTATTTGTTCTAGCGCTGCCATTTCGCGTTAATTAAGGTCAATTAATTAGTTTTTACGAGTGATTTTGACATCTCTGTTATTGGCCGATAAGGAATTGTGCTTTAGGAAACACTATTGCTCAGAACGAACGGGAACCACTCGACCTTCACTGCGAAGGTGGCCGAGAGTAAAAAAGTTTGGAAACGTATGTGGCAGACCGTGCAGGGACAAGATGTCTATAGCCAGAGGGGCCAAGAGCGGAAGTGTGCAAATCGCGGAAACAGGCGCTCCGGCGTCTCACGGAAACAACTGTCATGCCAGTCGGCTGGCGTTTAACTGTGTCGAGGACGCTGCGGTGACAGCGGCTAATCCACTCTGTGCCGCTCTGTCGCCATACGGAATCGAGGAAGTAGCCACTGCTAAAGCACTAGTCCACGTGTATTTAAAAGTGCACATGAGAGCCAGTGTTTTAACGTGACAGTGTTGAAATAGTTCGCTTAGCGGAAATTCCAGCAACAGCAACCACAGCTTGTCAGCGCACCAGGTTGGGCTAGTCGGTTCTACATATCGAGGATGTGGATGCACTTTGAAGACTCGTACAGAGAAAAGACAGGAGACCCGTAACACTACATTAAGTTATTTATTAGGGGAAAAAAAAAAGGGAAGCATCCTATACATATGCTGAAGCATGTTACGCAGGGCCTTCGCATTACAAATTACCGGACATTCGAAAATTGTATCTTTTTCTTAGATAACTGCAACTAAGCTATGCTTACACATCATTCTGCGCATTTCCAAATCGTTTTGGCATCCACTACGAGTCTCACCGAGTGATTATGGTTGCGGGCTATGGCGGTGCATTGATAAAATTTCAGAGGGAGAGAGAGAAATAGAAAGGCAGGGAGGTTAACCAAGCTTGGATCGGTTGGCTAACCTACACTTGGGTGGGGTAAAGGGGAAAGGAAAAAGATAGAAAGCATCTTAGGCAGTGAATTGCGAGATGACCGTTGGAACCATTCTTGACACTATTTTCAATTTGTTCTCTTAGGCACCCTTAAAAGCGTCGCCAAGTTTACCCCTACGTATACATTTCCTGAAGAAAGTGGAACATTGTAAACTACGTCCTTTTGGCGCTGAACGAATTTTAATACTAACAATAAAACAGTGCATGTGGGCGGTAAGGCCACTCTCGGGAAGTTGTTTCTGCCACCCCTTCTTGTGACCTGTACCGTCTTGGAAACAAAAAGTTGAATATCTGATAATAGTAATTGTTTGAGGAACGTCCAAAAACCACGATATGAATATAAGACTCAAGAGTAAGTTGCAAATGAAACAAAGCAGGCAAGCATTTCACGACTCTGATTCACCGATATTGTTTTTCGTGTAAAGGGCTTGGTCTAATTTATAACTGCCGCCTATAGTAAAAAAAAAAAAACGAAAGTATTCTCAGCGATACAACTCTTACGAGTACTCAAGGAAGGTTGGTTAAAATGTCGTATAAATCCTGCCTTAAATATTATATGTGCGTTTCTTCTCCCTCGTCCTTTTCTGTGTTGTTATTTGTCTATTTTCTGTCGCGACCTTCATATATTGCGCGGTATATTCTGCTCGGATATGCTGCCGGACGATTCACGGTCAGGCTGAGAGCGCGTTCACTGAAGCCAAGCGCCCCAATTCTCAAAAACGAAAAAGAAATCTATAAAAGAGAGTGTGATCGAGTCGTTGTTGTGATGCATCGATGGCGTGTTACAAAGCACGCGCCGCAGAAACAAAAGAAATGTAAATCGCACCCAGATGGCCACGACGCGCGCTAGATAATTTGGGGAATTGCATGGCTTACCCATGTGCTCACTCACGCCTCACAGTTGGAAGTTCGAGAACGAACGAATCCTCTTTACAGGCCATTCGCACGCATGGCACGGGAACCTCGTTTACTGCAGGGGGGTGGGAGGGGGTGGGGGGGGTCTATGTAGCTTGATCTTGTTTTGTATTGCTCAGCAACAGCCCGGTTCAATCGCTGCGGAGCCGAACGTGTTCTATAGCATCGTGTCGTTTGCCCCGCCGCGGTGGTCTAGTGACTAAGGCACTCGGCTGCTGACCCGCAGATCGCGGGATCAAATCCCGGCTGCGGCGGCTGCATTTCCGATGGAGGCGGAAATGTTGTAGGCCTGTGTGCTCAGATTTGGGCGCACGTTAAAGAACCCCAGGTGGTCGAAATTTCCGGAGCCCTCCACTACGGCGTCTCTCATAATCATATGGTGGTTTTGGGACGTTCAATCAATCAATCAATCAATCAATCAATCAATCAATCAATCAATCAATCAATCAATCAATCAATCAACCAATCAATCAATCAGCATCGTGTCGTTTTGACTCGCGTGCTGGCTGCAACCACAATAGGCGCGCGAATTCGCGCAGAACCTGCGACTGAGTCTCATAGTTGAGTGATTTTCGGCAACGACGCCACGGAAGCGTGACTTAATGTGTGGGACTCTCCTATGAGCATGAGAGCCAAGAGAAAATTTCGTTTCCGATCCGCGAAGCGGAAAAGGATAAAAACCATTGTCCGTGTTTATTTTTATTTGTTTACAAGGCAGGGCTTTGCGCAGTAACGCACGCGTGGCGGATAAGCAAATTCATAAATATAGAAAACTGGGTACATCGTCTGACATGGCTGAATTTTGTCTTTATATAGACATGCACATGCGAGTTCTGTCGGATGGCGTCATTAGTATAAAGCGGATTATACCCGAGTTAATTCTGGCGACTTGTGATTAGCGCTACTTGTTTAAAAACTCGGATCTCGCTTGAGCTTTGCCGTCAAAAGTAGAACGCGATAGCATAATCGGGCCATGTTTGCGTCACCTTCTACTTTCCTAGCCAAGCTAATTCACTTCCCGGTGTGCGAAAAAAACAGCTTTTCGCAGCTTTTAAACTATCCTAAAATGCGCACTGCAAGTGCAGTTGCGTAGTGCCAATACGCCACAATTCATCAATTTACGAATCAACGAGGTACACAATACACGTCTCTAAACATAAACATTATCACGTGCTTTGTTGATGTGACTGATGGCAACAATGATGGCTGAGCACTTTGCAGTAGGTGAGCAGCTTTAAACCTCCCACTCGTTGTGAAATTGTGATGTTAAGATGGATGACGCTATTTTACGACGTTTCTGCGACGCAATCTTGCATCACTTAGCGCGATTTCTCTCAACCCACTACACCAGCACAGTTTTTTTTTATAAACAGTTGCAAGCTCTGGCATGGCTCTGTGGTGCTTGCCACACAAAACGCATTGGTTTGATTACGGCTAGCAGCCCCCCCCCCCTTCACCCTATTTTTGTAATTTGCATGTATTTCGAATTTTCGCTTATGAAAAACGCGGATTTTTCGCTCGCAGTCACTGACACCGCCACTGACACCGTCACTGACGCAGACACTGAAATTACTACTAAACAAGTGAACAAAGAGGGTTGTAAAGTCGACAGAAATTTTTGCAACAAGGCATCATAGCTCGATGTTAGGTTTATTGAACGACCGATGCAAACAGCGATGCTCTTTGAGCCCAGGAAGCACGATATAGTTTTGTCTTTCTCTTGCTAAAGTATGTGCCTCTCGTAGAAGTTTCGACGACAACCATAACGAATAGTTGTACTCCTGCCGAACTGCATATGCCGGCAACATGTGAAAGAATCATGTTTTCCACCCTTCCCCGCAGTGGTCTATTTGTTACGCTGCATCGTGTGCTGAGCAGAAGGCAGCGGGATCAAATCCCGGCCCGGCGTCCGCAATACGATAGAGGCGAAGCATACTAAACATCCATGTGCTTAAATTAAGGTTCATGTTAATGAACACCCAGTTGTCGAAATTTCCGTAGTGTTTCACCACGGCCTCTCGCGAATATGATATTGTGTTTTTAGGAAAAAAACAAACAAACTCCGCGATTGATTAAATGATTCACCTGCGTGCCCCCAAATTTAGTACAGAGTCTATCGATAACACTGCCGGAAACGAATGTCTCAGTAAACATACAGGCGAGAGTACTGAACAGGCGCCGGGCACAACTGCAAAGTCAAGATAACGTATGCCATCTTGTCGGTCCAGTGCTGCATGGCTAAAATGGTTTACTGTCATTCGAAGCATGACGAGTGGCCATGGGAACAAAACCAAAGGGTGCACAGAGTCTGGACCCGTAAATAAAACAATTCACAAAGTCGTCAGCATCTTTGTGTGTGTGTGAAAGCCGCTCTCGAGAATATCGACAGCTCGAGCCAATAAAGAAGACATCGACCTGCAGCACATACAGTGTCGTGCGCGTTCGACATCGCGCGTTGTCCCCCCCTCGAGTGCCACGTCGGGTTGCGATTCTTGGTTGTCGTTCGGCCTGCGCATTCTCCGCGTCGAACCAACACCGTTTGCGAGTGGTTGACTGACTGCACTAACCCTGTTCCCACGCACCGCCAGGAGGCGTCAGGCAACCGCAGATTCATGCAAGATCGTGTCTTTCCGTGCCCGCCAACGTATGACGGTTCCTCTCGGTTACCCGCCCTTGTGAAGACATCGACGGGCCCTTAGGAGGCATCCCAGGCGACTTCCTTCAGTCAGTGGGCCGTTCTCAGTCCTCGGTGTGCGAACTAGAGAAGCGCGCGGACCGAGCGCGAAGACGAACGAGACATTTTGCGAAGTCCGTGTGAACTCGGCAGCACGAAAGAAGACAAGCTAGGAATTTTCAACGAAAGGCCGACAGAAAGTGTCCAGTCTCGTTTTAAAGTAACGGAGGAAGTAAATAAGCGTTTCACCACCTTGCAAAAACAGCAGTAGCTGCGATGGAAAACAGCTTAGTTGGTTCATACAATGCAATGCATTTCTTCCTGCCTCACTCTTCATCTTTCTACTTCCCTCCTTCGGAAGCATTATTTTTTTGTTTTCGATGGACGGGGTGGCAGACCCACATACAACTCACACCCCTCCCATCGGTTACGGTAGTGTCTCGTGAAACATGGCAAATCAGCCCTTTGGGCACAGGGTCCGCGAAGCCCCGTATTAAATGCGAAGCATTTTCTCAGTGAACTTCGGCGACTTTGAGCGTATACCTACCTATCTGTCTAGCCGCCTACGACTTTTAGCTCTCCTGGCCGTTTGGATAATGGTATCGATACCAAGATTGGTAGTGGCATAACATGACCATATGACGAGCATATTTGTCTAGTCATAGCATGAAATTCATGACATTTATGGCATGAATGTCATGATTTACATTTCATGGTGTTGCTGCTCTTGCGGTGGTTTCGTTCACATGACATGTTGCAAAATTGGTATGGTTTGGCACTGATTGCATGGCGAACACAAGCGACAGACCCTAACATGAAAATCATTACATGTGTGTCATGTAACAACATGACTACATACCATGCTCATGATGCGCTCGTAGCCGTCTCGCTAGCGCCACATACACCAAATTTGTTATTACGGTACGCGAATGAATGACGAAGGTATGTGACTAGGTGCAAACATAACAATCATGAGAAGCGTGTCATGTAAATACATGACTACATGCCAAGCTTCTGATGCGCTGGTGGCCGTTTCGCTAGCTTCACTTATACCAAATTTGGTATTACGGATCATGAATGAATGACGTAGGTATGATACTGGTGCAGACATGATAAACATCAGATACGTGTCATGTAACAACATGACTACATGCTACGCTCATGATCTGCTCGCGGCCATATCGCTAGCTTCACCTGTACCAAACTCGGTATTACGTGACGCGAAGAGACGACATAGGTAAATGACACATCGAAACATAATAATCACGTCATGCGTGTCATGTGACGACATGAATACATGCCACGCTCATGATGCGCTCGCGACTGTTTCGCTAGCGTCACACCAATTTTGGTACTGCATGACGTCAATGGATGATGAAGGTATCTGCCTCGTGAAAAGATGATAATCATGAGATGCGTGTCATGTAAGAACATGACTACATGCCACAGTCAAGGCACCAATACATTTTGACGTGACGCGGTGCGCGTGCGCGCCGGCGTTCGTTTCGTCGCGTCACGCCGGCGTTGCCACGCCAGGCGCCGGTCCTGCCGTATACTCGCAGGCGCGCGCTGCGTTGCTTTTACGCATGCGCGTTTCAGTGCGTCCAGTGTCCCTCCGTCTCGAAAAGGGGCAGACGCAGTGCTGTCTGGGTAACGCATTGGCGCAAAATGCAACATGTCGCATTTGGCGCCAGTCGCCGTCGGGCCACGATGACAGACGCTGGTTGCGCCGTCGCGCTTGGCGTCAGACTAGAGTGCTCGCGTTTTGCTAACGTAGCGTCGCTGTGCCCAGCGTTCGCGCGCGTCAACGTTACGTTGTAGTATATTGGGCCCTTCATGGTGCACTCGAGGCCATTTCGCTAGCTCCACATATACCAAAGTTAGTGTTACGTGACGTCAATGGATGACAAAGGTATATGACTGCTGCAAACATGATAATCATGAGACGCGTGTCATGTAAAAACATGACAACATACCAAGCTTATAGCGGCCTAACGGCCGTTCCGCTAGCTCCACGTATACTAAATTTGGTATCACGTGACGTGAACAGATGACGAAGGTAAACGACACATCCAAACATGATAATCATGACACGGAAGTTAGGTACGACATAATTTACCTCCACCTCGTAACGTTGTGCTGATTTTAAAGTGAAACATCAGCATTTCTCATTCGTCCTTTGCATGTCATCGATTCCTACTGTACGTGGGATCTGCCAATTTTAGGGACGAAGCTTCTTATAGCGGCACCCGTTCGTCCCCCGTAGTATGTAACAAGTAAAACATTTCGACCTCCAAGAAGGTGCCGGTGAGAGGCTTCTTCTGTGCGTTGTTGAACAATAAAAAATAATGCTCAATTTACATGTCAATGGCTGCTAATGGGGAATGAGAGACAGGAGCATTCGGCTTTTAGTTAACGCGCAGGCTGCGATCACCATTAGCAGCCATTGGCATGTACATTGAGCACTATCTGACAAGAGAGGGTTGCTACGTTATACTCGGTGGGTGTAACCTCCTTAGCTTTAGAAAAGTTTAGCGAGCGTTGAGCCGCAGTGCCATGAATACAATGAACTTGTATATACCATGAATGAACTCGAGGTGGTTAAAAATGGGAAGTAGATACGAAGCGCAAGCCGTAAGAAAGTAAAAGCCGAATTCTCCGCCTCTCATTTCCCATTAGCAGCCATTGGCATGTACATTGAGCACTATCTGACAAGAAAGGGTTGCTACGTTATACTCGCTGGGTGTAACCTCCTTAGCTTTAGAAAGGTTTAGCGAGCGTTCGGCCGCAGTGCCATGAATACAGTGAACTAGTATATACCATGAACTCGAGGTGGTTAAAGGTGGGAAGTGGACCCGAAGCGCAAGGCGTAAGAAAGTGTGCGTGTGCCACCTCTTGTTTAGTCCTTGGAATGTCCGCTGGATGGCGGTGCTTCTATATGGGGAATATATGATGAAAAGATGCGAGATGGTGGTACTTGGAGTTCTGAATAGATGGACGAACGGACACACAGACAGATGCATGGATGGACGCATGAACGGACGCAGGGTGGCGGGGCGGCTGCATGGACGAACGCAGGGACGGACGCACGGACGGGCTGATGGACGCATGGACGGTCACACTGACAGACGCATGGACGGACGGAAGCAAGAACGAATGGACGGACGAATTCTTCGCCCCACTCTCCATCATTCACTCCGTGGATATGCTGCCATTTTTTTTATAGGGGCGAACCACTTTGGGACCTCGATTGATTGATATGTGAGGTTTAACGTCCCAAAACCACCATATGATTATGAGAGACGCCGTAGTGGAGAGCTCCGGAAATTTCGACCACCTGGGGTTCTTTAACGTGCACCCAAATCTGAGTACACGGGCCTACAACATTTCCGCCTCCATCGGAAATGCAGCCGCCGCAGCCGGGATCCGAACCCCACTTTGGGACCTCGTTGCTTCGTTTGTGGTCACAGACAGCACTAGAACCGTTGATATAGCCGAAATACTCAAAAACATGCGTGACACACACACACACACACACACACACACACACACACACACACACACACACACACACACACACACACACACACACACACACACACACACACACACACACACACACACACACACACACACACACACACACACACACACACACACACACACACACACACACACAAGCTTTCACAGTAGGCTTGAACGCACCCACAGGCTAATTATAAGGTAAGATTATAAGGTAAGCTGTTCACCACAATAATAACATAATGAGAAGGGCTTTGATGAGTTTATTTCTACTAAAATGGGCCCAGATGTTGACGCTTCTCAAGGAAACCTGTAACAGAAAGGCGCACGTCGAGCCTTATATGTCCCAGCAAATTGCCCATGCTAAAATGGTATCTTACCACCGCTAAGATGGAAGGTTCTTAACACACACCCCAGGGACGGCTTTCAGCTCTCCCATAGTGGAGTACCGAATACTCTAAATCGTTAAGCACTTTTTCCAAACTCACTCTGGAGGCATATCCCCCACTCCTGCAATTTTCTAAATTCATCTTGAAATGCCTAAGACGAGTGGAAGGCGAAATAAATTTACATTTATGTATACACTTTGTAACTCAAATTACTTATATAGGGCAACGCTCGGATAACTTACGGTTCCTCACCGATACGATACCCAGAGCTTCGCCCAACTGTCGTCATTCACTTCGTATAGATGAGTGGATTTTTTTTTTATTTAGTCTATGTGAATGACTCCTTAACGACACTAGATCGTTAAAAAAAGGGGGTGTGATAAAATAACAAACTTGCCAATGTAAGTGTAAATCAGCTCGCACAAGGCAGGATAACTTTGAGACCAGTGGGAAAAGCCTCAGACTTGCTGCGGACAAAAAAAAAAAAAAAAAAAAAGAAAGACGAACAGTGACGATAACGAAGCAGAGTAACGTGAATACAGAGCGTCGCTGAGAATTTTCCACATTCTTGACGTTTCAGAATGCACTATATACACACGGCACCCGAACGTCGAAAAGGCGTCAACAATTGCCGCTTTCTTGAAACAAGCCCGAACGAATTGGTACCGTTTTTGTTTTCTAGTCTCATGACTTACCCGTGCGTTCAGAGTTGGGAGTCTCGTCTCACGCTCAACTCTCTCGCTCGACCTGTCACGGTGCGTTGGGCGCAGGAAGAAGGACCCTGTGTCTCCTTCTCTCTTGGATGAGAAAGAAGGAACGAATGAAAACTCCCTCTCAGCAGCTGCGGTCCAATGTTACGTTCCCGCCCCTGAAAACCACGCCGTGCGATCTTCCAGCGTCTCGAGGTGAGCATGACGTGAAGTGAGCTCCAGTACTTCGCCGACGCTGCCACCACGACCCTTCCTTCGTTCGCTCCGCAGGTGTTCGCCGTTCATACACAAGCGGCAGGCATCGCGCGACGGGCGATGCGGAGGTGCAGCCGCTATGGATGTCCTCATAACCAGGATACTGCTGCCTACATTGATCGCCAACGTCCTTTGCGCAACTCTGGTAAGCCCAATATTTCTACCATCTGTTTCATGCGAGAGTACGGTTCTACCAAGTACTCAGGTTCTACTTTATTTCGAGATGCTGACGTACATTTGTCAAAACAATAGTGAAGTGAGCCTGATGCGAGATTGAGGAGTCTCAGAGGCGTATTCGCACTGACAGTTGGTGAAATTGCGATTAAGTGTGAGCCATCTCTATTTTTCTGGGCTTGCCGGTGGGTCATGTCGTCTCAGTCCATCATAAGCGAGTATGCGGAACAAACATCGAATAAATTCCACTACTTGCCACTCGTGTACAGTGCATAGTATGAGTTAAAGATTAATTGTTACTGCCCAAAACATTACGTTTGGCTGAGCAGTGGTGTGAGCATACAAGAAAAAAAAATAGCAATACACTCAAGTTAATTCTCTAAAACCAGAGCCACAAACGTGAATCTCTAAGATGAGGTCATCTACTTGAGACGGTTCTTCTCGTTACATATCTTCAAAGCTCTTTGCTAGAAACTGCTTTGTGTTCTTAGCCGCGGCACCACTTTGTGCTATCTCATAGTAGAGTGCCAAGCGCTCTAAATCGTTAACCACTGTTTATACACGCACTTACTTGTGTCTTCTCTATCCCTGGTCGGCGTTATGCTCTCTCATAGTAGATGCGCAGTACTCTTAATTGTTAACCACTTATTTTAAACAGACTTCCCTTTCTTAATCGCCACCGGTCCACTAAAAATGCCGAAGGCAACCTTTAGCCCAGCAAATAGCCGACGACGATAGTGGAGCTGGAACACCCTTCCCTACGTTGTCGATGTCAGGCTTGATACTCCTAGTGCCTCATCAAACAAATATCTCAAAACAATGTGGCCATTTAACTCGGTCAGGCTTTGTTTGTTTGAGCCTATATGGCACATAGCACAAGACGCCCTTTCTTCTTATGTCCACTGCAGGTTTTCACTCCCTCTTCCTTACCCCTCTTCCTCCTCGCGTACTCCTCCTTCTAATTCTTCTTCCTCTATTTTATCCCCATCGCCCATTAGCAGTGATTTTATAAGGCTGTTAACACCGGCGTCCACACATGCTTCGCTCCCCCCCCCCCCCCCCCAGTCTTTCTTCGCAGTCTATGTACAGTTCTTCGCCTTGCACCCACAGAAAGCCTTCTGCACCTAACGTGCTTTTTAACGCGATAGCGTTATAGAGCTCGTGTCGCAGAAAACCCGCCGCTGTCGTCGGCCCCATCGGTTGTGAGCAAAAAAATCGTCTGTGCATCTGTGACAAACACGGCCGCCTGGATCGGGTGGGCGCGGCGTAGTCGCGCCCGATCCAGGCGGCTGTGGATCGAAAATTAAGTTACCGAGATAGCCGCGGGAGGCCGCTACTTCTCCACGTGTGCGTGAGCAATCACACTGAAAAATCCACGCATTTGAAGAAAAAAAAAAAGTGCTCAAGGTCACGAGACGCGGTAGTTTCTTTGCTTTTCCACCCCTCCCTGCTTAGGTTCCAGCGCTTTCGTCGGTATCAGAGAAGAGATGATCAAATTGCAGCATGCGACAAACCTTTGTAAATCCACTCGCACTGGACGGATTCTTAAAAGTTTTGCAGCGTTGAATTCGTGAGGCAATAAGCTCCTCTAGTAACTTCATTCCATGGTTACTTGAAAAAAGTGTTTCAGGGCCCCTTTAACGCATTTTGTTCGACACGTGTCACGACGGAAACGAGCCCATTCGGCGATAACAGCACGCGCTGGTCCAATCTACTCAGTGCGTGTCTGTGTGCGTGCGTGCGTATGTAACAAAACGTTTGAATAAGTATGCACTTAGGGGTTGAAGGGTGCACTAGGGGCCGCATTTAACTATCGCGTTCAACTCTTAAAAGCGAAGCTTAAGGGTCACCCAATTTCTTTGCTTATAGAATCGTGATCTTCGTTCAACGAAATACGTAAAATTATAGTAAGTGCCACCGTTCGCGAATGACTATTTCGATAATTGGATTACTGTGAAGTAGTTGTGTTGGCTAACATGCGACACGGCTCTGTTATGTAGGACTGAAAAAAACGATAAACTGTGGCCAATATTAAATTTTTGTTATAATGGAGTTAAACTTTCTCATACATTCCCGCCAGGGTATAAATAATTTAACTCACATCCCCAGCGTTGTATGAGCGCTTACGTTTTTTTCGCGAGGGCCAAACATAGCAGACCAACCTCATTGGAACTGATAAAGTTCTACAACAACAACAACAACAACAACAACAACAACAACAACAACAACAACAACAACAACAACAACAACAACAACAACAACAACAACAACAACAACAACAACACAACAACAACAACAACAACAACAACAACACAAACAAACCAACAAACACCCCGTTACAGTAGCAGCATCAGGGACGTCAAGGTAAATGAGAACGGAAATTACGGCATGAACGCTCTTTTAAATAAGGGGCTACTGCGAAAGAGCAAGACAACGAAAGCGAAAAAGTCCTGTCACACTCGCACAAAAGCGTCGGACATGCTCCGTCAGCGAAAAAGACTGTCACGGCTGCTTGCATTCACCGGTTGTAGAGATAAAAACGTCTCTCCCATCGCCCTCCGAGACTTGGGGCACCAATACCCATTTTTCGCGCACGGCCGACGCTGGTGGCCTTGGGGCCGCCGCATGGACATGGTGCATTTCTGGTTTACTGGAACGTGGTCGAAAAAGGTAAACGAAACTACAGTCACCTGCAAGACGTCTGAAAGAAGAAGCAAAGGAAAAAGAAGTGCGGTAGGCAAATTGACATCTACTTCATTAATATTCCAAAATCAACTAAAAATGTGTCAAAAACTCACATACATATTCCCGTTTTTTTTGTCCGAATGCAGTGATTTGGTTTGCTCGAAATTGCAGAATTTCGTCATAATGTTACTGGTCATTCTTTCAAAATATATCTATCTTTCAAATTTAGTTTCTTTCATTATTAAGCATCCTTGAAGTTATCGTCAAAACGTTACGTCACGTAGTCTTCGTATTTTCTCCAGAGTGGGTATATGCTATAGAGTTGGGTATACGAAGAATCAAACTTCATCATTCGTTTGAAAACTAAATGGCTATTAAATGTGGCATTGGGCTAATAAGGACGAGATGGTAGGTCTGAGTCTCACCATGGCAGTGCACACTATACGTGATATATATATATATATATATATATATATATATATATATATATATATATATATATATATATATATATATATTAATTCTGCAAGTCCGCTGGCAGTGGTTAATTAGGCAGTGGCTGTCTGCTGCGCCCAAGGAGGTTTAAAAAAATTGGCAGCATATCAACGGAGTGAATGATGGAGAGTGGGGCGAAGCATTCATCTGTCTATTCGCGTCCGTCCATGCGTCCGTCTGTGTGACTGTCCATGCGTCCATCCGCCCGTCCGTGCGTGCATCTGTTCGGGTGTCCGTCCCTGCATTCGTCCATGCATCCGCCCCTGCGCCCGTTCATGCTTCATCCATGCATCTGTCTATGTGTCCGTTCGTCCATCTATTCAACACTTCAAGTACCACCATCTCGCATCTTTTCATCATATATTCCCCATATAGAAGCACCACCATCCAGCGGACATTCCAAGGACTAAACGAGAGGTGGCACACGCACACTTTCTTACGGTTTGCGCTTCGGGTCTACTTCCCACCTCTAACAACCTCGAGTTCATGGTATATACTAGTTCACTGTATTCATGGCACTGCGGCCCAACGCTCGCTAAACCTTTCTAAAACAAATGAGGTTACACCCAGCGAATAACGTAGCAACACTTTCCTGTCAGATAGTGCTCAATGTACATGCCAATGGCTGCTAAGGGGGAATGAGAGACAGGAGAATTCGGCTTTTAGGTAACGCGCACGCTACAAATTTTTTATTGTTTAACAAAGCACTTGAGAAATATCCTACCGGCACCACCTTGCAGGTCAAAATGAAACACTTGTTACACACTACGACTACGACTACGAGGGACGAATGGGTGCCGCTTTAAGGAGCTTCGCCCCTAAAATATGGCTGCGCTCCACGACGGGAAGCAGAAAATAGCGTCCCTTTCTTTTTTTTCCCTCTCAAATCTCTCTCTCTCTCTCTCTACGCCCCATGTCTGTCAAGCTGTCTGTGACCGCACTTCTAAATGACTCACAACTTAAGCGTTCGAAATAAAGTAGATTCTGCTGATGATCATATCCGATACCATGGCTCCCCCCCTTCCCCCCCCCCCCCCCGTGGAAACTATTTAGGCGAAAACATACTGAGAAAGTGAGGGGGTGGGCGAGATGCTTAGCCCCGTATTCAGAAACGCTGCTAGACTTGAACTTGACTTGTCACCGACTTCAATGCAGCACAAACGCATTTAGATCGCGTTGTATGTAGCCGGTGCCAAGGCAGCCCGAACGCACAGACGCGTTGCAATCGCGCTGCATCGAAGGCGGTTTGAAGTCAAGTTCGAGTCAAGGAGCGTTTCTGAATACAGGGGTTAGTTTGAAAAATTTCAAGTTTTCCAGTTTACCATGTTCGAAACTGACATTTCCTTTCTGGTCGAGCATTTGCGGCATCCATGACGAAAATAGTTAACGGTAGAAAGCGTGCTTGTGTTCTATAGCGCTGGCACTGAAGGTAGTGATCTTTGAAATGAAATGGTAACCAGTTCTGATCCCCTCCCCCCCCTTTTTTTTTGTAACCAGGTAACGAGAGGCATGGCTCGCTAGCGTTGCGCGCTCACAGTTGCTATTTGTTGGATTTTCACGCGCGCCCTTCAAAGGGGCCCATCGGAGTGGTAGGCGTTCTCTTGAAAGTGTTGAATTGCAAACAAGAGTGGCGGGGGGGGTATTTGTCCCCCACCCAGCATGAGGAGAACCCTGTACGATACTGTATAGAAACTCACCCGATAAACCCACTCGCTGAAGGAGCTCATGCATTTGTACAGGCTGTGCTAGCGAGTACTCCCATTGTACCATCAACTCTGCCGCCTTTTGCGACGGCGGACTTGAGGTCGGGGAACAACGGGACGCCGACGGAAGCATCGGGGCCGCAAGAAGGCGTGACGCATTTCAATTCCACGTCAGCATCTTACGCCAACGCGACGTCGATACCGGAGGAGGGCGAACGCGTTCTCAACCACCTGATGCGTCTGATGGAGACGCTGAACCACGTGCCGTACCTGGAGGCCCTGTCTAGAGGTTCCTTGCACGGCAAGGACGAGATGCCAGTCATCAACGAGGCTGTCAAGAAGCTTGAAGTGGGAGCGCACGACAACGCAACGTTGAGTGTCACGTTGTACGAGTCGCCGAAAGAGGGCGGTAAGAGCCTACACCTTTCTTTCTGCTATGTGAACATATGTACAGAGCAGATGCTTTTGTCGTATTGAGCAACCATTTATACACTGTAAACAGCTGCCGTTAGATGTGTTACAATCTGGAAAAATCCTTCTTATCGAGTTTTAAAGAAGGTCGTGTTGTTTTTGACTCCGTTAATTATTGTCAAACTCATTATGGTGTGAGCACTTTTTCGTTGAAAAATGCGACTTATACACTTTAATATTCAGTCCAGGGTTTGACGAAACACCGTCTGGCGAGGAATGTACGTTTTTTGCTAATAAAGAATGCTCGCAAAAGTTTCAACAACAACAACAACAACAAAAATGAATTTCTGAGATTTCAAGATTGCTGTTGGCCTCTTGTTTACACGTGGCTCACACACAGTTCGTTCGCATACATCTTGTATGTGAACGAGACATGTGGGAGCAGGAGGCCCGTATATATAGTGGTCCTTAAAAGCCATAAATTGATTTTTGTTGAACATTTTTGTTGAAAATTTTTGTTGAAAAATTTGTTGATTCGCAAGAAATAAAAAAAATTCTCTATGTGGCGTCCACTCTAGTCTGGACAAAAACAGAAAAGAGCAAGTTAAATACGCTCATGCGTAAGCGCATCAAGAAGTTGCTTGGCTTGCCGATCTGTACGAGCACTGACAAGCTAGATGAACTGGGTATGCACAATAACATCGACGAGATCATAGAGGCGCAGGTCACTGCCCAGGTGGTTAGGCTATCGTCGACCTCGGCAGGCAGGCGAATCTTTGACGAGATCGGCATGTCTCCTAGGCTTACAGAGAAACGGAGAACAACACTGAGTCGGGAAAGAAGGGCGACCTACATGGTGGGGTCCTTCCCGCGAAACGTACATCCACGACATAACTAGGGTAGGCGCAAAGCCCGTGCACGAGCCATCCTGAAGAGAGTTAGGGATGACATTGACTCCGCCATGTTTGACGACGCAGCGCAGTACGGTAACAGTAGAATGTTCGCGTTGTCGGTTATAGACGAGAGAAGGCGCTTCGCTCTTCCGCCTCGGTAAAGGCAGCCAGCAAATCGCAGTTGCTATGGTCTTGTCCGACCCAGAGCCTCCCTACATTTACACCGACTCGGGATACGCGATTAGAGCTTGCCAATCCGGTAACCTCGCTCGAGAGGTGGCCTCCATTCTAGAAAAGAGGGATTCTCCAGGTTATCATGTTATCACTCGGTTCCCCGCACACATTGGGGAAGAACGTTCTCGAAGACTTCCAAACCTCAACGAGCTGGCCCATGATCGTGCATGATAACTTACGCGCCGCGACGGTCTGGAGGCTACATAGAGGCAGGAAGGGACTCAGCAGAACGATGCACTACTCACATTTAACGAAATAACCACGCATAACCAACTTGACAGAATGTGAGAAGAGCCTGCACCACTACTGTATCGCAGATCACCAACTTGACAGAAGAATCTATCCTCTTCCTCACGCGAAGCTCAGCAGAGCACAGTCAGCTACCTTGAGAATGTTGCAGACGGGGTCTTTCCCGTCGCGGGGATTAATAAGTGAAATATACGCGGACGTTGACCTTAGCTGCCTTTACTGCAATGAAATCTTCTGCTCTACAGCTCACATGCTCTGGCGATGTCCCGCGCTGCCTAACAACTTTCTCTCAAGCGAAGCCGAATGGGAGGAGGCCATAAGAAGTACGAAACTCAGCAGGCAAATGAAGGCAGTCCAGACGGCCCAGGAACGGGCGGAGTGTCACGGCGTTCTGTCCTCTACGTGAGCGCGGCCAGCGGTTACAACGGTCCCTCGTTAGAGGGTCCTGCAGTAACTCCTCCGCTTCTATTAAAGTTCACTCTCTGTCTGCCTTACTGTTTCAAAACGCAAACGTCGTTTTGGCAGTGTAGTAGAACTTTGCAGTGTTTAGAACAGCACCTTTCCTTGTTATGATAGAGCTAATGAAACATGCATGCACTGTATATTTTGGGAACACGAACGGGATAAACCTTGGTCTATGCAATATATTGTCTGCTTCACCGCATAGCATGTTTGCACTAAAGCTGCACTGCATAGCATTTTTGCACTGCAGAGAAAGTGACTTTAGAAAACTATCTTTCTGAGGTAGAGCATGAAAGAGAGATGACTGAGGGAAAAAGAGCGTGTTTGATCAAAGGCAAAGGTGTTAAGCTACCTAACGAGTCTCTTTTTCATATTTCAGAGCTAAGTTTACAGAATTTTAGTAAAGAAAGAAACTAAATGCTACTGTTACTGGAAAAGAATGTGATGTGTGTTCGCTTTAAATATCGAAGATGGCATTAATATAATATGACAAGCTTTTAAACCATGTGACTTCACTTTATTCCTTTTTAATTTCCTCAATAAGGCTGAATGGTGTTTAGTACTACGTAAGCAAGATTGGGAAACTAGGTATAATTTAAATATTGATGATCTTTCAATATACCGAAGGTACAAGGAGAGTAAAAAGTTCCCAGGCCACGCTGCCATAAGAATACATAAGATAGTGGCCTGAGAACTTTTGAGCTGCCCTGTACACCCATGATGTTAATGGAGTGGCAAATAGGCAATGTTCAAGTAATATGAAAATATTCGTGTACTTTTCGAAAAGGGGAGGCGTTGCCAACGATGCAGAAAGAGTTCATATTCGTGCATCCATCAGTCAACACGTCTCAAGACTTGGCGTCCGAAGCGGGAAACTTGCACGGATACATCTCGCCGCATGTGCCGCACAAGTAAGTTTGCTCTTGGTGCTACATTCACGGACAGGCCGTTTTCAATCACTCAACGCACATTACTCAACGCAACTCACTAGTTACCACTGTAACACAGAAAAAAAGACAGAAGACGGAGGTTTGACGAGATTGAAAAACATCTTCACCAGAGGTTTCGCTAGAGCCAAGGTTTCTACAGTTTATTCTGTCTTTTACAGGGCAACGACGCTGTCTCCAGCGAAAGCTCAGGTTTAAGAATTTAGTTTTGGTTGTTGCCTTGAAGAAGACAAATGTCGAAACTTCTGATCGAGCCACAGCTCCTGTTGAAGAATTTCGCATGTCTACCAGTGTCTCTCAAAGCTGGCTTTATTATAATTATTTAAAGATAGGCGCGCTACATAAAAATGTTCATTACTATTCAAGGAAAGTTTTCGGTGTAGCTGAGTTGCCAGAGAAGCCACGGATATCTGTACAAATGTTGAACCATAAAATAGAATGAAATTCACATGGAATTCAACATAAGCGCATGCATCCTCCGGTCCATCTCGTCCTGTCTCTGTAGGTGAATTCGTTGCGTTTCAATGATTGTGGAGGATGCATTAAATAATGATCTTCTTATCATACTGTAGATTTGCACTGCCACACACGGTAATCGCAGGATCAAATGCCAGCACAGGCGGCTCCCAATCGTACGTACCTGGAATAAAAAAAAAGAACAGAAGAAAACGTTTGCGTATTAAGGTTTAGGGTGCTTGTTCAATATCTCAAGGCGATCACAGGGAGTGCACAGCTCTTTCTGGATCGTACTTTCTGGATCACAAAACAGCAGCGTCATCAATGATTAAGGTAATCGACTATTGCCTACTGAACAGTGCTCTACTAATAGCAGCGAATTAAGCATTCGGATAGTCTGGAATCTTAAGCTTATTTGTGCTTTAGCACGCCACGCTAAAAGCAGCAGCTATACCATACGCAATCAAATGAAAGTGAACATTGTAGCAAGAAAGTCATCTCTGTGTCTAACTTCGCATATTCCATGTGATAGATAGATAGATAGATAGATAGATAGATAGATAGATAGATCGATAGATAGATAGATAGATAGATAGATAGATAGATAGATAGATAGATAGATAGATAGATAGATAGATAACTGATAACAAAAGGGAAGGCAGTTTAACAAACTCGCTGAGCTGTTTAGCTGCCCTATATTAAAATAAAAGAATGAAGGACATGAAGGATGATAGAAAAGAAAGAAGATCGCAGCACGCACAGAAGGGTTCCTCATTCACTTTATCAAAGGCTTAATGGCAAGACTAATCTCAGCACTCCACCATGGTTTACAGTATCCGGCGAGTTTCATCGCAAGCGTGAACTCATTTCAACAAACCGTTTCTTGCACGCAGTGTGGGTGGCCATGAGAGCCAGGGCTACCGTTACGGCCAATGGGCGGCCGGAGGTCGGAGCCAGAAGCACGAGCAGCACGGACGCCTGAGCACGGGTGGTGCACACCGCCACCTGGAAAACGCCCATGGCAAGGTGCACAAGGAGCGAGCCCACGACAAGGGTGGCCAGGCCGAGCGAAAGTACAGGGTTCGCACCGAGATCGAATACTTCGAGAGAGGTGAGTGACACCATACCACCTTGTCTTGCGACGCGACAGCTCTAGTGACGCCCCAACTTGCCTACCTGAGATCAACACTAAATTTCAAGTCAGGCTAATCTGTACACGTGCTCCTCGTTTCGTAAAAGGGTGCGACCGTGTGCTTGATGGATGACACCAACAAATCTGACCGCCATTTTTATTATGCAGAGAAATTCAAGGACGACGAGCATGACAAGCTGAAAGCAGCCCATCGGAGCAAAGCGAGCACGGACGCCATCAAGGGTGCAGACAGATTTGCATCACAAGGGCACCAAAGCCACCAAAGGCATCTCGGAGGTGGCTACGCCCAAGGAACCCAGGTAGCTTTCGATTGGGACTGAAGCATGGTTCAAATATAATGCTAATTTACACGTTATTGCCACGCGCGCTTATTCTTTCATGTTTCGTGTGATCGGGTTTCATCGATAAAAGTTTTTACCACCACTTCCAGCAGGGAACGCCAGAGTGTTTAGAAACTTCGTGAGTGTTTCAGACTGTTACGATTACGCACAGGACAAGAGTAAGCCAGCAATTTCAGGGCTAACACGCACATCAGCGAGAAAACTGGAAGGCTATAACAATAATAATATGAGTGGTTTTAAGTCCCAAAACCATGATATCATTATGAGAGACACCGTATATAGTAGAGGGTTTCAGGAAATTTTGACCATATGGTGTTGCTAAGCGTGCACTGACAGAGCACAGTACACGAATTTCTACCATTTTGCCTTCACCTAAATGCGGCCGCCGCAGCGGGGATCGAACCCGTGACCTTCAGGTCAGCCGCCGAGCACCTTAGGTACTGGTCCACCGTGGCGGACAACCTTGGAAGGCTCGACAACGCATCTATAAAATGCGACTAGCGGAATACTTTTCAGTATACGTTTTCCTGAAGCGCACGTAAAAGAGAGGAGAAATACAGGCACACATGCCTACACTTGTCCTGTATTTTACGTGCGCTGCACGAAAACGTTTACACATTATTTATCTCTAATACATTTCCTGGACTGCCCACATCACCGTCATCCACAGCAACACCTCACAATAATTAGGCTACTTACGACGCAACCTACGCAAGACGCCCATATACACGTGCAGGCGCTGCGCCGTACTCCCTACCGGGCTGCAGAAATTCGGCACCCTCTTCTTCTGGCCATGCACTACCACCACCACATACGTGCCTTAGCATACATAACACTTGTTCGCCCTAAGTTTGAATTCATTTCTGAAGTTTGGTACTGTCGTTACACTTATTTAACTAACATGCTGGAGTCGATCCAGTGAGTGGTCTAGTGGCTAAGGTACTCGGATGCTGACCCGCAAGTCGCGGGTTAGAATCCCGGCTGCGGCGGATGCATTTCCGATGGAGGCGGAAATGGTGTAGGCCCGTGTGCTCAGATTTGGGTGCACGTTAAAGAACCCCGGGTGGTCGAAATCTCCGGGGCCCTCCACTACGGCGTCTCTCATAATCATATGGTGGTTTTGGGACGTTAAATCCCACATATCAATCAATGGAGTCGATCCAGAATGGAGCCGCTAGATATCTTTCCCAAAACTATGATCACAGCGCAAGCAAAACACAAATTAAAAAGAACTTATCACTTTAACTTTTGAGCAGCCGTCATTACATAGCCCTCCTTTCATTATTTAGAAAAATCGTGTATATCCTTATAACGTTTGCAAACATTTGCATTCACACAAAAAAGACTGCATAATCATATTTCATTCTCGCGCCTATATGGCAAAACAGACATTCTTAATTCATCTGCCATCCCTCGCGTAATCCGCATGTGGAACAGCCTTCCAGGTGATAACGTAGCTGACGCAATAGAGAAAAATTCCGGCATCTTTTAATCACCCGTTTCCAGGATTGCTCGATTGTTTAATTTGTTCATATCAAGTTTTGTACTCACACATTTAATGATCGCTAGTTTCCTCGGTCATTTTCTTTTCCTTTTTCATTTCTTTTAATTATTTCATAATTTTAGAAAGTTTGAATGCTAAAATGCCATTCAAATCTGTGTGTAATTTTGAGCTATGTTTTTTTTTGAACAACTGAACGGCTTTTTAAAAATTGTATTGAGTTTTTTATAGTTTGTTTCACGTCAATATCTCACGTTTATAATCGTCTGCTTTTCGTTGCCGTTGTATTATTATTATTTTTTTTCTTATTATTATTACTCGTTTTCATTATTATTGCTGTTAAAAACTGTATAATCATCGACAATTCTTTAATGTTATTGTTTGTATTTAAGTTGTGCATAACCATGTCTTTTGATGTTCCCCTTACAGAATACCTTGTTGGGCTTGTAAGGTATGGTAAATAAATAAATAAATAAATAAATAAATAAATAAATAAATAAATAAATAAATAAATAAATAAATAAATAAATAAATAAATAAAATTTTAAACCAAGATGTATTTGAAAATCACAAATGTTTCGGAGCCAGATCGTTTTCTGGAGGCACGTGAGGGTCATCCCGTCGCACTTGCTGAACCACCTCAGTGGCTATGAAAAGCCACGTGATGCGGCTCAGCAGAATGCACCTCACTATTATCACTAATATTGTCACGCCGATGTGTCGATGAAGACAGCGGACTCTGTCGCTAAAAATGAAGCGCTGCATTAGGCGAGCTCGTGCAGTAAAAGGAAGACTGAAAGCACACCCAATATCTCGCTGTGCAGGGATAGGTAGCCAGGGATGTTGGGCGTCGACTAATCCGCTCACCTGAGAACTGCATCGGCTTTTATGAATGCCCTATCGAACCTTCCAGCGATATCGCTGGCGCTCGCGTTAACTAGGCGAGTAAACTTGTTACTCGTGTCCATCGCATAGTCTTAACTGATCAGTCTGAAACACTCTGGCTCAGCCTGGGACAAGTGGTGGCAAAAGGTCATTGGAGGCTAATCCTGATCACATTAAATAAAAGAAGTACGCTCGCTCGGCCATATACGCTTAACCGAACAATTCCTTCTTAAATGTCGCGCAGCATGCCGTGGGCGCCGGGTATGCACCAGTGTACGTTCACGGTGCTCCAGCCAGCGGCGGTAACAAGGGCATAGACGGTGGCAGCAGCGGCTTCTCGCAGAAGGATGCGCAGAACCACGAAGAGTACCACCACGAGGCCGGCTCGCAGGGTTTCACCGACAAGGACAAAGGACACCAGCGTGCCGGATGGAGGGAGCGTGGCTACCGCATCATCGCGGAGAAGGAGTATGTCGACAAAGGTAAGTTCAGTCTGTCCGAGAGATTTTGGGCGTCAAAGAAAAACGTTCAGAACAAACGCATGGTTAGATTAAAGACGACGTGAGGCCTGTCTGAGACAGTGCAATGGTGTTCCCGCATGCGACAGCAGCGTCTGAACGTGAAGCCTAGCTGTCGGAGGAAGCAAAAGTGGGCTTTGGTCGGGATTACGGTGATGTATACGTGTCCTATGTATACCCGACTAGTTCGCCCATGACTGCGCGGACCGTGACCAGGCGCACACGTTTTGCAAGACCAGCTGATAACATCATGTGACATAGCCACGTATTCAACCTTCATTGAGTGACTAGGTCACAAGATGAAGTGATGATGTCATGGGACAATGCAATGCCGCATAAACGTTGAAATTAAAATAGTATTGATGGCGATGTTGTCGACACATCCACACTCACCATTCTCAAACGCCGCGTCTTCAACGGCCAAGCCAGTCTGCAATCCGTGTTTATCTGTGCGCAGCACGCTGCTTTCACATTTAATGCACACATGGTTCCTCTGTAGCATTTTCTTTCTTAATTGCATTTGATATGGAGGTCTTCGCTAAGTCACACCGGGAGGCTCACTGATTGTTGCTACCAAGATTGCTGTCAGCCCATATACTATAAGCTCGGCTGACGCTAACCAATTGAAACCAACTGGAACCTCGGCACTTGAATTCTAATCACACACTTACATATGAGAGTTGTAATTTGAATTTTTCGAGACTAAATCAATGAGAAAATAAATGTATGCAATCACCTGTTTCTTTCAGACAAACATCACGACAAGGCTTACGGTGTCGACAATCAGGAGCAAGGACATCGACTCCGGACCCAGGGACAACACGGTCACAAGCAAGGACACGATGACGTAAAGAAGGCGAAGGAACACTACAGTCACGGCGTGCACGACTCGGCTCACCACGAGAAGGCTCACAAAAACAGGGCTGCCTACGGAAACAATTACCACGTCGATGGCTCCACAGTGGATCCCACGAGTACACGAGACCACCTCTACAGTTCCACGTCTAAGGTGGCCGAGCTCGAAGCCGGAAATGCAACGAACTCACCCGACGACACAGCGAGACGTAAGAAAATCATTCGAATTCGAGTACTCAGCAAGACACCTGGCACCACTTCGGTCATGATTGGGGGACACGCCACAAAAGTGCCACCGGAATCTGGAAGTCCAGCAGGTGATACCGAAGAGTCGACGACGCTGGTTTCACCACCTAAAGCCACTTCTCAGATAGACAGCTTCGGTCGCACCTATGGGGGTGTCGCAGTAGGCCCAGCATTAAATTCGGTGCAAACACCAAATAAACATTTCGTTCCTATGGAAGTGTTGGCGAGCCTCTACAGCAACATCCGAGGCGACACGCCTGCGAACATCCCAAGAGAGAAACACGACTTGAACAACCAGCCTCCTTATTTCGCTCAAGTCCATCGACCAGTTTCACATAAGCAGTCCGTCGGGAACAGCCGTCAACTGTATAATGAAAATTCCTTCCAGCCTATAGTCGAAAACCCCGGATTACGAGACGAAAGCAGGGAGAACAGGAATCCGAGTTATGGAACTCAAACACACAGTCCCCCTTCGATCATTGACGTTGCCGGACCTACGTTACACCATTCACCCTAGCGTTGAAACTGGAAGACGAACTCACTACGAACAGCAGGGTTACATTCCCGGACCACCACCTATACTGACATCCTCCAGTCGAGGCAATCATCAGAGTCAAGTAAATCTTGTCGCGGGCGAAGGGTCGGGTGGGCGCCCTCACATCGAACCTAATTCTGAGCTTGCGGTGGACGCAGTACCACCTTACAGTGCGACCTATGCCGACCACGACCGTAATAACATACGGCTTCACAACACGCACGTAAACAATGGTCAAGACCAGTCGAATGCTTACGGGAACACTGAGGCATTAGTCATAAACCAGGTTCCCGGTGCACTTCGGGTCCTCAGTCAACCCCATAACGCCCAAAATACCGTACACTATCCTGGGAACGCTCCGGCATCTGTTGCACAACAGCAGCAATCTCTCGTACCAGTAGCGAGGTCTCATAATCTTGGATCTTCCGGTCAAGTCACCTCGCGACCTGACATTCCTTACAACCCATACAACGGTCCAGGTCAAGATGCTGGAGCAGTCCCCACTGTTCAGCTGTCTACGTACCCAATTCTACGTCGAAGGAACAGCTGTACAGTCAGACACTGACAGAAGGCCGATAGAAAAGCCCGACGCCCACGTTGGCTACTCGCCTCATGTGCTTACTGCGGTCAATGGTTATCAAGAGGCGGAGAACCCTGATGCGGGTCATTATGTTGAAGTCTACCCAGGTGTGCAAGAGGCTTCACATATAGTACCTGTAGGGCAAGATAAAGATGGAAGATTGAAGCAATTCTTCAAGACATTCGAGAATAACAATATAAATCGTTCATCTGCATCACAGGCATCACAGTATAATGAACAGAGCAGTAACAGGCAAACTGATGATGGTACGAAACGTGAGAATGAATCACATAACGACGGTCGGTTATTGACCTGTCAAGAACAAAATTGCACATTGCCGATAGAAAAATCTTTTTAAGCCAGTTAGCCCTCGCGAAGGCGACGGCTGTTTTTAGGGACTTCGACAAAATAAAAAGGCCATTCAGAGATTGCCAAGCCAGAGCCTGTAGACAGGGTCGAAAATGCAGCCGCAAGGAGCTGGCAAGTGGTATGTGTCCGTTGAAAAAAGATAACTCAATGACATCGCCTGTGAACGGGTTCAGCAAAATCCAGAAACAGGGTGTGAAATACGGGCGTTCGAAGGGATATTTAGACGAAGAGTTGAGTTCTGAGGCAACAGAGGAAAGTGGCCAGCGCACGGAAGGTCGAAACGACGACCAGTTGAAGCCAAGTACCATGAAAGAGCAAGCAATTATGGCTGCCGACGCTCAACTAAAGGCTGCTCGGCCGACACTCGAAGGCATGGGCTATATATTGGACTTATACAAACCAGCCAGGAAACCTCTGCGTCCTGATAACATTATCAAGATCGTCAAGAAAGATTACTTTAGCCAACCACTGCATCTGAGTTCTGGGGGACGCGTCAAGGACGACGGCCTGTGGCACGCCAAGACTTCAGCGAGTTGACGACGAGAAGTTTGGAATAGGTTTTGACTGTGTCGGGCCTGACCACGTTTGGGGCCCACAGTGTCAACAGGTATAGCGTAAATATCTCATGCCCGGCGCAAGCCCAGTTCACAGGAGATACAAAATTGACTTCGACTTCACAAGCCGTTGAAAAGTGCAGCAGAATAAAGACCAAATAAATAAAAGTAATTGACGTACTTTCTGTCCATTGTTTCATCTTACGCAGTACATTGTTTGCGAGACTCTGGTTTAGCATCAAAAAGTTGTGAGGTATTGCGCGCCAGAACCCTGATATGGTAATGAGACACGCTGTAGGGGATGGCTCCGGAAAGCTTGACCACTTGGGGCCCTTCTTCTTGTACTTAAAAATAAATTCAAGGGGCTCTAGCATTTCCCCTTCATCGAAATGCGACCGCCGAGGCAAGGACTGAGCCTGCAATCTTCGCGTCAGCAGTGGAGTAGCGTATAACCACTGTATTTCAGCGGCAAGCTGAGAGTCTTGTTTGAACACCACATCTGGCGTGAGATTGCCCGGCTAGGCGTTGTCAATTGCATCCATATAAACGAGCAACAAAGCTGAGAAATCAGCGTCCTGGGTAACTTAGTGTTAAGCTACGCATAAAACATTTCGTGATTTCATTCACGTAGAGTTAGCTGATGATAATCTCGCTGTGAAGAAGGATTTATCTTCATGAAAAAAATGTTAATTTCATACGAAATTACTACAGTCAGGAGTAGGTTGCCCCGTGATCACAATGACCGTTATCGTGAACTTTGTAAGTAGCTATAGCCACCGAAACGCTATCCAATGAAGAACTGCTCTTATCTAAGACAAGTTTTGCGAGTATTGAACGAGGAAGATATTGACGTCACCTTAAGCCGTGTTTTACACAAAATAAACGTTATTAATCCCTAAACGACCACTTAATCTTCTTACGCTTTCTCGATGAAGTTGCCGAGGTTTTCTTCTCCGATTCAAAGCCTGCATGTCTCACAACTAAGTTTCTCCTTCTTTTTGTGTTAATTAAGCTTTATATGCGCCACAGTTAAAACAAAATAAGAGAAGCCTTTATATACGCTTGTCCAAGTGAATTCACGGCATCATTACACAACCCTATTCTGCGCACCGGAGTTTTGCGTTATATAGCTGCGTGACTTCGCTTAACGGCCGGGTGACTGACCTTGCGACACGAAATTGCTGTTAAAGTAAGCCGTGAACACACTGCACTGCATGTCCCTATGCGAGACGAGCTTGTGTGAGAAGAATTCGCGACACTATAAAGCGACTCATGAAGCTTCCAGCCTCCACAGCGAGTAATCCTTCCAAACAACATTTTCTCCCCCCGACAGCGGCCTGTGACGTAGTCGCTGTGCGTGTACCAACCAAGTCGTCGCTATAAATCCGCGGCTTTAAAGGACGCCTGGCTTTTCAGTGCTTGCGAGAGATAAATTACGTCAGAGAGCCCCGGTTCCCGTTCGACTCGAAGAAACGCAAAGCAAGCGCAAGATAATCCCGCCTGGTCTTGTTCTCGGCAGAGAGGCACCGTCGTCGTCGTCGTCGTAGGAATATGATACTCGCGTGGCGCAATATGCAATTTAGCATGGAAGCAACAGCCGCGATGGCCAAGAGAAAGCTGTGCCTTAGCAGGAGTCTGTGGTCTGGCTGGTTGAACTCCACCGACAGAAGATTATCTCGGTACCAACACAAAAGACTAGAATGTAACAACACAAAAGGAGAGAGAGAAGGGAGAGAGCAAATAAATTGATAGAAAGGCAACGCTTCCAAATCGGCACCACAGCGTTTGTTATAAACACACTAGAGGAGATACTCACGCTAGGGGCTATATGGTAGCTTCAAGGCATGACGCTTAGGCTAGCGGGGTTCATGAGTAATGGACGGATTGGTCTACGCTTCGTTTGGCTCGGTGTGGCCTGCATCCACTTTGTCGAAAGACAAAGTTCAGCGAACGTTCTGCATGTTGCACTTAACCACGTCGACATTTTCAGGCTCCCCGATTCAAGTCGGCTCCCGAAGTTAGCAAGGGTTCATTCTTTTATTCGAATCAAAACGAAAACGCAGCAATAAATTGAGCCACCAGTGTATTCGAAGCCCGCAAGCACGAATACTAGGCAAATCCGTGCGCTACCCATCATTCCCATGGTGACTGAACGATTGCAGTGCCAGAGTTCTCTCTGGTGAATGTTGTAGGAAACTCTATGATGCTCATAACATTATGCGCTGGGCTGGTAACGTACAGTTATGTACGAGGAGTGAGTAAGAGTGCGACAGCCTGAGACACTGAAGCGGCTGGCTGCGTTAATTCCTATTCTTGCAAAGCTGACGGAATCATGTTGCGTCCCTAGTGGTGCCATGTGGGATCATGGTGTGTCCTACTGGCACAGTCTAAACTGAAACTGCTCTGCTTACTGTTCAGTTTTTGTGTAGTCGTAAAGGTTTTCTCACGAAGCTTTCAGATCTAAGCAATGGTGTAAGGGAGTTTCGGCTACATCGTGACAGGACGTATGTTTGCAGGACTTCGTATCCTTGATTCTGTCGTACGCGTAACGCAGAATAGTATATACAGAATCACAATCTCTTCAAGGAAATGACAATGACAATCAATGTTTAAAGAAGAATTTGTGCCCCCATTGTTTTGGCAACATTAGTGTGACCCGGGCCTGTGTGCTTCAAAAGAATCGTTTCCCGTGCCCGTTCGTTGTCGTGACTTGCCTCGTCGTGTCAGAATACTGATATTGAACTCGGAAGACGGCTCTGAAGTTTAGGCCTTGCTAGAATTCGCTTATCGTTTACGAAAGACTAATGCATCCAACATGCCTATCAATCAATCATATATGGGCCCAGGGCGTAGTACGCTCCGAGTACTAAGTATTTTCGAAACGCACGCAGGCAAGAGATGTTTGAAAATTTGTGGAGAGTATAATCCTCAAGGAGTTCTCTTGCATCTTACTCAAATTACCTATGTGACAATGAACGTATAGACAGCTGGCAGGAAATTTGTGAACTGTGAAAGAGACAAAGAAATGGAAACTATAGCTAGCGCAGATTGCCCAGCTTACTTCTTTTTGTAAAAAGAAAAAAAAAGAAAAAGAAGAAATAACACAAAAAATTAAATAAAAAGCTCAAGCTGTTCGAATCTCGGTGATACTTGTCACGTCATTTTTTTATTTGATATTGAGAACTTTCCAATATATTTCTACAAACTGCCCTACATGTAGAAAGCATACACAAACAGCAAAGATGGGGCATAAAACTGCGTATAGGCTGCTTGAATGGTCCCACATCTCCGTAAAGTAACAGCGGCCGCATGAAAAGAACTTCTATTTGTTGCAATATTAAAATAGACAAAGACAAAAAAGTGATAAAAAGCAACAAGAAACACACATAAATAAAAACAGAGTAGCAAGATAAACATCCACATAATCAGTCGAAGTAATGCGTTTTTATAAACATAACGTATGCTCTCATTGACTAATTTATATTTGTTAATGTTGAGGGAAGACAGTAGGAAAGTGTTTGAAGACCGTATAGGAACGTATACCTATAAACCTAAAAGGCAAGAAAAAAAAAATAGAAGGGTATTTACTGAATTTCCGTTTGTATGAGCCTGATGGAATATGTCATAAAAAAACAAAGCCGCTCGTAAACAAAACTGTTGTTCAAACAACAGCGCAACATCAGCGCAACATCAGCGTATAGCAGCTCTCTCTCTCTCTCTTTCTCTCTCTGTGTGTCTGTGTGTGTGTGTGTGTGTGTGTGTGTGTGTGTGTGCTTTTTTCGCCCCCTATATGTGAAAATAACTAAAAAGAAAAAGGGGGTAGCCCGTACCACCAGGAGGTATAACGGGCTCAAGGGTGTGTGTGTGTTGTGTTTGTGCGTGTTTGTGCGTGTGTGTGCGTGTGTGTGCATGCGCACACGCACGAAAGTTGTATTTGACATAGCCATTATCCGACACATGGTTTAGTGAGCGAGGCTATAAATCACAAATAACAATATCCGGGATTATCCTTCAAAAATTTCCATCTACGTCCACGGATTGCCAGTACTACAGACCACACCACTGACTGCCACGACACTACGATGAATATGTTGATGGGAAAGCGCTGCAAACGAAGCTTGATGAGGTGAGACTGAAATGGCAATCGCGAACACGTACCGCCAAACGTATCTCAAAAATAAAAATGAAGCCCTGGGTCAAATTGTGACTCCCCGAAACGGAGCATCGTTTCTTGATGAGTTTCCCTCGGTAGAATGCGAAATGCACGTTGAATCTCTCGAGCTACTTTCAACTCACGTTTCCGAGATACCGGAACGATAAAAAAGAAACAAATAATGTAATTAGGCGTTGAGTAATTAGCCGGGTCGTTTGAGCAGATCCCGTGTCCCGGCGTTGACATGGTACAAGCGTGTTTCGCGAAGACACTTTACGCATTCGCAATGAAGCCGCGGACGAGTTTAGCGCTTGTTTCGAAACTGCGACGCTGTTCGAGCTAATTCGTTACAAACGAGCTTAATTGCAGCCGAATCAGAAAGCATCAGTTCTCCGAAAAAATAAAACGAAACGAGTGATTTGCCGTTAATTGCAACGAGTCTGTTGCTCGTTTTTGGTCAAGCAAAGAAAAGAAGAAAAAATCGAATGCTGTACGCACACTTCGACATATTTTTTTTTTATTGATTTCATGCCATCAAGCTCGTCGATGTGGTGGTTCCTATAACAAGCGAGTGTCATTACGCGTTAACGCACATAAGCGCGCAACGCTTGTGATTATACGCGAAGTCTTGAACAGATGATGTCGATTTCTTTGAACTGTGTGCTTATATAGCAGTCATGCATGCGTGTTTGTGCATGCGGGTACTCGCTGCGACAAACAGACAAACAAGCAAATAAGCATTCACACGTAGTGGCGTTGTTGTTATCAACAGACTCGCTCGACAGAGTTTGCGATACAAGCAAACATTGCAAACATATGTTCTCGTTTTTGTTTACGGTGCGCTTATCAGATAACGCGAATCTAAACAGATGAAGAACAGAAAAAGAAAAAAAAGGAAATGCTCTGTGCAGATATATAGATAGGTGCCATGAACTGAAGTTGTTTTATGTAGCAGCGTACGGGGATACCATCCTCGAGGGGACCAACGCTTCATATGAGCTTATTGCTTCTGTTGTTGCCGGTATTTATGTTCCGGTTGGCCTCGTTGTGCAAGTGGAAATGACTTTATATAAACATCTACAACTCCTCAACATATCTGTGTGGGTTCCACGTTTGTACGTATGTTTAGCGTTGTTTCATAATGTGTTGCTCAATAAAAGATTACAACACGATAACCTTCCCCGCGCATGCTTCGTATAACGTCGATTCCCAAGGTACGTGAAATACGTCGAATGTTCTCCCTCTCTCTTGAATAAATATGTATTTATTCTTTTTTCGTCATGGCATGCTTGTCCATTGAGTTGTAAGTAACAAATGGTTAACTGTTTGGCTGCCAGCACCTTCAACACATTTTTTGAGGACCCTTGCAGTACAATGACGAACGAGATCCCCCAATTAAAGTAATGAGTGAAAGTAACTCCATTATGGCTTGATAGCCGAGCTCGCGAACATTAAACAGTCCTATGAAAACAGAAGTGGGAACAAACGTATATAGATAAACGCCTATCCTCTTCGCATTGCTGCTTGATACAACACAACAATAGTAAAATAATTAAAAAAATTGAGCCGTAGCTGCGACAACGCGAAACGTGAAAATGACCGTGAGGAGAAGCGGGAGAGAAAAGAGCGAGAGAACCGAATTTCGCGTAAAGCACCTCATTTTCGACTCGACGACATTACGCCGACGCCATTAAAGCACCGAGAAAACTAAATTCTCGCCAGAAAGAAAGTAAGAAATAAAAACTGAACCGACACAAAAACTTCAAGGACGCGTGCACAGTCGTTAAGGAACGCACGGAGAGCCACCAGAACCAGCCGTAATTGAACGCGAATCATGACGAAAGACTGCTGCTTCTTGGGCTAAACAAGAGCAAAGATCGAAAAAAAAATCAAAGTGACTACGAGCGTAAAAGACGCAAGGAAAACGCAAAAAGGCAAAATCGAAACCGCCAAGCTGGGGAGGTGATAGGGGAGAGAACGTATACGGGGAGAACAGTTATATCAAATAATTCAGCCGCTCAACGGCGAAACACAACTCGACTGTAATAAGCCCTAGAACGGAGTGACCCCCGTGGTACCCGTTCTCTATTCATGAGGGTCTATAACTCGGTGCCAGCGGTGAAAGAGGAGGGGACTGCAGCCTGCGGTCACCATCCGGGAAGTGGTCACGTGGCAGCCCACCCCACTGCAGGGCTAGATTTCCTCGAAGAAAATTACACCGCACTTAGAAGGAGGAGAACGAAGGCGGCCCTTCTCGGACGCAAGAGTAAAGATTTTAATCCTCCGCGTCGCTCCATTTGCATAACGTAGTGAAACCTCCTTCACATATGCAAGGCGCGCGCGCCGCTCCCATTAGGAAGCACTTATCCACTCATAACCAAAGCGGCGCCCCGGCTAGGACACCGTTATAAGTATAGGCGAATAGGCAATAAGCTACTGCTAGCTAGTTGGATGCTGTCCAGTGAGCGACGAAGAAGGTAAACTCTCAAAAGCAGATATCAAATTGCAACTTTGTCAGCGTTCTTATACTCATATGCCAGAGTGTGACTCGAAAGTATACCGGCACCACAGCCTAGAAATTATAGCCCAAAAGCACGGAGACTTCAGTAGAAGAATTTTTTACCTCAAGGGCGTTACTTAGGCAAAGCGCCCTTTGAGGCATGAGTGTGTATGGTTCAGCAGTCGGAA
Source organism: Rhipicephalus microplus (assembly GCF_013339725.1). Taxonomy (NCBI): domain Eukaryota; kingdom Metazoa; phylum Arthropoda; class Arachnida; order Ixodida; family Ixodidae; genus Rhipicephalus; species Rhipicephalus microplus. Next base: position 155,280,437 of record NC_051171.1, on the reverse strand, counting down.
AGTGTAGTTTTGACAGCTTTATTTTCCCTTTCATTAAAACTGAAATAAATAAGTACGAGAACAATGACTACGCAATTCTCTTTTCTTCGATCAGCTGCACGGACAAGTTAAAAATGAAGACATTGCTTGATGTCAGTACTGTGCTTAATATATTAAAGAAGGCTCACTTCTTTTGAAAGTCACTTATAGGACAAAGACATGACCACAAAGATAGAACGCATTCTAGATTATACTGAACAAAGTTACTGTTCGTTTGATTTTTTTACCATTGTTAGTACACGTTTCATTTTATCACTGTTGTTAGTACATCTGTATTTGGTTAGGCTGCTTTTTTGACAGTTCTCAAGTGGTAGGAGAGGTAGGAGAGTCAAGCTTCTTAACAAACAACTAAATTCCTCATCACAATTCAAACATTGGAAGTTTTATTTTAATAACATCAACATCAAAATGTTATAGCGCGACGCGACAGTTGTACGTAATGATTGTATTCTAGCTCTCGAAATTAATTGGCTGACATGCCCCATTTGCGGATGCTTCGTTTTTTTTGTCATCAATACGCAAATGTAGGGACGTCAAATAGAACTTTTGGGAAAAACAATACAACACGTATCATGCCATGCTCCAGACACGAAAACTGGCGTTCGTTTAAAACCAATCAGTAGAATAATAATGGATCAGTCAAAGGTGACAATGAATCAGCTAGCAGATTACAATCCCAAGTGCGGTCGTGTTATGAACCGCATTAAAACACCACGAATAAATAAAGTACTTACACTGGGCTTATAGTTAGAACATACTATAAAGAAGACAACGTTTATTTGTCGCCAATAAATTACACTGAACGCCTTCCCCACGACTGTACGAAGAATATGCTCGGTAAGCAGCAATAATACCGCCAGGTTGTTTATATTATCAATGTTTTAACACTTTCTCCATCATTTTGTTTTTCACTATGGGGGCATATACGGCGTGGACTTCCCCAATAAACTTTCGTTGTATAAGGCATAGTTTTGTCCTTTATGTTCTCATTTTTTTTAACACTCCGTCTCTGGGGCGATTTGTTTTGTCGATATATATCGCGTATGATTCGGTATCCTGTTTCGCCAGCCTCATGGAATCCATTACAGTACCTTCAATATATCCCGCCAGCAACAACGAGGGAAGACCGTAAACGCACTCTTATCACATTCTTTAGGAATGAAATTCCCCGGACGAGAAAAAGAAAAAAGAAAGTGAGCACCCTCGTGTTCTCGAGTGCTCGTACCGAAGCGGGGCACCTCACACTCGACCGGGGGCACAATAGCTGCCGCCTCCCTTGTCGAGGCCTCGCTTCTCGCGGCCACTGTCGAGGGAGATGCGATCGGCCATCATCAGGCTGAGACCAAGGTGCCTCGAACGAGCGATCAAGCGTTGCAGCGCGGCCCCGGAACGCGCGCATCACCCGGTTCGAGCCATGCCAGGCCGTGGGAGAAGGCGTTAAGGGAACGAGGCAACGCCGTCGCATAGATGACGAAATACGAGGCGGCACGACTCCACTCCTTCGATAGAAGAGCAGATGCTCGAAGAGACGTATCATATAGCTGCTAGGTAGGGGGATGGCACGGCGTCGACCGAAAGAAAGGGGAGATAGATAGATAGATAGATAGATAGATAGATAGATAGATAGATAGATAGATAGATAGACAGATAGATAGATAGATAGATAGATAGATAGATAGATAGATAGATAGATAGATAGATAGACAGACAGACAGACAGATAGATAGATAGATAGATAGATAGATAGATAGATAGATAGATAGATAGATAGATAGATAGATAGATAGATAGATAGATGGGTTGTAGGAAGCAATCTTTGCTGAGAAATTGTTCTCGGCTGATCACATGTCACGAATTCGAGAAAGTTCATGACGTAGTGTGCGTTCCGATGCCTTACATTGATGTAATGTGAGTCTGGTGGGTTCATCTGACATTCTTGCACCGTTAACTCTTCCAGTGTATGTATGCAAGGAAGGTAACTGAATATTGTCGTTTGTCCTAATTTGTAAGCTTGTCCCTCGCTTTTTTTTTCTCATAAAGTACGGCAAGTGAGTTCGTATTTCATTTTATAAATAGATATACATAAATTAAAGCTGCTGAACAGCTTTGGTACTTGCATAACATGACCTTTTTTTTTCTATCCTCTCTCTCCCCCAAACCACCGCGCTTTATTTTTTTTTTGTTCAATGCTTACTTTTCAGTCTCCCCTTACTCCTTCCCCAGTGTAGAATAACAAACCAGATACTTGCTATCCAGTTAACCTCTCTGCCTTTGCGCATACCATTTCTCTCTTTCTGAATAAAACCACTTTTTATGAAGCTCTTCTTCTTCTTCGAAAACTCGATTCATTCAGACCAACCCCCTTCCCCTTCTGGTCCGGCATCTTCGACAGCACACTCGCCACGCCAAAGCTGTGCAAGGAAGCCCGCCTCTCCCTTTCGCTAAAATCGCAACCCCATACGCGGCTGGCTCGGTCCTTTCGTCTTCCGGAGAAGAAGCCCACCGGTGATATTATGCAGCTTTCAAAACACAGAGACAGGGCGCGGATCTCGGACACACGCTTTCCAAGGACTCTCCTTCACCCCTACGTTTCGCTACCACTCTTTCATTCTAAGAAGTGGCATCGATGCTTTCTCCCTCTCTCTCCCAAGAACAGCGCTTGAGCTGAGAGTCAAGCGGCATCCATGTCCGGTCGCAAGACCTCAATCCCCCGATTCTCGCGTCCCATCCTCTCCGTTTGTCCCCGCCGAGGCAAGAAGAATGTCCTCAACGAGCACCACAAGCTGGCTGCCATAGATTCGAATTATGGCCGCCGCCCACTACATCTAGATTTATATGGTCACTCCCCATCTCCTCCTCATTCAATCCCTCCTGTATCTCTTACAATGCGCGCTACAGCTTCTTTTTTTCTGCTTACGTCCACAACTTCACTGCCACACATTCCTTCCCACTTTTTTTCCCCTGTGCCTTTCCTGAACGCATTTTCATAACCTCCTCTACGCATTTGGATTCCCGTCATACCACCACCCCACACGTCGCTGCGTTTCCCTCTTTCCCTCAAGTCCTTTCTAACCACACTCCTCTTCTTTCATTTTATTCCCCCCCCCCCCCCCAAAACGATGCCCATGTTGAAGGTCCTTCCAAACCGCTAAGAAAAGAAGCAGCCTCATGTGTCTGATGATCGTGATAGCACGTCATCTTATACTTTTCCCATCCCGTTTCTTCCCCCTCCCCCCTTCACCTTTCCCAACCACCGCGACACCCGCCGTCTCTGTCTTTGGTCGTTAAGAAGTATACATATCTCATAGACGACCATATTTTACCCCGAGCTTGTGCCGTAAGCTGTGTTGGGATCCTGTTCGCTTTCTAAGTCTTTCTTTTCTTTGTCCCTCTAAAATTTTTAAGTTTTTTGAACTCCTCTAACCTATTTATTTTGTGGCCCTGGGAAGTGCTACCATACGCACGGAGAGAGACACCACTCCATTCTTTTGTCTACGGTTTGTGTTAGTGAGGGATCGTGATTGCGCTTCTTTGAAAAACCTCCCTCAACGACACCCTCTCGGAGTACGGTTGTTCTGGACAGTAGGGACGGTCGTTTCACTAGTAGCTGCACTATGGCACGTACGTGCGTGTCGGCGCGCAAGTCTGGACCTCGGTGTTTTCTTCTTCATCCGAGCAGGCTTGGTGCGACGGGCACCGCAGCATAATCTGAGCGACTCAGACTACAGCACCCCATCTCCATAGCCGAAAGCTACGGTTGCCAACGCTGCGGCAGACGCGGAGTCTCTACTTCCATGAAAAAAAAAAAAAAGGGGGGGGGGGGACTCTCTTGACAACGGGCATTACGGGATGAAAAATGACGGCGACTTGGGTCACGTCGAACACGGTGTGCTCGCCGTCTACGTGACAGTGCGGTGGCAACGGACATGCTTGCATGAAAAAAAAAATGAAAAGGAAGAGAACAAGACATAGAAAAAAAAAAGAAGGTGAAGTGTCATCCTCGCCATACGACGGGTGGTGGCAGTTTTATCACTTTCGTAATGCCCAGCTACGCTTTCTTTATGCAGTCGGATGTTGATGCATATCGCAGCTATCAGAAATTTTCGCTTGTGAGCATATACTGCTCTACGTATGATGGTGCGGATGCAAGTAAAGAAAAAAAATTAGAATTTATGAACGCACGAAAGCGATGTACGCAAGTATGGTGTTTTCAGGAGCATCGGGTACATGCAAAAAAAAAAATTGAAAAATCAAGTGTTTCACATTCTTGTAAACTTATTTTCGTGAGGCAAGCTCCCGATAAATTATGCTCTAGAATACGCATGCATCCCAGATGGGAAGGTTTAAGTATGCGATCGCCGCCCATGGAGAGAGAGAGAAAGAAAGAGAGAGAGAGAGACACCGGAAGTGGTGGGATAGCGACATTCGCGAAACTCGAGTGTCACAAGTAAGCTGGACCCTGAAGACGGTGCATAAACGTTTCCCGCGGTAGTTATCGAAGATTCTCCTTTAGGCTCTCTTCTGAAGACCGATAACTAAGGATAACATTGAGCCTACCTAATGAAATCATCGTACATTTCCAACGAGCATGTGACAGTGCATGCACACTCTACAAGTTAGCGCCTGTTAGCGCTACAGCCAAATGTCGTGCGAGGAAGATATCAACGTATTTTTCGAAGTTTCCCCATTTCCTGACCAAAAAAAAAAAAAACAAACAAACGAAAGGGGTAATCATCGGCGCGTCAAACCGAACGAGCTAGCATTTCACTAAATTTAAGCAGATGCGGTAAAAAAACTGTCTTGACCTTTCACGATGTGCTTCTCCAAACACCGGGCTGTGGTCGCTTACACATATGCACATACTTAGTTACACAAGAAATTAGAAGCTGAACGTCACCAGAATGTTCGAATAAGTGAACTGTTTTGTGGCAAAGAAAGTGCACAGCAGTAGGCCTCGTGAGTAACGGCCCACTTTACAAACTGAGCACTATAGCACGTCTAAGAATTATTTTATGAACGCACGATCACAGCGAGCACGTACAGGCATTAACCGATACCAATGTGCTCAGAACCAGATTAAAGAAAGGCTGGCGTGAGAACATGGACACGTCAGAAACACACAAATTTAGCAACACTGTAAGTTTGAAGTCTTTTGCGTCCTTGTGCGCATTCCTACTCTCTTACCACCAACCAGCCCACATTTCCGTCAGTCTTACACTCATAAACACAACTTTTGTGAAGATAAGCAAAGTTATGGGGTTTCCAGCTGCGCATCGAAAGTTTTGAAACAAACACAATCAGGGTGGAATCACACAGCTGGAAGCTCCGGCAACAAAGAGTCAGTACACGAATAGGATATCCGGAACGTGATATCCTACCGCTACGCTCACATACGCAAAACCCGAACCAAAGGGCTTGGCTTTCCTGCTTCCATTTGTCACCTAGAGCCACAGGGAAGTGGACCATCGTTTATGGTTACCTCTGGCTTCCACAACGCCTAAAGCAGAATAGCTGGCGCTTCCACACACAAACGTATATATGTACTTCTCACGCGCATAGGTGGACCGTGGGGCTGTGATGCATGGACGTTAGCGGAACGGTATGATCACGGGAAAGGCGCGGGAAGTCATCTGGGTAGCAATGATGTATCAACGTGTTTATTATAGGAAACACTCTCCTGTCGGTGATGACTAACGGAAGCGCGCACGTCGGAAGGTTGGTTCCATTGAGTTGCCCAAGCAAGGCAAATGATGAACCAGCATGGCACATGATGAATTTTCTCAAGCCTAAATCAGTCTGGCTGTTTATGACATACTTTCGATATAACAACACTTCGACGTGGCACATGAATTCATCATCCTGCAGTAGTTCCTCAACACTTTCTCGTGCCACAACGCTTCTGATGTCATCAATATAGAGCCATGGACCTTGCTCGGCGGTGCTCCTTCAACCATGTGACAAAATAGAACGAATCACAGTGGGCAGAGCCCCTATTCGTTGCATATCGGCTGCATAAAGCATGTATCAGCAGGTCCCGTCATTGTAATTCGCAAGTGTTAAGCAAGATTCTACTCGTATTCTCCCGAAGGCCTTGAAGAAGGCACAGTTTGCTTGACGTAATCTTGGCAAAAATACTACGAGGTATTTGGCAAAACTGCAATCACTTTTTTTTTTGGGGGGGGGGTGGTATAGACAGGGTGCGGGCTGACTGAAGAAGATTCTTCGTACTGGTACCACCTTGTTGAATTCGTCGTTGAATATGTCGGTCGTTGTTGGAATAGGTAAGGTTCTCTTATGGGGCAGCGTAGATTGTAAGGACAAAGAAAGTGAGCGTTTCACACCAATGCATCCAAGGTTGCAAAGTGGGAACGCGTTGCCAGAACAATCGTTTGCACACCAGAACACTAGACTATTTCACACCCGTGTCACACGGGCGATTTCGAAGGCCATCTAATCAATGGTCTATCGAGTCAACGGAGCACCCTACACCTCCGTTGAAACTTCAATGGCTATTGAGCGATGGAAGCGGGAACAACGCAAACTCACACTCTCGTTCCCAGCAAAATGCTGGTTTGCCGTAGTATAGTGCTTTGAATATATATTCTAGGTACTGTAGCCGTAGCCAGTTTGTTTCCACCGCCACATTGCGCGCAGCGTTGTGAAGTTGTCCCCTGCTTTTAGGAGCGAAGCTCCTTATAGCGGCACCCGCTCGTCCCTCGTAGCCGTTGTAGTAATGTGTAACCAGTATAACATTTTGACCTCCATAGAATCTCAATCACAGTGTCGGTACGATAGCATACTACGCCAAACCGAATGAAGACCAAGTACAAATATAACATCGAAATTTTGCACAGAACTATCACAAGGCAAAAAACGAATTCCATATGAAGTAAGAGGTAAATCTTTTTTAAAGTCCTCTGTAAAATGTCCCAAAAGAAAATAGCGTTCTTACAATCAATAAACACATGTTCAATGGTCTCAGGTTTGTTACACAGGAGACAGCTGCTTCCCCATGGTACATACATCCCTCTCTTTTCAAGCCACGTTTTTACTGGCAAGGTTCCCGTATGAAGTTTAAAAAAAGAAGGTTTTCACATTGGGTGGTATACACATGTTTTTCACTCGCTTTAGTACGTCATGACCAGATGATTTTCCATACCTTGAACGGTACAGGGGCACAGGAAAAACATTCTGTATTAGGTCTTTCATAAGGCGCTTTCTTTTCACATTAGGCGCTTTCTTTTCACATTAGTTAGGTAATCTATCGAAAACCTCGCCCTTAAGAAACGATATTAGAACACAACTTCGCGCAAGAACGGTGACAAGGCGTGTCGTTCTCGCCTGTCTGAAGATACAAAGAAGTCAGACATGTGGTGTAACAGCGTTGTTTGAAATAAAGAACGTAAAAAAAGTCTCTCTGGTCTCTAATGAGCAGGAAACGTGATATTACTTGGTTAAGAAACAGATGGCACAGAGACAGCCCTCCTTGCTTAACTCGCCGAAACAAGTTCGTTCTAGATGTTCTCTCTCACGTAGAGCTCCAGATGAACGTGGTGAATATCCTGTGGACTTTGTGAATGGTTTTACGCTTACAACTAAGTACTTGCAAAAGGTACATAATTTTAGCAGCCAGAAACACGTTGCATACAGCTGACCGAGAGAAAATTGATAAGCCACGACCGCCCCATCCTTCGGCGGTCGCGCGCAGTTCTTCAGCCTTTTCAAGCCAAAAATGCTTCACTCTCTTGATACCTGTCCAATGGTACCCCTAGGTGACGACTAGGCGTCGTGAGCCACTGAATATTGCCAAAGGAACTGGGCGTAA